>BSBK01014678.1:1830000-2485000 GCA_027943335.1 Chamaecyparis obtusa | reverse complement strand
AAAAAAATGTTCTATGTATGGTAGCTTGTGTTTTAGTCATTTGTTCCACGGGTAACTTGGCAAGGCATTACAACTTAGCACCCAATATTAAATGAGGGGTCAATGGTTTTGTGGCACATAGTTTTACTTTACCACTAGTTATATTTTGTGTAAGCTTGTTTCTATAAAAGTAAACACATGTTAGTTGTTTGGGTTGGCTAGTGGAGTGGGTTTTCATTGTTGGGTTTTTTAAGGTTGCATTTGGGGAGCATGGCACAAGATGTGTGGATACATGCTTAGACATATGAGAATGCATTGGAGGGTTTCATACTTTAGAGGTGTTCATTGTCTTTGCAACTATTTTTATTTCTTTATGGATGAATAATACATTGGAGTATGGATTATTTTAGAGGCTGGGTTTTTCCCTCATGAGGGTTTTTCGAAGGTGTATCTTGTGTTATCTTGTGGCTTGTCTATTTGATCTTTCCATTATGGTGATTTTGTAAACTTTTTTGTATATTTGTCTCTCATGATTTATGGACGAAATGGATTAAATGTAATTGTGTATGAAACATTATTTCCTAGCATGAAAGAGAAGCTTTGAAGCACTCTTTGCACCTCTAGCATATTGAGAATTAAATTGGTGAACACAAAAAATAGTTGCATTAATATTTAGAATATTTTTAAATTAGTGGCTTTCTAATTTGATTTTTAAAATCCAAATTAGAGGGAATAAACATGCAATGCCCACACTTGGTAGAGGGCCATTTATGGTTGTGTTGTGCCTAATTTGAGAGTTTTCAATTCCCCTATCTTGATGCACACTCTGGATGAGTGGTACATTTAATGCACTTGGGAGTTACATTCCAAAAAATGGCTAGAAAGTGTCTCTAGATGAATTCGCACCAAGTGTGGAAATTGGGAATTGATTTTAAAAAGAAATGAAGAAGAAATTTAGTCCATAGGTATGCAAATGTAGAATTATTGTCGAAGAGGAAAAATGTTATGTGTTGTTGGGGAAGTCTTCAACATTGTCCCAATGCCTAGAAATAAGTTTCTAAGATTTTGGCTTGAAAATTAGCATTGTACTACTAGTAGGAAAATTTTGACCCACTTATAATCATGTAGATGAAGGTAGGAACTTCTGTTGTAAAACATTTCAAAATAAATGACATATTTTTGCATATTCAAAATAATTTTGAAAATGTGGTTTATCAAGAGATTGTGTTCACATTTTTATAAGTTTAAATGAATCATATTTCATAACTTTTTGGGTTCACATATTTGCCCATGAGTATACATTTTTCAATACAATAGATTAAATATTTAAGTGGTGGCTATGAAGACCAACACTCTGAATCATAATATTGGTCTTTGATCTACATCAATAATTCTTTGGAGTATTTCAGTTAAACATTTATCAATAACACAATTTTCTACAACTAGTTTACATTTTGCATTTTATTTTTTAATGTGTAGTTTCACCTTTCTATCTTCACAAATCTGGCAAACTTCATCCAATTTTTTTAAGATATATTGAAGCTTAATATATGTAAGAGAAATAACCTCCTTAATTATTATTTTTGGTTTCACACACACACACACATTCAATAGTTAAAAACATATAATCTTTTAGAAAAAAGATATATTGTAGAACGATTGTTAAAATTATCTAAAAACTTATTATAATACTAATTATTGAGAAATAATAGTGACACGTCAATTATTAACTTCAAATTAATGGTAAAATATTTTAAGTTCCACATAGTTCGTCTTATGTAAAGTAATCAACCAAAAAATATACAAACAATTTTAAATTTAAAAAATACATTCACAATCATATAGAAATATTTTATGAAAAAAAATCCACGGTAGGCTAGAGAGAGTCATTAGGTTGCAGGAAAGAGATGTTGGATTGTAGGAGTGCATGGTTGAAAAGGAAGAAACCATGGTGGGAAAGGGTTTCACCTGGGACACGGAATCAATAAATGCTTAGTAGTAGGAAGAAGGGGAGGTGGAAGGATATGAGGGATTTCAGGCATAATGATACAATAGAGATGACGGGTGATCAAATGGAGGAAGAGAGGATTTTTGGCAAGGGATATTTCCGCTACCATATCTCATTACAAGAGGCAAAATATGGGATCAGAAAAGAAGGCTAGAACTGGACACCCAAACAAGCAATCAAATTTTGAGAGAAGGTAGGCATAGGTTGAGAAATGGAGGGTAGGGTTCAAAAGTAGAATGGATTTAAGAAAACCTTCTCTAATTGCAAGTTAGGAAAAGGGGAAGGTCTACAGAAGCTACAGTAGTTTCAAGCATGACATAAACACAACAAGGGGAAATCACAAAACTCTTCACGATATAAGGAGAAACACGATGGATGGGATAGGGTCAAATTGGTCTGGAAAGAAAAGTCTTATGTAATGCAAAATGCATCACATAAAAATCAGGACGCACCAACAAAGTCTATTACAAGAAAAATGACAGATGTAGAAGGGAGGAGAAAAGAATAATTTAGTGTTAAAATTACCGATGATATGCAAAGCTAGGGCTTTGAAAGATAAAGCCTCAATCTATAAGTTCTGGAACACCTATCTCTCCGTTGATATAGATGTTGCATTTCTTTATGCATACTAATGTCATGATGCAAAAACAATCAATGAAGCAGTTCAGCTAAAATGGTGCTCAAGAAGGATCATGCCATGAGGGCCAAGTCAAGACAATTCAGCTTGCAACAACATTTGAAGCAGTCAATCATGGATTGATTACAACTCGGTTGGAGAAAGTCAAAGGACTTAAATGGTCATTCTTAATGTGGATAAAATCTAGGAAGTAGTGGATAAAGCTATATTTACTCTTGGTGTAAATGGACAGTTGATTGTTCCTAATTAGTTGGATGGTTTTCCTCCTTCCTAGTTCTGAAATAACTCCTATCCGCCTATTCCTTTGGGAATTGATTGGCTAGTTAGTTAGTTTGTTAGTAGTCTTTTTTTATAAATAAGGTTGTGAAACTCCATTAGAGATAGACAAAAGTAGAAGCAGAAATCAATGCAATGTATCATTCCAGTTTTTAGTTCAAGTACAAATTTAGTTTAGTTTCAATTTATGATGTGTAAAAACACTTTTGGATGAATGAATGAAATAATGATACTCCGAGTTTATAAAGTTTAGTTGATCTCTGGATATTTTCATTTGAGAATTAACTTCCTTCCATTTTTAGTTGAAGTTTTTGAGTTTGTTTTTTCCTGCATCCACTGTAAATAGTTTCCTATGATTCTTCGTGCAGCCAAAGCATACATAGTAGTTTCATATTTGACTATCATGAACATTGTTGTAGATACATGTATGAGTTTAGATTTAGCACTAGGTTTTGTTTAGCATTTGAGTTACTTCATTTCCAAGCATTTACTTTTCATCATTGTTTCCTTTCAAGTTGTAGGATAGCATGGATTAAGTAGGGACCTAGTGCATATACAATGTTGGCCCATTTCAAGGACATGTTCCCTTGGTTGACAAGTAAATAAGCCTTCACCATGAGAAAGAGATTCTTAGTATGGATATCCAATCCCTAAGTTGAGTTTTACAACCTAGTTATTGATCTAATTGGGAAGTCAAAAGACCGACATAACTATTCAAGATATGGAAGTCTTTGCAGAGAATTGTTTGGTTGAAACTCAAATAAGAATGATTGAAGAAATAAAAAATCAAATACTGTTAGAGGACAACTACAAGGAAGCAGTAAAGGATGATTTCAATACCAATTTGAAGGTAGGTCTAAATAACAATCTAGAAGGTGATGATGGATTAAATTTTTGCAACAATGTGATTATCCCAGATCAAATTTTGTCAGATGAGATTTGTAGGGAGGAAGATAAAAACAACAATCTCGAAGGTGATAATGGACCAATGTTTTGCAACAATGTGATTACCTCAAACCAAATATATCTAGATGACAATTGCAGACCCACAGTAAAGGATATTGTCATTTTGGAGGCATGACTAAACAACAAGTTAGATGGTGAAGATGGGCCAAATTTTGGTAACAATATGGTTACCCCGATGACAACAAAAAGAGTAGGGAATTAAAGACCCTCAAACAATAGAAGTAAGTCCATTACCCCTTCTGATGAATCTATTATTAGTCATAAAATAAGGGATGAAATTCCGGATTCAGGGAAGAGGAAGTCAAGAAGACTAATGGAAAAATATAAATACTCTCTTGAAGATCCTAGTAGAGAAATCCTTATTGAGCCAGTTGTGGAGGAAGATGAGACAAGTTCATCCTTATTGTCTAAAATGAAGAATAGGCAAATCTCTCCCTTGCACAATGAAGAAGGTAAAGTTTTGAAATTAAACTCAACAGATATTGGTGAGTTTCAACCCTAGGGTGGTCTAATTTCATTGAACAATCATAAAAGAGTGTGTACAAAAAGGAAAAATAAAGTTTCCAGGGGGAACAATCTAGGGGTGTGGGAAGAAGATAATACATGAGGATCAGAACTGGGCGCTAATAGTCTAGGTGAGGAGGATAGATTATCTATGGAAATGGAGGCAGTTTACAATTTTTTGGGATTTCAAGTTGGAAAAACTTGATGAGGCAAGAAGAGATGGAGTTAAAACAAAATCTTTTGGAAAGAATGTTAGACTCAGATGTTGAGGCTTAGGAGGAATCAAATTATGTTTTGGTACTTGATGGAGAGTCATTGTCTCCTAGAAAAGAAAATTTTCCACTAGGTCTTTGGACATCATCCATAGGACTTCTTAAACTAGATTGTGGATCAATTTTGAATAAGAAAAGAGGTAGGAAACCATCAAAACGTGTGTAGAAGTTCGCTGGTGAGGATCTAGACCAAATGAAGATCACCTCCTTCTGGAATTAGCATTAGGACTCGATATTACCATAGTCTTGTAACAGTTTGAAATCCAAGCAATTGGAGTAATTTTTTTCTGACCAAAGTGTTGTATAAGTAGATGATTGATTGATAGTTGGTTGACTTAGTTATTTATGTACTTTGTGTGATGTTGCATCCCCACAATATCAACAAGATGAAATCTTTTCATTCAAGATTTCTTATTCAAAATTTAAAATTAAACCATTATACGTGAATGAGTCTTATGTATCAATATTTTGCATCAAATGAACTGATCATGCCAACTTTAATGTCTAGATTTGCCATCTCAAATATATAGATAGCAATGGAGGTCAGCAAGATAAGGAAATGTAATTATTGCGATGTTGGATAGCGATATCTTTAGAATCAGGTATATTCAGAGATGTCCTTTGGAGGATTTATCTTTAATAAGGCAAGCATTCGAGTTGACAATTCACTTATGGGTTGGTATGAGGGATGTAATTAAAGTGACAAGTGCTCATCCTTGGTGTCTCATCATTTCTTTCACAACCTTTTTCAGTTTTAATTTTTTAGCTTTGGTGTGGAAAGTATTCACTTGTTCCTACTCTTCCTCTAGACTGGAAAGCTTCTTCAGGGTTTTTCTTTGCAAATGGATTTGGCCCTACATTTTATTCCGATAAAAATCCAAAGACAAATGGCTTTCTTAGGGGAGGTGATGCAAGAAAGATGGAGTAGAATAATTATCAATGAAGACATGGATGATGTTACTCTAAGAGCGGTTTAGAGAATCATGGGGAAATAATTTATTTTGCCTGATCATAGGTTTATGGTTAATAATAACATCCTGATTACTCTTTTTTTCTATACTAATGGTTATGGGGTTGTCGAAGCTGGAGGCTATGCATATTTGGTGAAGGGTGTTTGATAATGATCTGTGAGGTGACATGGAAAGGATGGTGGAGAATGTGGATGAGAATTTACATGTACCTTATCCCAAGGACTACATTTATGACAACGAAGTTGTGCAGATGATGCTCTTAGATTTCCAAAAGAGGCCTATTCTTTCATTGAGGGATAAAAGGGGTTTTGAAAATTGAAAACTAGTAGTAGTTAGAAATGTGGAACTTCTACAAAGGTAGGTTGGATTAAAAGAGACAACGAGATTTAAATAGTGGATGAACTATCTTATCGAAGAAGGGTTTTCTCCTCCCCGTTATCTCAGACCAAAGATAGTAGTTGCAGATAAAATAGTTGAAGAGATTTTTGTTAACAAGACTCATACGAAACTAGGAAAGTAGGGGAGTCCTCACCATGGCAAACCTAGACCCACCTTAGGTAATTCATCTTCTACTATCTTAACACTTGCAGATGGTGGCAAGTGAATAGCTGGTAGCAAAAGTAGTAAAAGATTGGGAAGTTTCTCCATGCCAATCTCCTGGTAGAATAATAGTTGCTATGAAGGCTTTTTTGCGTCTATTGGAGATAAGGAAATTTTGTTTCTTGAACACTTTGTTTGAGCTGGCTGAACTATTTTGGACAGTATTTAGGATTTTAGCAGTAACATCCTCTAGGGCTTATGGAAAGTCATCTGCTTGTTGAAGCTCAAGTTGTCATTGGCTCTCCTTTTGATGTATTGTTTTGGATAGTACATGGTTCTATACTGGTAATTTGTATACTTTTAATCTCAATTATGTATATACTATAGAACCTCTTTTAGTAATTCAAACTTTGGCTTTGACCTTTTATTGATAAAGAAAAACTACATTCACAATCATTGAGAAAATATTTTTTAAGTACATTTTTAGAAACTCACCAATTTCCTATATTTATTAGGATTCCTTCAGGAAAATGCTAAAAGTAAACTTTGAAAACCCCACAACCAATTACTACACACAAAAAATTACAAGTTATAATGAACCAAGAGCCTAGATAAAAAGATAAATATTATTTGTGGTAGTACTAATAGCTATTAATACTACAACACAATAAGGTAGTAGATGCAAAGTATCAAGTCCATAGGTAGGGTCTTTTAAGAAAAAATAAGCAAGGGGATGGATTTTCATTTGGTAATAGGTTCAGGGCCACCATCTTTGAGGATAAAAATAATATTGTCACAATTGATCACATGACTAAGAACTTATGGCGAAGAACCCTTCAGTAGAACTAAAGAAGGTCAAGACCAATAAAGTGTTATGGAACTTGAATAATTCTCATAGAAAGGTCTTGACCTAGAGAAGTTCAAGAGCAATAACACTTATGGGCCTTGAAGAATTTTCATAGTCAAGTTAGGCAAATTGTCATTAGCTATCTAAATAAGCACAAGCAAGAGCTCATCCAATGTGAGAAGAACATCACAAGTAATTTGAGAAAAATGTCTCATTTTTTAAGGAACAACATCTAGCTATTGTTTTAGAGATTAAGCTTTCTCAATGCTATCCTACACTTGAAAAAAGAGTCTATAGTGATCTAGAAAGGTTTTGGATTTCTATAGTAAGGTACTAATTCTTCCATGAGTAGATTGATTGAACTTGATTTGAGCTTTGATCTTTTTTTTTGCAAATATTTGAGAAATTCTTTAGAGGCTCTATTAGCAACTTTTAGCTATTCAAGGCAAGCTTTGAATTGAGCACCTTTGTCTTTATGGAATTCAACAATATTAAGTTTTTTTCTACACTTGGGTGTCAAAATGTTTGCTTTCCAACTAAGTGGAGAACTCTCCTAAGTTCCTTGGAAATGATATTGTCATCTCTTGTGTACCCTCCCGACTTGCTTACATTTACCTCAAAAATGGAGGCAATGGAAGCAATTTAATCATTCCACCAAGAATAAGAACATGCAACACCACTTGCTCATAAATCCTAACATGATCATGACATTTGGCATTTGTTTATCTATACACAGGGTTAGACAATGCAAAGTGGGAGATTTTGATGTGACAATTTATCTAAAACTTTTGGTCTACCAAGCCTTGAAATTTTTTAAAATGAAGATAATCTACGAAACCCAAAATCTCTCTCTAGATGGGAACTTTGGGCAATGCTTGTGTAGAGACTATCTTGGGTTGAGTGAGATAACTCCAAAAAAAATGCTCATCACAAACCAAATGTCTGACTGCTCAAAGAGCTAGCACACATGTTAAGGTCATTAAATGAAAAATGAAAAACCCTTGTTGCAATTATGAACTATAGTGAGTTTTATGTCATGGATCTCAAGTGCTAAGGCTAAGTATTAAAAAACTATTCCCATTGATGTAATTTTCACACTATTTACATGTTCACATACAATATCTATTGATTAATTAAAAAAATATTCAGCAAAGAATGAAAAGCATTAAAATCACACGTGCCGCAAACTCTTTCATGCATCCTCATCATCGTGCATGGAAAGTTCCTCTCCATGGAGGAAGTGACTCTCACTATCAAGTGTTTAATGCAAATCTTCTCATCAAAGTAATATTTTGCAATTTAAAATTTCTAAACATGATATATTAATGTTATAATTGCTTTTTGGCCTCAAATCCAGCTATTGCATGAGCATTACCAAATCTAAACGGCGTACAGAAAAATATTAAGTTAATGTCAGGAAAATAAAATAAAATAATAAGTTAAGGTCAAGAAAATAAAATAAATCTCGGCCCAGCCATGTGGGCTTTTACTCTCAAGCCACCGGTTGACCCGGGCTAAATTAATAAGCTAAGTAAAATAAGGTGTTAGTAGTTATTGTTAATTAATTTAGTTTGCTTGCGAATGAGTTCGTTTTTGTTTTTCATGGCTTGTAACTCATTTTAATTGAGATTGACTGGTCTTTTCGTTGGGATACGATCAAAATGAATGTGAACTGTGAATTGGAGCGTTGGAGGAACCTAGATCTCTGCTATATAAACACTTGCTTGCTTTTGCTTTGGATATCAGATAGGAGTTTCTGTGCTCCTCTGGAAAAAAGCAGAGTTAGTTCTGTCAAGTGCAGTAGATAAGCTCAGACATTGTATTGGCTCGAGAGAGGCAGACATGGTGGAGACTCAATGGGGAGGAGGCGGCAGCCTCTGCCCCCGGCTTATTACACTGCTGCTGCTGGGATTCATTGCCATTATCAACAATGCTGCTTCTGTAAATGCAGAGGGGGGGCGTATTCTGAGTGAATATGAGTACAAATCTCCCCCTCCTCCATCACCATCACCTCCTCCTCCATATTACTATAAATCTCCTCCACCTCCACCTCCATCACCATCTCCTCTTCATCCTTATTACTACAAGTCACCACCTCCTCCTTCGCCATCTCCTCCTCCCCCTTACCAGTACAAGTCTCCACCTCCTCCCTCACCATCTCCTCCTCCACCCCCCTCACCATCTCATCTTCACCCTTACTACTACAAGTCTCCACCCCCTCCCTCCCCATCTCCTCCTCAGCCTTACCACTACAAGTCTCCACCCTTGCCCTCTCCATCTCCTCCTCACCCTTACCACTACAAGTCTCCACCCCCTCCCTCCCCATCTCCTCCTCAGCCTTACCACTACAAGTCTCCACCCTTGCCCTCTCCATCTCCTCCTCACCCTTACCACTACAAGTCTCCACCCCCTCCCTCCCCATCTCCTCCTCGCCCTTACCACTACAAGTCTCCACCACCACCAACACCAACACCTTCACCTCCACCTCCACCTCCACCTCCACGACGTTACTTTAAGGCTCCTCCTCCCTCATACTATTATACGTCCCCTACTCCCCCAACACCTTCTCCTCTACCACCATACAATTATAAGTCTCCCCCACCACCATCACCCTCTCCTCCTCCACCATCTCCTTCACCTCCACCTCCATATTACTACAAGTCTCCTCCTCCACCCGACCCTTCTCCTCCACCCCCCTACTACTACAAGTCTCCTCCTCTTCCATCCCCTTCACCACCGCCTCCTTACTACTACAAGTCTCCTCCCCCATCAACCCCTTCACCTCCACTTCCCTACTACAAGTCTCCTCCTCCTATATCCCCTTCACCCCCACCTCCCTATTTCTACAAGTTTCCTCCTCCTCCATCCCCTTCACCGCCACAACCTTACTACTACAAGTCTCCACCCCCACCATCTCCTTCACCTCCACCCCCATATTACTACAACTCTCCTCCTCCTCCTCCTCCATCCCCTTCACCGCCACCTCCTTACTACTACAAGTCTCCTCCCCCACCGTCCCCTTCACCGCCACCCTCCTTACTACTACAAGTCTCCTCCCCCACCTTCTCCTTCACCTCCACCCCCATATTACTACAACTCTCCTCCTCCACCTGACCCTTCTCTACCACCACCCTATTTCTACAAGTCTCCTCCTCCTCCATCTCCTTCACCGCCACCTCCTTACTACTACAAGTCTCCTCCCCCGCCTTCTCCTTCACCTCCACTCCAATATTACTACAAGTCTCCTCCTCCACCTGACCCTTCTCTACCACCTCCCTATTTCTACAAGTCTCCTCCTCCTCCATCTCCTTCACCGCCACCTCCTTACTACTACAAGTCTCCTCCCCCACCGTCACCTTCACCGCCACCTCCTTACTACTACAAGTCTCCTCCCCCGCCTTCTCCTTCACCTCCACCCCCATATTACTACAACTCTCCTCCTCCACCTGACCCTTCTCTACCACCACCCTATTTCTACAAGTCTCCTCCTCCTCCATCTCCTTCACCGCCACCTCCTTACTACTACAAGTCTCCTCCCCCGCCTTCTCCTTCACCTCCACCCCCATATTACTACAACTCTCCTCCTCCACCTGACCCTTCTCTACCACCTCCCTATTTCTACAAGTCTCCTCCTCCTCCATCTCCTTCACCGCCACCTCCTTACTACTACAAGTCTCCTCCCCCACCGTCCCCTTCACCGCCACCTCCTTACTACTACAAGTCTCCTCCCCCGCCTTCTCCTTCACCTCCACCCCCATATTACTACAAGTCTCCTCCACCTGACCCTTCTCTACCACCTCCCTATTTCTACAAGTCTCCTCCTCCTCCTCCATCTCCTTCACCACCACCTCCTTACTACTACAAGTCTCCTCCCCCACCGTCCCCTTCACCGCCACCTCCTTACTACTACAAGTCTCCTCCCCCGCCTTCTCCTTCACCTCCACCCCCATATTACTACAAGTCTCCTCCTCCACCATCCCCTTCACCCGAATCTCCCTACTACTACAAGTCTTCTCCTCCTCCTCCTCCTCCATCCCCTTCACCCCTACCTCCCTATTTCTACAAATCTCCTCCTGGTCCATCCCCTTCACCCCCACCTCCCTACTACTACAAGTCTCCACCACCTCCATCTCCTTCCCCACCACCACCATATTACTACAAGTCTCCTCCTCCACCCGACCCTTCTCCTCCACCTCCCTACTACTATAGATCTCCTCCTCCATCCCATTCACCACCACCTCCCTACTACTACAAATCTCCTCCTCCACCTCCCTACCATTATAAATCTCCCCCACCTCCATCTCCTTCCCAACCACCACCATATCACTACACATCACCCCCACCTCCCATTCTATCCCCACCTTAATCTACAGGTCCCCTCCTCCTCCATCTCCTTCTCCTCCTCTCCCATACTATTACCATTCTCCACCTCCACCACCACTATAAGGTGTTCCCTTCTAGTAGGTGAGCCTTTTCTAACATTTTTCATGAATGCTTTTCCTTACAATTTAGCTTTCTCGAGGCATTGCATATGATAACTATAAACTAATGATTTCCTTGTTCTGACGTTTTATAGGTCTTCAAACATTCATTACAATAACTCTCCGCTCAAATAAAGAAACAATCTTTGGTCCAGTACCATAGATGGGGTATTTGAAGATAAAATGAAGCCCAATGAATGCTGTGGAGAAAGATTTGGCTGTCTTCAGCATTGAAGAATATGGGTCTCTGTTTATGCTCTGTTTGTACAAGATTGTTTATTCTATTTCCATTAGTACCGAGAGGAATTCGTTTATTTATGCTGTACTGCTGAATAAAATTGAATAAAGTGTCAGCTACTGAGCTCATTGATCCCCAGTCTTCTATCTAATTTATGTACTTCAATTCTCATTTATAAAATCGATGACCATCTATTTTTCCGAATGATCTGAAACCATGCTTTAATAAACATTTGTTTGTTAATTAATCTTCTCCAATTCAAGTTGTGTTTTTATATTCCTGATGCCATATATGGAAGACACTAGTATACAGGCACAGTAAACTAATATAGAATGCCATTAATGTCCCTTAATGTGTAGAAATAATTAATAATGTCCCTTAATGTGTAGAAATAATTAATTCTGTCGAGATACATATTTTTGACAGGCCAATCCAAAATTCCAGGATTCTATCTGATACAGCCCTAAAAAAAAATGTTTGTATTTAAAAAAAAAATAGAGCTAATCAGACCATCAAATTTAATCAGCTAAAGATTATAGTCATTTAGCCAAACCTTTGAAATTGTCAGATAATTAAGAAACTCGAGTAAAGAGGATTAATCAAGGTAAATCTCATCTTAAAAATTTACATGATTAAATTTCTGAATTTGCTTGGGCAAGAATTTTTAATCAACATTTCAGATCACTCTGTGATTCATCAGAGTGTCTCGAAACCTTACTGATTAAAAATTCTTACACAGTCAAATCCAAAAGTTTAATCAAGTAAATCACATGAATTATATTTTGTAGTTTGGGGAAGAAGTGTTTAACAAATTTGTAACTTGGTACCCTGTATATTTGAAGGTATGTTCAATGGCAATAGTTTTAAAAATTAGGAAGTGTTACTAAAGATACTATCAAATGGCTAATAGACAAACATATTTATAGCACTACTAATTAAATATTATAATTTATATCTTTTAGAGTTATTCTATACTGACTTACCCAACATAGCTATAAATATTTGTACCTATAAATCATTAGATAACATCTTTAGACACTCATTGTATATTAAAATTTCAAATAAAATATCAGAACTAATTTCAAAAAGATAATATTTTGCATCATAATTAAGTCTAGTCTTACAACATCATCAAAATAAATGAAGTTTAACTATATTAAATTTCTATAACATCATTATAATTCGGTTAGCTCAGTTAGATGATCTTTCTTAGTTCATGAGCTTTATAACTAGGATCACAAGTGGATATAGGAAGCTCTAGAACCACCATCTTTGAGGATGAATAAATGTCACAACCCATTTCTAATAAACCACTCTTTCCTTAATTTACGTCATAAGAGAAATGTTTAGAGGGAGTTTGATAACATAGATAACTCCTCCTTGCTCACGTAGTTGAGCTGATTATATGGCGTGATTGGAGGACAGTTAAGAAGAATGGGGGAAAACAAATAGTGTTACGGTGATTAGGGAGGGGACAATTTATTTACATGGAGGAAAAAAAGAGGAAAGTATGTGAAACAGGGGCGAAGTAACTTTTCATGGGATATACATCCTTCACCGTCTCAAAAGGAGGGGAATGGGAAGTGTAAAAGCTATCACACAATGGGTCTCAGGATCAGTGGTGGCTAAGCTTTCGATAAAATGCATCACAGAAAAAAAAAATTTCAGATTTGTGAAAACGCAGAGTATTTTTTTGGAAATTTTTTTGTTATTTTCGATTCAAAACATGCAGATCATGAAGAACAGATGCTGAAATTTTCACAAAAATCTGTTGTGTTTTCGGATTTTTCAAATTTGATCAATAATGCATTCTATCTGGAACATAGCTGCATCCCTCAAGATCTCCAGTTGCAAGTTCTTAGGGTCTAATTCCTTCAAGGTTGGCGAAGAATTTAAAGTGTTATGTATTGGGGGAGAATCTCTCTCATTTCGGTTAGAAACTTTTCATCTCTCGGATCTCTTCATGAGTTTTTCTCACCAATTGAGATATGGTTCTAAATTTGTGTTATATCTGGTAAATCTTAATGTCAATGGATTGGAAGTCAAGTTGTGCTTTGGTTACCAGAAATGGTTTGCGCTATGAAACTGTAACATAACGTCCTACATTCCATTTATTTATTTCTTATCTTTCATTGTCCAAAGAGTCTCCTCTTAATTGTGGTTACTATTTTTTTATCAACAATTAATCTACACGTTAATGCTATTGCGGTTCTGGTTGAACCACTTTGTTTGGCATTCCTCCTTAATCATCTGTGTAGATCGATGTTCTTGGAGATATTATCTATATCCCTCTTTGTGTAGTAGATTATTGGAAACTTTTTTTTTAATGTTTTCGAGCACTATCTATGCAAGATGGTGTTCCTATGTTTGTTGTGCCCACTTTTCTTGCTGATGATACTTTGGGCAACTGTCCTTTTAAAAAAAAAAACCATTCCAATGAATAGGATAAGATAAGATAAGATAAAATAAAATTTTAACGTTTGCTAGGCTAAAAATAACCTAGGTGTTTCTTACGATTACTTTTGGTTGTGCTTGGAATCTCCATGCCTTGATATCATCACATCGCCTCTAGTCTTTGGGTGTTAGAAACATTTTAGTGCGAAATGGTCCACAAATGATCATTTTCCTCTTCTCTATTTTGCGATACCAACCAAATGCTTGACCTGTGACTTTTTCTGTTATCCAAGACAGCATGCACGATAGAATTTATACCATTTATATGATTATAGAGCATCCTGCAATGTATTAGTCGCTATGGGTCATTACCTTTGCTTGGGATTTTCTTGTGCCAGGTCTTGTGTAGCATTGAGAAACTGTCATAACCTTATAGCAAGTTTGAGCCGAATGTCCATCATTGGTATGCTTAGGCGGCTTAAAACACCATCATCTCTGGTATGTTATACACAACTTCGAGGTGTGGATTTAATTGTTCTTTTCAATTAATGAATATGTCGTGTTTATGCAAGAACTGTTGAGATTTCGATCTGTAAATGTAATTTATAGAATTTTTGAGATTTTATTATATTTTCTATGAGTAGTTGTCATTATCGAGGTCTTTTCTACTCTAGTATTAATCAGTTATTGGCTTTTGTGGTTAATTGTGAGGCGTTAAATGTCTTCTCTCTTTTGCATTATCCTTGTTACTTCTTCATAGAATCTTATTTGTTTCTTAAGGAGGCCTTCTACTTTGTTCTTATCTCTGTTGGGTGCACTATGCCATAAAAAAGGAGTTGTGTCCATGCTAGGGGTTTGATCGAGTTCCTTAAGCCCTTATTTTGAGTTCTTGTAGACTCCAAAATTTCCCTCTATTTACAGTGTAGCCAAGGTTATCCTATGTATCTTTTTTTCTTAAGGCACAACTGGGGTATCTCCTTTGAATATGGTCTAAAACATTCTGTGAGTACGAAGATTTTATTTTCAGTATGAGAAGTTACTATTGTTTTTTAAATAAACCTTTTTCACTGAATAGTACTAGATTTGGTACAAAGGAATTTGAGATATCTAGACGTGAGTAAGAAATTGGAAGAAAAATATATGATGAGTATTGAACATTGTAAGTTGAATGATGAAATTGTTGTATGAGAATAATCATAGTTAGGAACTGTGGCATTGATGTTTTCCATTTTTGTGAGGATCAAATAGATCCATCTTCCTTTCTCATGTTTACAAATAGAACTTAGGCAACTGCTTGAAATGTTGCAAGTATATTTGAGAAGTAGGGAAATTCAATTAAAACTCAATAAATAAATTGTCTATTGCATACTTCGTTGTAAAAGGAACTATAAACTTAATGTTTATAAAGGGCTTCACTGACTATGGCTTGTGATATTCGAGACTTGGCCTTAATCTTTATTAACAATGTAACACTTCAATTTAATATAATTATTTAATGAGTTACGACTTTGTGTGAAAACATAATGTTATCTAAGTTTGTTTAATGCTTATATAATTGGTCATAGCTAAATGGTGATGAACAATGTTTATTATAGTTGCTCTTGGGAAGAGATGAAGTTCAAATCGAGGGAAGGACGCTAGTTAGACAACTAGAGTTTGTTGTTATCTACTTATGTGTGTTGAGTGTATCCCGGGACCTGGATTCTACATGTTTAATGTGTGTGAAAAGAACTTAGAATTGAAATGCATGGATTATGTTTGCCTATGTTGTCGTATGCATAAATGTTGTTTATGTTTCTCAATGTTTTAACTAAAATCATGAAATGAATAAAATGTGATTGAGATGAAATCTAGATCTCGAAATGATAGCCAAGTATGGGTATTCGTTCTTGTCTTCCTTTTTATGATATATGTTTTTAGTGTGCTCATGATGTTGTAGTATTAGCATTGGAATGCATATGTATTATGTTTCACATTTCCATTACTACCTTTGGTTTTGTGTGATTAGTCTTCCTCGAGCTAGGTTGGGTATTTTTCATGTCAGGAAAGATTCCAAGGAAGTGTACATGCTTCGTGGTAGGGTGGAAATGCACTCCCACAATATTCTCACCCTAGATAACTTTTATGAACATGTGTTGAAGATTCCTTCAGGGAGGACTTTTCTTTATAGTGCTTATGCTTCCATGTTCTCGTCCTGGTGGTATTGGTAATTTGTTGTTTTCTTTTGTCATTGATATGCAAGTTCATATTTCGTTAAATCTTTTTCTTACATTGATATGATTCAACAGTTGATCGGTATCTTTTTGACGTGTTATCTAAACAAGTTGGTCGATATTATTATATTTGGGTCGAAGTAACATCTCTTATTGTGATCTCATTAGGATATTTGACAAATGGTCGACATTTCGCTTATCTTTGGACATAGGTCTTCTTTATCATTTTGATAGTTATGGTCGTAATTGTACTTGTTTTATTCCTATATTATAGGGAATCTATTGGTATCTTGTCGACTTATGTATTCGACCCTTTGTTGACTGACTCCTTAGATTATATTATTTTTGCTGATGCGACATTCGTTTCGGAAGTTATGTCTTTACAATATAATATTGTCACAATTGATCACTTATCCAAGGACTTTTGCAAAGAACCAATTGGTAGAACTACTAAAGGTCAAGACCAATTAAGTGTTATATGGGCCTTGAAGAATTCTCATAGTCAAGTTAGGCATTTTTTCATTAATTTTCTATATAACCACAAGCTAGAGCTCATCCAAGAGGAACATCAATCAATTTGAGAAAAGAGTCTCATCTTTGAAGGAACAACATCTAGCTATTGTTCTAAAGATTAAGCTTGCTCAATGCTATCCTACACTTGAAAAAGGAGTGTATAATGATTTAGAAAGGTCTCAGATTTCTCTAGTAGGGTACTAAGTCTTCCATGAGTAGATTGAATGGACTTGGTTCAAGCCTTGAATTTCTTTTGGGCAAATACTTCAAAATTTGTTTAGAGGCTCTATTACCAACTTTGAGCTATTAAAGGTGAGCTTTGAATTGAGCACCTTTCTCATTATGAAATTCAACAATATTAAGATATTTTTTCAACTATACCAAATTCTAGACTTGGGTGTCAAAATGGTTGCTTTTCAATTGAGTGGAAACTCTCACAAGTTTTTTTAGGAAATGACATTGTCGTATCTCTTGTGTATCCTTTTCACTTGCTTATATAACTACCACAGAAAAAGGTGGTGATGGAAGCAACTTTATCATTCCACCAAGAATGAGAACATGCAACACTACTTGCTCATAAGTTCGACACGACAATGGCATTTGATTATGCATACTCAAGATTAGACAATGTAAATCTAGTTTCTGGTGTGACGATTTCTCTAAAATGTTGGCTCTAACAATCCTCGACAATTTTTAAAACAAAGACAATCTAAGAAACCTAGAATCTCTACCTTGATGGGATTTTTAAACAATATTTATTTAGAAACTTTAAAGTTTCCGGTAGAGTGAGATAACTTTACAAGAGTACTCATTACAAACCAAGTGTTGAACGACTTAAGAACCATATACACTTGTTAAGGTTATTAGAAAAATAAATAAAAAACCCTTGTTAAAGGAAAATACCTATCCAAATATTAAATGACTATTTCGATTAAATATCATCTACGTAAGTTGTCCAACTGTAATTTTCATGCCATTTACATACAACACCTATTGATTAAAAAAATACAAACCAAAGAATCAAAATCATTAAGATAACACATGCTGCAAACTCTATCATGCATCCTCATTATTATGCTTGGAAAGTTCCTGCACCGGGAAGGAGTTACCTTGTGCTGGAGAAAGTGTCTGTCACTATCAACTGTTTAATGTCAAATCTCCTCCCCCAAGTAATATTTTGCAATTTAAAATATAAACACCTTATATTAAGCTATGATTACTCGTTTGAGCTCAAATCCAGCTATTGCACGAGCATTCCCAAATCTAAACTCCAGGAGTACATATGCAGAACAGAAAAACATGGCTCGCGTAAATAAATTAATAAGTAAATAAAATAAATTAAGGCCAGGCCATGTGGGCTTCTACTCTGAAGCCGCCGGTTCACTTGGACTTAATTACTGAGCTAACGAAAAGATGGTGTCACTGGTTATTTTTAATTAATTTATTTTGCTTGCGATTGAATTTTTGTTTTTAATTTTGTCATGGCTTGTAACTCATTTTATTTGAGACAGACTGGTTACTTCGCTGGGATACGATCAAAATGAATGTAAATTGTCGATTGGAGCGTTGGAGAAGCTATATAAACACATGCTTGCATTTGTTCTCGATATCAAATAGGAGTTTCTGTGCTCCTCTGGAAGGAAGGCAGAATTGGTTCTGCCAAGTGTAGTAGATAAGCACAGACATTGTCTGCTGTTGTTTTGGCTCGACAGAGGCAGACATGGTGGAGATTCATTGGGGAGGAGGCGGCAGCCTCTGCCCCCGACTTATTACAGTGCTGCTGATGGGATTCATTGCCATCATCAACAATGCTGCTTCTGCAAATGCACAGGGGGGCCGTATTCTGAGTGAATATGAATACAAATCTCCCCCTCCTCCATCTCCATCTCCTCCTCCACCTTATTACTACAAGTCCCCACCTCCTCCATCACCATCTCCTCCTCTTTCTTATCACTACAAGTGCCCACCCCCTCCCTCACCGTCTCCTCCTCCCCCTTACCACTACAAGTCGCCACCCCCCTCCATCACCATCTCCTCCTCCCTCTTACTACTACAAGTCACCACCGCCTCCCTCACCATCTCCGCCTCCGCCTTACCACTACCAGTCACCACCCCCCTCCATCACCATCTCCTCCTCCCCCTTACCACATGTCCCGACCCCCTCCATCACCATCTCCTCCTCCACCTTACTACTACAAGGATCCACCTCCTCCATCACCATCTCTTCCTCCACCTTACCACTACAAGTCCCCACCCCCTCCGTCACCATCTCCTCCTCACCCTTACCACTACAAGTCTCCACCCCCTCCCTCGCCATCTTCTCCTCACCCTTACCACTACAAATCTCCACCTCCTCCCACCCCATATCATCCTCACCCTTACCACCACAAATCTCCTCCCCCTCCCTCCCCATCTCCTCCTCACCCTTACCACTACAAGTCTCCACCCCCTCCCTCACCATCTTCTCCTCACCCTTACCACTACAAATCTCCACCTCCTCCCACCCCATATCATCCTCACCCTTACCACCACAAATCTCCTCCCCCTCCCTCCCCATCTCCTCCTCACACTTACCACTACAAGTCCCCACCTCCACCCTACCATTATAAGTCTCTACATCACAAACACCATCAACACAAGCACAAGTCCCCACCTCCACCATATTACTACAAGTCTCCCCCTCCAACATCACCATCCCATCCTCCTCCATACTACTATAAGTCCCCTGCTCCCCCATCACCTTCTCCTCCACCAACATACTATTACAAATCTCCACCACCACCATCACCCTCTCCTCCTCCCTACCACTACAAATCACCTCCCTCACCATCCCCTTCACCTCCACCTTCTTACTACTACAAATCTCCTCCCCCACCATCCCCTTCACCTCCACCTCCCTACCATTATAAGTCTCCTCCACCTCCATCCCCTTCACCTCCACCTCCCTACCACTACAAGTCTCCTCCTCCACCATCCCCTTCACCTCCTCCTCTCTACTACTTCAAGTCTCCGCCACCTCCACCTCCACCCCCTTCCCCACCACCACCATATCACTACCCATCCCCACCTTACATCTACAAGTCCCCTCCTCCTCCATCTCCTTCTCCTTCTGCCCCATACTATTACCATTCTCCACCTCCACCACTATAGACTGCTGTCACAAAGGGTGTTTCCTTTCAGTGGGTGATAACCGTTTTCATGAATGTTATTCCTTACAAATTAGTTTTGTCAAGGCATTACATATGATAACTATGAGCTAATGATTTCTTTGTTCTGACGTTTTATAGATCATGAAACATTCATTACAATGACAGTCTCCTCGAATAAAAAAACAATCTTTGGGCCAGTACCATCTCCATCTTATATATTGTTTGACGATGTAGCTGGTGTTACCATAGCACTGTTCAGAGGGCTTATCGCATATGTCCCTGCATGTCTTACAAGATTGTTTACTCTATTCCCATTAGTCCTCTGAGGAATTTGTTTATTCATAGCTGCGCTATTGAATAAAATTGAATAAAGTGACAGCTAATAGGCTCATTGATCTCCGGTCTTCAACCCAATTTATGTAATTCATTTCTCATTTATAAAATTGATTACCATCTATTATTCCCAATTATCTGAAAGCGTGCTTCTATGAACGTTTTTTTGTCAGTTATCTTTCCCCAATTCAAGTTTTTTATTTTATATTCCTGATGCCCATATAAGGAAGACACTAGCATACAGACACACTAAAATAATACAGAATGCCGTTAATGCCCCTTATTGGGTAGAAATAACTAAATCTGTGGAGATACATTTTATTGACAGGCCAACCCAAAATTCTAAAATTCTATCTGATACAGCTCACCCAAAAAAAATGATTGTCATATGACCATCAAATTTGATTGTATTTAAAAATATATATAATTATATGGCCGAACAATTTAATCTGCATAAGTTTTATAAATATATATCCTTTGAAGTTTTTACCAGATTATTAAGAAGCTAGAATGCTAAATTTCATTTTAGAAAATTTACATGATTTATATGTTATAGTTTTGAAAGGAGGTGTTTAACTAATTGATAACTTGGAACCTATCTTTAAGAAGGTATATTCAATGGCAATGGTTTAAAAAATTAGAAATATTACTTAAAGCTATTATCAAATGACTGATAATCCTACATATTTATAGTACAATTAATTCAATATTATAGTTTATATATTTTGAAAATTATATTATATAGTATTTAGCCAACATTGTTATAAATATTTGTACCTATAAGTTCTTAATTCTTAGATAACACCTTTAGAAGCTGTTTTTATATTAAAATTTTAAATAATATATCAAAATTATTTTCAAAATAATAATCAAATTCATCATAATTAAGTTTTACAATATGATCAAAATAAAAAAAAGTTTAACTATATAAAATTTGTATAATATCATAATAATTCAGATAGTTTAGATAATTTAAATGATTAATGCCTTTAACATTTAGAAATCTGACTTTTTCTACAATTCATAATAATGTACATGATGCTAAGAATATTCAAAGAAACAATCAACTTTGAAAAGTGCACTTTTGTTCGACTGTTTCATCAAAATAGTGCATGTTTAAAGCTACGCATAATGTGCATACAAATGCAGAAAAAAATGGCTCTTCACAGGTTCTATTACTAGTAAATCAGTCACATTTTCTTCTTAGATGTGATTATAATTTACAGTAGCTAGTACTGATTACTAATACTATTTATAGCAATTTTTTGCAGCTTTGCAGGTTATAGTAGAAACTGTCTCAAAGCTGCAAAAATGGCTACTAGTCCTCTGTATTCTTGAATGGTCCATTGTAATAGATTGCTAATACATGAAAATAGAGAATATTCACTTCATGCTTTCTAACTCTCTCAAAATCAATACTAACGAATCTTGTGTCTGTTGGCAAGAAAAACATATTAATTGTTGCATATTCCAATTGAGAAGCAATTAGAGCTTCCAAGTGATCTTTGTGTTGAATATTAAGGTTGTGGCCTAAAAATAAACAAAGCAAAGAATAAAGGAAATTAGGAGGTATAGAATGTCCTTCAATAGGAAGCAGTCGAGTCACACATTCTCATTGGTTATTCGAGTTGTCATTTCTTTTTTATTTTTCCAGCCACACCACATGAAACCTATTGTCTTTTTTTTACGAGAATATATGTCATCATATTGAACAACACTTGACTGATTATCATCTCTTCCATTCACTGATACTGCATTGAAACAACAATCCTCTAAAATTTGGGGTCTGGAGGCAAATATTTCATTATGACGACTCCTCATAGGTTTGCATTGTTTGCCATAAAGCTGGGCACTTCTCCCATGTGTGCCCTGATTTCAAGAAGAAACACCGTATCCAGACAAGGAGTTCTATTCCTTCTCCTTGTGGGAAAGGGATTCAATTTGTTTGATGAATGTCTTTCAGAGATTATTGAGTGCCCTGCTATGATGTTAGAAGGTAAGGAATTGGACATCTCTGATGTTAGAAGGTAAGGAATTGGGCATCTCTATTGTGGATTCTCTAGGGATTTCTGGGGTCTCCTATTATGAAAAAGAGGAAACTAGATATTATGTCTTTGTGTCCTTTTGTGAAAAAAAACAAGTTGGTTACTCTTACTAGTCAAGAGTTGACTCCACTTTATAGTATGTCGGTATCATTTCAATTCAAACTTCTTTGAGAGCATGTTTGGTTGCTCCTTTGCCAGGAGTTGGTTGTTTGTTATTCAAGGGACTTAGTCAAGGCCAGTTTCTTTATAAGTTCTAGTTTCACGCTTTCTTTGGTCATTTAAGATTTTGGGTTCCTTTCAAAACCTTGTTTTATTTCATAGTTTGAGCAAAAGTATTTATCTAATAAAAAAAATCCTTTTTAATAATTTCAGTGATATGGTTAGAAAATTCTTTAACTTCGAATCTTTGTTAGGCTTAATGTGCACCATCATACACTTGCAAGGATTTTCTTCCAATTGGAGGTGCTAGGAAGAGAAAAAGTATCATCTAAACATTAAGACCATTTCTTGGGAGAAATTATTGGAGAGGTTCTATTATGCCTTGCATAACATGCCCCATCTTTTTGCTTTCCATGTTAGGGAGTTTCTCGCCTTCTTCTATGTTTCGTTGGTTTTCCCTCGTATTTTCTATGTTCTCCTTATTGTTTTCTCTTTGCTCTCTTTTCTTTCCTTTTTCATTTTGCCTTTCTCTTTCTATCCCTAAAGGATTTTGCATTCTGCAAGGCCCATCATTGTGTTGTTTGTTCTCGTGAGGCTTAGGGTCTCGGATGAACAAAGCCCTGACATCCTTGTTCAACCTATTTTCTCACCCCCATTTTGTTCTTCACCCTCTCTTTCTCCATTGTAACTCCCAATCCCACACAGACATGAGTACTTTCATCATTATGTCCAAATTGGGCCCATGTTTCCGTTTTGGATTGTCGTGTCCTCTCCTGTCTCAAATTATGAGTCCAATAGGGACGTTTGGACGGAAAGTCTAAATACCAAGGTTGCACAGGGACAAGGATACTTGGGTACTTTGGGTACGGGTACGGGTACGACTATTTTTCAAAATAGGGGACGGGGGTTCTTGGGTATATCAATTTTTTAATTTAAATTTTTATAGAAAGTCTGAAAATATGAGTCATGACATTGAGTTTTCAAACCAAGAATAGTGATAAAGTTTGCAGATGTAATGTATTGTTTTCAGTTTCAGATTTGCAATATGTTTGTAATAATATATATGTTAAATGTTTAGATGCATAACAGAGAAAACAAACTTTAAACATGAACAAGAAGATCATAAATCATATAAAAATAACATATTGCAAATGATAAACTTATGACTTTAATAGTGATAAAGTTTACTATTAATCAGTATTGCATCAAAGCGTCAAACTGATTACATATTGAATTAAGCTTAGTAAACAGCAAGCTGATAAGCTGATAGGCAAACAAAAATCAGAAATCTTAATCAAGTTCGTTAGCTATGATGCTCTCCACCAAGTACCCACCGAGTACCCGGTACGTGGGTACATGTACCAATACCCGGCACGCGTCCCAAGGGTGTGGGTACGAGTACCCATGCAACCTAGCTAAATACCCTTTGTGGTTTGGCATTATTGTTGTCCTTGATGCATCATCATCTTCATCTACCCACAATCATCTATGTGTTAACTTCTCTTGTTGTTGTCCCCTGCATTGTGTCCTTGTCCATCTTCTTATATTTCCTAATAAGTTTGGAATCTACAAAATCTAAAATTTTGAAAACAGTAAAAAAAAAAATATTTACACAAATAAACAAAATAAAAAATTTGCCCTAAAAATTAAACAATTAAAAATTTTAAAATAAATAAAAAACTAAATAAATCCAACAATGAAAATTTAATACTTATTTTAAACAAAATTAAATTTTAAAAAAGTTTAATATTAATATTTAATTTATTAAAATTCAAGTTTCATTTGAATTTTAATATATTAAAATATTAATATAAAATTGAATTTAAATTATTAACATTTAAATTCATTTTAAATAAATGTTAAAGTCTTGTAATAAATGAAACTTGTTTTAAAAGTCTAACAAATAAAATATAAAAAAATTAAATTTAAGCTCAAACTGTGAGTCCTGAAATCTCTCCAAATTCCCAAACCCAAAATTCCCAAAATTTTAAAATGTGGAGAAACATGATGTTCCTCCGGATTCCCAGGACGTGAAAGGAACAAAATCTGAACTCTGAAAGCCCGGAAATTTTTTAACCATCCCTCAAAAAAAATTTAAAACCTCAAACCTACTTAAATCTCGAAATCACGAATTTGAAAATATTCCCGCAATTCTCCAGAACCCGAAGTAAGCGTGGGACCTGAAATTACAAATGGCGTGATGTTTGATGTTTTACCGCATACTCAGAATGTTTAAAATTCTATGCCAGTATTTAAAGTGGGAAAACCAAAAATTCGAATGGTTTAAGACTGTTGCTTGAAGGCCTGATTAACTGTGTCAATGTTTTGAATCAACATTTCCGATCATATTTTATGATCCAGATTTTTCCTTTTTCTTAGAAAAATAAATATATTAATCCTAAAAAAATTAGGGTTTGCGTACCAAAGAGGAGCGCTCGTCAAAGAAAATTCTTGTTCCAGAAGTATTCACCAATGTTGGAATCGGAAATAAATCATGACCGCATTCCCTCGAATTTGGCTCGCTTGCCCTAGCGCGGACTTTTGAAAAGTTCTACTTCTGGTGCACAGTAAAACTGATGATTAAATGCAATGATAAAATGATATTCCATTTTAGTCTGAGCCCGGATGCCTTTGTTAATACAAGCACAAGGAAAGTGAAGAATTTCTGGATCTGTACTGAAATGGTTTGATAATAAGTGATGAAGGAAGGGAGAATGAGTGAGAAGTGAAGAGGCTCGACTCTGTGCATTTTAGGGTTTCAAAAGCGAGAAGAATGGAGATCAAAATGCGCGTGTGAACCGTAAAGTTGGATGATTGTAGGCACAAAAAAGCTATGAATGAGAAATGTAATGCGTTATCGTGCATTCTTCCTTATTGCTAGAAAAGGGGAATTTGTATCCACTGATTAAAGAGTTTTCTATATTGAATACACAGATTTTCTCATGAAAATGTCAAGAAAGATGAGAAGTGCTGAAATACATGGCCCTGTAGCAGTATAATATAAGAATTCAAGCTGTTGAAATCTCTATAGATCTAGGGGAAAACACCCAGCAGTCGTTCGGGCTAACTTTTGGCACCTAGAACTCCTAAATCTTGAGTTGAATTTTGTCGATTTTGTTGTAGTTATGTAGGTGAGTGAAGTGTTTAAAGCTAAGGCCCCGTTTGTTTGTGCGAATTGGAATTTGAGACAAAACTTAATTATCTCAAAATCAGATTTTGAAATTCCGGTTTTGTGTATTCGGAATATAGTTTGGACTGTTTGGTTCACCCGGAAGATGGCTGAGACAATTCATATTATGCGTTTGGTTGTCATTTTCGAAATTGGAATTGGAAGTGACAAATTCTTATTTATGTGTTTGGTTTGCAATTTCAAATTGGAATTGGAATTACATTATGTATTTTATGTGTTTGGTTCTACATTTTCAATTGGAATTTGAATTTGACAAGAAAATTTAAATTTTTATAATTATTATATAATGTTTTAATTTAATATTTTATTTTTGTTGTCCATTTTTTATTTATAGTTTTTTTTTTAATTAATTTATATTTTTATATAGAAAATCATAAACAAAATTTAATATTTTTTTTCCAATATTGTGAAAAGTAAACTTAACTTTTTTTAATAATATTATACAATATCATAAACAATATTATAACAAGAAAGTAATTATAGCATTGCTCGATATCACATCAAAATATAAATAAGTCATCTAGTCCACATATATATCTATTTCTGCATAATGACCCAACAAATGGCCGAACTAAATAGTACGATTTTTGCAAAAAGTAAACATCGTAAAAACATGACATCGGCTTTATACGTAGCCTCCACTTTTGCAAAAGCTTTTTCGAGCGTTTTGCAAGACTTGCACTCGTCATCCACAACAGGTATATGTGGAGAACGTGCAGATGACGTAGACAACGATGGGGTGTCATTAGCTCACCGAAAGTACTGACATCCACGGCCATCCTACAATACAAATCTAAGTTTGTCTCACTATAATGACTAATATTTATTCTTTGTAAACATTTAAATATTGTGCAATTAACAACCTTTTTCTTATTTTTGCAACTCCAAAATTTAAGATCTGGATTATCCCACGTGTGTGACGTCTTTAACACGCAGCGCGATCCATCACCACACTCACACATAGGGACATTTACCATAGCCATCAGCATTGTATCAAGCAAATTTTTGTTCATTCATACTATTTTTGTTCATTCATATATAACAACATGACTATACTCTATGAGTACAAATTGAAAAAGTTTTATTTATGTTGATATTACAAATTTATAGAAAAAATATAATGACACAACTATAGCATCAGATAGAAGTTTTGGGGAAGAACAATATCCATGAACTAAATGGTGGTGTGAAAACACACCATTAAATAAGAAAATGCAAGGAAATCCACACTCTACGCCCTTATGCCCCACATTCGATGAGCAACCATCTCATATCCCGCTCATTATTCCCATTACTTTCTGTATTGTTAGATGGTCAATCCTGCATCTACAAAGTAAACATGCTAGAAAAACTAAAACTTGTTTATTTTTAAATGGAATACACCAAGGAGTACCATCAGAAATATTGACCGTTTACAAACATGAACAGTAAACAATCATCAGATAGCTCATTTTTTATCATCATATGTGGATATTTTTGGCATCAATGTTTCAAATAGCTTCTGGATTCAATTGTGTAGATAGTTATGGATCACACTATGTGATCCATCATCATGATGAAAGAGACCAAAATGATTGCAACAGACCAAAATGATGGACTTTTCTTTCAATCATTTTTCTCTCTTTCATCCTGATGAAGGATCACAGAGTGTGATCGTAAACGTTGATGCCAAAAATATCTACAAAATCAAATCCAGAAGTTATTTCAAACATATTTAATGTCAGCATATGTGTAGTCTCACTTTATCATTATATGTGTAGTCTCATAACTATCCATTTTTGTTTCTGTACCTATCACGTGGTTTTTAAAAATGAATGAAAAATGAAAAGAAATTGAAAATGAAATAGAGCATTGAACAAAGTAGAATTATTTAACTTAATTTCGTAATGCAACAATAATAACAAGAAGGTTAGGGTATATACATACAAAATCATGAACAATACAGTCATCTACCAAAACACATTTATAAAATCATGTCTGAAGAACTAGAAATGGATAGTTATGAGACTACACCTTAACAATGCATTAAATGAAGCATTCATCATGTGATACTCCTTCGTGTATTTCACTTAAATATGTTAAAAGCAACAACACTAAAAAATGAAATTAATGGTCAAGGGAGGGAAAGATCTTGCAATACCAAAACATTAAACCAATATGCACCAATATGCAAAAATACCATATCCAGTAACTTTGAAAGCAAGGCATAAAAGCAACAACACTAACAAATGAAATCAATGGTCAAGGGAGGGCAAGATCTTGCAATACCAAAACATTAAACCAATATGCACCAATATGCAAAAATACCATATCCAGTAACTTTGAAAGCAAGGCATAAAAGCAACAACACTAATAAATGAAATCAATGGTCAAGGGAGGGCAAGATCTTGCAATACCAAAACATTAAACCAATATGCACCAATATGCAAAAATACCATATCCAGTAACTTTGAAAGCAAGGCATAAAAGCAACAACACTAACAAATGAAAACAATGGTCAAGGGAGGGCAAGATCTTGCAATACCAAAACATTAAACCAATATGCACCAATATGCAAAAATACCATATCCAGTAACTTTGAAAGCAAGTCATACATGCAACAAGTGCACTTAATTGTAAGTGGAGGACTGGTCTGTAAGAAAAGGATGACTGACTCACAAGAGACTAAAAAGCCATCAAATAAGTGTGTCATTTTAAGGTGGCAAGTAAAATTCATAGTGTGCCAGCTGATGAAACTCCTGACTGCACATTCCCAGTGTATGGTTGGCAAGAATCCCATAGAAGGGCTACTTACTAATACATTGCTTAACCACAAACACAAGTGTACACTATAACCACAAACACAAGTGTACACTATAACAAGTGTACACTGTAACAAGTGTATAATGCATTGCTTAACCACAAACACAAGTGTATACTATAACCACAAACACAAGTGTAGACAGTAACAAGTGTATACTGTAACAAGTGTATAATACATTGTTTAACCATAAACACAAGTGTATACTATAACAAGTGTATACTGTCACTAGTGTATACTGTAACAAGTGCATCCTAGATTTTTGCCATCATCTTTTCAATTTGTGCCTAAGAGGGGTTATACCGCTTTCTTAGGAGTGGAAGATTTTTCTAATTCAGTGGAGTTTGGCAGGTCCCCTGCACTTGCATGAATCATAAAAAGAGTGACACATCTTATAATAGTGCATGTTCAACTGCTTATGAAATCTATGGCCCTTAGCAAAGTACTGGAGGATCACTACATTCCATAACATGGCCGACCAAAAATGGATATTTGTTTGAGCGGTCTTTTTAACCCTTGGCTAGTGTAGTTGGCCCTAAATTATTAGATCCTTATGATGCAAAGGTTGGGACTCACCCTCAAAACTTTGTAAACATTTTAATGTCAATCAAGCATATTTCACAATAATGGGCTCAAACCCTTCCTTAACCAAACACGTAACCCTATGGAACACTCCTCCCCCACGGCCAACTTCTTGACAGCTCAATACCTTAGAATGAACAAAGACTTTCATATAGTTTGGTCTCACAACATCTCACTATCATTACACCTTGCTCATCCCACACTTCCCTTTTCACTTTGTCTTACAGGTTTCAAGTAACAAATGAGACCTTTGATGATAACAAGTCCCAACCAACTTCAGAGACATACTAGAACAACAAAATACACCCTTTGGTCACCCATGGTAGCACTCCAAACAACTGGTTTCAACAACTGTTATGGTCTTTCCAAAATCAGGCCTAGTGTCTTCTAATCCTAGACAGCAACAAAATTGATTATATTCCTCAAGAACAAAACAACTCTCCAAACCAAGTAGCATTACAAATACACTTTATGGCCTTCTAAAACATAACTCCAAATGGTCAAAGGTTGCTTTGTAACATGGCTTCCAAATAGGGACTGGTAAACTAATTTTTGGGCCTAATTAGGCCTCCCTGAACAGTCCAATTATAATCTCCACAACAATATTCAACAAAATAACTTCAAGGCTTGAAATATTATTTAAAAGCATTAATCACCCCTCATTTACTGAACTTGGAGGAGATTCAAAGGTTCGAAGGCCAATATTACAAAAAGCTTCATAACACGTTTATACTAACTGCTACAAATCAGTCCTAACAAAGACTGCTTCAAATGAGTCCTAAAAGAGCAGTGATGTAAAGGGTCACAAATACTTATAGTCTCATCAACTCATAATGTGAAAAGGAGCACAATACATCTTAATGTGTTTGTGGTTACAAGAATCTACCAGTGGTTTGAGGTTGTTCCTGCGCTAAACCAACATAGTATAAAGCAGAAGACCTCAAAAGTTCTCTTTCAATCAGAGTTCAACCATTTTGCTTTCACACAAGGCTAAGCATTGGAGTTTTTGTTTCCCAAATTCACTATAGCACCAAAGAGGTCACAAAGGAAGTCACAAACAAGAGGGTATTTGGTATTCCACTCAAATAGGTGGAATTCACTTTTTAAAACCCATTTTTGTGTTTTATGCATTGCATTTGATATTTTGTTGGGTCCGATGACTTCCACATTTACAAACCCAACAGCGTCCATTCGGTAGTTCATCTTCCACTTAACCACAAACACAAGTGTATACTGTTATATAGCTACTGGCATACAGTCCAAATAGTGTATCCACTGATTGGACTATATGTCAGTGGTTGTGAACAGTAATGCATCTTTCTTAAAAATATAGACAAACTGTTAGTCCACTGTAACAAGTGTATACTATAACAAGTGTATAATACATTTCTTAACCATAAACACAAGTGTATACTATAACCACAAACACAAGTGTAGATTGTAACAAGTGTATAATACATTCCTTAACCACAAACACAAGTGTATACTGTAACAAGTGTATACTGTCACCAGTGTATACTGTAACAAGTGTATAATACATTGCTTAACCACAAACACAAGTGTATACTATAACCAGTGTATACTGTTATACAGCCACTGGCATACAGTCCAAATAGTGTATCCACTGATTGGACTGTATGCTAGTGGCTGTGAACAACAATGCATCTTTCTTACAGATGAATCAACATCATAAAAATATAGACAAACTGTCAATCCACCTGTTAAGAGAACTTTCTTTGTAAATTATGAATCATTGCAAATTGCCACTGTATACCAGTGAGTACTTTAATTTTATTGAATACCACTGTATACCATTGTATTTATTCTAATAATCTCATATAAATTGCCATAACACACTAGAGAAAGCCATCTACCACTGTATACCACTGTATCCATATATTGATAACCTTGTTAAATCAAATGCACAAAGTAGATTAATGATCAAATGCATTGTTGATAGAAAAACACTTAAATATACTACAATCATCAAACAATTAATAAGGTAATATCTGGTAACATCTTGAACATGCAATGGAATCACAACGAGCAATAGTATGTGGAAAATAACTATAATCCACCATACATGGCTGCAATCTAGTCCACTCTCTCGTCCTCAATCATCAACGAGAACCATTTGTCTCTTTCACGTTCACACGCAAAGGTTTCGTATACCCTCGGGAATACACCTTGACTCAATCCAGGGATGGATTTGAGAGCGTTATATGCAGCCGCCAAAGTATTTTCATGATGAGATTCATCAATTTGGTGAAGGTGAACATTGCTCATGCCCTCTTTTATGTTCTTCATTGTTTCACACATGGCATCCAAGGAAGCGGCCATACTTTCCTTCTTCCTCTTTCCCACCTTTCTGACCGATGATGTAGGAGTCCCTCTAGTACTTGTTGTTGCAGTGGACTAATTGGATTAATAAGGGTCTTTGTCCAAATCAACAATACTATCAAGATGTACATTGAAACCAAGGTCCTCTTCATCATGCACATTGAATGGCTCTTCCATAGGGTTCCCTTCTTCAGTCTCAAGGGTCGTGGTAGCTGCATTACCTTCAGCAATGTCATTACCCACAATTGCACCCAATTCATTGAAGTACTAGAAGGGTTGCCTCTTATACACTTTGGCATTTTTGAACTCTCTTCTCTGCATGTTGGCATAAATAAATGGATTAGGTTCTTTGTCTTTCATTATTAACTTTAAAAGAAGGCAATATTATTTCCAACAAAATAGTAGAGAGATCACCCTACCTTCAGAAGTTCATCCCACACGCTATCCTCAGCATCCATGCATTGAGTTGCCTCATTCCAAGTGAAACCACTTGTATTCCTAAGCTCTTTCATCACTCTATAGGCAAGCTTCCAGGTTTTCAACTTATTTTTAAAGTTGGCTTTTGATAGATTAAGGCTCATATCAGCATTGAACCACCTATCAATTGCGGACCACGCTTCTTTTTTGAAGCTTCCGTCACATTTTTTGCCTGGTTGTACTTTCTCGAGGAGCAAGTCTAGAAACTTGCGTTCCATTTCCTTTGTCCACATTATCTTCTTCGAGGAAGGAGATATATGGCTCGTGTTACCAGTTTCATCCATGGACATCATTAAATCTATGTATGCTGTGAATACAAATTGTTGTTAATGGTATCAAAGTATCTTCATACATCAATTAACTCAAATAAAACACATTCACCCATACATGTCCAATACTTGCAGATAGAAAGAGAAGAAAAAGGAAACCATCACTATTATCAAAGTATCTTCATACATCAGTTTACTCAAATAAAACACATTGACCCATACAAGTCCAATACTTGTAGATAGAAAGAGAAGAAAAAGGAAACCATCATGTATATCAAAGTATCTTCATACATCAGTTTACTCAAATAAAACACATTGACCCATACAAGTCCAATACTTGCAGAGAAAAACATAAAAAAAGGAAACCATCATGTAGTCTTGACTGATACAAGAACAACTATTCTCGGGATCTGTACTCTTCCCACATTCTACTTGCTATATCATCTCGGAATTGTGCCCACTGGTCTCTATCACGCTGAGACAACCCATATGTCTCCAGCATTGGTACATCTATCCCATCATGATCATCCTCCTCTTCGGTGACAATTTCTGATGGAATGTCATCCTCTAACGTAATGTAGTTGTGTAGTATGCAACATGCTAATACAATATGGGCTTGTGTCATGATAGGATAAGACGTGGCATGCCTCAGGATTTTAAAATGTTGCTTGAGAATACCAAATGTACGCTCTACTGAGTTTCTAAGAGAGGAGTGTCGATGGTTGAACAACTCTTCTCGAGAGTTTATTGGATTCTCTTTTGAAAACTCCTTCAAGTGGTAGCGTGTACACCAATAAGGAGCAAGAAATCCAGGTGCATTGGGATATCTAGCATCCACTAGAAAATATTTTCCTACATAAATAAAGAATATTATTAAAACGTGAAACATTGATTGTACCCTTGAGTATATTAAACTATGATTTGGCTTACTGGGGGGGGGAACACCAAGAGGATCTGCTCTTGAAAGAGCTAAAGCTAGAACACGACTATCCACGGTAGACCCTTCCCAACTAGCAAGGCAGTACTGAAACTTATGATCGAAGGAACACACACTCATAACATTTTGCGACAGGTTGCCTTTTCTATCACGATATTTACCCTGCATGTCGACATCGACAGTGACTGGTATATGGGTTCCATCGATAGCTCCAACACAATCCTATACGATATGATACAATCATCAATTCTATGGTCAACCAATACTATGATAAGGATAAAAATCCATACAAGAAATTTGTAACAACACAACAAATACCTTGAAGAATGGATCAAAATGTTCGTTCCCACTAATTTCAGGAGGAGTTTTTGGACTAGGTGGTAGAAAGCAATCCTTGTGGAGTCCTAAGATAGCCCTCAACACCTTGTGGAAGTATCGGTTGATTGTCTCTCCTGAGTGCCCAAAGTTGTGGGCAATCTTGCGGTTCCTCAGATTGTGGCCAAGGGTGTGGAGGAACATCACAAGTTGTTCTTCTAACGTCAAGTGTATCGAATTTGTCAAGGTTCCTTTCAGCCTTAGGATAGTAACTAGATGAAAGAAGGCTGCCCTACTCATGTGAATCTGATCATGACAATCCACATCGTTGGAATGAATAACCATTCTATAAAACAAAGTTCCTTTTCTTTTTGGTTTACCCTTTTGTGCACTGGCTTCTCGGGCCACCACTACTGTGGCTATGACAACACAACCAATAAGAGCTATGAGAAGATGAGAATATGTGGTCTCCATAGCTACCCGTCCTAAAATGTTAATATTCTTAATAGGATCCATCAATGGCCTGAAATGTGGACAAACACAACGAATTGAGCAAGGAGATATTGGTAGCAATGTATTATACACTTGTTACAGTATACACTTGTGTTTGTGGTTAAGCAATGTATTATACACTTGTTATAGTATACACTTGTGTTTGTGGTTAAGCAATGTATTATACACTTGTTACAGTATACACTTTTGTTTGTGGTTACAGTATACAATTGTGTTTACAGATCATACAATCATACATATCCTACAATGGCTAAGAATATTTAAAACTGTATCTTGGTATTGTAAAAGGTTGTTCTACTTTTTTTTGGAAATAAATAAAATATTTTGAAGGGTTCTTGAGCAATTTTTTACCCACTTGTTATAGTATACACTAGTTATGGTATACACTTGTGTTTGTGGTTACACTTGTGTTTGTGGTTACATTATACACTGGTTACGGTATACACTTGTGTTTGTGGTTACAGTATACACTTGTGTTTGTGGTTAAGCAATGTATTATACACTTGTTATAGTATACACTTGTGTTTGTGGTTAAGCAATGTATTATACACTTGTTACAGTAGACACTTGTGTTTGTGGTTAAGCAATGTATTATACACTTGTTACAGTATACACATCATGTCTATATGGTTTTTTATGGATTTCTTCTCCATCATTGCTAATTTGGGAATTATGGAAGGAAATAAATCATAGAATCTTTCAAGGGAAAGTCATGGGAAGCCTTTTTGAATAAATTAGAAGTGGCTATTATAGAGGTGGTAAATAATAGACTAGCAAAATATAGCATCAAGAACACACAATTCACTACTGGGATGATAAGATCAGAGGCATATGGTTTGGATGAATAATACTACCCTTTGTTGGAAGTGGAGGAGAGAAGCAAGTTTATAAGAGCTCAAAGTGTATGGTTTCCCCCTAAATAAGGCTAGTATCAATTGAATTTTGATGGAGCCTCTCGAGGCAATCCAAGGGTCTCAAGAGTAGTTTGTGTAGTTAACTCAAGGGATGGTTTTACAGTAGCTAAATTGACAAAGTATCTTGAGAAGGATACAAATAACATTGCATAAATTAAGGATCTACAAGAAGATTTCCTTAACTATATAGAAATTAGAGTCAAGAAGTTAGAGATAGAAGGAGACCCAACTTTAAGCATCAATGCTCTTAAAACTAGATCAACAATGAATTGGACATTAAATTCCCTGTTGGGAAGAGCACAAGATCTTCTTAAGTTCTTTGAATCATTTATTTTTAACCATATTTATAGAGAAGCAAACACAATAACAGATCAAATGGAAAATTTGGGAGCTAATAGAAAAAATAGTAAGTGTGTATTGGCACTAAATAGGGCTTTATCAATAGGTTTTTGAAATGTGTTGATAAAAAATAGGTATCTAAAATATACTTTGAGATGGTGTTTAAGTGGGAAAAATGATGACTAATTGGAAGTTTCCTCAGTTTTGTTTATTTACCATTTGTCATGTTGAGTTAATTAAGTAATTTTACCAAAGGGCTTATAGAATATTAGGCCTTGAGGTCTTTGAGTTAGTAGTTGGACAAAGTGAGTCTCTTTTAAGATCAAATCTTGAGATGGAGTCATAGGGGATAAGGTAATGATAAATTTGATCTTCCTTAGCACAATAGCTTCTCATTTAAGTTAAAAATCTTGTTTTAGAGAGTAAAGTTATTTTTTAATTTGATCTTTAATATGGTTTATTAGGAATTAGAGATTTGTGGCAATCAGTGGTTATTCTAACCAAAATAGGTTGTGGAATGTGTTTCATGGAGTTTCTTTCTTGGTGCAATCTAGAAGAGCAGGGCGAGAGAAAGTTCTTTTAAAGTTTAAACAACTCTTGGAATTTTCATGATGTTTTTTCATTGAGATGGATTTTTTAGGACGTGATGTAATGAATCTAATTTGGATAAGACAACGAGCATTTTTTAATATATCCTTCCATGACCATTTTTTACATGAGAATTTGAATTTAAAGTTTAAATGGGGGAAAGAAAATGTCTTTTAATCTGGTTTTTGAAGTTGATATTGACTAAGAAAGGAGAGTCGTAATTATTAGTGGTCAATCTTCTCTCATTAATGCCTAGAATGTTTGTCAGTTTGGCTAGAGTTAGAGGTAGTAGTTAGCAACCAAGATCTTCAAGCTATTTTGGTGAAATTGTTAGTGATCGCAACAAAATCAAGCTATTTTAGTGAGTATACACTGGTTACAGTATACACTTGCATTTGTGGTTATAGTATACACTGGTTATAGTATACACTTGTGTTTGTGGTTACAATATACACTTGTTACAGTATACACTCCAGTTTACAGATCATACAATCATATAGATCCTACAATGGCTAAAAATATTTAAAACTATATCTTGGTATTGTAAAAGGTTGTTCTGATTTTTTTTGGAAATAAATAAAATATTTTGAAGGGTTCTTGAGCAATTTTTTACCCATTTTAGGGTTTATTCTAGATTTTGCAGCAGTACAAATTTCAAATAATAACTATTTTGATCACATAAATGTAAACTCAAAGATTTAGTACTATTACTCCCAAAGAAATGGTTGCTAACAAATTGGCAGATAAAGGTAACAGTTGAGTGTCAATTGGCCTCTACGAATATGACATTTTCCCACAGCGAAAGGTAGATACAAAGGTGAATGAACACATTCACCATGAAAGAGCAAAATCAAAGGTTTCCAATGCCATACCTTTGTCCACAAACCTCCTCAAACACTTGCCGTTCAAACACTTTCCGTCAACAAAAACCCTACTAACAGTAATGTCGTAGGATCCCGACAGACTTTCCTTGATCCACACAAAAATGACCAACAAAACACCCACTGCGAAGATGAGGACCCACTGCGAAGACGCGATAGGCCTAGCACTGCGAAGATGAAGACCCATGAAACCCTTTGAAAAAAGAGAAAATTATCGAATGGACACTGCTGGGTAAGACCCACGAAACCCTTCGAAAAAAGTGGAAACTGCCGAATGGATGCTGCTGGGTAAGACCCATGAAACCCTTCGAAAAAAGTGAAAATTGCCGAATGGATGTTGCTAGGTTTGTAAATGCGGAAGTCACCGGACACTGCTGGGTTTGTAATGCGAAAATCACCGGACCCGACAGAATATCAAATGCAATGCATAAAACACAAAAACGGGTTTTAAAAAATGAATTCCACCTATTTGAGTGGAAGTGGAACTTCCGGAAGTTCACATGAAATGAGGATTTGAAAACAAAACCCCGGTTTTCAATGTTGACAACCAAATGGTGGATTCAGCTCGAAAGCGGAAGTCCCACTGCCAATTCCAGCCTAATTCCCACAAACAAACGGGGCCTAAGGTTTCAGCTTTTGGATATTCACGGATCTCTATGTAAGGATTATGGAGCACACAATGGTCCAAAAGTGCCCTTTCAAAACGCTCGCTCGGAACCCGACCCCTAGACCCCCAACGATTGACAATATGGAATCCAAAACAAAACCATATTGTCGCCAATAACCGTTCACCTAAACATCATTGACTAAGTTGTTTTTAATGTGGACCCACTCACTAGGTAGTAAAGGGGGTGAAGGGGTCATTTTAATCAAATCAAATTATCATTGCGTTAATCGAAACCCCATCTAATTACACCCCGCGGAGTACCCGACTTAACCTCTCCTTACCCCATACCTCATCACCTTAACACGTTCGTAGCTCACCGATTGCCACGTAACCGCTCGTGGGTAACCCTATGACTACCCACACAAAACCCTAAAACTATTCATTAATCATTAGGTTTTCTAGAAACTTCTACTCCTACGAATGCTTCTCACCACTTCCGTTTCTATGTGTACAATGAGGGTTTCATTCTTCACTCACCACTGCTACAGGTGAGGGAATCCATCATCCCATCACGAAGTAGCAAATAGCTCAAGGTTGTGTATCATTCAATAAGTGTTTGTTATGATTTCCCTGTGCTGATAGTTGTATGTTTCAATCGTTTCACCTTGATATCATTGCATGTAATGTGATAGAAAGAAATAATTAGAGGAAATGGGAAAGAAATAGTGTACATTGTCGATTTAATCATTACTGGGTGTTGTAGTTTGAATGAATCTCGGCAGTTTTTTCATATTTTTGTATTAAATATGGGGTTTTTTGGGGGTTTGTCATTATTCTGCACTTACATGTGAGGGATTCCATCTTCCCATCACAAAGTACCAAATATTTCACATTTTTTTTATCGTTCAATAAGTGTTTGTAATGATTTTCCTACGTTGATAGTTGTATGTTTCAATCGTTTCCCATTTAAATCATTGCATGTAATGTGATAGAAAGAAATAATTAGAGAAAATGGGAAAGAAATAGTGTACATTGTCAATTTAATCATTACAGGATGTTGTAGTTTGAATGAATCTCGATAATTTCTTCATTTTTTCATTTTAAAAATGGGGGTTTTTCAGGGTTAATCATTATTTTGCACATATTGTTTCTCTGGGTTTATCATTAATTTGCACATACTGGATTTAACAGGGTTTTAAATATGGGGGCTTCTCTTGGTTTTTCATTTTAAATATGGGGGTTTCTCTAGGGGTTTCAATTTGTGGACACTTCATGTCCCTCAAAGGCTTTTTGTTGACTCCATTTCTCTGCCTACGACAAGGGTTTCAGCCCACCACTCTCATTTGCTAAGATTACATTATCTGTGTGCATTTGTAGTTTCTCATTGACTTGTTTGTCAAATGGATTGTCTAAGTTTTTTGATGTATTCAATAAATAAATGTACTAGTCACTATGCTTACATGTCTTTCAATTATAAGTTATTTTCAATTAATGCAAAAACAGGTTTTGAAGGAGACCCCGAAACCCTTTACAAAAAAAATGGTAGAGGTAAGCATTGAGCACCCAAAAACAAAACAATTGCTAAAGCAAAGCAACACAACCAATAAACAGCTAAAGCAAAAAAGATCTACAAAAAAACTGTTGACCTACCAACAAAAACAACCAACAAACAACAAAAAACCAGCACATAGGAAAAAATGAAAAGACCAAGTCACTACCACCAGGGATTAGACCATCTGCTTCAAGAATTCAACAATGTCTTCTTCCAGCACAGAGAGTTTCTGGATAGATTCCTTAAGGATTACTAGATCCTTAGGCACTTTGGCAGCTTTCTTCTTCAGGGTAGCCCTAGTGCACTTTCTTGGGCCAACAGAATGACCAACAGGATCTTCGGTCTCCCGATCCACATTTATGATAGCTTTATCCTGATGGAGGCCCTCCAACATAGTGTATAACACTTTGATATTTTCAATAGAAGCTTTCATACCTTCATGGCTATGTTGCAGGTTCCTCTTGAGCATGGCCTCATTTCTACCCACATTGGCATTCAAATTCTGCAAATCTTCATCCAACACAACCCTAATTTTGTTATTGAACTCAACATTATCAAACCCCTGGATCACATTATACTTACCCCCAGTGCCTTCACCCTCCTCCATCTTCTCATCTTTTTTATCTTCCATATTCTGCAAAAGGTTCTCAAATTTGGCACCAAGAGCTCGATGTTTAAGGTGGAGCTCCTTTACTTCATGGAAAGTTCATTTATCCATCCTAAATGAATAAAGAGACCTGGCTTTCACTATTTGGAGGACACCTTTAGTAATTTCCCTTTTTTCATTAAAATCCTCCAAACTCAGTTGAATGAAAGCTTTCTTCAGCGCCTCCTCATTTATATTGGGTTGGTTGTCATCAGGGCTCTCTTCATCATTCATAGACACAGAAATAGGCACGCCATGATTGATAAAGTCTTCATACTGAACCAAGATAGGAACTCTCCCTTGAGCCTCTTTGCTATTTCTTTCAATTTTCGACTGCTTGTCATTATCAACTTGAGGGCTCACCTTCCCCTCTTCATGTTTCTCCTCATCTTGTCACTCCTTTAGATTTCCCTCCTCTTTCTCCATGCTAGCCCTAGCCTCAGTCTTTTTAGCAAAAGCAAAAACCTCCCCAACAGGGAAGGAGTTCTCTTCCACATCAACAAAGCCCTCGGTCTCCATCCCTTTGTTAGCTTCAAACTTGATAGTATTTTTCTTGACAACAAAGGAAATTTTTCCTTCATTATCTTCATCTTCCATGTCTCCACCACTAGCCTCCATAATCTCATATTTTAGCTTTTTGACAACTTCTTTGTCATCATCTATCTCCATGCCTTTTTCCTCATCAAATTTGAGCCCGAAGTAAGCTCAAATTTAGATTTTTTCACAAAAGGCGTCAAGTTCCTTCTAGAGTCCCCATCATTAGACTCACTCATTTTTTGTTTTCCTTTCTTCTCTTTGGGCTTAATTGGGATCACCCCAGCCTCCGGGATTTTGTCTCTACAATATTTATAAATCAAATAAATGAGCCCATCGTGCAGAATTGGTTTACTAGGATTCTTCTAGTTCTCCATGATGTTGTTGCTCATAGAGATAAGATGAAAAAAAGGAAATGAAACCCTAATTTTGTGTCTGAAGTGATTTAGCAGCACAAAATGAAAATTTTGAACCCTCGTAAATAGGCCATCAATAGTAAAGTATTCCATGATAACCTTAAAAAAAATTTCCCAAATAGGCTTAATTTGAGTTATGTCATAGAAATCGGACTTACCTTTCACCAAAATAGCCCTATCTTCATCAATTTTTAGAAACATCTTCACAACCATATTAAAAACTTTCCTCTCCTTAAAAAAGTTCATACTAGACAGAGGTAGGCCAATTATCTCAGATATCACCTCAATAGTTAGCACAAGCTTCTTACCACAAAGAGTAACAATGTCATTACTCCACCCTTCAGCGAAGTTTTTTGTAATGTCTTTGTCATGGTCATTCAGCTTCTCCAGGTAGATCGTGACCCCTCCTTTACTAGCATACACCAAACCTTCTCCTCCTTCCTCCAAGCATAGGTGATGGGCTCTTCTCTTTTCAAATCCCCTCCCATCTTGATACTAACAAAAAGAGAACTCTAAAAGCACTAATTGTAATTGGTAACAGAAGCAACAATGAAACTTAACACCCACAAAGTTTGTGTTATATTAACCTTCTTAATTACTCTTCGCATCTCCGGATGATTTTCTAACCTAGTACCATGATCAAGGATGCTAAATGTCTTTTCCATCATTACTTGGAATCACCCCAACTTTATTGTTAAGTTTATCATATCTAATGAGGTTAATTATTACCTCATTCATTTCATTTTCACCTCTCCACTTGATGATGTTTTCCTTTTTAACCCCATACTTAGCAATGATGTCAACCACCTTATTAGTTTCACAATAGTCATGAGATAAACAACCTCAATCTCCACTATAACCTTATGATACCACATATCACTAGGAAAAGCCTCAAGAATACAGCTATGCAAATCCACTCCAATTGACAAAATAGAGATCTTTTGCCTTCTCCTACTCAAGACATCTACAACAACATTCTCCTTCCCCTTGATGTCATGAACATCAAAATCATACTCACATAAAAACTCCATCAAATGAAGATGTCATGCATTCAGATTTAGCAGAGAAAAGATATACTAGAAGATGTGATGATCGCTATGCACCTCAAACCTGTCTCTAATGCACTAGCCCATGTACAACCAACGCTAACACTAAATCATGAGTGGGGTAATTCAGTTCATGATCATTGATCTTTCGGGACTCGTATGCAATCACTTATCCCTCCTGCATAAGAACTTCCCCCACACCCTCCAACGATGCATCGGTGCACAATATGAAGTCGCTTGCTAGGTTTGGCACTACCAAGATAGGTGGACTGGTCAAAGGCTCCTTAAGAGCCTGAAATGTTGACTCACATTGCACGAACCAAAAAAATGTCTTCCCTTTCCTCTAAAGAGAAGTGGTAGGATGAGCCAACTGAGAGAATTCCTTTGTGAATCGATAGTTGTAACCCATGAAACTACAAATCTCAAGAACAGTAGTTGGTGCTGGCCAATCCATAATAGCTTGGATCTTTGAAGGATCCATAGAAATACCCTCTCTAGAGATGATATGGCACAAATACTTCAACTTAGTCTGGAAGAACTTACATTTGGACAAGTTTCCATACAACTGATGGTCACATAGACACTGCAATACCTGACACAAATAGACCTCATGCTCATCCATAGTCCTTGAATATATCAAAATGTCATCCTACAAAATAAGGACAAAATGGTCAAGATAGGTGCAAAACACACCATTCATCAAACTCATGACCACTGATGGTGCATTGGTCAACCTGAAGGGTACAATCGTAAACTCATAATGCCCATAACGAGTGTCAAAAGTTGTTAGATGAATGTCGGCCTCATGGATATGAAACTTATCATATCCCGACTTAAGATCTATCTTTGAGAACACTCTCGCTCCATTCATCTGATCAAACAAATCATCTATCCTTGACAAGGGATATTGTTTCTTCACCGTCACCTTATTCAACTACCGATAATTAATGCACAAATGCAAAGATCCATCCTTCTTCATGAAGATGACTGGTGGACCCCATGGGGATACACTAGGACAAATATGGCCCTTAGCCAACAACTCCTCTAATTGCAAATGAATCTCTCTCAACTCTTGAGTAATCATGTGGTAAGGTACCTGAGAAATAGGCTAAGCTCTAGGAATGAAATCATTGCATAAATCAATGTCGCACTGAGGCAAAATGCCTAGAATCTCATCTGAAAACACATCTGCAAACTCCCAAAGAAGTGGGTGATCATCAAGAGACACCTTTTGACTCTCAATCCCATCAAGGTCACTAATAGAGAATAGTGACATCCCTATCGCATACTCCACTTCAGCTACTTAGCTGAGATCGTACGAAGTGAAATAGGTCTTTGAACCCCTACAAGCTCAACATGCCCACCTGTGTCATTGACACACTGCATCGACTTACGTAGGTAATCAATACTCGCCTAATGGGAAGCTAACCATTCTATACCCAATACAATGCCATAAGAACCCAAGGGTATGTCACAAAGATCTACGGTGGTGGTGAAGGTGCCTAAATCCAACACACAACTACAGACAAGGGAGTCTATGGTTACTCTAGAACCTGTGGCTAACTCAACCTACCAACAATCAACTTTTTGTGCTTCCACTAGCCCACATCGCTGAACAAGATAGGGGAAATAAAAGAATCTTAAGCATCGGAATAAAATAATACGAAGGTAGAAATATCATGCAACAAACCTGAAGTCTCCACAATGGTTCCCTGGTGCTCATCTTGTCGATTATCAACCCCTACAAAAACTCTATGGGATCTACCTGCATCCCCTATTGTAAGCTCAGAAATAGTTTTCCTCTGACTCGGTCCTAAAGATGACTGATGAGGACACATCATTGTCATGTGTTCCAGCTAACCACAAGAAAAACATGCTCTTGGACTATAACCACGCCCTGTAGGAGGTGCACTAGACTATTGGCAACTCTCTCTACTGGCACTCGGTTGCATATTTCAAGCTGCTTGACTAGACTGAGATCGCCTATCACGATACCAATTACAACCTCTTAGTGTTGGGGTACCTAAAGCATAGCCACTCCATTGACCCTACGAATGATGTTGCCTATGGTGTTGTTGGCTACATGTCCTTAGAGGTACTGAATGTACTCGGGATTGTCTTGCGGGCTATACCTGTGTACCCTATGCAGTTGACTCAGAAGGTCGTGCCCTATAAACCTGTGCATCTGACTTGGTACTAAAACCTCTAACATTTTTTTCTCTCATCCAATCTCACATTCTCAATGGCAAGAGAAAGTGTCCTGGACTAGTGCATATGGACATCCCCAATAATGTAGCCATTAAGGCCTTGAATAAAGTGTTGTACTAACAAGGGCTCATCATCATTATAGCTAGAATACTACCTCAGCTCAAAGAACCTCTGCTTGTACTAATCCACTAACATAGTCCCATGTTAGATCTCATGGAACTCATTAGCACACAACTCTCTATATTGCTTAGAAAGGAAACACTCATGAAACTGCTCCTCAAATATCTCCCAAGAGATGTTTGATATATCCAAATGGAGCTTCTGCTCCTATATGCACCACCAAATAGACACACAATCTCTCAAGTGCATGATGGCACACCAAGCTCTAAGGTTGCTTGCATAAGGATGCATAGCGAGCAGCGTTCAAGGTCTAACAACCAAGTCTTAGCCTTCCTATCACTACCCTTACCATCTAAGAAAGGTGGTTGAGACCGCATAAGGTCTCTCATTAATCCTACTCCGATGAAATCCTCATCCTCTACTGGCTTGTCTCTTCTATGTTCCTCTCTAGAAACTGGTAGATTACAAGAACGCTCACTCTCACACTCTATCCTCTCCTCATGCTCAGATATTTGTGAATCCCCATGGTGAGAATCCTTTTGACAAGGTCCCAATCAAGCTATAAGCTCTTGCATCAACTGAATCAATAGGGGGTTCCCTTCATTACCACCATGACCCTCTTTATGGTCCTCATGGTGATCTTCATGCTACTCTTCCTCTTTATGCTCTTCCTCATTGTGTTCCTCTCTATGACCATCTTGACGGGCATCCTACCAACCATGTCCACCTCTAGGAGGCATCCTTAAGAGCATAAGAAAGCATGGATAAAAATCACATAAAATATACAACCAATCCATACTAAGGCAATAAGAAATGAATGATAACCATCAAGGTGTAAAACAACCACACATCACTCACACCAAACACAATGGGAGCATAACATAGAGATCCCAACGTATGAACATGTGCTTTGATAAAAGATGTAATGACTCACTAGGGAATTGGGTAAAAATATGTACTTAGATTTTTTTTTAAAAATTAAGTAAACATACAATCTAATCCAGAAACGCACACACACAAGTAAACATAGCATAAACATTATGTATCCAAGTGCATCACATAAACATATCATATGCAATAAACCACATCTCAAAGATAATCATCACGAACATCACAAGTTCGCTCACAAGAAAAAGTCTTACATACACTTTCGAAGGTTCCCAAGAAACCAAACATACACTTGGAATGGAGAACACATGTTTCTGAGATTGCCCTACAAGGATTTCGACAACGTCCACTGACCACAAAAGGCTAAGCCGGCAAGCATTCATGACTAACAAGAAGAGAGACAATTAACCAATTCAATCGCATAGCATGGACATTATTTTTAAGCCCAAATAGATGTTCCTAGTGTGATTAACCATACAAGCCCATTTACCTTTAACCACAAGAATTAGTAATAACATGAACAACAATCCTCAAACAATTGTGGTCAAGCCTAGAAGGAACCTAAGAAACCTCCAGAAACCAACTCAAATTCACAAGTTAAACAGTCAGATCTCAAAACTACTTACAAAGACAAACTAGGTGGAGATGATGAAGGCAAGTAGAGATGTTGATCCATGGTGTAGAGATGTTGATCTGTGACTAGTGAACTTCTGAGATGAAAATGTTTCAGTCCAATGAGATTGAAGATGTCAATCAATAGGTGGAGATGTCGAACATCGTAGACATTGATCCACATAGATGTTGATCCACATAGACGTTGATTCATGAATAACAGACCTTATGAGACCAAAATTCTTAGTCCAGAGAGGCGGAGACGTTAATCAACAGGTAGAGACGCCAATTTGTGCAGACTCCAATGAGAAAATGTAGAGGCTGATCTATGAACTTAGCCCAAAACACACAAAACAACAAGCCAAAATCTAATCGACACCAACATACGACTAGAAAATATCTAGCTCCACATCAGGGAGTACCGAAGCAAAACATATCAAGGCCATAGTCACTCGATTACATCAGAAGTACATAAATGAAAGCATAATGGAATCTAGGCTATAATCAAGAACATCAAGTAAATATACATGAGCATATATCAATTCTATTAAAGAGAAGTGAGCTCTCAAGCTCCAAATCCTATAGCTGGAGGAAGTTTGTCCATGTACGTTGGTCCCTGACAATGTTCTAGTGCAACGCTTCCCTACCACGTGGTACCCTTAGGCCCACCCCATTGTGCTTGTGGAGATAGCAACTCGGCCACAAATATAATATAAACACACAAGAAAAGAGTGGCCAACACACGCGCCAAGAAGATGCATAGCCTCATGATAGAGATACAGTAATCCAATGCAAGTACACTGCATAACTAAAGAACAAAACAATAGTTCGAGTATAAACACAATGCAAGGTCTTAGGGTCACTACTTAGAGCTATAACAAGGCTAACATGCAGGTACTCTAGTGGAGTGTCATTACATGGTTCATAGTAGCCCAAGTAGCACCGAGTCTTCAATCAACGTCTATAGATGGCCAAGCTCAAAATGTATCTTCGATCAACCCTCGTAGGTGGCTAGATATCATTTCTTCGATCAACATTCATAGGGGACCAGACACCAACTTACCTTCGATCAACACCCTCGGGTGGGCAAGTAATCCATTACTCTTGTCCTTAAGTTTTAACCCCATTAAGTGTACTATATTTTCACTTATTAAGTACTTCTCCACATTACCGAGTCGAGCCACTTATTGGTCGAGATACATGTGAGAAGCCACTCTACACCCTAGCCAAGCAATGAACCCCTCACATTATATGAAGCAATACGCAAAATGCCACAAGGAAAAAAACATAAAAGGTATAAAAGGACTCAATTGGCCTCAAGCTACGAGTGCAGGTCTCAAGATCCCAACAAGGAACACTCAATGTTCTCATGATGTGGCCTCAAATGCCTCCATCACGTACTTAAGATGTGATCTCAAATCAAGCATTGAGTCAAATCCACATGAAGAAGAATGCAATACAAAAGTACAATGCAACTCAATCAAACTCTTCGTCAGGAGTGTGGATTCATTCATGAATCCAAAAACCACAAAGGCACACCACTAAATTAGCCACTATGCCAAGAGCATAGATTCCCATGGAATCCTTCATACATCTTGTTAGAACACGAGGTAGACCCACAATTGTAAAAAATGACCCAAATTCTAGTTTTTGACAATTTCCAACAAGGAGAGAAAATCAGCAAATTAATTGAAGAGGGCATATTTGGATTGTGACAAAAAGTAATCGGAATGTCCTATAACCATTCTATTTCCACAATCCTAAAATAGACATGGGTGACTACCAAGGAAACTCACTCATTCGTGCAAGGTTCTAGACATATTCCAAGTGACACGCAAAATGAGGAAAACATAAAAACACCCAAAATTCAACCATCTAAAAAATCAATGAAATTAAAACTCATTTCCTATTTTCTACCCATTATTCCAAAAATCCAATAAAATTCTAATTTTGGGCACATATGAAAAATTTGGCAGCATAACAAGGGAAAAACTCAAACTAAAAACCTTGTATGCTTATACAACTCAAACAGGTGAACTAGGCTTGAAAAGAATGTGGGGAAACAACTAATTAGCCTCCCACAAGCAAAAAAACACAAAAATGAATTGAAATGGACAAGGAATGCATAAAATCAGGAGAGCCCTACCTCTCACACTAGTTGTGGTCACTGAAATTGACAAAAGAAATAAAAAGCACCACAAAAATGTGAATGGCTCCACGGGAACTAAAGCAAGTGCGACCTTGTTCTAATGATCCACTATCCATGATGATCTAACACCCGAATCAAACCCAAGAAGCAAAATAGTAATTTTCTCTACACAAATTTGAGCAAAATCACCAAATTCAAAGGCACTTTTGTGGCCAAAAGCATATGATGTGTCTGGGAGGCTCTCAAACCCTGGCTTAGATGGGTCGGGGATGGTTTTCATGATGCTCTCTCATTCAATCAGCACAATATCTAGTGGTCTCTTCTTTTTCAGTCTCAAGGGTTTTCTCTTGCTAGAATCCAAGGAATTCGTACTTTGTGTTTTCATAAACGCAACATTCACACTTCTAAAGATCTATTTTCTAGAGTTATTATGAATCTCCGATCATGGGATGATCTCCAGGTTCAGTTTTGTCTTTCTCGTCTAGATCGACAAACTTTTGACCAAGTGGTCTTAGTTCTGCTTTTGAATATGCTTCATAAGTTTCACATACAATCTGTCAAACCCTAGTGGAAGGACTGGAAGTGGTATCCTTGTACTCCTTTTTGCAATTATAAACCCAAAATGGGTTGCCACTATTTGGTTCCTCATTTGCATATGGTCTTCATTCTCAACCAACGATGGCATTTGTAGTCTTCTCAGAAAGCCTGGGGACACAGATTTCTTATGGTCTGGTCTGCTATTGCAGAACCCAAGGTGGCTCATTTTTTTTGGTGTATTCTTTTCTAAGACTTTCCCTTGGGTTCTAGGCTTCGACATCTGGGTGTGTTGGATCCTCAACGCCCTTTCTATGGGCAACTTGAGACTTTCATTCATATCTTCTAGTTTTGCAGAAGAGCTCAACAATATTGGATCTAGATTCGTGATTTTCTTTCAGCCTTTTAGGCCCGAACCTTTCTTTTGGCATATGGTTTTGTTGGGAGATTCTCGTAGGCTTCCCTTCAAATTTTTGTAGATACGATATGCTTTCAAAATGGAAATCCTCTTCACTCTTTGGAAGGATAGAAATGACATTTTGTTCACTTACAACTTTCTTGATATTAATATTTCTATGTACACTAAAACATGTATATGTAATAATGTTATCCTACAAATTCAAGTGTAAGCTAATAAAGTAGCGCTGGAAGTAGCCCGCTTACAAGAATTACTTCGACATTGGGGAAATGCCCCTTGTACGATTTTCAAAGTGTCCTTGGATGTTTCTACCTCCAGTGATAGGTCTCTGACTTGTGGGTGTCGTCGTGGCCAAAATTCCTCCACCCGCCACTCACAGATTGTCATGTTCCCATGCCTCTTATTGATCCTTTGGAAGGGGAAGAGATTTGTGGAGACGTTGCTTAGTTTCCCCTCCCCATGATGGTTTTGCCTTGTCTTGGCCTTCTTCTAGCCCTACTCCCACTACTCCTGGTGCCTCTAGCTAGTCAAACATTGGTAGGGATTCATAGCCCACTTCTTCCAAGTGGCTTCCATAACTGGGTCTTGCAATTTCTCCCAGAAAGGATGAAGAAGAAGACAAAGCTAAAGAAGGACGGTCCCTTTCAGACCTAACTCCTTGCCCTGTTGATGTATGGGGAAGAAAGGATGGTCATGATCCTCCCTCAGTCAGCATTGCTTTCTCCTCTTAGGACAGACTTCTCTCTGGGCTTTACCCATGATTTTTTTATGAATACTTGATATTGTTGTTGTATCTGAATAAGGGTAAACTTGAATCACCCCTATTGAGTGTGTGTAATGATGTATGTGTATGGGGGAAATATGAGATCTACTCCTAAATCCAAAATCCCAAAGGAGAGATCCAATTTGATCAACCAAAAGGTTAATACACAATCGAATCAATCTATGAAGAATATGAAAGAGAGAGAAAAACCCTATATTTCCCTATGGATAGTTATGTTTGAAATCTGAAATAATTGAAATACAAATACTAACTTCAAATTAGGGAAAATTTGAAAAATGTCAATTTCTGATGTCTATGTGTACTTTCAGGCAATTCTGCAACCTATTTTGGACTGGAAATGCCAAGATGAAGAAAACCCAGAAATATTTTGTCTTTTTGACGGCAGGTAGTCTTTGACCCTCATAAAAGGTCAAAGGCTACATTCTTTATTTGAAGGTCGATTCTAACTTTGTTTGCAGATCCCAGAAGTTCGCTGAAAAGGGTATCCAAATCTACTCTCAGATCTGAAATTCCGCAACTGTACTTGCAAGAAAAATAGAGTTTTTGTTATTTGTTTGAGGGGTTTGCCTTGGTCAAACCCCGGTTTGGAATCAACCTTGGTATTGAAATTTAAATAAGAATGCTAGCAAGTAGTAGAAATGGATCTAACAATGAAGCTATGCAATTCGATAGATATGTAATTGTATTTCGAATGTAAACAAGTATATTGATATGAAAGCTTGAACATAACAATGGTAAAATCAAACCTCCATGATTGTATGCTTGGAATCCACCATGAAGGAAATAATAAATGGATCTTGAAGATGAACAAAAGGATCTTGAAGGAAGATCACACTATCATGATGGCTAGATCTAGGGTTTGAATAATGAATCTTGAATGCTTGAATCCAAATCCCTTCAAAGGCTTGAATGCTTGAATCCTTGATCTTCAATGGAGAACTTGGATGGAGAAGAGGACTTGAATGCTTGAATAGATGTTTTCTTGATCATTTTGCTTGAGAGTGCTTGAGCATGATAGAATGAGATTGCTTGGAAAGTTGATGGAGAAAATGAGAGAGGAAGACCTCCTTTTATAGTGAACTAGGGCACAATCCTCTAGAGGGAGCACCTTGGAGAATTAAATCTCAATTAGGTCTTAACCTTTAGAAAATATACGTAGATTAAATGCAATTTAAAGATTTACCATTCCGAAACCCGAAATGGTCGACTCAGAGGCGGGAAAACAAATATCCCCGAAACCTGACACCCATAAATCAAGGAAAGTTGAAATCTGGATAGGGGGTCAAGGACGAGGTTGGAACTGACCAGGTTAGGGTCAAGGTCGATCCTGACCAAGTTAGGATAGAGGTCGACTTTGACTCCATAAGGTCGACTTTGACCTTATGGTCAAAAACCTCAAGATCCAGACCCAGAATGCCAGGAAATGCAGATTGGAGTGAAAATCAAGGGCAAATAGAAGCAGAATGAGGAGAACAAGTATGATCCGAGCAACGAGCTAATTCCAGGTGCTTAACATGACCCAGACTACTCACTCGGAGGGCTAAACACTCTTAACATGGAAGTGCTTCCATTTTAAGACGATACATTAAGCCCCCACTTTAGCAAGAGTATGGATCCGATGCAAACTCTTGGTAAATAAGAAGAAAGAAGACATCCCAGTGGATTCGAAATGAGATAGAATGACACTTAGTTAGGGACACAAGCCCCCAGGCTAAGGATTTTAACTCAACATACGCGTGCGAGGGTGAGAAAAACAAAAGGACACAAAAGAGGGGTTAGTACTAAAACAAACCCAAATCAACTAGCATAAGAAACCTTGCTAAGAAATATTTCTTATACTAACATCATATTTGGAAAGCTATCATAAAAGCATAAATGTTTACATAAGAAAGACAAGAACAACATTATAAATGACATAGCTTCATGATTCAGTCCTACTAGCATGAAAGCGAAAAGAGAGAAAGGGAAAAGAGTGATTACCTCGCCTAGTAAGATGCCCACCTTACCATGAATCACCCTAGAGGGAGAGCCCAATAGGTTCACCCATAAACTGTACTTGCAATTGTAATGCATCTTCTAACGGCTTTTGGAATACTCATAGATCCACCTTCTTGTATCACTATGAATATGAAATGTGTGTCTCCTCAAGATTTAGCAACTTATGTGTGTTACCTTCGAAAGATTTAGCATATAGGTGCGTGTCTTTTTAGGATTTAGCAACTTATGTGCGTTACCTTCCAAGATTTAGCATATTTAAAATTGGAAATGCGTGTCCCTTCAGGAATTAGCAACTTATATGCGTTACCTTTCAAGATTTAGCATATTGAAAAATTTTGAAAAATGCATGTCTCTTCAGGATTTAGCAACTTATGTGTGTTACCATCGAAAGATTTAGTATATAAATGCGTGTCTTTTCAGGATTTAGCAACTTATGTGTGTTACCTTCCAAGATTTAGCATGTAAAAAAAAAAAAATATAGTACAAGGGAGGCCCTATATATGCCCCCCTCCTTAATATGGCAAAAACATACTATTTTGACATGTTAAGGAAATAAAAGAACAAGGATAAAGCCTTCTTCAGCATCAAGATAATATCCACAAACAACACCTAGTCCAAGCCAAGAAGGTCACAACTCCTATGAGGCCATGGAAGGGATGAATGTAAAGAGATATCATGCAAGAATTGAAAAAAAAGTAACCCTTGTGAGGGATAGCACACTGTTCAGTTTCCAAGGTGAGAGATATATCAACCATGAAAACCCAATGTCAAACAACAAAATAGGTTGTGATCAAGGACAAAGATCCTCAATGCAAACCAAAATTTTCATGTATGATTGGATATCACATAATAGATAAATACTGCTTACCCAAGGAAAGAGGTGAATCTCAGAAAGACAGAAGGAGATAGCATCCTTGCCCCCCAGGTGTAGGAACAAAGATGGAAGAGGATACCTACTTCACAATGCAAGGAGATATCCTATTTAGCAACAATGTACACCATATCCTAAGTGAGGGATATTGACCCCTACATCCAAGAATATAGATAATTGTGAAAAGGATATGTCACTCATGGAAAGGGATCCTTAAAGAAAAAGATCTTATCAACAAGACCCCCCACCAAAGAGAAGTGCTTTGGATAAAATATCATCTTTCAACAACGGGAACAAAGATTCAATCATCAAGCCCCCTGCAAACAAGAGGAAGAGGAATCTTTGAAATGAGGGAAACAACTCTAACACCAAAGCAAGGGTGAAAGTTTATAAAGAACATAATTTGCAACATAGAGAAGAAGTGACGACTTAGGACAACAACTTCTCATAAAAAAAGTTATCCATAGTCAGAACATCTATCAATATGATGAAATAATTTTGCAATATAAACAAATACCACTAAGCTAAGGAAAGCAGTTCCCTAGACAAAGAGAAAGAAAGAGGTACCTTACCCCCCAGAGATAGAGACAAGGGATACCTTCACAAAACAAATGTCTTAGAAAAGATATCTTGAAAAGAAAGGAGAGATTATATGGATGATTAAAAACATAATGCAAAACCATAGAAAAATAGGAGAGAAAGAATACCAATTAAGCTCAAGACATAATATATATACTAAAAGCCTAATGGATCCTAGGAGACTGGATGAAGATACACCTCTTGCCCCCCAGTAATGAGACAAGAGGGGAAGAACATCTACATTATATCTAAAGGAGGGGAATCCCTTATATCAAAATTATGAAGGAATTGTAAAACTGCATGTGAGTGAGATATAATTCCTAAAGCAGCTCTTTCTCTAACATATAACTTGAAATGTTTACAATCAGCAAGTAAATGTTTGTTACTATAATGAAAAGGACATTTGTATTTGTATAAAGCATCTATCGGCATAGGTCTAAAGATTTCCTTCTTGGAATTCATTAGCTCAACATATACCTTCTTAGCCACTTCTTGACGAGTATTAGGGTTATCTAAAATAGGTGTGGGGAGAAGAATGTGAAGAGGAGGACGATGTTTAGCATCACCTACCTTAACTTGAGATTTGGAACAACCAACACCATACATATCCGGTTTAGGGGGTATATGAACTGGAAACCTAATACCATGCTCATTAACCCCAAGCCCTAAACCTTTATAACCTTGTTTAGTCACCATATTATATCCAGTAGTGTACATATTATGTAAAGCTTCTACAGGAGGTGATTGTTTATCACGTTCATGAGTAAAGGTTGCATAAGGTGGGATAATAGGTTTTGAAGAAGTTTCTTTACCCTTTGCTTTAATATCATTATGAATCGGAGGAGAAGGTAAATCAAAGAAATCTTGCACATCCGCATCCTAAACTATAGCTTGAATCCCATCATAAGTATGGGAGGAGCGAGGATGAACATATGGAGAATTAGGTATCGAATTAGGATTAGGAAGATTAGGATTAGGATTGATAGGATTAAGATTAGGATTGATAGGATTAGGATTAGGAGGATTAGGAGATGGTGTATCATCTACCAAATTCTTCACATAATCCAAAAGATTAATAAGGCTACCACATAAGTCCTTAACCAAAGTTTTAAATGTAGGTAGACTAGTGTTGGTCAACTTCACAAAAGCATAGGCAAGAGCAAAGTGAAGGGTCATCAACATAATGAAGTGAATGATACTCTCATAAACATCATAGGTATTATAAAGAGATGCTAAAAGCAGAGTAATAAAGAACATAACTACACACCAAAGCATCTTAACAATCGTCATAGAAAATGAAAGACAAGAAATATTTTTGGATTTTATTGATTATATAGTTTTTTGTGTATTCTTTGAATTTAAAAATGCAAGAGCATAAACTAGATCTAATCTAAATGCAAGAAAGGATCTAAAATCTAACACAATAGGGCATCTAATTCCACAAAAGAAAAGGGGTAAGTATGTTGGGTTCACCAAAATGAATAGATGAAGGTGAACACACACACAATAAGACAAAGGGATATCTAACACCAAAAAGAAAGAGAGTAAGCACGTCGGGTTCACCAAAATGAATAGGGGTAAACTTGAATCACCCCTATTGAGTGTGTGTAATGATGTATGTGTATGGGGGAAATATGAGATCTACTCCTAAATCCAAATTCCCAAAAGAGAGATCCAAATTGATCAACCAAAAGGTTAATACACAATCGAATCAATCTATGAAGAATATGAAAGAGAAAGAAAAACCCTATATTTCCCTATGGATAGTTATGTTTGAAATCTGAAATAATTGAAATACAAATACTAACCTCAAATTAGGAAAAATCTGAAAAATGCCAATTTATGATGTCTATGTGTACTTTCAAGCAATTCTGTAACCTGTTTCGGACTAGAAATGCCGAGATGAAGAAAACCCAAAAATCTTTTGTCTTTCCAACGGCAGGTAGTCTTTGACCCTCACAAAAGGTCAAAGGCTACATTCTTTATTTGAAGGTCGATTCTGACTTTGTTTGCAAATCTCGGAAGTTCATTGAAAAGGGTATCCAAATCTACTCTCAGATCCGAAATTCTGCACCTATACCTGTAAGAAAAAGAGGGTTTTTGTTGTTTGTTTGAGAGGTTTGCCTTGGTCAAACCCCGGTTTGGAATCAACCTTGGTATTGAAATTGAGATAAGAATGCTAGCAAGTAGTAGAAATGGATCTAACAATGAAGCTATGCAATTCGATAGATATGCAATTGTATTTTGAATGTAAACAAGTATATTGATATGAAAGCTTGAACATAACAATGGTAAAATCAAACCTCCATGATTGTATGCTTGAAATCCACCGTGAAGAAAATAATAAATGGATCTTGAAGATGAACAAAAGGATCTTGAAGGAAGATCACACCATCATGATGGCTAGATCTAGGGTTTGAATGATGAATCTTGAATGCTTGAATCCAAATCCCTTCAAAGGCTTGAATGCTTGAATCCTTGATCTTCAACAGAGAACTTGGATCGAGAAGAGGACTTGAATGCTTGAATGGATGCTTGTTTGATCACCTTGCTTGAGAGTGCTTGAGCATGATAGAATGAGATTGTTTGGAAACTTGATGGAGAAAATGAGAGAAGGCCTCTTTTTATAGTGAACTAGGGTACAATCCTCTAGAGGGGCCACCTTGGAGAATTAAATCCCAATTAGGTCCTAACTTTTAGAAAATATACCTAGATTAAATGCAATTTAAGGATTTATCATTCTGAAACCCGAAATGGTCGACCTAGAGGCGGGAAAACAAATATCCCCAAAACCTGACACCTGGAAATCAAGGAAACTTGAAATCTGGACAGGGGGTCAAGGACAAGGTTGGAACTGACCAGGTCAAGGTCGAGGTCGATCCTAACCAGGTCAGGATAGAGGTCGACTTTGACCTTATGGTCAAAAACCTTAGGATCCAAACCCAGAATGCCAAGAAATGCAGATTGGAGTGAAAATTAGGGGCAGATAGAAGCAGAATGAGGAGAACAAGTATGATCCAAGCAACAAGTTGATTCTAGGTGCTTGACATGACTCGGACTACTCACTCAGAGGGCTAAATGCTCTTAACATGGAAGTGCTTCCATTTTAAGACGATACAGTATCTGGGCTTGGTCCTGTCTGAACTCTTGTGGGGTGATCTTGTAATCCCCATATTTTTTGTGATCATATAGTTTAAATTATACTTAATGGAAATGACACTATTCATCAAAAAATAATTCACAAGTGAGGAATGAGTCTCATTCCTCCAATATAAGTCACTTTTTCATAAAAGGATTTATAAAATATTTCACTTAACTCAATTAATAAACTATAGACCTTTTCCCAAGTCACACAAATTGGTTCCAATTAAATGGAATTCAACTACGACAAATGACCGACAATAAAATTAAATTAAATAAATTAAATCCCCAACTATATTAAACCAGCATTTTAAATTAAATCCTCCTGCAACATCTGCAAGAACTCTAATGAATAGACAATCACTGGTCTCATCACAAATGCAATATGAATCTAGATTTACCAACACGTACCGAAGGGTATAATCATAATAAAATCAAATACGTCGTCCACACAAGGACAACATTGACTTAGTATGACTGCCTTTGTCGTTTCTCCCGCGCGCGTGCCCTGCGAAAGGTTTTCAAATTGGATCTTCTGCTTCGACGTTGTTTTCTACTGCTCTTGCGAGTGGTCTGCTCGTGGAAGGGTTACAAAAGGTGTCTCATGCCCAGGTTGTTCGTGGATCTTCTGTTGGCGAAAGGGTTTCTACGACGTGTGGTTCTGTGTTTGGTGCCTTTGGATCTTTTGCAGATGTAGCCGCCTTTGAGGATGGCCTCTATGGGACTGTTCCCTCTTGCTCTGTAGGGATTAAGACGACCCGGGCGGCTTCCCCTGTGACTGTGAGTAGTCCCATTTGGGTTGAGCTTGATTCTGAGGTAGTAGATAGAATTTTTGATACTGCAGAGGATTTCTCTACACATGTTGCTATTTTTAGATTTAGGGGCTGTTGGCCTTCTCTATCTGCTCTTCATGCTTGGATTACCAATCACTGGGAGCCGCTCTTATCTGAAGATATTCAAATTTACCTGGCTGCTAGGGGTTTTTTATTATAAAATTCAGTAATGCTGAAGATAGGAAGTCTATCTTGTGTGATTATAGCTTCTCCTGGGATAACCGATTCCCCCTAATGGCCAAACCTTGGCATAAGGATTTTAACCCACTTTCGGAATCCTTTAACAGGATCCCTATTTGGGTTAGACTTCTGAATCTTCCCATGCATCTATGGTTGGATTCTGTTTTGGAAACTGTGGGGAATGCTCTTGGGGATTTTCAAATTGTGGATTCAGCTACCTCTGATGTCCTTCATTCAACTTTTTCTCGCATCCTTGTTGAGATGGATGTTTCTAAGGCCCTCTCTGAGAAAATTTGTTTGGCCTCCCCTCGGGGCTCTTGGATACAATCTCTGGATTATGAGGGCATTCCCTTCCATTGCAGGAAATGTCATTCAACTGGCCATGTGGCTACTCGCTATGGTTCTGAGAAGGTAAAATCGAAACGACCACTATCTTGGTGGTCGGGTGTCTCTACCGAGCATTACACTGTGAATAAATCTGTTGATGCGGTTAGTGAGCAGGTTGTGGGTTCTTCTCAGGAGGTTCTGGCTCCTAAGGGTTGCGGTGCTTCGATGGGTGATATTTTGGCTCGGCCAGATTTGGTTGTTCCTGCGGGTTTTGATGATGTTATGGCTGCTGATGTTGTCCAGACAGTTGACTTTACTGTCTAGCCTGCTACTGCTGTCCAGACTAATGTTGCTTTGGCTATTGTTGATGTCCAGATTGTTGTCTCTGTTGTCCAGCCTGCTGCCTTGGGTGCGCCCAAACAGGTTTCTCCTAGGGAGAGTGTGTTGTTTGGGGCTAATTCTTCTCGGGTCAGCCATTCTTCTGTTTCTTCAGGGGTCTGGCTGAATGATGCTGCTAAGTTGGAGGATGGTTGGTCAACTATGAAAGGAAAGAAATCAAAGCCTAATGTTCCTCCTTTGGATATGAATCTTTAGTCCTACAAGGGTGGCTCAAAATTTAAATCTTAAGGTCCCTTGTTGTGGAATGTTGTACCTTGGTGGGGGTTTTTGTTGGTAGTTCCCTATGTTGTGCTTGTGGTCTCCACTGTTGTATTTGGGCCTTTTATTGCTATATCTTTCGGGTTATTGTACAAGGTTTCGGGTCCTTTCAAAACCTGCTTTTACTTAATCAAGACATTGACTCAGTATGCAAAATGGTCAAAACTACTCTCTTGTACCACTGTTGGGGACATAGACATTCTTAAATCCTACAACTCAGATAGAATGTGTCTGGTACCTATTCACTAAAACAAGTAAACATCAAGTGCAAATACTTATAATATAAATAGACGAAGCACAAATAATACATGATAACAACAATGAAGGAGAGTGGTACATCGTGTAGATCTCACAAATGAGTGACCATTACTCTATCTCACTTTGTACTGGCACAAAGGGCAAAAAACATAGCAATTGTGCAGTAAGATAATAAACATCATATCATTAAATTAACATTGCATTTAAATTAAAGGCATTTAAATAAATCATATTACGACTATTCTGGGCATAATAATCAAAGAGTCCAATAACATCATCCAAATACATAATCAATAGTCTCGAAAGAAAAATACACCAAATATCATCATAAGGCATCATGTCACATCACTAGCATCATCATCATCATCATCATCATCATCATATATATATATATATATATATGTGTGTGTGTGTGTGTGTGTGTGTGTGTGATCAAATTGAAACAACAACATAGTCTAACCATCTATCACATTCAAGATATTGGCAATCAAGATAATAACGTCATTGATCCATCTCATCATGTAGATAATCATAATAATAAACAAGAGTATATCTCATATCAAAATCCTCATGAAACAAAATGCAAACACGGGAGACACCACAACTGAAGCAATAATAATTAAAATCAAATAATATGTGTTGCTTCATATTTTTCATTCAATACATTTACATTTATAGGATTTACTAATCCTATTTTATAGGGAACAATTTCCCTATTTAGTTGTGATTGTTACTCACGTAACAATACACAACTTACACCATATGAGTTGTTAAAACAACTCAAATCATAATATAATAATATTACTAACATTTATATTAGTCTAACATCTTTATATCTAATCTAAATACTAATATGAACACTAATTCCCAACATTCCCCCCCTTAGTGTGAACATGGTAGAACTCACACCCTTCATCTGCAGTATGCTCATCCTTGTGGCATGTCCAACTAACTCATGACCTTGATCCAAAGAAAGGCTCTTTCCTCCCATGGTTTTAAATAGGCGTACCACAAACCTTGATGTGAACAAGAACCTCCACCATTTGTCTGCCTTGTGTGGTTTTGGGATCCTCCTACAAACCCTTTCAAGATTCATGAACTACATTACACTGGTGCTTTTGTTCATCACTATGCTTGTACAATGGGGAAATCAAATATGAAAAACCCATACTCGAAAATGTTTCACATTACATTCCATAAGAACACAATGTTCTTAATTGTAGTCATTGTTATCAATCACTGTCATACACTCAAAAAACATAGACAACCACCAATGCCACTAGAAGCTGCCTTTGACTTTAGTCATTTTGGTGCAAAATGAGAATGGAACATTGGTTATTATTTCCCCCACACAATTTGAAATTCCATTTATTCACACAAACAGGAATACTAAAAAGAAAATCATACCATACCGCATACTATTGTCTAGATCTTGTTGCACATGACATTATTGCTAGTGAACACATTCACTAGTTGACCATCTTCGAACAAAGTACAACACTTGAAGGATTTTTGCAGTTAGAGGATCCTTGTAGTCATCTGCTCTCCAATATAATTATTTTTTCCAGTATCCACACCACACAAAAAATCTGAAAAACTAAAATCCACACCAAAAACTTAAAAACACACTGCACATTGGTCACCAAATCAATTGTGCGGCCCGTCGTTGGCGACTGGCGAGAGGCCAATGGTTGTCCTCCAACCTTCAGTGCCTCCATCCTCTAGTAAGTTTCCTACTTAATCAACAAATTTGTCTTTTGAGGCTCATTTCATCAATCGTGAGGAAAAACATATACCCCACAAAATGGATGTCGCATACAAATGAGTGCATCCAATTACAACAACTTTTCTTGACATTTTTAAATTTTGAAAAATGACAATACCACTAATAAATTGTAAAAATGGACCCTATAACATAAGTTGATTTGACTTAAAAAAACCTAACCTATCCAAATTAACTTGAAAAACCTAACCTATTGAAATTGACTTTGACTTATTAGATTATAACACAAATATTTCTGTCCATCTTGGACTTCTATGCTCAACCGACCAATCTTATACAAAGACAGAATAGATTTGGTCTATCCTCAATACTCATTCATAGCCTCCCTTTTTATCTTATTTGATATTTAAATGACCGCAACTAGGAAAATGTGCCCATCAAACTTACCGAAGAAAAAAACTATGAATCAACCTTGTCTGTGCTACAAAATATAATGCCCATGCAAGGTGACACAGCTTCAATAGGTGAAGAAAAAACATGTGGCTTTCTCATTGATGGATTTTGTTGCCTTAAAAAATAAGATTGAATCTTTGAATTGGCCTACCTAAGGTTGGGCTTATCTCATCCTTTCATATGCCAATCATTGATTCAAGTCTCAAGTATTAAAATAAAAGAATACCACACCGATCTGAGCAAGCATGGATCACTGAATTTGCAATCCAAACCAATCTGCTTAGAATAGTTTCTCAACTAAACAAATACGATGCCGAGCTGTATAAATTTGGCCTACAATTCTAATAAATGATGGCGACCAAAGACCAAGCAAATATGATATCTAATTTAGAGAGGCTTGAAAGGTCTTTATGGTCGAAGGTTTAAGGCACAACATCAAACCATATGAGTTGTGTTACAACTCAAACCATAACATAATAAAATTACTAACATTTATATTAGTCTAACAACTTGATATCTAATCTAAATACTAATATGAACACTAATTTCCAACAATTATCATTGCTATGAAGTTAAAAACAATGTATTGCCTTGTAGCTGAAGCCATAAATGTATTGCAAAGATAGACCTCAACAAAAAGACTTTGAAACATGATAGTTGTTTTTTGTTTTCTCCAATTCATTGCATTTGCTTCATCATTGCTTCACAAATGTGTATACTTTGTACTTTGTAATTTCTCATAATAAAACTTTGATATGAAATTGAAAATGATGTATTGACATGTAGCTGAAGCTATGAATATATTGCAGAGGCAGATCTCAACAAAAACTTTGAAATAGGATGGTATTTTTTATGTTTTCTCCAATTATTGCATTTGCTTCATCGTTACTTGGCAAGTGTGTATACTTCATACTCTAATGTTTCATAGTAAAAATTAAAAAACCCATTAGCAGTAAAACAATTAAACAATGTACCAACGGCAATTAGTAGTTTCGACACTAAGTTATAGTACAAATAAATCAAGTAATTTTTAAACACAAAAAAGTCTCTTGACAGATTGACCACCGTGGAACAAAGTAACTTGATTAGTAGCTTGAAGCATTTGTCTTGATCGTAATTTGCAAAATAAAACCATTATTGTATACAAAACATATACTTGATCATTATTGATTTGAAATCTAGACCATAATTTCCCTCTTCTTTGCAAATGTTTATGCATTGCTCTACAATTGAACTAAAATCTGAGACCAATCTGCTTGTAAGATCAACAACAAAAAATGGTAAAAAATGATCTTAAAATTGCACAGATTAATAAGCAAAAGCTCAACCGAACACATTACTTCCTTGTTTATATTATATGTTGACATATAAAACATATTTAGTCTTACCCAGTTTTGAAGCACAGTTTGTTGTTTTTCTTCGAATGCCTACAAATTGCAGTAACCAACTATTGTCTTTTACATTGTACCAAAGCTAATCCAAATATTGTGTTGGCAAATACAAGGTAGCCGAACTATTGCTGAATGTCATAAAATTTCTTTCTTGATTTTCTACATTAAAAATTAAAGAACAATTGTTGTTCTCTATTCATGCATTATTTATTTGGCATCGTTTTTTATTTTTATTGTAAAATTTCAAAATGGAATTCTGATAAAAAAAAATATTGAACAGTTACATTCATTCTATCACATTCGATAAACAGTCCATATACTTTTGTCTTTGCTAACACATTTTGCATAATATGTGCAAATATACAATGTATAAATTGCAATAGACAATACTATGATTTCAACAAAATCAGGTATGGATGCTTCAATTACAATATTTTGTTATGTTCACTTACATCAATGTTTGAATAAGACTAACGTTCAATTTTTTTTAACAATGCAGGTTGCATTTGCTTTCTTCAACCAGCGACTTGAAACATTTGACATCTAAATCATGCAATGGACGATTTCTAATGTCTTACCAATGACAATGTTCCCTCCAAATTTTAACATATTATAATACATTTCATTAGTTTTGCACTCTTTTTGCAATGCTTTTTATTTTCCTTTTCCTCTACAAGGCAGGGACTCCAGCTTTGCAGAGCTCTTGTTCCACTACCTTGCATTCATAAATCTGCGTGTACCATATTTTGCTTGCTAAACTGAGAAAACTGCTCTTAATTTCTTCTGACTCTGTTCACAATTTCTTCATGTCTCCTCATACATTCTTCATAAATCTGCTCATAAATTCTTCATAAGTCTGCTCATAAAATTTCCATAAATCTGGCTAAATTATCTTACATAAATCTGCTCATGGGCTCGCATAAATATTTGTTAACCCTTCACATATATTTCTGTTTATATGTTCTCTCCATCTGCTCTTTTTTCTATTGCATTCTATTTCACACTCCTTGACCTCTCTCATTCACATCTATTTATACGCCTTCAATTGGTCGGCGATGCAACTCAAGGAGGGGTGGCTTGTTTAAAGGAAGGCGACTTTTAGAAAGGGTTGGCCATATAAAAAAATGGATTTACTTTTGTTTTAGCACTGCCTTTTCCTTATAATGAGTTGCATGGCAGGGCTATGGTCAGCTAGCATGATACCAGTCAGCCTTCATATTTTTCTACATCGCTGCACATAAATGATGTATTATATATAACCTGGGCATCTAAAAACACTAATAATCCAGCATGAGATTGGCCAGCTTACATTGAAATCTTCCTTGCAACTATGCCAAAACTTGGGCGCTGGCAAAGGTGGTCAGACATTAGTATCCTAATGTCTCTAACTCAATTTCATCACTGCTGCTTCACATAAATCAGTCTCATTAACTTGATTAATATATATAAATATATTCCATTCAACATATAATTGATTAGAGGCCTTTGGCCATAACCACGAACAGCAATTGTCTCAATGATTTCCGCTTTGGCAACAATGACATCAATCTTGGACAAGCAATGACATCAATGACTACTTTGACTTCAATTGTGATAGCTGTCTTCCTTTCACTGCAATGACAACAATATTTCCAACAACTTCCCCAGATACACTAAAATTTGTGGCATCTCCCATACATTCCATTTGACATCCATAACAAAATCAATCACACAAGATCTAACAATTATGAAACACAAGAACACACAATTTACGTGGAAAACTTTACGGGAGAAAACCACAGCAACATATAGCTTATATAAAATCTTCTTACAAATTTTGTAGGCACCAACCCACAAGAGACACTAATCCCTTCCTAAATGATTCGTAGGCACCAAGCTACAAGAGGCACCAATGCCCACAACTAAGCACCAACTCAATAAGAGACACCAATCTTTTATTTTGGGAAGCACCCCAACCTCTAACAAAACTAGATTTCACCTACTTGAATGTTGCTTCTTCAACAGATGATGGGCAATTCAATCTCCTTTATAAGAATCTTGATCTCATATGCGCGTCTTCAATGAATGTTATTCATATAACTCTCCACTAAGGTTTGCCTTGAATAATCTTCTGTTATATCCTTCTCAAGTTTGTTCTGTTTATATGATGTACCTTCTACTCTCCACTCAGAATGTTCACCTTATTTATTTGCTCCAAAATGATATCATTTATTCCACTTGCTTGTACCACATTTTGCTTGCGAAAGTCAGAAAACTGCTCTTAATTTCTGCCAAGTCTACTCACAATTTCTTCATAAGTCTGCTCATAAATTCTTCATAACTCTGCTCATAATTTCTTCATAAACTTGCCCATGGGCTTTCATAAATATTTGCTAAACAGCCCCTAACCTCTCACTTTAGCATCTATTTATACAACTTCAATTGCCAAGGGATGTGACTCTGGGAGAGACAACTTGTTTAAAGGAAGGCAACTTTTCAAAAGGGTACGCCAAATAAAAATTTGGATTTTACTTTTGTTTTACCACTGCCTTTTTCTTATAATGTTTTGGCCAGCAGGGGTATATTCAGCTATATGATGAGTCAGCCTTCATATTTTTCTACATCACTGCATATATATATATATAATCCTTGCAACTATACCAAAACTTGGGTGCTAGCAAAGGTGGTCGGACATTAGCATCCTTATGCCTCTTCTCCCATTTCATCACTGCCATTTCAGATAAACTGATCCCGTTAACTTGATTAATATATATAAATATATTCCATTTCAACATATACTTGATTAGTGTCCTTTGGCATAACCACAAAACATAATTTTCTTCTTCAACCAAAGATTTCTGCTTTGATGACGACATCAACCTTTGACAAGCAATGACAGTAATGACTACTTCAATTTCAATTGAAACGGCTGTCTTCCTTTGACATCAATGACAACAATATTTTCAACACTTCCCCAAACACATTAAAATTTGTGCATATCTCCCATACATTCCATTCGACATCCCTATATCCCAAGTTTTGGAAGAACATCTATTCATACCCATCTCTCAACTCAGGTATATGTTACAGAACCAGATTCTAGCTTGAGATTAATGGAATATCATATTTACAAAACCAGCAACTGTCAATAAGCAATTTTGTACTGTCCCTGGTTTTGAGCAACTTAACCAAGAAACCAGTTTCCAAGATCTGCAAATAAACCCCTACATGTTCATTTGTACAAGAGAAGAATTTCAGCAGAAATTCCAAACCAAGAAGAGAAAATATGAGATAGCTTTGCCTACAATTTGAGATAATCCTAAACTCAAAAGACAACAAATTATCTATTAATCTCTCTTGGAGATCATCCAGCTTGATTTTCAAAATAATCTTAGGCTCAATGTTCCTAGATAAGATTGTCTCAGTAAAATATGCCAAATTAAGCTGAGAAATATTTCAGTCCTAAATATACACAAGTAGAATGATCCACTGACCTCTTATGTGCATAAAGTTCAGGACCTAAGTGGAATGATTCCTGGTTTTGAGCAATTTTGTACTCAATTCTTTGTTCTTGCAGCCTAGTTTCAAGTGCCTCTAATATTTTGATGAAGTCCTTAAATTCTCATTTTTTTGCAGTCCTCCCATTTCTTCCTCCCTGATTGGATTCAGATCCTCTTTCAGCCATTCTCTACCAGCTCTTTCTAGAAATCAACAGTTCATTCACCCAGAACTGCTTCACTACTCATAATATAGTCACTTGACCTGTTCTGATACCAAATAACATAACAGAAACCAAGAAGGTACAGCGCATTTAAGTTTCCAGTCCTAGTAGAGGGCAGGTATGAGTTCAAGGTTCAGGTATCCCAGTACAGAAAATCTTTTCCCCAGGTACAGGTATGGGCTCTTTTGTGTGTCTATGTGTAAAATTAATACTCATAAATTCAACCTTCTAATACGCACGCACGCGGGGTACCCTCATAAATTCAATATTCATTATTCAGTGATTTGTCAAAGACTCAAATATCAATACAAAATGAAAATTACAATCATATTCATATGGCTCTTCAATGTCTTCATCAAGAGCATGATAGTCAACATTTGGTTCAACTTCATTTGAACGACAATCAGCTGCAATGCCACTCCCACTACCCACATCATATGTAGAAGTTGCTTCACTGATAGAGACTTGGGCAAGCTGTGCAACAATAACATCTAAGTCAGCACATGCAAGAGTTAGATCCCAATCCTCCTAACATTCTTTAGGCAAGCCCCCCAGGCTTCACAGACCCAGCATTTATCCTTTACGGTAACCTATCCCCACCCCAACTATCTCAACTTATGTAACAAGAGACACAAATCAGAATGCACAAAGTCCAGATCCTCAGTTTTTTTGGTACCGAGTCAGTTGCATTTGAGTGGATAAAGAAGTATGCACTCCAACTCCACTCGATTAAGGAATAGCTTGCAACTTGTTGGATTTACATACAGCAGTTACAATTGCAAAACATAAATTTAAATTATAATAATAATGGTGAAAGAAAAATGAAGAAGTTAAAGATTTATGAAGAAAAAGATGTATACTTGAGATAGAACTTTTATGGCAAGAGGCTGCAGGAAAATAGAGCCTTTGTCGTGTAAGTACCACTATTCATGAGCATATTACGAATACTTGTCTTAAGGAATGCAAACATCATGACTTTTGAAAATATGAAGTGGGCAAACTTAGACAAGGCAACACTTTGTACATCGATATTTTGAAAATATTCTTCTGAATGTAGTCTTGTATCAAATAGCAACCTTTTCATCTCTATGTTGCCACCCTCCTTGGCAAGGGAAGTATCTCTTTGCTATAATACTTTGGGAGCAAAACAAATCCTAAGAGATGAAAAGGTGTGGTCATCAAGTTCCGACAATCAATATTGATCTTATCCTTTTCACTCTTTTGGAAAATGCTTCTATCAAGTCATACTCCATGGCTTCTATTGTGGTCTTTTTTTTTCAATCATGGAGTCCATGCCATCATAAATCTCACCCAAACATGGTCGATCATATTTGCATACCTAATCGTATTCATGATGGGCTTAGTGAAACTCAAAATGTATTTGATGAGTCCACAACTCATTCTCTAGGATCAATGCCTTGACTTTTTGTGCTCTCTTTGTTTGTGATTGCCTTCATACACTCCACAGAGTGTTGATGACCATGACACTCAATGCCCTCTTGCACCTTCAGAAGTCAGCTCATGATGATTTTTTGTGATGTGAATCAACTCTTAACAACTTCATGGTGTAAAGAAGAAAACAAATTAAAAAAGTTTTAAAATGGCAACTTAGCATAAAAAAATTTAAATAACTAATATGTTGAAAATATTAAAATAAAAATAAAATCACCTTCAACAACTCCAAGTTGGAGGTCCTAAAGATGCCTTGTGGCATATGATGATTTGTCACAAACATTTCAATCTCCTCAACCTCCCTATAGATTTCTTTGACCCACTCAAGCTTTAAGCCAATCTTTTGCAATAGCAAGTTAAGCATGGATGACATGGTATCCAAAGAATATGCTCATGTATACCCTTCATCATTGAACTTGCTACCTGTTGTGAGTTTTTTCACACCATCGCCCCATTGAAAATGGGGACCCCCCCCTCTTTTTGCTTTAGCAGTAGGTGTTTTGGCAGTTCTCCCAAGTTGGTGATGTTAAAGGAGAGTTTGAAGTGGCCTGCAAAATTTGGAGATGATTTGAGAGGTTGAGCAGTAAGAATTTTTGGTGCAAAGAGGTTGGATTCTGATTGCAAAACGATGAAAATTGTGATTTTGGCTAAGTCTGTATTTCAGTTTTCTAGCGAGATGATTTTTGCTTGCAATAATTTGGATTTAGAATTGATTTTGAATTATTTTTTTTGACTTGAAAATTTTTGCAAGCAAAATCTGGATTTCATGGACTTATAATTGTTTTAAGAAATTTTGCAAATTGTGGAAATTGAAAAAATGGAATTGGGCAATTTAATTGAGTAATTTTTATTTTTATTTTTATGGAGGGTTTAGACCTGCGAGGCTGCCCAGCAGAGGCACGAAGCCTATGAGTAACCAACCAACGAAGGCGCACCATAGAGACTAAACACTAATTGAGTAATTTTGACTAAACAATTTTTGAAAAATCTAAATTTTAAGTGTCAAAATTGCAATTTTAATGTTCACTTTTCACAGTTTGATAAGAGGGTTCCTACGAGTTGGTAGGCATGTTACTGCGAGTTGGTAGGGGTGCTCTTGCATTTTGGGCAAAATTTCAATTAGCTTGATGGAAGCTCAACATTTCAAAATGATAAGATCAACATGAGAAAATAATTTTCTTTTAGCCAAGTGATACTATTATTATTGAGAAAATTATTTTTGGCTAAAGAAAATTGCAATTTGCAAAAAGGTGCAAACCTTCGCAAGTTGGCAAGCAAACCTTCGCAAATTGGGAAACAAACCTTTACAAGTTGGCAAGCAAACCTTTACAAGTTGGCAAGCAAGTCTTTACAATGGAGAGATCAACTTGACAATTTGGCAATTTCAATGGCAAAATCCTTATGCTTGGCAAATTTTCCTTTCAAAATGGCCCATTAAATGTTTTATTTCAAATGATAATTTGGGCTGGATTTTATATTTAATTTTCCAAGGAAAATTTAATGCCATTTTATAATTTAAAAATCAAAGCCATTTAAAAAATCAAGATAAATCAATGCAATTGTAAAATCAAGTTACAATTTAAAAATCAATGTCATTTTAAATTTCAATGCAAAATTGATGCCAATTTGTAATTTTAAAAAATAAAAAATCTAAGAGGCCATCTTACATTTAAAATTCAATGCCAAGGTGAAATTCAAAATTAATTTGGGGGCCAGTTTGTGTGCTAAATTTGATGTATTTTAAGGCTTAATTGGTGTGAAATTCAAGGTAAGTTATTGGGTCCACAATTGGGAGAGTTTAAAACTTAATTAGGGGCCTACATGATCTTTTTTTTAAATTTTAATTTTGGGGCCTATGTCAATTTCGGATTTGACTAATTAAAATCCATAATTTTGTTAAAATCGATGTAATTTTGGGGCCCATGTTTGCAAGTTTCAATTGAGAGAGATTTTAAAATTCAAGGAAATTTAATTATTATAATTTTGGCCCAAATTCCAATCAATCCAATTTAATCAAGGGCTGGAATTAATTAAAGTGAATTTTAATCCAAGGGGATGTGATTTAATTTTATTTCTTTTTCCCCATGCAAGTCATCCATTTTGGGCAATTAGATGGATATTTAAAGAGGTGTTTGGGCATCATTTCTCATTGTTTCCAAGAGAAAATTGTATGATTACAAATTCTAGAAATGCATTTCCAGCCATGGGCAATTTTGTTTTGAGGATTTTGTTGGCCATTTTCATGCAATTTTCTCAAGTTTGAAGGCTTCTTGAGGTGGCGAACTGGTCTTGGGGTTTAAAGACATCATCTTGGCATTCATTTTCACCTACCTTTTGACAAATTCTCATCTTCTTTGTGCCTAGAAAATCAGAGATTTAAGCAAATTCGAATTTGGAGTTGGTGCATTGCAATCTTGACATCATTTATCCAGCTAGGGCATCAAGTTACATCCATTGAACATGTTTTTTGTGCCTAGATTATGTGGATAAGTTCATGTTTTTGTGATTGGGCAATGAGATGCAATGATAATCCAAACTAAATTAGCTTGATCAAATGTTATTTTCAAAGTTTTATCGGCAATACTTTATCAAATGAAATGGAGTGACTTGTTTCTTTGCCTTTTTTTAGGTTGGCAGGGGAGTTCTTGCAATTTGGTGAGGGCCTTCTCGCAACTTGGTAGAATTGACAGAAAGGAGGATGCAAGGTTCAAGTTCAGGTTCAGTCTCTCAAGTGGCAAGGGAATTCACACCAAGCTCAAGGCGAGATCAAGGGCAAGTTCAAGATTCATGTACATGAAGGCTTCACCATTTCAAGAACAAGACATTAAATGTACAAGTACAAGCAAGCAAGTTCAAGACATGGCAATGAAAAAATTCCTAAGGACACAAGTTAATAGACGTGTTGCTGCTAGTTGGCAGGCATGCTCCTACAGGTTGGTAGGGGTATTCATGGAAAGAGGTGGACAAGGTTGAGCATCTAAAGGATATCTTCCCTTCATCAAAAGATCAAATAACAGGATAAGGATGATGGGGTGGTAGTTGGTTGTCTCCAATCAAAATACTCCTCTTTCAAGCATGTGCAATCATATCATGCCAAATGTCCCATGTTCTCATTGGTTGAAAAAATTATTGTAATTTTCTTATTGGCCCACAAGTTTGGTGCCCTCATGTAATTGGTTGTAATTATGGCAATCCTAATTAGGGTTTATGGGATGTAATCTGGGCCCTTGATTTCAGATTTGTGCCTCTTAATCTTGGCCACTCATTGTACTTGAGCCTCTATATAAGGCCATTTGTTCTCATTTGTAAACGGAGTTATGTTGGAGAATTGTTGCCAAAATACTATCAAAATTGTTCTCTATTCATTGTTGTGGCTTGCATGGTGGATACACATGATCATTTTCGTGTATTTGCATGGTTCTTTACATCTCTCAATTAAAATAGGATTTTATTTCAAATTTGTTAAAGATTAAAAGTAGATAGATTGTGTGGTGATATCGGTGGATGTTTGATTGGTTGACTCTATAAAACTAGGCCACTAGCTCTTTGTAGATGCAAGGGTGCCTTGTGTGGTAATCTAGTAGTTGTGCTCAAGTTCAATCGGCATTGGATCATTGATTTGTACTCTAAGTTGGATTAAGGGGAAGGTGTTGATATGAAAACCATTTGGGATCCTTCGAAGCTTTGCACTAGGTGGAGTTGAAGTCGCAGGCAAGCCTCCATTTGGTAGGAGTCCTAGTCCATCCATGAGTCTTCCCATCCATAGTTAGAAGTAGAAGTAGTCTAGATAGTAAGAGTTAAAGAGAAAAGTTGGAAGTGATATAAATTGCAGTTATATTTTTATTGCACGTTGTAAAGCCAAATCATTAGAAGTGCAAGTAAGTTGGCATCCTTGAATGAATTATGTAAGCCCGCATAAGTGATTAACCAGCAAATCACATCATTTCAACTGAGTTAGATATCTACAGGTGTAAGGAACCTTGGAGTCATTCCATGATCTTCATTGCAAAGCTTAAGCATGGGAGATGACTTTATTCAAGAGAGGGTTTAATGCTCTATGTTTCTCGAAGCATTGAGTGTTCAATCCTGCATGTTGTGTAAGTGGAACAAAACTTGCATCAACAATACCCTACAATTTTAGTGTTATGTGTTTTGACTTGAACAACATTTTCAAGAACCATTGTTTCAATGGCTTGTATGAAGATATTGGGAATTAAAGTTGTATCTGTGACTTGCCCCTCACAATCATTTGCCTTCAAAAACATTGCCCCTTTAGGGAACACCACAATGACATTGATTAGTGATATTTTACTTCACATCCTTTCATTAATATAAAATGGGCACTCCTATTTAAGGATATGTACCCTTGATTGCTCTGAATGATACCTCTATGGAAGCTTTTTCCTTTGCCAATAAGATGGTGTACACTTTTTCATGCCCATAATTGATGTAATCAGCTAGTGCATTGGTAATTATTGTCACCACATCCACCATTATGGTCATCTAAGAAGGTTGAAAGGAAGCCCAGTGCTATAAATGCAAGGAGCAATGCTCTCATCTTCAAGCTCCATTGCCTCATTCTTTAAGGCCTTTTCCAATGACCCTCTTTTACACAAAATAGATGGGGTATTCTCTTTTGGAGAAGATTATGGTGGCATAAAAGGATGAAAACTAGTTGGTTCAGTAAGTCACTAGGAAATTTCTACGATCCTTTCGTAGAAATAATATGTGCTCTTTCCTTTTCTCTACTATCACCATGTTAATGTTGTCCCCTTCTTTCATATATCTCATTATTTATTGCTTTGGCGACCCTTTTTATTCAGCCCTAAACAAACTCGAATTCCTAAGCTAGGAATAGCTTAAAGGTGAGTTTTCACTCTACTATACGAGCGCTTATATTTGTTTTTACATTGACTACAATGCCAACGATAACTTCTACCAAAGAGATGGTGTCGCATCAATTTTAAGCGAACTCTATGCAGATGAAACAACTACTAAACTAGAACTATTAGTAGTTTTTTGATGTTGAATTTTGCCAAAGAGATGATAATGCATGAATTTTAAGCCAACTCAATGCAGATGAAACAATTGCTAAACTAGAACTATAAGTTATTTTTAATCAAGGTCGGTAGGGGAGCTTGGAGACTTTGGAGACCAGTACCGGTATTGGTACGGCTAATTTGAAAAATAGGAAACAGGAGGAACTTGGAGATGCCAATTTTTTTTTATGTAATTTAATAATTTCCAAAACAAAATATCATTACATAGAACTTTGAAAACAAGAACAGTGGAAAAGCTTAAGTTTTAACATTAACTAAGAAATTTAAAGTTTAAATAGACAAATCCAAACGTTAAATCACTAATGTCATTGTGTCATATAGAGTCAAAGAGTTCAAAACTCACACTACATATCTCATATAATCATATTAGATTATCATTACAGATTGAAATTCAAAAATATTGATAGTTTGATGCTGATATGCAAACAAAATACAAAATCAGAAATCTATCATCTACTCTTCAATATTTTGATCATCCATATCAAGGTTCTCAGTTATGATGCTCTCCAAATGATCATCACTCTCCAACTCAGATTCCTTTGATGGTGTAACTCATTAAGGCCATCTAGTTCAACCACTTCATCCACCATCGTTGCAGCTTCTCCATCAGGTGTAATTTGGTCCCATTTTGTTGTAGGACCCTCCACATATGCAAGATCAACATGAGAGAGAAGACAAAGTGAGCTAAGAATAAACACCAGGTTCTCTGCTTTCTTTCATCCTAATCGGTTCCTCTTCAATGAATGAATAAAACCATAAGTACTCCAATTCCTCTCACAAGATGAAGAGCTAACTACATAAGAGAGCAATCTTATTGCAAATGATTGCAATTCAGGAGTTTCACCTCCATGGCTCCACCACCACTCTATAGGGTCTTTCTTTGCTCGAATATCACATAAAGCTTCCACAGAAGAAAAATCACCATACCCACGTGAAAACTTCTTCCATTGTTGCAGCCCAAAATCCCTTCATTATCTCTCTCTCCTCCTATGGAGCCCTCTTATTGGTCTTTTGTGTATTATGCCATTTAGGATTTAAGGCATAGGCGGCCAAATGAAGGGCTGTGTTCATTTTGTTCCATCTTCCATGTAACTTTTCTTCTATCAAAGGATATAAAGAAAGATCTCTAGCATCTGTTATTTTCTTGACTCTTTCACACATGGAATCTATTACTTCATACAATTGTGAGATATTTTTGGCAACGTAAAATGTTGTTTTAGGGCCTTTTCAAAAACTTTTAAACTTGACTATTTGTGGGAGACGTTGGGACTCTTCAGGAGACGTCGGGACTCGTTAGGCGACATCAGGTTTTCTTGATAGGAGATGTCAAAGAGGTGTGGATTCTTCAAACGTGAAATATCCCCAAATGGGATACTAAAAAGAAAACAATAAAATATGCAAACTAGTGCACAAGTCTGTTAACAAAAAAAGTTTTACAACTAGGGCATAAATCTGGAAATGAACTTCGTATCAGATCATTCTCATTACATCTCAGATATAGAATCATAAACATAATTTTCTGATTTTATTATTATCATAAATGATTACGAAATAACCCAGAATTTTCAAAAAAGCATTTCTGATTTTCCCTAATTTTTCTAAAATATAGATAGGAAAATAGACAGATTTAGGTACAAGAATACCTCAGATTTATTTAAGAACTTCATCAAACTCTAGTTGTCCGAAATGGGAGCACTAAACTCCCAAAATGACTGTCAAACAGTCTGTTATAGCTGCTCCTTGCAACAGTCCCTCAAAATACTCAGAATTGGATGATCTACATTACTGAATGTCCCCAGAACTGAGTCTCCAACACTGATATTGTCCTCAATTTGGCCTCCAAACCTGATCAATACTTGCAGCCCAGAATTAGCAATGTGCTAGGGTTTCACAAATCGAAGTTCTTCCACCGAAACACACTCTTCTGACTAGGGAGAGTCCTTGTATCTCACTGAAATTAGGGATACTTAAGGGTTTTAATCCTCAAGCCAAGATGTAGCAGCAACAACAAAAAACTTCATCGTATAATAAGCTCTAAATGAGCCCTTAGGGTGTTTTATAGCACCTTCTAAAAAGATGAATCAATCTCCATCCTTGATCTTCCACCGCTTAATCCAACGCTCCAAAATAAAAACCTAAAGTGTGCACCAATGAAACTCTTTGAAGCTGGGGACCCACCTTGGCTTTTTGTCATATGTTTTTATTAAGTCACTTAAGTACATAAAAGAGAGGATAACTTAAGTCCCTTGGCTAGGCATCACTTAAGTTGCCTAAAAAGATGCACCTAACTTAAAATAACTTAAGTGCACTTAGAAATAAATTAAGTTCACTTAAGTTGCATCAAAAGACGTGCACTCAGCTTAAAATCAGAATTTAGAACAAGCCAAGGACCTTGTTTCTTACCCAATGATGCTCTATGTCCTCTTCCTCTTGGGTAATCCAAGGAAAGGACAACCAATTGTTGTTAATTGTCTTGCTTTGAGTTGGGGACATTATAGTCCTCCCCACCCGAAGAATGCTTGTCCTCAAGCATTTGAAGACTAGGATGTTTGAGTATCTCCTCTCCCTTCCATGTTGCATCCTCCAAAGGCAAGTTTTTCCATTTGATAAGATATTCAGAAATTACCTTGTTCTTCAGCCTTTTCTCCCTTACTTGTAGAATTGTTTCTGGTATAAGTATCAATTTGCCCTCTTCGTCCATGGGGGGTGACTCAGTTGAAGGTGTCACATGCTGTCCAAGTGCCTTTTTGAGGCAAGACACATGGAATACATTGTGAATCTTGCTGGTAGATGGCAGCTCCATCTCATATGCTACCTCACCAATCCTCTTAGTCATCTTGAAAGGTCCATAAAATCTAGGTTTAATCTTTTTGGCCCCACTCATCTTCAATGAGGATTTTCTATAAGGTTAAAGACGCACAAATACCATGTCTCCCACCTCAAAAGACCTCTCAACTCGATGACAATCCGCATATTTCTTCTACTATTCCTATGCAATCTGTATATTTTGCTTGAGCGCTTTGAGGATATCTTGATTTTCTTTAGCCCACTCAAGAGCTTTTGGAGCTCTAGAATCAGAAAAGACCAAATCCACAAATGTAGAAGCTTCATAACCATACAAAGCTTTGAAAGGTGTCATGCCAATGCTCATATGATATGTAGTTGTAACAAAATTCTGCAAATGCAGCCATTTTGCCCATGCTTTTTGTTGCCCAAAAACATAATTTCTTAAATAGCCTTCAAGTCACTTGTTTACAATTTCATTTTGACCATCTGTTTGGGGATGATAACTTGTGCTATGGTCAAGTTTCGTTTCAGCCAACTTCATCAGTTCTTGCCAAAAAGTATTGATGAATATGCGGTCTATATCACTTACAGTCCTCTTTGGCAGTCCATGCAATCTGAAAACTTTCTCAAAAAACAAGCCAGCAACTTGTGGTGCTTTGAATTCAAAAGGCATAGGCATAAAATGAGCATACTTTGTAAGTCTGTCCACTACAACAAAAATACAATCTTTACCATTCACCTTAGGCAGCCCCGTAATAAAATCCATTGATATTTGCTCCCATTTCTAATTCGGAATTGGAAATGATTGTAACAGCTCCGCTGGAAAAGAAGTTTCAGCCTTGTTTCATTGGCATTCAAGACATTCTCTCACATATTTAAAAACATCATCTTTCATTCCCTTCCATGAGAATCTTTCACGAATACATTTGTATGTCTTCAAATAACCAAGGTGACCAACCAACTGATTGTTGTAAACAGCAGCAAGAATTTTGTATTTAAATTCACTTTCAGGTACTAGATAGATTCTCTCCTTGTAATAGATGATGTCTTGCAGCACCTTATACCTTTCATCATCTATTTTACCATCTAAAACGTCCCAAGCATGCTGATTTTTCGTATATTTTGCTAGTATGTGATCCTTCCAAGTGGCTGAAATTTCTGAAAGTGAACAAAATGTAGGATTTCTAGATAATGCATCAGCAACAACATTATTTTTCCCTCTAACAAATTCAATATCAAAATCATACCCTTGCAACTTGCTTACCCAACGTTGTTGTCTTTCGTTCAATCTTTTTTGTTCCATGAAATACTTGAGGCTGTTATGATCAGTCCTCACTGTGGATTTTCTGCCCACAAGATATTGGCAAAACTTCTCAAGTGCATGCATGATCGCCAACATCTCCTTATCATAGGTAGAAATCCTCCTTTCTACTTCATTCAATTTTCAGCTCTCATAAGCAATGGAATGCTTGTCTTGCATCAAAACAGCACCAATACCACTACCAGATGCATCACATTCAAGTACAAAAGGCCTAGATAAATTTGGTAAAGCCAAAACAAGACAAGTACTCATTACCTTCTTAAGATGATCCATGATCCCTTGAGACTCATCCGTCCAAACAAAGGCATCCTTCTTGGTCAAATTTGTCAAATGAGCGGTTGATGAAGAAAATCCCTTCACAAACCTTCTATAGTATGTGCATAAATCAATAAAGCCCCTCAATTGTGACACATTCTTCAGTGGTGGCCAGTCAAGTATAGCTTGAATCTTTTCACTATAAGCCTTAACTCCACCATTCCGAATGACATATCCAAGATACAATAGCTCAGTCATACCAAAATCACACTTAGAAGCTTTTGCAAAAAGGGAATTAGCTGCCAAAATTTTCAATACCTCATCAAGGTGACGAAGATGCTCCTCCCACATCTTACTATACACTAGGATGTCATCAAAGAACACCAACACAAATTTACACAATTGCTTGTTGAACAAGACTAAAAAGTGGTTGGAGCATTAGATAATCCAAAGGGCATCACCAAATACTCAAAATGTCCATAGTGGCACCTGAAAGCAGTTTTGTGCACATCCTACTCCCAAACTCGAATCTGGTGGTATCTTGATCGAAGATCTATTTTGGAAAAATAGATTGCAACATGTAGCTCATCCAACAACTCATCAATACGTGGAATAGGATACTTGTTCTTGATGGTCTCCTTATTAAGTGCACAATAATCAATGCACATCCTCGTAGTTCCATCCTTCGTCTTCACCAAGACAACAGAAGAAACGAATGGGCTAGAACCGAGCCGTATATGTCCTGCATCGAACAACTCCTCAATAGTCCTTTCAATCTCATCCTTGAACCGTTTAGGATGACGGTAATCTATGACAATTGGCTTGCTATCCACAAGCTCAACGACATGCTTAAAACCATGATCTAGAGGTAAACCATGGGGTAAATCTAAAAACACCAAGCTATGCTTGTCCAACAAGCCCTGTATATCAACATGATAACCTTGTTGTCCGGTATCTATGGATTAACTTGTAATAAAACACTACATTGCCCACTCATCCTCTGAATGTCGAAAAATTCTCTCCATTCTCCTAGCTAAAACAACTCTAGGTGCATCTGAAGATAAGCCCCTTAATACCACCCTTTTACCATGTGTTGTAAAACTCAATTGCATAGTCTTAAAGTCTGTCAGATATTGACACAGTCAAGGATGGTGGATCTAATGAAGGACAGTCCAACCTTGCAGCCAATTACCAACACAGTAGAATAACACAACAAGATATGCTCAAAAATCAGATTTTCATTAACATGCCCGACTGTAAGACCTTCCGGGTTAGGGCCAATTACAAACAATAGTAATTCTGCAAGATCAACAAGATCCAATCCAACTCCAGCTAGTCCAGTTCTGAGACAAATCAGCAACTGATGGAAACCCTAAGGCAGATCTGAACTTGTGCTCGCAAGCCACCAAGCAATCTCCTTATCTCCAAGCATGCAAACCACTAGCTCTGCTAATACAAACTATCAGAAGTCAATCTGATCTACAAGATCTCGCAGGATCCAAGATCTTTTCCACAACTTCCCAATCTGGTTCTCCCCCAAAAACTGCCCTTAACAACTACCTAAACACTCCTTAAATACTAATCTTCAGCCACAAGTCGGCTGGAAGAAACAATTAACTCCTACAAAAAAATATTAAATGCAATACAAGTCAGCTCACAAATAGCCTTACAATTATTTAATTCTCCATGTCGACCTCCAAATCCACATAGGAGAATGCAACAAAAGCTACCAACAATAAATGCACCAAGTTGGCCAACCAAATCACCAAGAACCCCAGTCGGTAAACCAAAACTATCGAGCGCCAGAGAAACAACTGAGCGCCAGTGGAACAACCGACCAATCCAAGCAACACCAAGCAACACAGGCATTACCAAGCACTAGTTCCACCGAGCACAAGAAGTCTCACCAAGTTCCTTTAGCGATTGAGCTTCCCTCAATAACCGAGACCATCGGTTAAAGCTGCAACCAAGTACCACATAACCAAAATAGCACACCACCATGCAGATTCACCGAGTACCCTAGAATGCCCCTGCATCAGACACCCCAGGTTCGAAAAGATGTTCATATGTGAGAATAACATCTTTCAAGATTCAGCACATAAACCCTGAACTAGTTCTTCACATACATGTCCTCCAACTTTTTAGCTTGCATACTCTTCCACTTCTGCTTCCTCTATCTTCTCAAGTCTTTCCTTGATAACACACAGATATGTTCTCCAAACTGATCATCCATACCTTCAGGATCTACCAACTCAACTCGACTACCAATACTCAAGCTTCTCCTACCGAGTGTTGTATCCAGCAAAGGCATCAGGGAAAACTTCCTGTCATCCTTCTCAACAGTAAAAACATTCTTCACACAATCATACATAACTCTGCAATCATATTGCCAAGGTCTACCGAGCAATATATGACAACTATTCATCTCCACAATGTCACATAACACAAGATCCTTATACTGACCAATCTGAATATCAACAAAGCATTGTTCTCTTACTTCCAGAGCATGAACATTTTGCAACCAGCCAATCCTATAAGGACAAGGATGTTTCATTCTGTTCAAACCAAGTTTCTGAACCATGTCCTCAGCAACAAGGTTATCAGTACTACCACTGTCAACAATAACATCACAAAGTTTACCTCCAGACTTGCACCAAGTCCTGAACAAGTTACTCCTCTGACAAGGTTCCTCCTTTGTACCAAGCAATGTTCGCCGAACCAGCAAGTTCTCAGATTCAGGTTCATTCTCAACATTTTCATTCACCATAGCAGTTCGTCGGTCACCAAGCTTCTTCTATGTGCACTCAAAAGAACGGTGTCCTTCTTCACCACAGTTATAACAAGTACCCTTAAAGATAACTCTACCTGTCTTCTTCGGTTCTACAGGTTTTTATTCATCTTCTGCAGTCGGTTTATCCTTCACCGAGTGATCAATCTTTTCCTTCCCCCGGGAATTACCATGTTGTTTCCTCTTCAACTTATCTTCTACCTTCAGAGCATACTGATAAGCATCTTCAATAGAATCAATCTTCAACATACCAAGCTCATCCTGGATATTGAATCTCAAATCATTCACATACTGAGCTACCTTCTCCTTACCAAGTTCTCTGTATCCAGACCGAATAGTAAGTTTGTAGAACTCCTCGGTATAATCTTCAAGAGTCAAATCCTTTTTGCTTCAGATTCTGCAACTTCTTAAACAAGTCAAGCTCATAGTCGGCAGGTATGAACTTAGCTTTCAATTTAGTCACCATCAACCCTCCACCGATTGATATTCATTTCACCTTCATCTTCTCTATCTCTTTGTAATTCTTTCCACCAAAGAGCAGCATGTCCTTTTAACTTAGTCTGTGCCAATCTCACTCGAAGAGGATCTTCAATTTCTTCAAACTCAAAGAAATCTTCCAATTCACCAATCCAGTCAATCAGATTCTCAAATTTCAAAGTACCAAAGAAAGTAGAAACTTCCATTCGGTAACTATTACTTAACCGAGCTCCAGATCTATGCAACCGACTAGTTTTGTCTTCACCAGATCTATCCCTCCGGTCATCACCACTAGATCCAACAGCTTCAAAGTCTTTGGCAACTTCCTCATAACCATCCTCTGTACCAACATTCTGAGGTACACCAGTCATAGCTCTCATGATCTCAGCGACCATGTCGTTCTTCATCAACTCCATCTCATATCTGAAATCAAATTTCACCTTCTCTGTAATCCTAGATTCCACAGTATCACAGAGATCCACAATCACCCTAGGGTCCAATCTTCTCGGAGGCATCCTTAAAGATAAGAAAACCCTCTGCAACAAAACCCTACACCGACCACCTTGTGACAACCTCCAAGTTGTATGCAAGTCAGATCAGCCTGCCACCTCACATGAACAACTAGGCCAGGATTTCACAAGTTCAGTGCCACAAATCTACAACTCAAATCATACGATCTCTTCGCCAACAAGGTCAATTTCGCAAGATCAACCTTGCTAGGTCAACCTTCGCTCAACAAGGTCAACTCAGCTCTGATACCACCTGACGTAGTCAAGGATGGTGAATCCAACGAAGGACAGTCCAACCTTGCAACCAATTACCAACACAGCGGAATAACACAACAAGATATGCTCAAAAATCAGATTTTCATTAACATGCCCGGCTGTAAGGCCTTTTGAGTTAGGGCCAATTACAAACAATAGTAATTCTGCAAGATCAACAAGATCCAATCCAACTCCAGCTAGTCCAGTTTTGAGACAATCAGCAACTGATGGAAACGCTAAGGTAGATCTGAACTTGTGCTCGCAAGCCACCAAGCAATCTCCTTGTCTCCGAGAATACAAACCACTAGCTCTGCTAATACAAACTATCAGAAGTCAATCTGATCTACAAGATCTCGCAGGATCCAAGAGCTTTTCCACAACTTCCCTAATCTGGTTCTCCCCCAAAAACTGCCCTTAACAACTACCTAAACACTCCTTAAATACTAATCTTCAGCCACAAGTCGGTTGGAAGAAACAATTAACTCCTACAAACAAATATTAAATGCAATACAAGTCGGCTCACAAATAGCCTTACAATTATTTAATTCTCCATGTCGGCCTCCAGATCCACATAGGAGAATGCAACAAAAGCTACCAACAATAAATGCACCAAGTCGGCCAACCAAATCACCAAGAACCCCAGTCGGTAAACCAAAACTACCAAGCACTAGAGAAACAACCGAGGCTAGTGGAACAACCGACTAATCCAAGCAACACCGAGCAACACAGGCATTACCGAGCACCAGTTCCACCGAGCACAAGAAGTCTCACCGAGTTCCTTCAGCGACCGAGCTTCCCTCAATAACCGAGACCATCGGTTAAAGCTGCAACCGAGTACCACAGAACCAAAATAACACCACCATGCAGATTCACCAAGTACCCTAGAATGCCCTTGCATCAGATATGGACTTATAGTATGCAACCACTGAACACCCAAAACAACATTGGTCTCCTCAATGTCAATCACATAAAAGTCGTATGTAAGGGTGTAATTACCCAATGCCATGCTCAACTGTGGAACAAGAGTTGCACAACGCAATGTGCCATTTGTTGTCCTCACACGGAAACCTTCATGCTCCTCAACTTTCAAACCCCGCTTCTTCGCATAGGATGCATCAATGAAGTTGTGGGTAGCCCCACTATCAATCAATACAACAAATTGTTGTCCCTGCACAACATCCTTAACTCTGAAAGCACTATAATGAGTGGTGGAGAGTTGCAATTGTACCCTCCATTTTTGCCAAATCATCCTGATGCTCATCTATGCCTGAATCTCCATCCATTTTCTCCTGTTGTGCATCCTAAAATTGTGTCTCTTCCAACTCATCACTAGATAGTTCAAAAACCTCAATCCAATGGGCCTTGCCCCCACTTTTACACCTATGCCCAGGTGTCCAGGGCTCCCGACAATCAAAACAAAGCCTCTTCCGTCTCAACTCATCCCTTGTATCACGAGTTGTCACACTGGTTGGTTTAGATATCTCCCCTGCTGGTTTGGTATATTAAGGTTTCTTGTCATTTTTCTGTGGCCAATTCTGTGGTGAGGATCTTTGTGGAAACTTGTTGGGAAACCTAGCCTGTGGTGTGGATAACTCCATATTCCTTGCACATTATAGCATCTTGCAAGGATGGTGGGTGAAAAGCTTTGAACCCACCTTTAAGAGGCTCAGCCAAACCCTCCATGAACCAAAAAATCAATCTCCTTTCAGACACATCAGTAACCATAACTGATAATCGCTGAAATTCTGAAATATATGCATCAAGTGTGCCAACCAATTTCAATTGAGCCAACTCTCTAGAATGTGCCTCTGAATACTTTTGGTCAAATCTCTCCATTAGTGTAGTGCAAAACTGGTCATAAGAGACTATGGCACCATGTCCTTGTGTTACTAAACCGTGATACCACCACTCATGTGCAGCCCCTTCAGGGTGGAGTGTAGCAAATTTTATGGCATCGCTCTCCTTCATTTGGTTCAAGGCAAAGAAGGTGTCCAATTTTTGAACCCAAGCTCTCGTTGTACATCTAGGTGATCCATCAAAACTAGGTATAGACACATTTCCCAACTTTTTCCATAGCCCATAATTTTGTTTTCCTTTATTGTTCTGATTTTGTCTAGGCCTTGTGCGTTTGGTGACTTCCAAGTAGTCCCTGAAAGAGATGGCTGATTGGAACTCTGGTCTCAGGGCTTGATATTTAGCTAATATTTCAGCATCCTCATTTTCCTCCACTGGTTCTCTGCTTGTGCATGTTCATCTTCTTGTATAAAAGTGGGCATAAATGGTCTAGACTATGAGGATATGTCTGTAGAATGTGCCTTACTGTCTGCAGTTTTGCTGCCTTCTCCTTCTTCTCTATGTACCAATGTCCTACCATTCGCTGTGTTATGAGCCAATTGACTCAAATAGAGATTGTTATCATGCAACAGTCTTATCATGTTTGAAAACATCCATTTTGCTTCTTCTTCACTTCATGATGGGGGCTGATTTGAATCTGCCATTGTTCCTTTAAATTTCTGCAGACTGTGACCACCTTTTCCTCGCATGCAATAAAACCCAGCAGGCTTCCAAGTCTTGCAACTTGAATACCACTGTAATATCCCCAAATGGGATACAAAAAAAAACAATAAAATATGCAAACTAGGGCACAAGTCTGTTAACAAATCTTTTTTACAACTAGGGCATAAATTTGGAAATGAACTTTGCATCAAATTATTCTCATTACATCTCAGATTTCAGATCAGATATAGAATCATAAACAAAATTTTCTGATTGTTATTATGATCATAAATGATTATGAAATAACCCAGAATTTTCAGAAAAGCATGTGTCTGATTTTCCCTAATTTTTCTAAAATATAGATAGGAAAATAGACAGATTTAGGTACAAGAATACTTCATATTTATTTCTGCACTTCATCAAACCCTAACTGTCTAAAATCGAAGCACTAAACTCCCAAAATGACTGTCAAACAATCTGTTATAGCTGCTCCTTGCAACAGTCCCTCAAAAAACTCAGAATTGGATGATCTGCAACACTAATACTGTCCTCAATTTGGCCTCCAAACCTGATCAATACTTGCAGCCCAGAATTAGCAATGTGCTAGGGTTTCACAAATCCAAGTTCTTCCACCAAAACACACTCTTTTGACTAGAGAGAGACCTTGTGTCTCACTGAAATTAGGGATACTTAAGAGTTTCAATCCTCAAGCCAAGATGCAGCAGCAGCAACAAATAACTTCATCATATAATAAGCTCTAAATGAGCCCTTAGGGTGCTTTATAGCACCTTCTACAAAGACGAATCAATCTCCACCCTTGATACTCCACCTCTTAATCCAACGCTCCAAAATAAACCAACGAAACTCTTTGAAGATGGCAGCCCACCTTTGTTGGCATTAAGAAATGGTTACCGGTAAGCCTGCTACCGGTACTAGTATTGTCATTGATTGGCAAAACAGGATAGAGATTTGTCATCTCTCTAAAGTCTAAAGATCCAAGGAGATCTGTATGAAAAGAGGCTGGTTTGGCAACCGGTGCCAACATACAAGAAAGAAATGACTGTAATCAAGAGCAACCGGTCACTACTCAAAGCATCAGCAACCAGGTAATGCATACAGTCAAGGAAAAGAGGATTCAACCGTCAACCGAGGACCAGGATACAACCGGTGTCGACAAGCACAGAGAAAGTAAAAATACAAACTGGTGTCAACAACACAACCGAGGAATGTGCAACCAATACGCAAAGAAAGGGACAATGACAAGTCAAAGACTCTTACCTATTCACAACATGAGGATCTCAACCGATCTAGTAATGACTCCGGTATAAACCGAGGAAGTCATAGTCAACTATCTGTTTCAACCAACTCTATGACCGGGATTTCTTGCACTAAATCCGAAAGACTTTGAGTTAACATGGTGATCGGTTTGAGGCGCGTCTGGAGGCTTTAAAACCGGAATCTGTGGCTTTAAAACGAAGAGTTATCTCTTATGAAGGAAAGGTGATTGACACGCATCTATTGTTTTCTTCATAAAGTAGATAAAGCAAGGGCATGCATCGGATGTTTCCTCAGTGAACTGATACTCCACTAAGTGATGTATCTGAAAGAGATCTGAAGTTAGGTCATGCCTGAGAGGTGAAATTAGGGCAAGAACTCTATATATTCTTTTGCCTATTGAGAATTTGAGTTGTCTTCATTCTGCCGAAGAAAAGAGTGAACCTGAAAGCTTAAAAGAAGCTAGGGAAAATTGAGAAGAGAAGAAGAGTGTGCAGAGAAGTACAACAGTAGAGGAGAACACACCTGTAGCGACCGGTGATACTTCTCAGTTGAACACAAACAAAGATCTTATCAGGCTATGCAAAGCCAGTTGTAAAAGATCAATCTTTCTATTGGTTTCTAGCAATTACAATAGTTAAATCTTAGTATTTGGGTGGACTCTAACAGGTCCCTTGTATCAAATCCCTTAACCGGGTGACATCTTTCAAGGTGTTCCAAGTCCTCTAACTAGGCAGGCACTAATCGGCCTTATTGTAACAAATCCCTTAACCGAGTGGCATCTAACAGTGCGTTGTAATCCTTTAACCGAGAAGGATCCTAACAGCGTACTCCAGAAGAGTACAGAATTTGTGAGGTCTCCTCACACCATGGTTTTCACCCTAATCAGGTTTCCACGTGATAAATTTGGTGTCTTTGTGTGATTGTTTGCTTGTTGTTATTATATGCTTGAATTTTCTTGGCTTACAGTTATAAGTATACTTCACCAGATTTAAAGAGAAGTTTTAGAGGTGTTGATTCACCCCTCCCCTCTCAACACCAGTTGGGACTATCAACCTTGGCTTTTTTGTCATATGTTTTTATTAAGTCACTTAAGTACATAAAAGAGGGGATAACTAAAGTCCCTTGGCTAGGCATCACTTAAGTTGCCTAACAAGACGTGTCTAACTTAAAATAACTTAAGTTCACTTAAGTTGCATCAAAAGACGTGCATTCAACTTAAAATCAGAATTTAGAACAAACCAAGGACCTTGTTTCTTATCCAATGATGCTCTATGTCGTCTTCCTCTTGGGTAATCCAAGGAAAGGACAACCATTTGCTGTTACAAACGCTGGACTCCTGCGCACCCTCACATCTCTTGAACAGTACTAGAGACATGTCTTCGTCTTTGAAACACATCTCAAGGGATGTGGACGCATCTCCCGATTTCACTATTTTTTCTAAATACAATAAAAAAATTACAAATTTACAGCCCTATGACGTTTTTTTAAATCAGCATTAAAAACCCTATGATATGTATAATAGGTTTAAACAAATACTAAAATCATTTAAGAAAAACCCTGAAAATTCTTCAAAAAATATGCAAGATTCACTCACCTTTGATGGATAAATCTTTCTCATGCAACTCTTTCTCCCCTATCAATTTAGGTCTTTCACTCTTGTTGCCTTCACCTTCAAAGAAAAGTGCAACAACCTTCCAAAATCAACAATGTCAGATTGGAAGCAACTATGCAGTTTTGCTCACTTATGTTTGTGAAATGAAGCAAAATATGTTATAAGCCCTCACTTTAAAATGAAATTAGGAGTGTAGTGGGGTTCTTATTTTAGAAAATGTTAAAAAAAATTAAATTTCTTTTTGTTTTCAAGCCCATCTGGTCATAGGTCCTTTGCGGTTGCCCCAAATACAGCCAAAGACCCACCTCAACCACCTCGAATTCCTTGTGTGTCCTTTTGTAATTTTGTCAAAGAACCCATAAGAAACCCAAGGTGCCCAAGGCACAACATGGCAAACCTGGTCCCATACTGAACCCATACAATACTAGGGAGCAATTTGGGACAACCTAGTAATAGAGCGGATAAAAAGCCCTCTACAACTCTACATCCATAGCCACACAATCTAGCTAGTGATAGTAATTTTCACAATACTTCTTTGAAAGCTCTTTTACTTTTGTAAAATTAAAAGCAATTCTTTGTATGGGCTTCTCCACTATGTCTACGATCTACTAAATCTTGGGACATGATCCCATGGAAGGGTTTCCCACTTCAAAATTCATGCAAAGACAAGTCACATGCTATTGGCTAAATGATTAAATGGAATCTCTTCCTCTAAAATCAAAGCACTTTCTCATTCAAGAGTCAAGAGGTACTTACATTAAAGATAGAATTGAAAGGAGCATTGGACTTCTCCCCTGGATGGTTTCTATAAACTTAACTTTGATGGAGCACCTAGTGGTGGATTTGCCATTCAGAACTTGCGAGGAGATTTTAATTATGGAGGAAGTCTACATTATGCATTCACACAAAAATGAAGCAAAATGGAAAGCTTTAATAGTGGGTTTAGGACCTGCAAATTTGCAAAATTAAACCAATTTGATGTGGAAGGAGATTCATAGACAGTGTCCAATGCAATGAATAAGGGAAGGAGCCAGCTAGAACATGAATCAATATGTACAGGAGGCTCAAGTACTCAAGCAAAAATCTATATCTATCAGGTTTGTACATTGCAAAAGACACATTGTTGCAAACCTTTGGCTAATGAGGGAATTCAACAAGCTCAAATTACAACTATTTATAGCCACATGAATGAATGCATGAATGATTTTAATGACATCCACAAGACTAAACAGTCCAAAAGACTGAGAATTACAGCCTTAAGTTATCTTCAAACTCCTTTCAATTTCAGATCTCCTACTATGAATCTTGACCAGGAAGCTAGAAGTTTGGTTAATCCTAGCTTCATCAAATAAATGGAGCATACTCCCAACAGACGAACTGTTTTCATATTGAGTATGGATATCCTCATAAGTTGTGCAAACCAGGATGAAGTGTCATTCCATCTCCACTGCTCCTTTATTACAGAATATCCAAGTTCTCTCTTCCCAAGCTTCCTTGAGAATCTTCCACCTACCAGTCTCACATCTAAGATGATGTGATACCATCCTCAGCTACACAACTAACCACCTTGCTTTTTCTTTAAAGGTTAGCCCTAAATATGTTTTTCACCATGGTCCCAAATTGGGTTGAACTCTTTGATGTAGCATGCTTTTTTTCGCCCAATCTGTTTTGTTCACATGGCAGTCCTAAATTTTTCTGCCACATACTTTTTTATTTCTTCATTGGTGTTAAAACATTCATGCAAATTGATGTCCCACTTGCTCAGCCAATTGTCGTTTAACTTCATCCAAGTTTTCTTCCTATGGCCTAGCAACTCTTCCACAGCGAATTTGGGTCGATGAAGGTTATCCATGTTTTCAACCTTCTTTGAATAATTAACCGAGTTATTGCTGAAGCCTCCAATAAAAAAGTTCCTGCTTCAGCCAAAAGAATTTTATAAGGAACTGTAGTTTTGACTTTGAGATTGCTTGTAATTAAATTTTTCTGGATTCTTTCATACTGTCTGAAATGTTGCTTCCCCAAACTTCACAGGCATAGAGTAATCTCATAATCTAACTTCAAAATGAAGCTAGCTTTTAAGCCTCCTTAATATGCCATAAAGAATATAAAATTTAAGAGAGTGCATATCACTAATGTCAATAGGAACGGTGCATGGGAGGTAGTTGGAATGTTCAAAATTAATAGTTGGGATATTGGCATACAGATATGGTGCTAGGATGATTGGGGCTTAGTGTTGTGTAATAAAGCTGTTTGGTAATGAGGTGGCATAGGGAGGTGTGCTTTCATATATGCCAGCACAGTGTTAACAAGCTATGTTAAGGTGGCTGCGAGTGGTAAACAATTGTGTTGGCTTGGTGGCAGGGCGTTTTGCTAGGTTTTTGGCAATCATAGCAAAGCAACTGCAAGAGGGTCATGATGTGTTTACTTGGTACAAAAGAGAGTTTCAAATGATCACTTGCAATGCATCTTCTCTTACCAAGCGCTAGCAACACTATGTTTTGTCACAGGAGTATTGGGTGAACAAGTGCTAACAACTGGCCACGGATCCAAGGCAGAGCTATACACAGTGCTTTAAAAATCCCATCTGGTTTTTTTCCTTCAAGATGCGCCCATTAATTTGTGGCTTCTTCACCTGTTCCTCCAAATCAGTTTTCTAATATTTCTGTTGCAGGTTTAACAGAAGGCCAAGCCAAAAAAGGGTAAACCCTCAAATATGAGGAAAGGCTCAGCATCTACCCCTCCATATTTGGGTTCTGAGTCTGCATGGATGCAGCCATGCAATGAGGTTCAAATATTGCATGCATTATGTGGGGATGTTAGAGAGTACTGACAATACTACACGTCCATCATTTTCAAGGGTAGCTTAAAGTTCTCACTTCTGTGGTCCCTCACTGCACCAAACCAGGAAGCACAAGGAGATTTAAAGCATGAGATTCCTTTCTTTGACAGATTACAGAGGTGGCAGGTCAGCAAATGCAGTTGAGCCATGAATTGAGAAGATTGTGGATACTGGGCATGCTTTGCTGGAGGCACAAAAGAAATGGGGCGTGGTCTGAGGTTCCATTGAGGTATATATGTTGTGTTTCTTTCTTTTGTTGCTCTCATGGTCTAAGGGTTTCAGTGGTTATGTGCTGCTGATAAATGCAGTAATCTGGCATTTGTCTGTATTTAAAGTTTAAATTTTGCTTATTGTCAGGGGTGCAAATTTGTATGTTGCTGGCTTTTTAACTAACATTTTGATTGTATTCTTGAGCAGTACATCTATACTATCTTTGCAATCAATCTTTATATCAAGGGCAGGGGCCCCTACAGGATCTCCACTATTATATCTAACAATAAATAAAGATCAGAGCTCTGTTTTTTTATCCCACAGCTCTTTATCCCCAACTTGGAGGATGAGGCCTATAATTTTCTCCAGCAGTTTAAAGGTTTTTATGTCTCTGTGTCAGCTTTGCAGGCCCTCTGTGCACATTTTTGAGATATTCCCGCCCATTAAATTTGGTAATTTTTGGAGACTAAAATTCCTGGAACTGCCAGCTACTTTTAATTTCTGTAACTTCTCAAAAACATTATAAATTTGTGGACCTGACACATAACTAAATTCCGAGAAATTTACACTTACTAAATATAAATCTGTTTTTTCTAATAAGAATGTGTTTGATTTTCCCTGTTTGAAGAAACAGACTGTTCTCAAGTTACATTTCTTCCTTCGTATGAAAATTCAAATTTAAGCTGTTTTTATTGTTCTCTGTAATAGATCTAATGATTTCCAGTTGCTCCTGCATCACTTCATGTATAAAATTAACGATTCCAAAGAAGGAAGTATCTACAATAGGTTGAACTGGGAGAAAACCCCACATACAGCTACTCATTGAAGAAGAACGAGAAATCACAATATTGTACAATTTGGCCCAAAATATGAATTAATAGCAAAAGCAACTTATCTAGCCAGTGATCACCATAGATGGATTCCTTGAGCTTAGCCACGAAGTGGCTGCATCTCTTGTTGCTAAAAACCAACCAACTCTTTCCGTACTCTTCTCAAATGGAGAATTCAATTCCCTTAAATGAGTTTCAAAGAGATTTGCTAAACTGGAACTTTGATCCAAAGAGTTCTTGTGGTTTCCATGACCAGTATGAATCCCAAGCAATGGAGGTATCTCCTTCCCATTTTTAAGAGATTTTGATAGACTGACTATCCAATCATCAAAGGCAGTAATTGCTGCTTTAAATGAGAGGCTGCGCAAATTTAGACACCATTCTGTATTTGACCTGATTTGAAGATCTGTGTAGACTCCATAAAATGTTCCCAGAGACAACAAATTGCGAGCTCTTTCTGGTGAGTTGAACTTGTAACACAAGTCAATTAAATAATTACAAAAGGGTTTTCGAACTTCATCTGATGCCTGATACAAGACATTTTCAAGTTCTTCTTCAAGAGCTGACAAGATGATGTCCTCTTCCTGCAGCATCTTGACAAGTACACCCAATTCCGGATTGATTTTCTCAATGCATTGATGAACCTTATTGAACTCTTTCTTCTCACAGAGAGTAAGAACTGATAAGAGAGATCCACAAAACTTGTCATCTGGAGAGATTCCTTCATCAAGAAGAAGATTAAATGTCCTCACAACATCATCAAATCTCTTTCTTCTACCATAGCATTGTATGAGACATGTGCAAACTATCAGATTAGGCCTGAATCCAGCTTCCATCATTTCATTAAACATCCTACTAGCGTCTTCCATCTGACCTCTACTTGCATAGAGGCCTATCATTGATGTATAACTCCGGCTATCAGGCTTACAACTGTCTGACTCACACATCTCCTTAAAAAGTATGACAGCCTCCTCCACAAGGCCTATATCAGCGCACATGCCCAATAGGGTATTGTAAAGAATGGTATCCCCCTTGTATTCTTGTTCTTTCATTTTTTCAAACAGCTGCAAAGCGTCACCTGCCCGCTTAGCCTTAACATATATCCTTAAAAGGCAAGTTAAAGTTATCTGATCAGGGCTCAGTCCCACATCAATCATCTCTGCATATAGCTTTTTAGCCTCTCTTGGCTTCTCTACCTTTGCTACCGTGTCCAACATAGTATTATATACAACCAAATTAGGCTTAACTCCCAGTGCTTTCATTTCTTGGAATGTATACAATGCACCATCAAAATCACAATCAAGATTGTACATTTTTATCATTGTAGAGAATGCTTTAGTATCAGGAATCCACCCATTTGTTCTTGCTCGCTCATACAAATCCATGGCTTCCTCTACTTTACCAGCTCTACTGTAAGCATCCAGCATTGCCGTATACGTAACCCCGTTAGGCACGCACCCTGTCACACTCATTCTCTCAAACCACTCTACAGCCTTGCCAGGAAGATTGCACTGTCTGGCGCAACTTATGATGGTGGAGAAAGTTATGTTGTTCGGCTCAATTCCTTGATCAAGCATGTCCTCAGCCAACTCCTCCATCCTATCCCATTGCCTTCCTTTTCGCAGGATCTTCATGGTCACATTATAGATCACGGTATCCATCTTATAGTCTTCATTTTTGCGGAGCCATTGAAAGAAATAATATGCCCTCTTCCAGTCTTGAAAACCATTTATAATGGTCTTCACAGTTTTGGGATTTGGGATCTCTTGTAAGGAATCTAGGACCTCAAAAATGGCCGCCTGGGTTGGCTTACACGAGTCTAATTTTCTTTTTAACCGCCCGAGCCATGCCGTTTGAGTATTACTTCCCCTCTCGCGCTCCACAAGTTGAACTGATGCTCTGGGATTGCTTCCTTTGTCGTACTCTGATCTTGGTTTGGACTGTGATATCCCATTGTCGAGATCATGGGCATCGATGGCTGAGGATTTTGCTTTCAGAAATTCCAGAGCTAAGGGTTTAAGCTGGTCTTCTGTAGATGAGTTCTGAAATATCGGTTCTTTTTCTCCATGGCTGCAACTTATGATTGAAAACCGCTTTAGCGTGTGCGGGTTGCTTACGCAAGTGTACCTGAGCTTCAGATTTGCTCTGGGAACTGAAGAACTGGGGTAGTGGGTATGATAAGAATGAGTACCTGCATTAGCAGTTGAGGGGATTGTTGAGGCCAAAGACATCGTCAATTCTGCTGCTCCTCCTTTTCTTCCAGTGCCGACCTTCCTCTTGTCCTTGCCCTTCTTTACCAAACATACAGAAAATCAGAAAATATTCTTATCCAAAAGATTACCTTTCTAATTTATATATAATCTGATTTTATTCGGTTTATGGTTTAGAACTTTAAGATACCTATTTAAAGATTGATAATAGTTAATTTAAAATTAATTAAATATATAAATAAATAATTCATATGACATAAAATAAGGTCAGTTTGGTTGCTGGAATTGAGTTGGAATTGGGAAATTCAAATATAAGAATTTCTGAATTCGTAGTTTGTTTTTAAAAAATGAAAAATGGAATAGGGTTTTCCAAATTCTCATTTTGGCCCAAAATGAGCATATGAATCTTCCACCTCAAAAGGTGGAAATTTCAAATTTTGGTAAATCAAATTTTATAAAATTTATGGGTCCACAGTTGATCTCCCAGTTGAAACATTTGCAGTTTGCAGGTTTTTCCAGTTGTTTTACTGTTGTACGGAGGATTCTGGTTGATTGATTTGTAGGAATTTGTCGAAATTCTTCTCAAACGCATTTCTACAGATATATTTGAATCTTAATGTCCAAGTGAACAAAACTGTTCCAACAATATTTCAAAAACCATTTTCTGGATTTAAAACTTCCTGAATTGGCAAATTTCAATATTACAGATATCCAACATTCTGTAATTGTGCAACCAAACAGGCTCTAATAAGAGAAAAAGTGGTGGAGTGGGAGTATTCAATTTTTTATTTATAAGATGATCTTTTGATTTTAAAGAGTTTTTTAATTACACAAACAAATGTTTTAATTACACAAATAAATGTTATTTTAGATTGTTTTAAAGTACTAAAATTATAAAAATAAATTATTGTTTGGAAGTGTAATTTTTATATTAAATAAAAAATTTAAGTTTATTTTTAGAAAATCTTCAATCTAAGCTATTGTGTTCATGTGCGACCCATCCTTCTTAATGCATCAATCATTCATTCTTTAAGTGAGAGGCTTCCTCTAGTAGAAGTAAATTCGGTTGTCAACATTTAGCTTTAAAAAAAAAATTAACAAGAATTTGTATGTCTTTAAAAAAAATTATAGACATTTGCATGTCTTTAAAAAAAATGCAGGCATTTGCATGTCTTCTTTATGTGAGGCTACAGTAGAGAGTTAATGAATTCATGTAAATTAAAAAGATTTGGTCAACTGTTACAAACACATGGCAATGGGAATGAATCAATAATCCAAAGATGGTAAGACATAATGACATGTCAAAATAGTGTAGGGAGAGCAAGCAACACCGTTGATTCTTTAAATTCTATTGAATTTGAATAAAAGAGAACAAGGTTGCATGAAATCTAAAGACAACATGGTGATAAGGCACTCTTGTAGAAGGAACAACGGGAGGAAGGAAAAGAGAATTTATAGAAAATAAAAACAAGCTCTGCACAGATAATGAACCAGGAAGTATGATGAGGATGTACAGCGGAAATTTTGAGCAGCTCGTATTGTGAAGGGGATGGTCAAAACAGAGTAACCAATATGCCTATAGGAAATTGGTATATGTTAATCTTTGAGACGTTTAATGTAGAAATTTAGGTTGACCAAATTTTATTTTTAAATAGAATCATCCATGACGCATTTGATACCTTCATAAATGCAAGACACCAACATTGCCCCACTTCACACACACCAAGGGTTGGAAGGCCATGGGGATCTAGAAGAAACAACTCTTTTCTTCATTTAAGAAGATTGCTCAGAGTTTTATTTTATTCAAACTTGTCAATTTCTATGTTTTATTCCTCCTGCTTAATACATTTTTTTCCCATTCAATCTAGATACGTATGTTGTTGTCATTTAGTTTATTTTCGTAAACAAGCTTCGTTTATGTGCTAATAGAACTATTGTGTCACAACCTATTATATTAAATATATTATTCAGATCCTATATAAGCGGATGAGTTAGAACGAGAAAAATTATTCACTCAAGTAGAAATAATGATGGGAGACAGAAATAATTGAAGGACTACTTGATCATATCGGAGGTGGACTTGAGATCAGTAGACCAAATCAAATACAAACTCCCACTTTCATCCTTAATTATCAGCATGCAAGATAACCGCTGAAAAATCTTAAAAGAGTTTGAATGCAAACGGGAGGAGTGGTAGTTAGGGGGCTTGATTGGCGTGTCAGGGAGAAGTCTTCAAGGAGGAGATCATTCTATGAAGTTGCAGCAGGAATATCTACAGGTTTTTGGTCCATTTGACGGTGAAGGATGTTGTTGCCGCATGTCATCTCTGATGACCACCAAACATTAAAAAGAATGGTCAATAATTCCTACCACGAAATTATAACTCTTGGCTTTCATTTCTAGGGGATCACAACATAGGATATAAAAAAAAAATCTTGGACAATGAAAGTGCCTTGAATCGTATAATCCTCAAGCTCTATTTTTTATTCTTAGGTTGTTTATGTTTGTCTGGATTGATCATTGATCATCCTTTGTTCTTGCATACTAGTCGATTGGAATCATATAAAAGTGCGATCACTAAAAAAATCTAATAATGATGGGAAAATGCACAGAAATGGGATTGTAGACAGTCGTAATGGTGATTGTGATTATAAGCCGCCAAAAACTCATTAAACCCACAAATTATAATACACCCATGCAATCATGTCTTTCTTCAAACGAGAGGAATAAAAGGAAGAAGAAGGTCCATTTTGTTGTAGACATGGTGGAGCCTCGAGACAGTAATCAGGAACATCGTGGGCATCAATCTTACTAGAGGGAGGAAAAAATAGAAGATATGGGGAGAGATAAGAAGGAAAGCACTTCTAAGGCCAAGCAAGGAAATTGGGAGAACACCCACACTCATACTATGACAGTCACAGAAGAATTCTGCACATATTTGAAGGATATTTTTTTAGGTATTTTCTAAAAGTCATTTTATTTTTAGGCAAAGTATAGATGAAAATCATTTATGTTTTACGAAGCTGAGATATAGGAAATTACTGATTAAATAACTATATGTTAGTTGTTTAAAGTTTTAGTTGATATTTTCGTTGACTACACACATATTTTTCCATTTTATCATATTTGAATCTTTGGGAGAATTTGTTGGCAAGTTGACTATACTATTGTATATGACTAGATATAGTGTTGTCATTATGGCAACAAAGTCATATAGAGTTTTGGAGTCAACGCACATTATCATAAGGTCAAAATATGGCTAAGTATAGAAGACTGGATAGTTAACAAAGCACTAGAAGATCAGAGCATCAACGCAAGTGCGTATGACTGAGTTATGGTATGCGCCCTTGAAGTTAAGTTGGTAAGTGTGTATTCATGCTAAGTCTAAGAGCACATGATCAGATGAGATAGTATCACGAAGATAGAGTCAGTTGAAATGGTACAGACAGTGAACGCTAGAACAAAATAGAGTATGCAGCCGACTGTTAGTATTTTGATTAGCGGCTATAATAATATTTTGTAAAGGTTATGCGCCTATTGTAATTAGGTTGTAGACATGTAAACATCTTTGTTTGTAAACACACTTGAGCCAATTCACTTGGAAGCGTTGTATGTAATCGGTTATAGGCTAACCTAATTAATTAATTTGTTAGCGCATATAACTATAAGATGTGCCTTTGTAATAAAGTATGGAAGTGGATATAGAGATAAGATAAGTAGAGCAGAGACATGTGAAGTAAAGATAGAATAAGTTAGAGCTTTACAAGGGGCTAAAGCATCGGCACACAAAAGGAACTGATCAGACAAGCAGTGTCACAACACCAGTTCATCCAACAGATATAGTGTGTATCTGAGATCAGAAGGTTGTAGCCTTCACCACTTGAGCAGTAAGCTCTAGGATAGTGTGTCCCCGCACCTAACAGGGTTATTGTAAAAGACTCCTAACAAGGTCCGACCTTTGACCAGGTCACTGTACTAAAAGCATTGTAAAGAACAACTCCTAACAGGGTTGCAGATCTTCTAACAAGGATCATAAAACACTAGTGCAGTTCTTAGTGGGTGTCAATTCCCACCGGGGTTTTTACCTATTTGGGTTTCCCTGTAACCATATTGGTGTTATGTGTTGTGATTGTTTATCTTGTTTACATTGATGTTCATATCAGTACTTAAGCAATCAAGTTAAGATTCAAGAGTTAAGAAAATCTAAAGATATAGTGAACACTGATTCACCCCCCCCCCCCCCTCTCAGTGTTCCCATTCCTAACAATTGGTATCAAAGCCTTGGTCCTCTGAAGAAAAGTTTAACCACTTGAGGAGATCAATGGGTTCAGAAGAAACAAAGAATATGAAGAAGAATCTTATGGCAGCTCTTGAAGACCTTGACAGATCTGAGAAAGAAGTTGAAGAACTAAAATTGAAAGTCAGTGGCGCACAAGTATTCATCAAAAAACTGAGAACAAGATTTAAAAAATTGTAGAAATAATGATTTGGGAAAAATGGTTAAGCAGCTGAATGAGAGAACACATCTCTAAAAGATCAGATTGAAGAGTTGGATGAAAATCTAACTAACAATCAAGAATTTTATGATGAACAAATCAAAGAGAACCTTCAACTGAATGAAGAATTGAGGCAAGCAAACATGGAAATCTTGGAGCTAAGAAACAACAAAATAAAGTTGGAATCTAAGTTGAAAGAGGCAAAGAATCACAATGAGAAATTACACACTAGTTCTGATTTGATAGAGTCGTGCAGTTATATGCACGAAAGCTTAAAGGAGATACCAGCAGTGTTGGATTAAATGAAGCACAAAACTAGATTGATGACATGCGAGCAAAGATGAAAGCACCAGAAGACACTACAGATGCTAAGGAAATTGGAAATCAGACTAAAGACAATGTCGAACCATCTAAGGATGAGCGCAAGCCAGTAGACTGAACTTGTTATGTATGTAACAAGCATGGACATATAGAAATGGATTGTAAAGATGTAAGACCTTTCAATGGTTACTGTTATTCATGCAATAAATTTGGTCATAGAGCTATGAATTATAGAACAAGTCAGAAGAACAAGACTCGGCATAATCAAAGAAATCAAAATCAACCAAATGCAAGAAGTTCTCAGAGTATTACATGTCAGATATGTAATTATAATGGTCACTCAGCTAGACAGTGTAAAATGGTAACCCATATCAATGCGCCGAGGAATTTAAGGCCTCTAGTTATTTGTCACTCTTGTAACAAGGCTAGACACATCTCAAAGTTTTGTAGATCAAGAATGCAAAGTTAGGAAAGCCTTAAAAAGCCATTAGTATCAATATTGAATGAAGAAGGAGAAGTCAAGTTTGTGAAAGCTACAGAGGATGCGAGCTTGATTTGGTCAAAGGAAAAGAAGGATAAAGTTGATAAGCATGTATTGGATGCATCCGCAGTGGATGCACCCTCTACATTTGGATGAATGACCCTCAAGGTCATAGGGGGAGCTCATTTAGCTCTAGACCCCTGTGTGGCCGATATACTCACCCTCATAGTATGCACCTTTGGATTTAACATTTTGAAGATTATTTTATGCTATGTGCAAAAGTGCACTGCCTGATCAATTGCAAGATGGAAGTTGGAAATTCTCATTCGAATTTTGGTTTACGCGACAAGCATTAATGGTGGAAATTTTACTTTATAGTATATGGAGACTTATAGGTCACTCATTGCATTTGAAATAGAAAGATTGGAGACCACAAAAGCCCTAGTAGTTGGATTGTGAAGTGTTGGAGAGTGATTTACCAGTGAAGAAGTGTGATTGATCAGTTGCAAAGCCCTAGTCCGACACAACAATTTAGAAGTCTTTGAAAACCCATTTGAAGTGTTAACCAAGTAAGTCATGGCTACACCTATTGTATTTGATGTCACGGAAAGGAAGAGATATGTTTTTAAAAGGTACCTTTTAAGTCCACCTTAGATGACCTAGAAGGTGCATTTTCAAGAACCCCTATGGGCATCATGCATGTTGAAGACATTCGTGCATATATGTACTGTAAGAAGGAACCAGTTGGACTTGATAGGATAAGGTCACACCTTGAGTCCATGATGAAACCAGACAAAACATTCCTAGATGAGTTCGCACATTTGGAAAACCAGCCCATTGTTGAGTATGCTACGACATATGAGTTTTATGAATCTGAGTGGATCAAGATATTATTAAGTAGGATTCATGATGACCTATTCTGGATAGGTGAAGTGCTAGTTAAAATCACAGGAGAACTCATTCATGAAATGACAGGCCTCTCTAAGACAGGCGCCATTCTTCCAGTGGGCAAGGATGTGAGGAAATTAGTTGAACAAGCATGTAAGTCTAGAAGTGATAGGCGTGATATGAAAATTGAGCCTATTGAAGAGAAAGACATCAAATTGATGTCTATGATACTAGGTTATAGATTTCAGCACACCAACAGGGTGAATAGTGTGTTTGCAACCACTATTCTTGTAGCAATCAGACTTGTTAGAGAAAATGGAGAGTTCAATCTGTGTGAGATCTTGTGCGCATAATTGATTGATAATATTAGAGCCATCAAGTGTGATAAGACCAAAATATTCAGGTTTGGGTCTCTAATCATTTACATGTACTTCCATATACTTGGAAAGGTCTCAGATTTGTACTTAGACAAAAGTATGCCTACAATGCCTCAAATATCTCTTAAGGCATCTACTGAGAGCACATTGAAGGATTACATGGAGCTATAATTGAAGACATTCAGGATCAAAATGCAAATGAGGTACGGGATACTAGAAAGTATTGTTGAGAAATACAAAAACAACATTTGTTTTATGGTAGAAACTGACATAACATGTATGGAAGCAGTTGAGCCTAGAACAAAGTGGATCCATTCACTTGGTTATGAGGTAGAAGAACCAATCTTGGAAGCTTATGCACAAGTACTACTTTCAGCACCTAAGGACCTTAATGAACCTAGATGGGGAACTTATGAAGAAAAGATAAGGGAAGTTGATGTAGTTCTAAACAGTGCAACAACTAAGAGGAAAGCCTCTAAGATTACATCTGAGATACTCAAAATTCATGATGCAACACAGACATATCTTGACAAAGCAAGAGAAGAAAAGATAGCCTTGGATATTGAGAGAGCATCCACAGTGGAAGCTAAAACTGATGATCCTAAAATGAAGAAAGTCGAGATTGAGAAGACTGATGATCCAAAGGATAAATAGGGTAAAACACATGTTATCCCTCCTGTGCACAAAAATACAATTAATCTAACATCACCTCTTGAGTATAAGACAATGACCAATAGGAAGAAGGAGACCAATGCAAGCCACCCATCCTCGCGGACAACCATAAGTTAGAAAAAGAACACTCAAGCACCTCCACGGGTAGTTTTCAGACCTAGTCTTCAAGTGTTGAAAACAAGGATTATTGAGGAAGGCAGAATTGATCAAAAAGGGAAATTCTATGAAAAATACAGTGAGATTGATAAATAAAAAATTCAAGGAATGATAATTAAACACGTGCTCAAGTTCAAGAAGATAGTCTTAGAACTTAAGACAGTAATTCTAGACAATGTGTGGAACATCTTGGAATTCTTGAAAAGACAGGCTATTGAGGAGGATCTAAGAATAAGAGAAAAGATTCTAGATGAAAGCCTCCATGTATGTTCCCTAGAAGAGAAAACATTATTGTTAGATTTGGTGAAGCCACACCTAAGAACTAAGTCAAGAACTCTACACTTAATGGATAAGAACTATGAGTTGGTAGCTAAAGAAACCGAGAAAGCTTTTGAGAAAGTTTTTCTGGATGGGCACATGTACCCATCTACTGCACCCACAACTCAAGTGCCCTCTAAGGAAGCCAAGGAGTCAGAGACCACCAATGTACCAATAACAGGTCCTCAAGATTCGACACCTACAGTGGTTACACCTACAGAGGCAGTGAAGTCTGCGCCCATGACTGAGACACAAAAAGATGACACAATCTTTATTGATAATGTAGAGATAGAAATGGCGGCCATAGACAATGACTTGGATAAATTTGAAGAAGCTTTTGTAAGCACACAAGAGTTTGAAATTCTATGCAGTGACAATTCACCTAAGATACAAGAAGTGTTAATAGAGGATCTAACAGGTGAAGAAAAGGAGAAAGGAGAAGAAGAGGTGAAAAGAAGTGAACCAACAAATGAGCCATCTGTTGAAATACCAATCAGATTAAAGCAAGAAGTGATGGACAACACTCCTATCACTCCCATACCCTCAGTATCATTATTGTCAAGTTTGACACTAGACACCACAAGCTTGGACTCTTGGGGAGAAGAAGCCCTGATTAAGATTAGTGTCCTTGCTATGGAAAAAGCAAAAGAGAAGTAGGTGATGAGGAACCCTCTGTTTGTTGAATCAATCAACATTCTAAATAACTTGTTACCTTTAGATAGGAAAGTATCTAAGGTTCATTCAGTTGATGATGTTAGCATCATTCTTACAAACTTCAAGACAAACTTTTCTAGCTTGGAAGAATCTGCATCCCAAGTTGCAGAAGAGAAATATATGAAGAAGAGATTGAGTGAACTAGTTGGAAACTTTGCACTTGACCTCAGTTCATTGAAGGTAGGCCAAGCATCCTTGAAGGAGTTCACAGCTAAGGAAAGGAAGATCATTGCAGACTGCATGAACCAAGATAAACTAACTACAGATCTATACAACAAAATCCAGGAGGCAGAAGCAATGATTGATAATGTAAGAAAATCAGTGGAAGATCCCTCCATCGATGTGAACATGCACAACAATGTGTACCAAGGACAAATAGACAAAATAGAAAAGGATGAGAAAGAGATGTCTAAGATAAGGGCAAGGCAAACACAGCTCAGGAATGCTCTTGCGCCCTCTCTAGATGTACTTAATCAGAACATCAAGGAGATCGATGCCACTATGGTGACATATGATCAAGGTCCGATTATAGACTTGGAAAAGATGGAGAAGTTGACATATGCCTTATGCACCCATTTTCAGACTGTCAATGCACTGATAGCATTTTGGAAACAAGAGATCCAGAACTTGCAGATTGCTTATTCAGATGTACTTTCTTTGTAAGTACTTATAAATACACTTTTTTGAGCACCTTTGTCATTAATGTCAAAGGGGGAGTATTGTATGTAGAATATGGAGTATTATATATGATGTATAGAATAAGTATAGTACATAGTATAAGGGAGATATAAGTTAGAGTATATATTAAAGAATTTTGTATAAGGGTACAGTTAGTAACTTCACCATATTCCTTTGTTACCATTAATGACAAGGGGAGATTGTTGGAAAGTTGACTATACTATTGTATATGACTAGATATAGTGTTGTCATTATGGCAACAAAGTTATATAGATTTTTGGAGTCAACGCACATTATCATAAGGTCAGAATATGGCTAAGTATAGAAGACTAGACAGTTAGCAGAGCACTAGAAGATCAGAGCATCAACGCACGTGCATATGACTGAGTTATGGTATGCGCCCTTGAAGTTAAGTTGGTAAGTGTGTATTAATGCTAAGTCTAAGAGCACATAATCAGATGAGATAGTATGACAAAGATACAGTCAGTTGAAGTGGTACAAACAATGAATGCCAGAACAGAATAGAGTATGCAGTCAACTGTTAGTATTTTGATTAGCGGTTATAATAATGTTTTGTAAAGGCTATGTGCCTATTGTATTTAGGTTTGAGACATGTAAACATCTTTGTTTGTAAACATGCTTGAGCCAATTCACTTGGAAGCATTGTATGTAATCAGTTATAGGCCGACCTAGTTAATTATTTTGTTAGCGCATATAACTATAAGATGCGCCTTTGTAATAAAGTATGGAAGTGGATATAGAGATAAGATAAGTAGAGTAGAGAAATGTGAAGTGAAGATAGAATAAGTTAGAGCTTTACAAGGGGCTAAAGCATCAATGCACAAAAGGAACTGATTAGACAAGTAGTGTCACAACACTAGTTCATCTAGCATATATATTGTGTATCTGATATCAGAAGGTTGTAGCCTTCACCACTTGAGTAGTGAGCTCTAGGATAGTGTGTCCCCACCCCTAATAGGGTTATTGTAAAAGACTCCTAACAGGGTTTGACCTTTGACCAGGTCACTGTACTAAAAGCATTGTAAAGAACAACTCCTAACAGGGTTGCAGATCTTCTAACAAGGATCATAAAACACTAGTGCAGTTCTTAGTGGGTATCAATTCCCACCGAGGTTTTTACCTATTTGAGTTTCCCCATAACCATATTGGTGTTATGTGTTGTGATTGTTTATCTTGTTTACGTTGATGTTCATATCAGTACTTAAGCAATCAAGTTAAGATTCAAGAGTTAAGAAAATCTAAAGATATAGTGAACACTGATTCACCTCCCCTCTCAGTGTTCCCATTCCTAATAGAATTTAGCATATTGTTCTCTAAATATCAAGAACTATGACTTTCCTGTAGCATATTATGTGTTTAGACCAGTTTAGCATATTTTATAGCTGGAAATGATTTTAAAATAAACCTTTGATTGAAACGAAATTAGCCAATGTCTTAAAACCCAGTTTCTGAAAATAGATTGTAATCATAATCAAAAGTTGTTTAAAATACCTGCACATTGAACTTTTGATTGAAAATTTAGTAAACTTTTCTTGTTGTTTTCTTATTTGAAGCTACGATAGGATGTAGATGTATTTCCTTTAACATGAGCAATAATAGTTAGCTGTCCATTTTAATATGTGATAGAAACTATGTAGATTTCCTGTAGAACCTGTATGTTTCTTCAAATGAATGATAGATATTCTTTATTACCTTTTTCAGATATTTTGAGTATATGTTTTTTTCAGGGAGAAGTAAATGTTGTATTATTAAGAGAAACTATGTAAATTATCCTAGAAGATTAACCTTGTTGAAATTCTGATAGGAAAGGATAAATTTAGATTTTATGTTGTTTTGTGATTGAACCATTTTGAAAGGGGGAATCAAAAGCTTAACTATTAGGTAGGGATAATATTGGAGTTGATGAGTAAACAACCCATAGCTCCCAATAGCACATGCATGCAAACACCTATCACAAAAAGAGAGAGAGAAGAATCAAGAAGCTATGGAGGCTTGAATGCATTGATCCACGAGAGAGGAGAAATCATTCTTGATGTGCAAAAAAAAAAGTTGCAATTCAATAATGAATAATTTGTTTATACAATCTATTATAACAAGAGAGAGATCAATCCTTATAAAAGGAGATCTTAAAACCTAAAAAGGTAAAACCTAGTTTGCACAATAATAATTAATTTCTTCAATTAATTATTATATGCCTAAAATTTATCTTAAGTAGAAAGAGATAATAAGTGACTTAATAATTAAATCAATATGATTCAATTAATAAGCAAACAACTTATTACTCTAACACCCCCCCTTAATATAAACTTTGGGAGAAGCTAAAAACCTAGAAAGAACTACTGAAAGCAAATGGGTTCTGGCAACAAAAAGCTTGATTAGGTACCCAAGTACAAAAAAAAGAGTCTCTATAAAGTGGAGAAATAGAGAAAACCACATGGGAAAAACTCTACTCCAAAAAGAGACAAAGACTAGTCTGAAAGACTGAAGAAGCCTCCAAAACTAGGAATGTTCCAGAAAATAGGAACAAGGATGAACATGTACAACATCATTGAAGAAAGAAGTTGCAAACTCTATCAAGAAGTAATTGATGATCTAAAGATCCTCCACTAAAATATGACCAGGTAGAGAAGACTGTAATCTGTATGAGTGCCCTCAAATGACACTACTCGAATGAGGAGGCAAACAAAGGCAAACAACTAAAGTTGAAGATACAGAATACTGTAATTTGCACGAGTACCCTCAAATGACACTACTCAAATCAGGAGGCAAACAAAGGCAAACACCTGAACTCGAAAATATAGATGGCATAAAAACACCAAAAGTCTGAAGAGCTGATCAATCAAAGTTGGAAGAGTGTGTCCAAAAAATAGGAAAGAAAGAGTGTCCATATGGTAAATGATCCATCTCACTGGAATGCATAGGTACCCAGCCACTGCATCCGCCTAGTACATAGAATCAGATACTAAATATATAGCTCACATTATCGAACCAAGGAAGCAATAGAACCAACAATATAAACCCCCCCATAATGTTGACAAGGGAGTAATGATAGGTACACTAAAAAGATCATCCAATATGAACTGCATGATACTAGGAACATCGAATGTGCAAAGAGAGTACAAAAACAAATAAAGATACTTGAGGCTAATGTCATTGGAGGAACACTCACATAAAAAAAGAAGATGGAAAACAAAGGCAAACATCAAACCCCCCGACACTTTATAATGAAGTGTGAGTACATAGAGCACAAACATGTGCAAGATCCCATACATGCAATAGAATGACACTTTATCTCAGTGCATATATATAAAAAAGAATGCTACAAAAGTGAAGTATACATTGTTCAAAGAAGAGCGAAGAATGCTGAAACAAAAGAACAACCTAAGATGAGCCATCCCACAAAGGGAAGAGATCACAGGACCTGAAACATCCAAGATATCCACCAGATTGAAAAAATGAAAAAATCTAAATAAATTGTACCTGGAGAAGAATCTGGAAAAAAGAATCATAGCACTAGAAATCTTATATAACAAGCTTTCCAACGATATATTGTTTACCTAGAATGGAGTTTGGATGCACAAGATAGAGCTCCCAAAGTGAAAAACTAAACATCTGGTTTTGACAGTAAAAAACACCATAAAAAAAGAAAAATCAGAAATTCAAACCTCCAGATCTGGATAGCTCTCGGAACCATCTTTTCGATGATATATCATTTGCCCAATTTTGACACGGTATGCTTAAGTTATGAGCAACAAACCATAGGTATGTTGATGGGCCCAAAAAATGGTGTATAGGGTGTTGACGTGTGTTGATGTCAGCACTTTAGGGGCTTAAAATTGACTGTCGTATGTTTGTCATGGAAAAAAGGCCCATGGGGCTAAAAAAATGAGCCCCTAGTTGCCATATGACTAGGGGCTCAGGCTGCATCTAATCTGTGGGCTTAAATTTGACGACCAAATGGTCGTCGCCGCCCCAAAACAAAAATTATAAAAACACCATAAAAAAAGCAAAATCAGAAATTCAAACCTCCAGATCTGGGGGGGACCCCTTTTTCTGGTCATCTTGGCTCTGATACCATATTGGAGTTTATGAGTAAACAACCCACAGCTCCCAAGAACACCTGCATGCAAACACCTATCATGGAAAGAGAGAGAAGAAGCAAGAAGCTATGGAGGCCTAAATGCATTGATCCATGAGAGGAGAAATCATTCTTGATGTGCAAAAACAAAAGTTGCAATTCAATAATGAATAATATGTTTATACAATCTTTTATAACAAGAGAGAGATCAATCCTTATAAAAGGAGATTTGAAAGCCTAAAAAGGTAAAACCTAGGTTGCACAATAATAATTAATAAAGCAATTAATTATTATATGCCTAAAGTTTAGCTTAAGTAGAAAGAGATAATAAGAGACTTAATAATTAAATCAATCTGATTCAATTAATAAGCAAACAACTTATTACTTTAATAGATAATATATCATTTTATGGGAGATTTTATTGCTAAAATTAGAGCACATAGAACTTCATACGTTCAAACTTTAAACATGGATTTATAAGTGAGAGCTAACCACTTTGTTGAATGGAATCAAGTTAATTAAGTATATCTTAGAAAGGATACGATAAAATCTTATTGAAATTGAATACCTGTGTACATGTTGGTGAAACTTGATATGATTAAAGTATCGTAAAATCATGTTGCTTCCTATGCCATTATTGCAAGTTCCTTCTTTTAAAGTAATCTCTTGGTATATCTATATATGTAAGTGAGAAAAGAATTGAGATCTCAACAAGATGATTAAGAAAGGGTTGATGCTTCAAATTTTATATACTTGACTAATGTATTTGGTTTATCCATGTTTTGATTATAAGGATTTAAGATATGGTCATTTCTTATTACATTACTACATAAAATAAAAGAGGTGAAAGTCAAATCTTAATGAATAGATATATGAAGGAAAACTTAGACATGTAAATTCGTTAGACCTATCTGTGAGGTACTTGATAATTATTGTTATAGTTTATGCTTCCTAAATGAAATGAATTTGTTATATGTGTATTCTTGGGTTTTCTCCATGTACTATGATGAATTCAAGTTATAAATATCATTTGAACTAAAAGAGATATTGGCATAAATATGAGATTGACATGTTTTTGAGAGTTAGGAAAATGATGTTGTTATGTTCCTTTATGTATGTTATATGCACCCATGGAAACTTGATGTACTATGCATAAAATGTGAACCTTTGCATGATATTTTCCACATGTATGAAATGGAAGTAGTTTTACTAGTTTTCTTTGGAAGTCCATGGCATGTTTTATTAGAAACTGAATTAGGATGTAACAAGTAGCACATATTCCATTACTCCTTAGTTTTACTTTGTTAGATTACTTCTAGCTGGGCTGGGTATCCTTCATGTTAGGAAAGATTCCGGGGTAGTGTTAATGCTTCGTGGTAGGTTGGAAATGAACTACCACAATATTCTCGCCCTAGCTTACTTTTGTGAACATGTTTCTAAAGCTTCTTGCAAGAAGGATTTTTCTTTACAGTGCTATACGCTTCTTTGTATTTGACATGGTGGTATTTGGTAATTTTGTTGTTTACTTTTATCAATGAAATGGAAATACATATTTGATCTAATCTTTATCTTTTACTGATGTGATTCGATAGTTGGTCAAAAATCTCTTAGGTTGTTATCTCGACTTGATAGTTTGTACTTGTTTGTGTTTGATGGGAAATCTCTTATTATCACTCCATTACTACGTTCGTCAGATGGTCGACATGTTCACATATCTTTGGATATAGGTATGCCTTATCATTTTGACAGTTATGGTCGTAGTTGTACTTCTTTTATTCTTATATTATAGAGAATCTATTGGTATTATGTTGACTTATGCATTCAACCTTTGACTTGTTGACCGACTCCTTTGTCTTTATTGAAATTGTTGATGTGGCCTTTGTGTCGAAAGTTCAGTCCTTACATATTGTCATTTAAGATTTAATTTTTTTAGCTGAGGATGCCTTCATTTTAATGGACTATTTTATCTCATGTGAAGAAAAACAATTTATAATTTTTTTTAAAGTAAGGTTGAAACAATTTTTTATAAACTGACAATAATGGATGAGTGCTCTTGGCTATACCAAAATGTTAGGCATTTGGGATATATAATTAACCTTCAATACAAAGTTTAAAGACTTATTCATATGTTTTCCTCTAATGTGTGCAACTTTTGTGACTAAAATCATAAGAAGGTTATAAATAAGGTTGTTAAATTTGTGAAGCTCATATTTTTAGTAATCTTATTTTTTGTTTATTTATAATCTTCTTGTTTTCTCAATATAAAATTTGATGATTTATTTATATTTATGAATATTAGATATCTTGAAATTTGATATCTTTAATCTTATTTTACATAAAAAAAATAAATTAAAAAATATGGGTATGCTAGTTAGACTTAACAATAAAAGATATAGAGTAGAAAATAGAAAAAACTGAGTAGAACTCCTGACGTCGCCAACTTAAACTAGTTCTTCTATACCAATGAGCAGTCGGTCAAGTGTCATGGGGGTTTCAATCGGAAGAAGCTTCCTGATCCCTGGCTTTAGGTGTGTGTTATTGTAATGAAGTATTTTACATTGGAAGGTTTCTTTGGAGTTTTCTATTACTATCATTTGTCATTCCTTAATCACCTTTGCAATCGTGATCTTATTTCTATTTTGTTCTTTCTGATCCACTCTCTTGGGAGTAATGTTAAAGAAATTGTTGAGGCTAAAAAGAGTGGGAAGAATTATACTATCCTCCATTAGGGTCTGATTTAGTGCAAATATAAGTTTCATTTTGAGCTCTTCCCTCTGAGGTCTATTTCGATTCAGTCAGCCTATGTTGCCCCTTCCCCTCCCTTGAATGCTTTGTCCCCACCTGAAGCCATCATTTTACCTGCTATTAGGCCTAGTAAGAAGTGTTACCTTAGAAACCCATGGCTTAAAGCCTTTATGGGCCCCCAGGATACTTATCCTACTACGGAATCAGTGCATATGTCCAAGAAGAAGAAACCCACTAATCCTAATCTAGAGAATAAGTCTAATAAAAAGGTTAAAATCAACACCTATTAGGTAGATTCCAATGTGGAGATCATGGAGGAGGTGAATGCTCCTCGTTGCTTGACCATAATTGTTGCCAAGCTAGAGAGAAAAGAGAGAAAATGTATTATTCAGTCGAGATTCGAGGACTCAGTGGAAACTGAGAGCAATGAGGAGGGAAATTCAAATAACACTAACTCCTCCTCCCATGTCTCTGAGAGCTTAAAAAATGATACCCCTGCCCTTGAGCCAAATGATGGAGAATAATCCCCCCCATCCCTCTCCTCATCCTGTTAATGATAAAATTATTGTTGAAGAGGTGCATGTTGAAGAGACTCCTGGCACTCCCAAGGTTCTTGGTGGCTTGATTGGTAAACTAAAAACTAACATTGCAGACATTAATGATGCTCTATAGAGTTTGAAGACTGGGGTTGCTGGTTTGGATAGAAGACTCTAGGATGTAGGCCACTTTACCCTTAAGTTCATCCATATCTCAACGACCACTCTTTGTATGTTACAGGAGCAAATAAAGGGTAGAAAGTTAGTGGAGGAAGAGGACTACAAGGAACTTTTTAAGTTCTTGACCAAAGATTGGACTAGGGTGTTGTTGTCTAAGACCCCTACGAAGATGAAATCTTGATGCTTCTTGTTTTTTTTTTGTCCTTTTTTTGGCCTGATGGGCCTTAGTTGCAATCATTATTTTGACAGTTTTAATAATGTGAAAAACTTATGATTGAATAGTCCTATGTGGCTAAGTTTTAAGAATTTTATTTCATATTTGAACTCTTATAGTTTAGTTAGTACTATTGATAGTACTATTTGATTTATTTTTGATAGAGGTAAGCATAGGTTGTTGTCATTCTTCCTTTCTTTTCTTATTGTTAATGTGTTGTTAATGATAATCTACTGATAATCCTTTTGGATAGTTGTAATATGGAACAACACCTTTGTTTTGCTATTTCTATTATAAAAAATAATAATAGATGTAATTTCTTAGTTAGTTGTTATGAGATACATTTATATCTAGAACATAGTGAAAGATATAAAATGTGTGATTTAATTACTTAACTCATCTTATCCTAGAGGGAAGGCACCAGTGGTATCTATAACTAACTTCATGCACCTACAGATCTTAAACAATATATCAGATTTTGGTGATTTTTATGTTGTCTTTGTATGCGACTTAATTGCTTAAAGCTAAGGTTTCAACTTCTAGGTATAAGTGATACATGTTGTAGGAGTCATTATGCGCAAAACAGACACAAATTTCTCTTTTCAAAGTATCAACCAATACATGACCCTCAGTGTGCCAATAGTGGTTTGGGTGATAACCTATAATTTTTATTTATTTTTAAAATCCAATTTCAAATTTAAATAGCACCTAATTTTAAGTGTTTAGGCGTATAGGTCTACTCACATTGTTACTTTTGCATTAGGAAAGGGTAGAGACTTAATTACCTCCCCACCCTTTGATGCCCACTATCGGCCATGTACATGCCTTCTCTTGGATGCATTACCCAACATTATGCAACCCAAAAAAACCTAAGTTTTCATTGTATTTGGGGATTATTTTCCCTATTATTTTCTTCCCATAAAGCTAGGTCTGTAATGAATCAGCCTCCTCTAATGCCTCTAACCAGGTAACACCTACACATCCTTCCTCCTTAATGTATTAAATGTAAATAATGATGAATTATGCTCATTCAATCTATAATTTACTTTATTTTTTCTGTTATACACTAAGTTTGCACCCTTGTTTCAAGCTCTCTTGGTCTTGATAACTTAGTATAACATGGGAATCATCTCCAGGTTGTGGGACCTATGCTAACTGAGATGAGACCTCTAGGTTCTAGGCTGGTTCCTCTTGGATAATCACCTTAATTTGCTTCTTGACACGAAAGTAAATTCTTGAGGGGAAAAGGGATAGAAGGAATGCATGAAAGGGAAATAACTGAAAGCAAACTATCCTACTAGGTGATACACCGAATGAAATGAACATAATACACTGACCAAACTAGCATGAAAGCTCTCAGATCTAATAGAACACAATCTTTCTAAATAGGCTTGCATAAGTGTTTCACAGAGGGGTCTAAGCAAAAGACACAGACTGTGACCTACAAGCAAACATTCTCTTTAGCAAAAGGGCACAGGAATGAGACAGAATGACAGGGGGCTAAAGTATACCCACAAACTCACTCAAATCAAATCAGACATAGTAGTACACAAATAAGCTGAAAGAAAGGAGGGCCCTGGAACTCCAAGATTTCTCTAATAAAGCCAGTATATTATATTCAATAAGAGAAAATATAGACAAGGGAAAGACCAGAGGGCAAAACAATTGCCATGGATAGCCTCTATTGAATCTGAGATTTCAATGAAAGGTTACAGTTTGTAAGAGCCAGAGGGTAGAAAAAATGCCACAGATAGCTCCTAAGAAAGAAGAAATCTTTTTACAAGATGTAAACTTTGAGATTCAAAAAGCTCCCAAAAACATTATATACATCTCCTTTATTGCACATAGGTAGGAGCAAAACCTAATTAGGATTACATAGATTTTCATAAAAAAAAATCAAACCCTAACTCTATCATATCTGATCATAAATGTATCATTGAAATATCTTGGCCGATCAGATCTATGTGCCTACATGTCCATTTCATCACTACATCTGCCCGCAGACAAGCCACCTTGATCCATCTACCTCTTTGCAAGTCGGGCTCGCCATAACTGCTCAAATCTGGTACTTCTTAGATATTTGAATTTAAAAAATATAAACGGTCACAGGTGGTGCCAAGCCTTTCTTTATCAATGGCTGATATTCAAACTTGATCTATTTTTAAAACATAGCCGTCAGATCTTTCCATTTTACTTGGGCACCGCTTCTGTTCTTAACCCTAACTCTGTCTTCACCTTAGGTTCTCTTTTCCCTTTAGTCACTGAATCTCCTAAAATTTTCATTAACTCTAGCTTGATCTAGCAATTACATGACAAGTGTTGATCCTTACTTGATCTGACGGTGGTCGCTGAGTCTCTTGATAGCTTCAGAATATTCCTTCTGCATTACAAGATTGCCCGACTGAAGAGAATCTCGCAGTCACTGGATAGAAAGAATATTTTGCTTTTCATTGGGTGATCACCCGACTAAGCTCACAAACCTGGGCCCATCCTACCACTTTTCATCATAGTATTGGCCAGGCGCCTCAGATCTTTCTAACATAGGACCCACCTGATAGGAGAGCTGAGCTGGAGAGAAGATCGACAGTTGTTGTTATACTGCGATACTAACCCTCGAGCACATTTCCTCAGCGGTATAATGATAGTCATAGATCATGCTCAAAATTTAACTACTTCAGACCTGAGACCACGAAACATAATGGTAGCCACTCGCTAGATCACTGAATGCTTAGGACTTGACCACCAGAAATGAGAGATCTTGCAAACACATAGTCGCTTAGTCACTGAATAATGTCTTAACCACCGGGTTCTGACATGTTTCAACCTTTTATTTAACTCAGGCATATCTAGAGATTAAGCGACAATAGATTTTGCTGAATCTCATAATCCTTCTCCTAACTGGGGTTAAACCCTGAGAACACACAACCAAAGCAATCTCTAAGTCGCTGAAAAACTTTCTCTACCCTGGGTATATTTGGAGACTTCTTGACTAAGGGCTTTCTAACTCATATTTAACATGTATTTGAATTCAGAGATCTAGCGACTAGCCTTCAATCTCTAAGCCACTGGACATCCTGGAATATTCCCTTTCTATTAAGCGATTACCTGACTAAGGAAAATCTCATTGTCGCCAGACCTCATAGAATATTCATTCTGTATTATGAGATCACTCGATTGAAACCTTAGTCGCTGAATCACTGAAAGATTTTAACCTCTCCCAAGACCTGACCGCCAACCATCTGGATATTACGCGACTGAAGAAAACTAAACCGCCCGCTAGGTCGCTGAAGGTTAAACTACTAACCGTGAGAATCAAGAGATTCTGTGACCAATGCAGTCGCTCAATCACCTAGTAAAAACTTAACCATCCTAAAGAATTGGAGACCTAGCGACTGTGTCTTTGAAGAATTGGGCCCCGCCTTGCCATGTGTCACTCTTTCATTTTCTTTCGATTGCTTTATCAGCTCTGACAATTGCCAACTATTATGACAAAACTCAACCTATTATTGACCGCGAGGGATCTAGAGATCTCGTGACTACATACAACTCCAAGTCTCATGATAATTTTTGACCTTGGGTTTGATCACGAGATCACCAGACTGAGCCCTTAGTTGCTGAATCATTGAATATTATTTGGAGATCTAGTGACAACACTTAAATTTCTAAGTCGCCAGACAAAAATAGAATATTCCCTCTTTGTCATGAGATCACCCGACTAAGGTAAATCTCACTCAGATTTAACCTCTACCTTTAATTAAGTGATCATGCGACTATGCCTTCGATCTCCAAGTCACCTAATCATTTGGAATATTCGACCTGCTTCACGTGACTAAGAGACTGAGCCATGAAGCTAGGGCCCGCCAAAGACACGTGGCACCTTATCATCTATCATTGTCTTTACCTTGAGCCAACCATCCCTTGACCATGATTATATCTAGTGACCTCTCGACTGAAGAAAACTTGAAGTCTCATTAACTTTTGACTGACCATGGTTAACTCTCGCGACTTCCCGACTAAAGGAAAATCCTTAACCCAGCATTGACACAAGCCATAACTGTAGTAAGGAAAATCACTTAGTTGCCAGATCTTTGAAAGAATTACTGACCTTGGGTTTCATTAAGAGATTGCTCGACTGAAGTGAAATCGCTGAGTCGCTAGATAGAAAGTGGAATATGCCATACGATTAGGAGACTAAGAGATAAAAGCCAGTCGCGGGATCGGGAGATAGAAAGGTATATTCTTTTTAGCTTAAGAGATCTCACGACTAACCGATTGTGAAAAAGTGCACATGCAAAAATGAAGACCTAAGTGGCCGAAAAAAGGTAATGGCAAAATAGAATAGGCCATAGGGTTTTTAGGGTTTAAGGCTTTTGGGGTTTTTTGCCAAAGGTCACATTTTTGAAATGAAAGGCTTGTAGACCAGAGAGCTAAAAGATTTGTAGAGACCAGAAGGGGAGATGGAAACCATGAAAATCTCTCAGAGGTTTCAACATGGTTTACAAAATGCAGACCCCTAGATAGAGTCCAGTCTATAGCCAAATTTGTATGGAACAGGGAAATTTGGGTAACATTTTCATCATTTTTGTAAACGACATTTAGGGTTTCTTTTCAATGATTTCATTATGATATGAAATGATTGAGTCTATATTCTCAAGGGTTTCATTATGCTATGAAATTATTATCTATACATGTCATTATGGGTAACATTAAATTGATTTTGTTTCACTTATTTAATTTCACCATGAAATAATTATCTATGTCATTGAGGGTTTCATTGTTAGGCCCAAAAGGAGGCAAGAACAACTGAGGGGGGGTGGGGTGAATTAGTTGTGTACACCTAATTTTATGTAGAGGTGGGATGTGTTGGTGGAGTTCCTACTCCAACTAATCAAAGTTTGCAAGGTTCAATCCCTCACTAGGCTTCCTAAACCCCAAGGCTTCCAAATAGCCAAAACCACATCACTAACTCAAACACCTTCCCAAACACCAAGATATAAATTTCTAACTAAAATAAGGTTTATTCAATAGTATTCAATAATTTTTAGGTTTATATGCAATACCCAACACCCCAAACCTCTTATTTGTCTACTAGGCCTAATTGTTTCTCTAATAGGTCTCCAGTGACATAAAAGTGGATTTATCTCCCAAGTTTCTCAAAAAACTAGACAAATAAACAAGGTATTCAGATACCCTTTTCAGCACTCTTAAACATATCCAAAAATCAATATAGGTTTTTTTGGACCAATATACCCCAACTTACACCGAGACCCTATTTTAGGCACAAAAATGACCCATTTTCCAAAGAAAGTACAAAGTAAACTTACTCCCAAGACTCAAGACTTTCATAATTCTCTCAATATGGTTCAAAAAAAGGAATACCAAGTCAAATAACCCCTTTGACCAATACAAATGCATAACCCCCAATTTGGCTATTCACAAGCCCTCAAAACAAGGGTTTATCCAATCCACACCCTCCAAGCCTTTTTAGATTAAAAAAATGGTTGATTCACCATTAAATGAACATATCCCTACACTCCAAGTCATAAAATATACCCCTCATGAAGGTGAATCATTCACTGTTACACCCATACCTCCATTTTCTTCATCAAAACCCTGCAATCAGTCAACCTTTTGGTGATCACCCTGCATATAAGTGTTATCCTTGCATCATAAATGGTTAATTAAATATAATAAAATGTTATGATTCATCCCCCAATCACAGTAATCATAGAATGGGGATGAATCTTCAATCCATCTCTTGAAACCCTTGTCAAAACAAGGACTGTCACGACACAGTTAGCCTTATGGGCACAAAATCCAATCAAAATAATTGGCAATGGATAAAAAAAAAAGTTATAAAATAGCTAATAATGTTATCCTCTAATTAGATTCAAAGGAACATCAAAGAAAATGATAAACTTTGCAAGAAACTCTTCTTTTATTTCTCAAAAACCAATACAACACTGCATATTTGTGAATTTGTTTGTACACTCTCTTCACTCTATCAAACTTGGATTGAAACTAGACTAAATAGCCCTCTACTAACTTCCCAAATTGATCCCAATTGGTTGGAAGTCCCTAAACTTCTTAAACAAAATCAAACTCATTTTCCCACTCTTTCCTAACTAGCTGTTAGGATTTGAAAATTCAAATCTTAAGTTACATTTTATTGCAAATGAAACCTCTAAATTAATCTGTAGACACCTAAAATCCCTTTGCCAAATAAAAATATTTTATTTTGCAAAAACTCCTGATGACATCATCATTTATTAATTAATTTATTATTTAATTACTTAATTAGTTTTTATTGTCATTATCCCTTCTCCTATTTTAATTAAAAATATTTAATTAAATAATCCCTCCCAAAAGCATTTAAATAAAATTCGAGTGATTTCCCCCCTATTTATTAAATTATTATTTAATAAATTATGTCACAATCCTTAAATAAATTAAATATTTATTTAAAGCCTAAAACCATAGAAACTTCTAGAAAACCCTAAACCTATCTAACCTTTCCTAAACCCATTCTAAACCTGCTTAGAGGGTGATTCCTAACCTTCTTAGTCTAAACCTTCATCCTTTGACTTTTGGTCAACCCCCTCATTAATGAGCCTTACAGACTCATTAATGACTCCTTACACCCTCATTAAGGCTCTTACAACCTCTTAATGAACCCCATGTCTCCTCTTCCACCTTGGTTCCCTAGGCACACTTCCCTAGTATTTTTCACACATGTGTGAGCAACCCTTAACCCTCATCCCCTTGACCATACCTCTATCCATACCCCAAACTCTACCCCTAACCCAAACTCCCTTCCTAACCCAAGCCCTTCCTAAAATCCTATAAATACTTATCCTTCCAAGAGAAAATCATTAGCTTAGTTTTTATCATCCATGCATTGTTATCATGAGCATTTTTATCTAGATTATCTTAGCATTATCATAATTGTTAGATTTACATCTATTTTGTGCTTTCATAACTCATTCTAGAATAGATTAATGGATTGAATATAGTTAATTTTCAAGATTTTCTAATCATTCTCATATCATATCACACTTCTATTTGGATACAATCAATCTAGCATAAGCATTCTTGCATCAAATCTGCATTTTAGCTTCACTAGGTTCCTTGGGGCTCTAGGGGAAAATCAGGTTCACCATACCTGATTATGTGCCACTATGGGGTATCCTTGGTCCCTAAATTATCCTAAACCTTCCTAATCTACATTGGGGATATGCTCCTAGTGTTTTGAGAGCACACCCACATCCCTAAATCGAGAGCAAATCAAACGGTGACAGGGTGCTCCCGTTTAAGCTCTATCTGAGGTATCATGCAAATAGTTTTTACTATATGTTAGGAATATGATGTTAGGATGATTTTTTAATGTCTACTCTTATTCTAAACAGGTTAGGTTTGCACTAATCACATTTTGGCACGCCCGGTGGGACCCCATAATGCTGCACAACTACTTTTTTTAGGGTTTTTTGCCAAAAACTCACCTTTTTGAGAAATCTCATCCTGTTCTAGGTGGATTATTGTATGATTAAACTTAATGGAATTTTTTTTATCATACAAGTACATATTTATTCTCCTACTAGAGGTGCTCATTACTTGTATGGGATCTTTGCATGTAATTTAGGCCTATTTTAAGTCTTTTGGCCCTGTTTACTTGTACCGGGAGTCAAGGTGACTCATATGAACCCTCATCTTGGCTTGTACAAGTAAAAACCTCAAAATAAACTAACATTTTTACTCTTATGGGAAACAAGGGGCATGTGTAAGGCCTTAAACTTGGGTCTAGTTGATTTTTAGGGTTTATTGGGCCCTCTTGGTGTCTCTAGACTACAAATTTTCAGTTTTTAAACTCCATATTTTGAAGGAACTCATTGGGAGAAATAAGATCACTAAAAAAATAAATTATTAAGGCTCATCAACTATTTTTAATGTTTAGGAACCAAAACACTTCATTTATTGGGCTTAAAATGAACTCTAATTCACTCTCGAATGCCTATAAATCAAGAAATTTGTGCATCTTTCCTAAATGAATAAAAAATAATCCTAATCAATCCTAAATAAATCAAACTCACTTATGATTTTTTCCTCTTGGCTAAAAAGAACTTCATTCATTCAAATCTAAGTGATTTAGGGTTTTCATGCAATCTAGGAACACTTCAAGTTTTGGATGCTTAAAAAGGACTAAAAATATGCATATCAATCCTAATAGGTTCCTAATCAATCCTAATCCATCCTAAATGTTCCTAAATCAATCTTAAATTCATTTTTCTTTGCTAAAACAAACTTCTTTTACAAAATCTTGAATATTTTCAAAGTTTCATGCATTCCTAAAGCAATCTAGAAACATCTCATTTGGCTCTTAAAGTAAAATCTTAAAACACAAAATCTTGAATGGAACTAAAGAAATGAACCAAAGTAAAAAATCAAGTCTTTTGAGTCCTAAAGAAAAAAAACAATCTTGAATTCCCTAAGTGAAAACAAAGCAAGTTCATTCCATTTCAAAGTTCAAATTGGGATCCTAAAAGGAAAACACAATCTTGAATGCAAAAAGGTAAAAAACTTGAAAAAATATTTCAGAAAGCTTTCTTGTTTTCAAAGAATGAATAAACAAAAATCTTAAACAAATGTGTTTGCAAGTCTTCATTTCAATTCACTAAATGAATCTGGGAAAGAACTCTTCATGTTGTGCTTCTAGGAGTTTCTTTCAGACAACTGCAAATCTTTGTTAGCATAAGTGACATAAAACAAATTGAACTTCGACAAGTTCATTTGTTCTACTTCTAGAGAGGCACGTCCAGAGAGAAAAGTGCTCCCTCTTTGGAAAATGACCTCAAACTATTACTTCCCCGACTGGTATAGAAATAAAATGTTGAGAAAAATCTCGCTTCATCCCCTCAAGCTTGGGCGATGTGTGTTGATGGTAGTCCAAGGTAGGTGAAATTCCCTACTATTTCAGCATGGTCAACTAGGCTCTTAAGTGAGTCACGCACGTAAAAATCAATTGGGAGGACACCACAGACCAAATCAAATACCTATTAATAAGAGGCTTCTCGATCTACTCCTGAAGGTATCAAAATCTTTGTGCAAGGATCAATCCAAGTGGTTTCCCAGATCACCTTAAGATTACTCACCATCTGTATTCCTATTGGGGATACCAAGTTGTGGGCAAAGATTTTGATACTATCCTATATTCTAGGTAGTTCTTGTCTGATGTGTTTTCAAAGTTTCAGACTCAGTGCAAAATATCTGTTGAACATACACAAACGAAGAATTCTACACCAAAATATTTTTCCATATCAGTCAAATCCTCCAAAATCTAGAAGTCATCCAAGCTTGCAGAATCTTGTCATCCTAGGTTAGTAGAGTCATCTTGGTCATCCCCCATCCCCTTTATGTCTTCCTCTAGAGTCAGTCTTTCCTCCTACCTTGAGCCAAATCCAATCCCAATTTGAGCTTCTTGGTCATCCTAATCCAAATCCTAGTCTAAATCTTGTCAGTCTTCCAATCCATCTTTATCCTTCATCCCTATCCAACTCATGTGCAAGCCAGTGTGTCTCAAAACTATTATGATGAGTTTGGTTATTACATCATTTTTCCTACTCCATCCTATTCTAGTGATGATGAAAGTCTTGTTGATCATGATGAGTACTTTGAAAACCTTAGCAAGCTTGATCCAAACATCCCCCTGAATCTAATCATTCCTCCAAACTATCCTATCATGCCTTCATGCATATCCACTAGTACCCCATATCATGCCTTTGAAAAGGAAAATCCACTATCCTATTCATCCATACCTTCTTCCTATGCTATATCCACCTATCCCTAGCAAACATCCTTCCTACCTCCATCCTCTTCCATGGTCATATCCCAAACACCATCCTTTCACAACAACATTACTAGCTACATCCCTTATCCAAATCCTCCATCCCCTTATCCTCCAAACCATTTTCAAAACCAAGATCCTAGTCTTCCAATACATTATCCTGATCCCCCATCCTATCTTGATCCACTATCCACTATATCCTATCTCAATCCATCATCTTCCATTCTTACCTAGAGTTATTCTTTCCTCCTACATTGAGCCAAATCTGATCCCAATCTGAGCTTCTTGGTCATCCTAATCCAAATCCTAGTCTAAATCTTGTCATTCTTCCAATCCATCTTCATCCTTCATCCCTATCCAACTCATCTACAAGCCAACGTGTCTCAAAACTATTATGATGAGTTTGGTTATTAGATCATTTGTCTTACTCCATCATATCCCAATGATGATGAAAGTCTTGTTGATCATGGTGAGTACTTTAAAAACCTTAGCAAGCTTGATCCAAACATCCCCCAAAATCCAATCATTCCTCCAAACTATCCTATCATGCATTCATGCATATCCACTAGTACCCCCTATCATGCCTTTAGCAAGGGAAATCCACTATCCTATTCATCCATACCTTCTTCCTATGCTATATCCACCTATCCCTAGCAAATATCCTTCCTACCTCCATCCTCTTCCATGGTCATATCCTAAACACCATCCTTTCATAACAACATTACTAGCTACATCCCTTATCCAAATCCTCCATCCCCTTATCCTCCAACCCATTTTCAAAACCAAGATCCTAGTCTTCCAATCCATTATCCTAATCCCCCATCCTATCTTGATCCACTATCCACTATATCCTATCTCAATCCAGAATCTTCCATTCTTACCTACATTACCACAAATCCCCTTTCACAAGAAGAATGCATCCTTCAATTCATTTCATACCTTGTATCTCAATCTATCACCCCTATCCCATTAGTTAGTCAATTGAGTTCACAAGCTTCGATGCCTACTTATGTGAACTATCTAGCTATGCCATCCTCCAAATCCTCTTCTACACAGTCATCCCCTCAACCAAGTCCACAATCCTCCACCCCACCTTCATGTGTGGACTATCCTATCTCCCCACCATCTACTCATTCTAATCCTTCAACCCAACCTCCATCATGAAAGTCTCCAAGGAGTTTCACAAGGAAGCCAATGAAAAATCTCTCTTCTGAGGTTGATGAGTTATGTCATCTCACTCTTTCATACAAAGCCATAAATGATGATGCCCATCAACATCCTACATCCACCATTCCTCCTCTATCTCCTGCATCCATTATCCTTCTTCCATATATTGATCCTCTTCTATCTATCCCATCTATTTATACTCTTCCATATATCCCATCTATTGATCTTCTTTCATCTCCTAGCATCATTAAGTCCCTTCCATCTGGTGATTCCATCCAATCCCCATGCACATCTCCTTCTCCTAGCATTATCCAAGGCACGTCCGATGAGCCTCATGAGTTCACCCTTCTTCCTGCCATCACAATTGAAGAATCTCCCATTCTTCCATCCACTCCATCTGAAGAGTCCATCCATACATCCTCCATCATTCTATCCACGCCAATACCATCAAGTAAAGATCTTGTCCAAAAGCATGTTGAAGAGTCCATCGAACTAAATCAAGATCATATCCCTTCACTTTATGATCCATTTCTTCTATCACCCCCAATCCAAGATCATATCATCCCAATTCCTCCAATCCAAGATCCTATCATCCCAATTCCTCCAGTCCAAGATCCTATCATCCCAATTCCTCCAATCCAAAATCCTATCATCCCAAATCCTCCATCTCAAGATCCACCACCATCTCCCAATCCCAATCAAGATCCCATCATCCCATCCTCTCCACTTCAAGACCCTCCAATCTAAACTATCCCACTTCCATCACTCTATCCCCTGGGTCACTTACATTTGTCAAGGTAAGCCCACTTGAAGCATAAGAAATCAATTTCATATCTTCCACCCTGGCACTTAATAATGGATGTTTATCTTATTCCCCAAGTCAAAAATACCCTTGTTTGGATAAAATTCTCAATAAATGGAATTATCAAGGCAAAGGCCTAGGTGCCCATGAACAAGGAAATCTGTTTCCCATACAAGACAAGAAACATCCAAAATCATGTGGTATTTGTCACACATTTGAAGAAACTTCATCCATAAATGTTGTTAAAGCTAAAGCCAGATTCAAGCATCCTTCCAAACCCACCATTACATCTCCCCATAATCCCTCCAAAGAATACAATGTCATTCCTCCTCCTCAATCATTGCAACCCAAAACAACCTATCACATTCCTCCTTCATCCTCTAAATCCATTTTCGGTCCCTATAGCCCAAAATATACCATTGCATGTCCTCAACATACCAAATCCATTTTGGGGCCTTACATCCCAAAATATCATCCCCCATCTTATCTTACTCAATCCTTCATCCAAAATCCAAACATCCCTAGTCAGGATCAATAAAGGTACATTCCCACATTTCCTATCTGCCAATCTCCTTCCATCTCTCCATCCATATCTCATTCATCCCACACACCTCTGCATATTCCTTCCAATGCTTCTCACAACAATTTGGATGCCATATCCAAGATGCATAAAGAAAACTATCCAAAATGTAAGGAAACTCAGGTGCGGAAACAACTTCCTACGCTAATCTCTAATAGGAGAGTATTGTGCAAATTCTTATAAATCCTTACAATTTTAGATTCGTTAAATACTTTAACAAAGATATTGCAACCACATACCATGCATATAGAAAAATAGAGAATGACACAAAGATATACCCTGGGGAAACCTTTCAGTAAAAACCCCAGCACTCCAAAACCTGCACAATGTATTGATCAAAACTATTACAACTTATAATACACTTGCAATGAAAGTTCTTTCAAAAGATTTTCAAAACCTTGAAGACAAATCATGGCAGCATAAAAATGTTCCAACCATACACTCACATCACATCTCTTCACAACCCTAAAAAAGCTTATATCATGCGCTTCACTTTTTAGGGCTACTCCCAAAGATAACCGTATTAGGGTTTTACCATTCTCTGAGAAAATAGGAACCCCAAAAAAATTTTCGGGGCAATGCCCCAAACCCCATGATTCGGGAAGAGTGTACAATACTCAAATTTATCAGTTGCCACATGTCTTCACCTGTCATTAAATCTTCCTGACATAGCTCTTACGTGTCATAGGAATCTGTCATAACCATTTTAGCCATGATCTCCTTACACACAATTCAAGATGCCAACACATCAACATTATTTGCAAGAAATACATTTTACAAAACAAATAATAAGAATAGGAATTATCCAAGGTTGAGACACCTTATTCCTAACACAAAAATATCCAAAGATTGCCATGTCCACTCTAAAAGACATGCTCAAGCAAAGCAAAATCCAATCAAGAGATTCAATACATCCCAATGGCCATAAAGACCCATCAAAGTAGAAGAAAAATATAATACATCCCAATGGCCACAAAGGCCCATCAAAGCAAAAGAAAAATCCAATACATCCCAATGGTCACAAAGGCCCACCAAAGCCAAAGCAAAAACTATGTGGATCCCAAAGCAAAAAGATGCAATGCATCTACAATAAACATCCACAATGGAATCCAAAGTTGCTAATCCACCAACAACTCATTCCCCTCCTCCATCTCCTAAAGCTATTTTGGGTCCCTGTGTCCCAAAATCTCCTAGCATGAATCCTCCATCATATCCACATCTACCATCCACATCATATCCAATTCATCCATCCGCTTCACAACATGTGCTAATGTTGGTCCTAACAACATCCCCCTATAGTGCTCACTTTCTAGTATCCCATCCAAGCTCTTTCTACCACCACCTCTCTCATCTCATACATATCTCCCATCTACCCCATCTCACCCATACCTTTGTGACGTAGGGGCAGTGCAGATACAAGCAGAATCAAGTAGAATTGAGTCCACTTGAATCCACAAACAAGCCCTGCTTAGAGTTACACAATGGAAGCAATATAATATCACATGAAAGTAATGAATTCACAATGGATATGAGGCAATCAACTAGTAGCAACAACAGATAATTTATATTATTTCTTTCAACATGTCCGGCTGTGAGGCCTTCCGGGTTTCAGCCTTATACAACGAGAATTATGAAATCAAAATTACATCTTGCATCCTATCTTTTTCTCCAATGATATATCTTGATAATCCTTCCTAGATCTCACTCATGATCCTCTTGATTCCCTACTACATCAATCTAGACTCTTTATATAGCCAGCTAAGCCACAGGTCGGCCAGTCAGGCATTTAATTACATTATAGGTCTAGTCTGGAAGATTTAAACCAAAACTAATGCTAGAATGAATATAAATTGATGCTCCCTTAGATTTAGGTGCTCAAATGATCCAAAAAAATTCCTTTAACTACGCAAGGCCCCATTTGATCACATGTAAGTGCGCAAGAAGAAACACTACATGTTACACCTGAAAACGGGCAGAAAATAGGTCCCGGGGAAAAATGGGCATAAATTTTTACTCATAATGAATTAGGGCTTGCAATCTTGGGAAATGATATTAATTTAGGTCCTCTAAAATTCATTAAGAGTGCAAAGTCTGATTCCTTATGGATCAAGATCACCACTATGAACAATCAGCACCAAAACTACAGGAAAATGCGGTTTCGACGGTAAGGAAAACAACTGTAACTTTGGAACAGTCCATCCAAACTTTATGTGCTCATAGGAGAAGGTTCCCAAATAGGTCCTTAGCATAATTTAAGCTTTGCACACCATGAAACCAACAAATACAACAATTATAAAGAAAACAACAACAAATAGGTACATAAATCAGGAAATGTTTTTGGTTGATGCAAGATTGCTCCAAAACCCAAGATGCTCCTGCATCAGACACCTGGGGTAAATAAAGAACTAATGTCCACATTAAGCACTACTCATATTCTGACTTGAATCATAAAGATCCAACTCATCTTGTGTAATCCATGAACTTTCTTCAACTGGATTGTTTTTTCCACTGAACTAGATATTCCATGTAGTCTTTTCCTCTTGTACTCTTGCTCACTCTTTTATTTAAGATCTTCTCAATACTATCCTTATTTTTCTTAGGATAATCTGGATCATCTTCTATCTCATCATTTGATTCAAAGTACTCAAATATATCAGCAATGTTGAATATAGGTGATATATCCATGTCCTCTGGCAATTCTACTTCATAAGCATTTCCATTGTCAAACTTCTTCAGAATCTTACATGTCAAAACTTCTTCATTTTCAGCTTGTTATAGGTACCAAATGGAAATCTATTCTTCTTCAAATGAATCATAACCTCATCTCCAACTTCAAAAGATTTATGTCTCCTTCTCTTGTCTGCTCTCTATTTGTATTTCAGATTACTGTCCTCCAAATTCTTTTTGACTTCATCATGCAAAGCTCTCATGTATTCTGCAAAATGATCAGCTTCAACACTTCTTCTTCTCTCAAATAGGTAAATCTCTCAGCTCTGTGGTTCTCTTAGGATGAAATCTAGTAATAATCTCAAATGGTGTCCTCTTAGTACTTCTATTCACAGAATTATTATATGCAAACTTCTCTTATGCCAAAACTAAATCCCAATTAGCAAGTTTATCTCCAACTAAACATCTCAACAAGTTTCCCAAACTTCTATTCACAACTTCAGTCTATTCATCTGTCTGAGGGTGAAATGTAGAACTAAACTTCAATTCAATATTCATCTTCTTCCATAGTGTTCTCCAAAAATAACCAGTAAACTTTGTATCTCTGTCTGAAATAATAGATTTAGGCAAACCATGCAATCTTACCACTTCCTTGAAGAATAATTCAGCTACATGTAATGCATCAGATGTCATCTGGATAAGTACCGCGATGAAAACCTGGCAATCAGGCATCATGCGTAGTTCTTCTACATATTTCATCCATTCCATCTTCTCTCTTTGATCTTGACAATGTTGATCTATACACGAACATTTGGCTATTTTGTGAGCTATCTTACAATGATCTTGCTTTCACTCCTTTCATGTTTCGCCTTCGTATTTTCCTTCATTCATTCTAACCTTTCGCTATCCTTTTCCCCTTTGGTTTTGATCTAATAAAAAGAGTAAAATACAATGCTATGAAGTCTCTTGACATGTCTACTCCTTTGGACTACATCCTTTCCTTCTTTTTCATTACACTTTTGTGACTTATCCTATGCTATCCTTTCATTGCTTATCCAAATGTGCTTTGCATGATAATTTTTTCCCTAGCTTGGGTACTCTTGAGGAGTTTGACCTTGAGGATTTCTTCCCTTCGTTCGCTTTCATTCTCCTTTCCTCCATCTCATTCACCAGCTTGCTCATCCATCTTGTCCTCCACATTTCTAGATATTGGGACTACACGATGTGATCTTGCTCATGAGTTTAATGCCCATTCTGTCTGGGGGCATCCTTTGTACATATTTATTGGTCCTGAAAAAATTCCAAAAAAAATTCATATATGATGCTGAAAAAATCCTAAAAAGCATAAAAAGTCTTGAAAAAATACAAAAAAATCAAAATATTCAAAAAATCAAAAAAAAAAAAATATATATAAAAAGTGCCTTGGTGAAAACCTAGCAATAGGCGCCTTGGTAGCAAAAATACAAAAAAATGAAAAAATGAAAAATGATTCCAAGTGGTGAAAACCTGGAAACAGGCGCTACTTGAGGCCTTTGTACCCCTATTTGTTAGCATGCGTCCTCGACACTTAACCACTTTCCATCATGCCTTGATCTTATTTGGCTTAGTCTGGAATTGGTCTTTGTCTTTGTCTAGGGGGCATAACTGTTTGCATAGGTCTTTTAGGTGCGTTTGTCTCTTGGGGCATTTCACAATAGGTGTTTTTCAACACCACCCCAAACAGTGTTTTTCAACACTACCCTTGCGTCGAGTGTTTCTTAACACTTATCAGATGTCTTACCCAATAGTCTAAAGTATGATGCGATATTTCCCATTAGCAGATAGGATACTCAGACTTTGACTCTATGACCAACACACACGCACTTAAACAATCAACTTGTTGAGATATGTTGACTTTATTTTTCTTTGTGTGCTGCTTATGAGGATTTCTTTGATGAGTGATCTCTCCCTGAGAAGTTTTCGATGATGCATAGCTAGAAGACTGAGGGAATGAGAACATGTTTTCTTTCTTTATCTGCTTGTGGGTATATTTTGTTGATCCTCACTGTCATGAGCATTTATGCTGGTCTTACTTGACACTATGGATTGACAAGGTATTATCCTTGACTGTTTTGCGAGTGCATGCTTCTAGTTATCCTAACTTTCATGTGTCTTGATACAAGCATAATCTCGCCATATCAAACTTAGGTGATCTCACTGCACTAGTCATCTTGACCTATATGTCTTTTGATGCCTAGGTGAGATTCCCACATTTCTATCTGATAAAGATCATATTCATATCCACATAGTTATGCTAGTGTGCATTGTATGATCTTATGACGCTACCAATAATGCTCGATGATGATAATTAGATGTCTATAAGCGTTGTGACCTTGCAAGTCAACCACTTTCATAGTAGCTTGCATTTTTTAGGTTCATGTTAGTCTAGTTTTTGCATCTTGCATATGGAGAGAGCTCTTCTTTTTATCATCTACAGACTAGTTGGTCAACTGTGCTCATTTTCTAATTCTTCTTGATCATATCTTTCATTTCTGATCTTTCATATCACATCATTTTCTATCCATTTTCGGACTCGAAATCGAAATCTAAGTCGCGTTTCCAAATTTTCTCATTCTTCTATGTAGTTGAGTGACCTTTTGAGGCATAATTCTTCAATCTTTGGTGGAATTTCTTCCTTCCATGTCTCTCAAATCTTCTAGTCTTTCATTCATGCTATTTCTAGTCTTCTATCTCTTTTCTTCTAGCTCATCGCTGGGGCATGTTTCATTGCCTAATGGTTATCCTATTATCATTTACATTCGATTATGATTTCATTATGATTTGGTCAAATCTTTATCAGTTCACTGTCTCTCCTCTAACAGATTTCGATTTCGATTCCGAGGGGGTAGTATTTATGGGATTCTCATCCCTAATTTTCTTGATTTTCCTGATTCAGACATCTTTTGTGAGCTTTTGCTCAAAATTTGAGATTCTTATCTCCCATTTTTAGACATTGATTATTGCCTAGCAGCGACGGTGATAGTTTTGTCTAAAGCTTGATTTGCACCTAGCAGCGACGGTGTTGATCTAAGCTTTTGTTTATGTTTGTCCAGATGTGATCCCGAATCGACCTCATATCTGAGTTGTTTTGTGATCCCAAATCGATCTCACATTGCAACTTCATTCTTTGACTGCATGTGTTCCCAAATCGATCACACATTAGTCAAAGAGGGGCAAATGTATGCACCCAAAAATGGTCGCCTAGACTTTGGGCCCCATTTATTCAATTTATCAATCCTGAATCATTTTTATCAATAATCAATATTTTTAACATTATCAATCTCTTGATCAAATCTTAATTTTGATCATATATTGGATTTTTATCCTATGGGCTAACCATTTATCCTAAGTCTTTATTTGATTAAAAGAAATATTTCCTCCCCTTTTAATTAAATAAAAAAGCCCCACTTTCCTCTTATCCTAAGTTGCACAAATAAAACATTATTCATATTTTATAAAAAGGGAAAAAGCACTTTTGTCTCACATGAGGCTCAAAAGTCAACACTTCACTCTCATTGGAGGATACTTGTGCACATGGATTGCTCCTCTTTCAAGCTCCACCGCTGATTAAGACTTTTTGCCTCTTAATCTCCATGGTCCATTTCTCCTCATTTCTTATAAAAGGAGAGCTCTCTCCTCCATTTAGATATCCATATTTTATGCTATTGTTATGCTACAGGTTTTTTAGGTCATCTTGGAGCTTTTGGAGACATTCTTGCATCTAGGGTTTGAAGATTTGGAGCATTGTTGGCATTCATCTTAGATCTTCATCAACACTCTATCTTCTTGTCTTCATTCTTGCATCATCATGGCTTTCTTGCTTCATAGTTAGATTTCATTTCTTGCATAGTAGCTTCATTTTCATGGCATTCTTTGTTTAGATTTCCTTTATGCTTTAGATTAATTCATCTAGTTTAAATAGGAGGTATTGTAATCCATTGTTATTTCCCTTCATAGCTTAGTTTGTACTTCCATTTTCATAGCATAGCTTGCACATTTGCATCTTCATCTTAGTTGCAATGCATTGCATTTCATATTGGATTCTTGGAGATATTGGCATTGTTGCCCTTGTCTTCACTTGAATCTCTCATTGTGTGGTTGACTAGCAGGGTCACCTTCTTGTAGCTCTAGCTGAGAGCAAAACTCATAGTCCCTTGCAACTCCATGCATAGAGAGCTATGAGCCGCTTTGTGAGGCCTCATTCTTGAGCAACCTTGCATGTAATGGTTCATAGAAGTGCATATTTTAGTGTGTACACTTCTTACAAGGTATGAAATGAGCCATCTTTGAAAATATATCAACCACTACCAAAATAGAATCATTACCTCTCTGAGTTCTAGGCAATCTAAGAACAAAGTCCAGACTCACATCTTCCCAAGGTCTATCAGGTACAGGAAAAGGTGTATACAATCCAATATTCTGACTATTTCCTTTTGATGTTTGGCAAATTCTGCAACCTCTAACCATTCTCTATACATCCCTATAAATCTGTGGCCAAAAGTATCTTTTTGAAATCAAATTCATAGTCTTATCAATCCCAAAATGTCTAGCAAGTCCACCACTATGTTTCTCCTTCATTATATTCTCTCTCATAGATCCTCTAGGTATGCACAACTAAACTCCCTTAAACAACATGTCTTCTTGAATGAAATAATCAATCCACTTATCACTCACTGTGTGTTCCTTACAAGCTTTCCAAGGTTCTGCAAAATCAATGTTAGACTCATACAAACACTTCAAATCATCAAAACCAAGTACCTCAACCCTCATCTCTGTCAACAAACTTCTTCTTCGGCTCAAGGCATCAACAACCTTATTTGACTGTCCACTTTTATGCTTCAATGAAAAGAAAATATTTTGTTCTTCCATTTCTCTTGTAAATGTTTTACCATCAAACAAACATACTCTGACTATAGTACAGTGACCTTTATCAAACTTCTCTACTAAAGGCAATAATACTTGTTTCTTTCCATCCATCCAAATAGTATATTGATTCAATCTACCATCATGCAAAGCTTTCCAATCTTACTGTCAAGATCTACCCAAAAGAATATGGCAACAATCCATAGGCATAATATCACACAAGACTTCATCATGGTAATTCCCAATTTTGAATTTAACAAGGCATTGTTCACTTACAAGTAGTTTATGCTCCTTCTAGATCCAAGAAATATGGTAAGGCTTAGGATGTTTCAATCTTTGCAACTTCAATTTGTTAACCAACTCTTCAGATGCCAAATTATTAGAACTTCCACTATCAATGATTACCTTGCAACATTTATCAACAATCTTACATTTGGTTCTGAACAAACTTTTCCTCAAAATAGGTTCCTCATCAGCTTCTTCATTCCACAAGATCCTTCTTAGCATCAAGTTCTCACCATGTTCAAGTTCATTAGACATTTCCTCAACTTCTTCACAAGCCAAATTATTTTTGCGATTACCTCCAATCTTCTTTCCAGAATTAGGCCATTCAAAAGCTCTATGTCCTTCACCACATTTGTAACAAGTACCTCTAAACAAAGATTTCTCTTCTCTTTTCTGATTATAATTATTCATAGAGTAACTAGTATAGCTACCTCTAGAGTAATTACCTCTTTTACCAGCAAGGTCATCTTCCCATCCTTTATCTTGTACTGCATTGTCAGATCTATTGCTTTCTCCATAAGATCTTCCTCTACTTCTCTGAAATCTACCACCTCTTCCTCTTTGTCTTTGTTCATGTTTCTTTGTTAATCTTTCCTCAGCCTTCAAAGCAAATTGATATGCTTCTTCCACACTATCAATCTTCACATAACTGATCTCATCTTGAATAGATGTCCTTAGGCCATTCAGATATCTAGCCACCTTCTCAACTTCATCATCCACATGTCTAGATCTGATATCCAATTTGTAAAATTCCTCAGTATACTCTTTCACACTCATGTCCTTTTGTCTTAGATTTTGCATCTTTCTCATCAAACTAACTTGGTAGTCAACTGGAAGAAACTTCTTCTTCATCTTTCCAAGCATCTTCATCCATGTCTTGATCTTTTCTTTTGCTCTCTTCTATCTATCAGTTTGCAAATGATCCCACCAAAGAGATGCATGACCTTTCAACTTTGTGATTTCTATCTTAACCTTCTTATTATCAGGATTACCTTCATACTCAAAGTATTTATCCATCTCAGAGATCCAATCCAAAAGTGTATTGGTCTCAAGTCTTCCATCATAGCAAGAAACTTCAACTGTAGGTCTAGAGTTAGCCTTAGACAAAACTCTCAAAAGTCTTTCCTCATCTTGTTCAGCTTCAAGTTCAACATTAGGTTCTACTTCTTCTTCTTCATCACTAACATCTTCAATATTTTATCCTCTTCTCTGGGCTGTCTCTACAACATCAAGCCTAGTTGCAATCTGCCTCAACATATCCATGATAGCATTATCATTTCCCCTACCACGAACCATCTTGACAATCAGGTTCCAGCAAGATCATAACCTTCTACAAGTTATAGGTCAGATCTTAGATTTTCCACCCTACAACCAATCCAATAAGGTTCTCCATGATCCAATCCACAAGAAAGAACTTGCTCTGATACCACTTGACGCAGGGGCAGTATAGATACAAGCAAAATCAAGCAAAATTGAGTCTACTTGAATCCACAAACAAGCCCTTCTCAGAGTTACACAATGGAAGCAATATAATATCACATGAAAGTAATGAAATCACAATGGATATGAGGCAATCAACTAGCAGCAACAATAGAGAATTTATATTATTTCTTTCAACATGCCCGGCTATGAGGCCTTTCGGGTTTCAGCCTTATACAATGAGAATTATGAAATCAGAATTACATCTTGCATCCTATATTTTTATCCAATGATATATCTTGATAATCCTTCCTAAATATCACTTATGATCCTCTTGATGCCCTACTACATCAATCTAGACTCTTTATATATCCAGCTAAGCCACAGGTTGGCCAGTTAGGCATTTAATTACATTATAGGTCTAGTTTGGAAGATTTAAACCAAAAATAATGCTAGAATGAATATAAATTGATGCACCTTTGGATTTAGGTCCTCACATGACCCAAAAAAATTCCTTTAACTACACAAGGCCCCATTTGATCACATGTAAGTGTGCAAGAAGAAACACTACACATTACACCCGAAAACTGGCAGAAAATAGGTCCCGGGGCAAAATGGGCATAACTTTTTACTCATAATGAATTAGGGCTTGCACTCTTGGGAAATGATAGTAATTTAGGTCCTCTAAAATTCCTTAAGAGAAAAAATTCTGATTCCTTATGGATCAAGATCTCCACTATGAACAATCAGCACCAAAACTACAGGAAAACACGGTTCCGATGGCAAGGAAAATAGCTATAACTTTGGAACAGTCCATCCAAACTTTATGTGCTCATAAGAGAAGGTTCCAAAATAGGTCCTCAGCATAATGTAATATTTTCACACCATGAAACCAACAAATACAACAATTATAAAGAAAACAACAGCAAATAGGTACAGAAATCAGGAAATGTTTTTGGTTGATGCAAGATTGCTCCAAAACCCAAGATGCTCATGCATCACTTTGTATAATCCATCCATCCCAATAAGGTTGTACCAACATCTAGATAAAGAAAAAATTCAACATCCAATCAGGAAAAGATCAGCAGAAAGTCAACAAAAAATTAGAAAATTTATAAAATTTGGAAATATCCAAAAAAATATCAAAAAAGAAAAGAGAAGAACATCCATCCAATGGTGAAACTTGGAAATTCAAGTACCTTGGACAAGTATCATGATGAAAACTTAGCAAACAGGTGTCATGCATAATTCCCCTAGTTCCTTTCTATAATTGGGGGCAATTCCCTTCTATCACATCTTATCCAACATTTCCTCCATCCCATTTGTCTCTCACCTCCGTCATCCTCCTTCAGATCTTGATAAAGAAAAAGAGACCACCCAGTATACATGCTTTTGGGCACCTTTCAACATCCATCTTCCTATGACATCTTCCATCCACCTATCCTCTATCCACCTCTATTATCCTAGCCTCCATCTACATTCCTCATCCTCTTGTCGTCTTATCTTCCATCCTAGCATTCCCCCCACCAAATGCCTTTGAATGCATGAACTATCCTAAGAAGGGGCATCTTGTTCCTTGGTGACATATTCATTGGAGATCTATCCACATCCTTATCTTCCATCTTCCTATCCATATCTTCCTCCAATTCAAATCCTTATCTTCCATCTCCCAATCTATATCTTCCTCCATCAAAATCCTTATCTTCCATCTCCCAATCCATACCTTCCTCCATCCAAATGCTTATCTTCCATCTCCCCATCCAACTCCTTATCTTACTCCAATCCTCTATCCAAATACTAAGCATATCCTCTATCCACAGCTCTCAAGAAAATCCTCTATCCAAAATCTCCTAGTGATTCCTCCAACAACAATCTAAAGCATTTCCTCTATCCACATCCTAAGCATTCCTCTAAGAAAATCCTCTATCACCATCTCCTAATAATTTCCTCCATCCAAATCCCTAAGCATTTCCTCTATCTTTCCATCACCTGGTACTCCCCTTGTGATTTTCATCTAGCTATAGGCTACCCCCATGTAATCCAATACCATTCATCCATATCTTAATTCTCATAGAAATATTCCAACATCTGCAAATCTGACGCAAAGGGGGATGGGGAGAGGGGCCAAAGGAACACCCTAACCAGATCCACCTTGGAGAGATTACACGCTGAAGAAAATAACACACAAGTGAGAGAGAGAATGCATATTAGCTTCATATTATTTCATCAGATTGATTCATACATGTCGGGCTGTAAGGCCTTCCCGGTTAGGGCTAGATATTACAATTCAAGTACAAAAGTCCTCCAACATGTGAGGATCTAAAACTATCTTCAATCTTTTGACCTCTACTACTGACATCCTAATTGTTGTGTCCTAAAACTAAAACCAAAGATTATAATATATACAAGAGGCTACCGAACAAGTTGGCCTTCGGATCCACCATCAATGGAAGGAACAACCAGATCTAGGTCCATACACTTCCCAATGATAGATACCAACATTAAATCCATGACCATAATTAATTGCACAAGTCAGCCTCAACAGAAAACTAAAACAAACAACTCCGTAAGAAAGGATAATCGAGCACCATGAGAGATAACCGAGTGCCAGGGAATTAACCGAGCACTAGAGAGTTAACCAACCAACTCGGTTAACAAAGGAAACTGAGCAACTACCGAGCCAACTCAGTCAAAGTAGGAACTGAGAAACATAGGAAAACACAAACTTGTTTTTGGTGACATAGGATTGCCAAGGACCCAAGATGCTCCTGCATCAAAATCCTATCCATATCCTCTAGTTATCCAATTTTCCAATATCAAGCTAAGCAATCCAATCACATCCTTACTCTTGTTCCTAGTCTTGTAGCAAGCCTTGATCTCAATCCAATCATCATCATTGGGATGATTCCTTCCCAAATCCATGTCATTTCAGGATACATCATCCATCATCAAGCCTATCCATGATCCATCCATCTTGGCTTTCCAGCCCAACTGGGGCATCATCTTGCATATCTTTGGAGCTTCATCTTCATCCCTAGATCCCTGTACATCCTATCTTGAGTCTTGTACCCTAGTGTCAGTCATGTCTCCACCTAGGATCATTTGTACATATGTGTCCTTAGGTCTCATCCTCTATGTCAGTTAGCCCTTGGGTCATCATGACCTATCCAGCTACGCACTTTAGCAATCCTCCCTTGGTCCTTTTTTGAGGTTCGAGTGTCTTACCTATCTCTTGTCATAGGAATCCTTATCTAGTTATCCACCATCTGCTTCATGTCATATCCTTTGAGTTTCTCAATCCTTATCCTAAATCCAAATCATCCTAGCACTACCCTTTGACTAAGCATTATCTAGGGCATCTTGTACTTTTCTTTGTAGGCCTCATGATCTCGAGCAAGAGATTGGCATACATTGGCAAGAATCTGGTCTTCCAAAGATCAATAGTCTATCTTAGGTTGACAAATCTAATCCTATCTGATCCTACATTAGGAAGAAGGGACTCATCCCTAACACTTGGTAATCCTCCACCATCAATCCTCAACAAATTAGTCATCCTCCATCATCCTACCTATGGAAAAAGGTTTTCTGAGATACTTGTTATTTCATTTGTTCCTTTGGATCTTTGCTTATCTTTTGAGCTCTCTTGTAAAATCTCCTCATTTGTTGTACCATATCTCCTCATCCATTGTACATATCATCATCTCTTATTGTACATATCCTTGTCAGTCCTACAACAACTATGATCAGATAACTTATCCCACCCAGCCTCGTACTTTAGCAACATCTTTTGTTGACTATCCTTGATCTCATGATTATCCTTGATCTCATCATTTGCCAATCAGCAACACAACACTCTCCCCATCAACACAGGTCCACACAGATGTATCCTTATGTACATTCCACCTAAGAAATCAAACCAAGTCCATGATGATGTATCCTTCACCATGTTTAGACCTAATCTCCCCCCATCAATCAACCATCAATCTCTCTCCTTGGAAAATGATGTCTTTTGGAGTTATCATTTTGATCTTGGATTTTGTCCTTTGGATCTTTTTAATCTTTTACAGCTTCTCATTGTTCCTCTCCTCAAAGTCTCCATGATCATTTATATCATGGTGTGCTATGAATGAGGACAATCTAGGGAAAGGTCTTTTGATCTTTTGCTTCTACTTGTGAGTCAGTCATCTGTTTGTGGTTTCTCCAACATCGTTTCCACCATGCCTCCTATGGGTTTCATGTGTGATGATGGGGAAACCCTTTGTGTGCTTGCTTTTTTATGTCAGTCCTATTCAATGCTAGGGACAAGGCCTTGTGTTCCCAGTAACCTTGGAAGGTCTCTAGCATTTCTATATCAAACTAGGTTGTGCTCTTAAAAATATCCAACACAAGGAGTTTCCCAAATTCCCCCCATCCTGCATCATATAGATTAATCTTTCATCTTGCATCCTTCATATAGCTTCATCTTGCACCTCACATAATCTTTCATTCATGTATCTTTGCTCTTGGAAGGATATTTGTTTATCCCCCCTTCCTCCTTTCTTCCTTCTCACTTGCATCCTTTTCAAGAAAATTCCAGAAAGTTTCCTCTTTGCATTATTTTTTGGAGGGGGCACAACCCCTTATCTTCTAAATTCTAGCTTGGGGCATCTTATTCTCTTGTCTTTGATGCCATGCCACTTGCGACATCACATCAAAGAGGGGAAAAATCTAGACACCTAAAACCCTTTTCCAAATAAAAATATTTTATTTTGCAAAAACTCGTGATGACATCATCATTAATTAATTAATTAGTTTTTATTGTCATTATCCCTTCTCCTATTTTAATTAAAAAAAATTAATTAAATAATCCCTCCCAAAAGCATTTAAATCAAATTTGAATGATTTCCCCCTATTTATTAAATCATTATTTAATAAATTGTGTCACAATCCTTAAATAAATTAAATATTTATTTAAAGCCTAAAACCATAGAAACTTCTAGAAAACCCTAAACCTATCTAACCTTTCCTAAACCCATCCTAAACTTGATTAGAGGGTGATTCCTAACCTTCTTAGTCTAAACCTTCATCCTTTGACTTTTGGTCAACCCCCTCATTAATGAGCCTTACAGACTCATTAATGACTCCTTACACCCTCATTAAGGCTCTTACAACCTCTTACTGAACCCCATGTCTCCTCTTCCACCTTGGTTCCCTAGGCACACTTCCCTAGTGTTTCTCACACATGTGTGAGCAACCCTTAACCCTCATCCCCTTGACCATACCTCTAACCATACCCCAAACTCTATCCCCAACCCTAACTTTGACCCTAAATCCCCTTCCTAACCCAAGCCCTTCCTCAAATCCTATAAATACTCCTTCCAAGAGAAAATCATTAGCTTAGTTTTTATCATCCATGCATTTTTATCATGAGCATTTTTATCTAGATTATCTTAGCATTATCATAATTGTTAGATTTACATCTATTTTGTGCTTTCATAACTCATTCTAGATTAGCTTAATGGATTGAATCTAGTTCATTTTCAAGATTTTCTAATCATTCTCATATCATATCACACTTCTATTTGGATAAAATCAATCTAGCATAAGCATTCTTGCATCAAATCTGCATTTTAGCTTCACTAGGTTCCTTGGGGCTCTAGGGGCAAATTAGGTTCACCATACCTAATTTTGTGCCACTATGGGGTATCCTTGGTCCCTACATGATCTTAAACCTTCCTTATCTACATTTGGGATATGCTTCTAGTGTTTTGAGATCACACCCACATCCCTAAATCGAGAGCAAATCAAACGGTGATAGGGTGCTCCCGTTTAAGCTCTATCCGAGGTATCATACAAATAGTTTTTACTATATGTTAGGAATATGTTGTTAGGATAATGTTTGAATGTCTATGCTTTTTTCAAATAGGTTAGGTTTTCACTGATCACCTAATCCAACCAAATGGATTCCAATATAATAGGACCAAACAAACTATTTAAGGCCCTAATTACCCAATTTAACCCCATGGAGCACTAATTGCTCATTTTTACATCATTTTCTCCTAAGGTCCTTATCAAGACCTTTAGGAGTTTTACCAATTCCTTTAAATTATTCATTGCACAAAACAATTATAGGTTTCAAGATTTCCCAATTAACTTGGAGATATGTCTTCATGCTCCTCTTCATGCTCTGATCAATAGGTTCCTTCATGTTCTTAGGTGTCTTTAGGGATGCTCTTGCATCATAATTATTTTAATTTCACTTTAGCCACTTAGATCTAAATGATAAATAGTAATACAAGATCCACAACATATAACACAGAACACCAAGATTTGTTTTTTAGGAAACCTAGTTAAGGGAAAACCCCGATGGGAGTCAAACCCACAAGATGAATGTACCATGCTAAAAGTACTACTTGGTTAAAATAAAATAGAGAAAAAAGGACACACTGGCAACAATAGGCTTACAATCCAATCTATGGGCTCACTTCTCACAATACAATCTCAAATTTTGTCCTCAATCAGGTTCACCAATTTTTCTTCAATAACAACAAGGTGGACATATAGTCCATTACAACCGAACTGAAAAATAACATCTCTTATACCAAAATAGTTCTAAAAAAGTACAAACTCTACATTAAATATAGAATGAAAATACCGACATGTTAGCAATAGCAAGCCACACCACACAACTGAAAGGGGGGGGGGGGTGAATCAGTTGTGTATAATAATTGTAAACTTTAAAATTTTGAACTAGAACATTAATTAAGAATATAACAATGCTAAACAAGATGAACAAGATAGAAAAATATACCATAACATAGAGTTTTTTTCTCGAGGAAAACTCTATTAAGGGAAAAACCCTGGTAGAGATGGAAACCACTAGATAGTGTACTAGTATAAAAATGTACCTATTAGGAGACCTAGCCCTGTTAGGATTTGACACAATCATCAAGTAGAACAATCCCTATTAAAGGAAAGAACCCCTGTTAAAAGGTCCTTCAACCTTGTTAGTGTTGGAAACTACAATTAAAACAATTGTTATATTGTCATTGATTTCAAACCTTAACTGGTAAGACAATTTTTATCTAGTAGAGTACCATATCTTTTGATTGATGAAGAGGATTTGAAAAGAGGAATAACAAGAGGACCTAGTGAAAGGTTGATTTATGTGATACTGCAATGGGTACTTGATTAGTTGGCACATTGGCAAGGTAATGTGTTGTTTATCTTTAACACTAAGTGAAGAAGTCAATAGTTTTGAAGCATAGGCTTAAACAAGAAAAAGAGAAGAAATTTAGTTTAAGTCGAGTGAGGATAGTGTCAACTGAGTGCTAGTATAAACTGAGTAAATTTTAGTGTCGATTGAGCATCAATAATTGCTGAGTATCAGAGAATTAATCAAGCAAAGACTGTGTTTACTAAGTAGAAAAGTTAGCAATGACCGAGTTACTCAGTGATAGCTAAGTAGATGAACTTAGTATTGACCGAGTGTAAGTAATTTATAGTTTATGAAGGAATTGAGAATCCACCGACATAGTTGAATTCTTGGGATATGTAAAATGTGTTGACATTAAAAATGAATGACCTAGAGCATTTAATGCATGGTAAACCATTTTCTTATGGATTCAAGAAGTTTTGAGAAGTATCTAGAAGGATAAGGATGAGAACAAAATGATGGAAGGATTTGATGAATCTGACCTAAACCTAAGATCTACAAAGATGATTAAGCAAAAAAAGATTAATCTACCTAATCAAGGAGGTATAAGGATGACCTAATTGTAGGTTAAGAAGTGTGTGGAAGAGGTTGATATTATTGACTGACAAATCTAAGACTAAGGCTAAGAAGAGCTGAATAGAGTTGAGGTGATTTCTTGAAGGGATTTTTTAGCAGATCAGAGATAAAGATGGTAATGAAGGCCAGTTAGTAAATCAACATATGAGTGTATTGGATCTATATTTTTAAAGTGAGTTATATATTTCAGATCAGAACCTACTGTTACGTTCTAACCATTGTATCAGTTAAATCCTTCAATCAAGGTTGACCTAACAATCATTTTGTAAACCCTTTAATCAAGGAGACATTCTAATGGAGTTTTCTTAAGTCCTCTGACCAGGCCACTCTTAATAGGGTGATTAAATCCTTTAACAGGGTCACACCTAACAGTGTGTATTGTAACCTTTAATATGGTTGGCTTCTCATAGAGCTCACTTCCGAAGAGTGAAAATTTGGTAGCATGTTACTGGTGGTTTTTCCCATATTGGGTTTCCACGTTAAATCCTGGTGTCATACTTGTGTGAATGTTATCTGATGTGTTATGTTGTTGAAAGTTTTATATTCTGTAAGTTGATTACTTTTGGACAATGGACTGCAAGTTTTATGTTACTAATATATTCTATAGAGACCGAGTGAATTATTGAATAGATCTAAGTTTTTTGAAGTGTTTGAAAGTTGAATTGGTACATTTGGACCTGAGGATAAATGATTCACCCCCCTCTCAGTTATTCTAAAATCATTCTAACATTTAGTAGTTGATGAGAACAAAAGGCACACTACCCAAACACACTTCTCCAAGGAGAAGGTTAAACCCACCTTCAAGACTCACTATCAAAATACAATGAAGTGAAATTACAATTCAAATGACTAAACTAACTGATAGAAACTTACTTGCCTTTACAATTCTATTAAATTGCACAAGGAATGATCATAGATTCTACTCATACCTCTTCTCTTCAGCTCTACTCACATTCACAATCACGCATACCTCGCATACACATTCCTCACATTAGAATAGATAATTTACTCTCCTTTATACAAGTTACAAGTCTCAATTAGGTTGGCTTGTTAGGGCTTCCCTAATGCATAAATAATTACATTACATAGTTCTAAGGAACACATGGTACCTGATACAAATATAAAACAATTACAAATATTAATTTATGTGCTAAGATCCACAATTAACACTTGCTAATCCATAGAACACGTTACACCACCTAGTCAGCTCCCAAATGCAATTATCCAAGTTCATACACTAGCGATGTCATCAACATGACCCAATCAAGCCACAAATCCCAGAGTGTACTCCATCCTATCTTTTCTTACATGCCTAAATCTTGAATAACACAATTTTAGATCACAACCAACTTATGCTCAAAACTTAGCAACTAACTCTATAAAAATCCCTGTCTCTATCATGTAACTCTATAAAAACTCTTTTCTTTGAGTCAACAACCCTATTAGGAGTTGATAAGATGACCTTTTCTTCGCTCGGGGTAAATTTCCCAATGTGAAGGTTAAATCCACCTTCTGAAGGTTAAACCCACCTTCTGGAACCACTATCCAAATGTAAGTATATAAATATACTGACTAACAACAAATCCTTTGCTAAAATAGTTCCAATGAAGTACAATAATCACAATGCATGCTCTACATCCAGTAGTCCTCACATCCACACCTTCCTATCCACACACTCTTCACATCACTTGTTTCACTCCTTTATACAAGATACAAATGATTTATTAGGTTGGCACCAAATTGGACTTTCCTAATAAAAATGATTACATAAAATCTTGTCAAGATACACACAGGATCTTGGACAAGCAAATAACAAACAACTATCAACCCGCATACTCCATAATCCACAAATTATGTTCGCATAAGGTAGAACATGCCACATCCCATAGGTCAACACCAAATAAGACCTCACAAGGTCACACACTATAGCTAACGTCACCAAGAGTGCGGTGATCAAGGAATAAGAGAAATTATTCCTTAATGAGTCTTCTATCATAACCTGAACGTGCATAACATGAATCCATCTTGCATCCAAGTAAACACATAAATTCGGAGACTAACTCTTCCACAAAAATTATTTCTTCTCCTGCGACCAGTCTATACCAAAATTGTTGTAACTTATTCTTATGATTAAATTATTGCATGCGATCTTAGATATAAGATCTAAAATCCTTCTTAAACATACATCCAAGAACACAAAGCCAAACATTCCATACATAGCCTGTACAACCATGATGATTCTGTCTGTTCCTATCTTAACCATTTTTACAACAACATTAGATACAATCAATCTTTTGAAACATATGTTGACATCAAGGACAACACATGTCAAGAAACAATTGCAACAAAATCCTCTTCACTAAACATACAATCTGAAACAACAACTAGTATGTTGATGTCAATGACAATGCATTAATGTCAGCACACCCAAATACCAAACTGTGATGTGCTCAACAATCTTTCAATTTTGTTGTGAAATGATTATCTCTATGGCATTAAGGGTTACATTAGAATGTTTCTACTTTACTTATTTCATTTCATTATGAAATAATTACCTGTATGTCATCAAGGGTTTTATTTTGTTGTTAAGGATTACAATAAAATGATTCTATTTTACTTATTTCATTTCATTGTAAAATAATTATATGTATGGCATCAAGGCTTCCATTTTGTTGTTAAATGATTATATCTATGGAATTAAGGATTAGATTAAAATTATTTTATTTTACTTATTTTATTTCACTATGAAATAATTATTTGTATGTTATTGAGGGTTTCATCTTATTGATAAATGTAACACCCCACTAGGGAACCCAAGAGGATAAAATGGAATTACTATAAACATGGAAAAATTCTTTAAAAAAAAAAACTTAACTATACTTCTAACATTAATATTAAATCATGATAAAATATATTATAACATTACAATATCAACACCATTATCTCTTAGGTTTCCTAATGTTGCTACTTAACAATGCATAAAAAAATAAACACCTTAAATATAAAGTGCATACATTAGATTTTCCATGATCCTACACATACCCTAATATGTTTACAACTTTGATTTGTGGTCATATGTGAATGATTTACATTGGGAGAATTTGGAGGGCCACATGGCATAATAACACAAGAGTTTCATGGGAAATGGAAAGGAAAGGAGATTTTATAGTCCACACTACCAATCATATGTTTTTGGGTCTACATATGGTGACAATAATATGGGACTACTCCATACTCCTTGTGGGAGGCACCTAACTATTCTAAAAATAAGGCGTACATAGCTTACTACTCTTGTATTTTAACTTGTGATGTCTCTTTCAAGAGAACAAAATCTCCCTACTAGGCCAACTCAAGCTGGACTAAAATGAAAATTAAAGCTTTGCTCCAATGCACAATAATCTCATTGGCAATATTTTGTGTATTCACTAAAGATAATGAAATGACTTTGTCAAAGTTGTTACTCCTAAAGAGCATTAATGGTTATCATTAGTATCACTTAGTCATAAAGTCGGTAAAGGAGACAAGACATGACAACCAGTCAATACAGAAAGCCTTTACACAAAGTAGGACACAAGGCATATACTTGAGTTAACCGATCATAACTTTGACCGAGCATTCTTACCGATCTAGAAGATCACTGAGTACTGAGCATAGTGGTCATCAAACACCAGTTAATTATCGAGAGATGAATGCAGTGAACACCGAGTGAAACAGGAAACAACATAGCAGTTTGGAATGTCACAAACATCAAGGAAAATGGTTTACACTAATTAGAAAATGGTTTACCAAGATCGAGACAGAATTTAATATTGATGTAATCATTAAATTGTCGATGATTCCTATGTATTGAAGATCTAGGTTATTTATTTCCATTGTTGATCTTAGGTTTTCTAAGATATTGTAAAACCCTAATTAGGTCAACTTAGTTTGATATAAAATTTGTAAGGGTGTTATTTGATTATGTATCATCAAGAAGTAGCCACACTCAGGACATCAGAAGATCATACAGGGTTTTGACATAAGGATTTGATAGAATTATTCAATATTTCAGAACATACATAAGGCTACCGAGCAGGATAGAAGGTCATATACATCACAATGAGGTGATATTTTTATAATATTTTACATATCTGAATCAGGCAAGTTTGAGTTGCTATTTATAGATATATTACTGTTACTCTAACCATTGTAGTAGATTTCTAAATTTCTTAACAGAGTGAACTTAACATTTCTATTGTAAATCTCTTAACTAAGTGCACACTTGATTGTGTTGCTAAAATCCTCTAACCAGGTAGATCTAGATGACCTTATTGTTACTCCTAACAAGGTAAGATCATCAGAAGTGATCACAATCTTTGTATACTTAACTGACATACTTTGTTACTGTAGTAGTGAAGCTTTGTGGGTGTTATCCCCACTGCAATTTTTACCTTCTAACAAGGGTTTCTGTGATACCAAAACATTTGTGTTATGCGTATGAAGTTTCATGAATGATTTATTGATTAGATTACATGTATTTACATTTCAGTTATATTTTGAATGTATGTTACATACAATGGATTCAATCGGTTAATGATATCTATGCTTACAAAGTTTTAGTCTTGAAAAGTTTTAAAGGTACCGATTCACCCCTCCCCTCTCAGTATATATCTTTCCATAATCCCAAAAATTGGTATTAGAGATAGTTCTCTTGTTTTGTAAAGTTTAATCATTGAAGAGAAAATATCTTAAGGATGGAAAGGTATAAGCTTGATAAGACTATTGAGAATCAAAGAATATAGATGCAGATCTACATTTAACAATTTAAGGAAGCCAAAGAAGAACTAAGAAATTTACTGATTAAAAGGAAGGATATGGCACTTCGGTATAATAAGACTGATTATTATGAAGAAGAGATAGATGATCCATTTGAGGCATTTGGATCTAGATCTGGTAGCATATCTGATGCATCTAAGGAACCATATCAAATCTATCTGAAAAGAATCTACATCTTACTGAACAAGTGAAATCACTACAGACCAGTCAAGAGACACAAATGGTCATAGTGATTAATGTCATGAACAATGCAAGGCAAGCTGAACAAGAGAGAAATTTGGCTATTGAAGATAGGAAGCAAATGACTAATAAATTGCAAGAGAAGGAATATGAGATACTGAGACTCACCGAGCATCACTTTCAAATCTCTAATCAGATGGTTTTCATAAGTCAGGAAGTCAATCGAGTAAACAATGAGCTTACAAGGAAATTGGAAGACATCATCGAATTAAGAGAAGAGAATGAAATATTGAAGAATGAGGTAAATATTCAACATAAACATAATGAGATGATCAAGAAAGATGAATAAAGTACTAAAAGAATGGATGAATTTCTGTTTAGTTAGAAAAGACTTGATAACACAACTAGTTTAGGCTATACCAAGCAGGGAGAGTCATCAAGACAAGCTAAACATAAGAATACCTATGCTAATCCAAGGCCAAAGAAGCTATCATGTTATCATTGTGGAAAACCAGGGCACACATCAAATGTTTGCAGAAGAAAAGAAAAAGGTATTCCTAAATCCACTCCTAAATTTAATAGTTATTGCTATAAATGTAATAAGTATGGACATCAATAAAATGAGTGTAGATCAAAGTTGAATAGGACACTTAAGAAACCTTATATGGAAAAACATTGTCGCACTTGCAACATGCATGGACACATATCACATGAATGCAGGACAAAGATGAAGCAAGTCTGGACACTGAAAGAATAGAACAAAACATATAAAATGAGAAGGCAAGGTAATGCATATAATTGGGATTACAACACTTGGGTTAATTGCATTGCATGTGGTAGATATGGACATATTGTAGTAAATTGCATGAGAAAGAACTGGAGAGGAAGATATCGTAATTGGACAAGTACTAGTATGGCATGTTTTCACTATCACAAGGTCGGTCACTTGAGAAAAGATTGCAAAGACTAAGCACCAGAGATAAATGGTGATATAAATGTAAATACAATTGAAGAAATAATGAGGATAAGAAATCAAATGTGGATAAAAGCATCAAATGACAATGTTGGATCTAGCACTATAGTCAGTGACACCTCATCCATTGGATTAGGTGATATCACCACCTCCATCTAAGAAATTAAGGTATGTATGGAACTAAATTTCTATCAGTTACATCTTACAATAGTTCCTTATATCTAGTGACTGAACACCAAATCAACATGAAATGAGATGCACTATAGTACTATATGTTTAGAACTTAAAACGTGTACACTCGGTAAAAGCATGACCAAGTAAATGTTTGCTAGTTGGTGAATATTGGCAAGGTTAACCGAGTTGAAGTATCAACCGAGGTAATATCTAGTGTTAACCGAGTGGAAACCTTTGAAGTGTTAATCGAGTGCAACTATGTTTATCAAGTTGTGGTAGGTAAAGAATTTAATGTGGAAGTTTGAGCGGGAAAAGAGATTTTAGGTATAAATATGCGATGAAGTTAGTCATTTCATCATACAAAAATCACAGGAAGAACCAGAGCGACTTGAGTGATTTGAGAAAATAATTTCCAGAGCATTTGAAAGAGATTTAAGGAGATCCCGAGTGAACTTTTCACTACTTCAAGTAAGTTCCCCAGCCACCGAGTTGTTTTACTGAAATATTTGCGAAGCCCTAAATTTGAGAAACAATGGCATTTTCATCCAAGGTTATGAAATCGAAGTCCAAGAGTGACAAGAAGGTCACATTGATTAAGTCCATGACTTATGATGAACCCAAATACAAGTTGCACCCTGAAATAGCCTCATAGATTGATCAAACGGGTGTGTTTTCTAGTATACCACCTAAGGTTTTGTTGGTGCCAGATATCCATGCATACATCCATTTCAAAATCAGTGAAATCAGTGATTTCAACTTCAATCCACTTACCAGGAGCTGAGTGAGAATGAAAAGCTCAAGGATGAGCACAAACACCTAGAGGTGAAGTGATTGATGAATGCCCTAAATTTCCCAAGAGAATTCAAAATAGAATGGATTAGGGTTGTTCTTATCTGAGTGCATGAAGGTAAAATATAGCTAGATGAACTAGTTAAACAATCCAAGGACATTATTCATGTAGTTACCGGTTATCCTACTACTGATAAAGCTAAGGCCATAAGGAATACACTGAGGGTAGAGACTAAGAAACTCATAGGAGTTGAATGGGATGGAAGAGGAATAAGAGTTAATACAATTGTTAATCTGGAAACAAGGTTTGGAGCCTATGTTATTGGCTATAAGATATTTCAACCGAGCAGGCCAAACAGTGTACCTTGTGGAGCTATAGATACTGCTTATAAGACTGTTAAGAAGGGTCTTCAATTGGACCTTCCCGAACTACTACTAAAACAACTGGAGGAAAATATGAGAACCATTCTAGTAGAAAAGACAAAAACATGTAAGTTCAGTTCTCTACTAGTCTATATATTATTCTACCTACAAAACTTCTTTCCATCAGTTGATAATGTTGATTGGGATGTCAACCAACCAATTATTATGCAAATAAGTGAATTTATTCAGAATCTAGGTTAGAACTTTGTTACTGTTATGGATGGTTATTTTGAAGAATTCAAGGATAGAATGCATATAAGAAGCAGGATACCATGTCAGATGGTAGAGAAACACAAAGAAGATATATGTTTCCTAGTGGATACCAACACCACTTTAATCAAGGAAGTTGAACCAAGGACTGCTTGGTTACCCCTAATGGGTTGTGAACTAGATATTGACCCATATTGTAGGTTAATAAAGACACTGCTGGCAGGGCCAAAAGGTCCAAAATCTACTAGGTTGAGAACCTATGAGGAGGCTATGTTAAGAATAAAGATGGATCTAGTCAGAGTGAAAGTAAGAAGAAAATCCAAAAAGATGATGGAAACACTGGCAAAATAATTTGGAGAAGAAGAAGAAGAATTGATAGCTAAGGTGGTTGATGAAGCAATTGAAGAATTTTTTTTAATTGGTAATATTAAACATGAGGAGGATACCAAGTCATATAAGGAAATTCAAGCTGTACCGGTAAAGGCCACAGGGAAGAGGAAACAAGAAGAAAAACCTATAAGAGCAAGGACAAGATCCTCAACAGCTACTTCTCCTCCCTTGAAGAAAGGAATTACAAAAATAACAAGGCCAACTCCCACTAAGACATATCAAAAAAAGAAGAGAGGTGCCCAAGTCACCTCTGAGCAACGTAAAAAGAGGAGAAGGTTGATAAGAGATAAGGATGATGTAGACTTTGAGGAAGAAGATGAACAAGGTAAATTTAAGGTTGTTGTAAATAAAAGTCAGTTGGTAGATGAATTCGTTGAAAATATAAAGGAAACAGGTAGAGTAGGTCACCCTAAGATGAGTTGGTATGTACATATGTCTATCAAGGATCGAGAGAAAATAGAAGAAGATATCATTCAAATGATGATTAAATTTAAGAGAGTACCTATTGAATTTGCAAAATATGTTCCTAAGGAACTATATGAGAAGATTTCAACAAGGTGGACTTACACCTTGCATACAGAAAAGAAAATGAGGGAACACTCATTAATTTTGGCAATACCTACCTTATCTGTTACCAAGATTGAAGAACTAATGAAGCAGTATTCCAAATTATTTTTGATGAAGATTAGAGCATTTGATATTTTGGTAGGTAATCTTGAGGTAGTTGATGAAAATAGCAAGCTTCTATGGACTATAATTTTGAAAGCTAGAGTAGAAGCTGATCAACTTGCATTGGCTATCATTCCTGAAAAGAAGGATAAAATAAAAGGAAAAGGAGTCCACTCAGATGATGCTGACATAGCCACCAAGGACCCAATTCATATATCCGATACCAAGATAGTAGATGATACTCATGTCATGGATTTCTACCTAGCCGGATATACTGAAGAGTATACACAGGATGCTCCCAAGCAACTAGTAACGACCGAGATAGATAATGTCATGATTGAAGATATCACACATGGAGATCCTGATGATGATGTAAATAATGACGAGGACATCACTATAGCTATAGATAACACCAAAGAGAATCAACCTAGTGAGACAAAAATAGTTTATATATCGGGTGATTTACCTATACTAGTTCAAGCAATTGAGATTGCTACACAAGGGGAACCCGAAGGATCTATACCCAAGAAACAAAATGATACAATTGAGGGATAGGGTACAAAAGAGAAGAAAGATACAAATGATCTTGAAAATAAAGAGGCTGAAAGAAAAGAACTAGAAAAGAAGGCACCTATAGAGATGTCTACAATAGACACCAAACAAGATGCTCAAGGACAAGACACCGAGACACCAGCCACCGGGAAAGATAAGGAAGAGAGTGTGTTTACCAAGAAAGATAAGACAAATCTAGAGATCAAAGCTCTTGTACCATACATAAAATACCCCACACATGAGAAAAAGAAAAAGAAGAAACATGGTAAGGGTCCTATCACACTAGATGAAATTATAGAAATTCCTGAATGTGACCCTAGGACTCTAGACCCCAAAGCCTTAATAAGGTATGGTGAATTATGCACAAGGAAGGCTGCACAGGTGAAGTTAAGGCATGAAAGTAAAAGAAAATAGGTCTTAGAGGAAGTTAGAGACATTTTGATGCAAGTAGTCCCCGATATCAATGTTTATGAGGCAACTCCCATCATTGATCAACTTTCCACTCTAACCGGCCACATCAATGCCCCTGATGTAGATGCTGAAAAGATAATGGAAGATAGGGAAATGGCCAAAATTCAATTAAAGCTAGCAAATAAAATAAGCCAAGAAGTGGCAATCAACAAGGTCAAGCTATCAGAGGTCATTACCAAGCTTGACACCATTAGTCAATAGATAATTATAATTTTGTATAAGTTATGCACAGTAGACCACTTCACTACCGAGCTTAGTGAAAAGATAAAGAAGCTTGATGAAGAGATATAGGTTAGTGAAAATAATTCTTTAACCAAGCCAAATGTATTTCATAAGCATTACACTAAAGTTCAAGAACTCCAGTAGTTAAGAATTGACTTGAGGAAGAAAGAGGATACAATCAGAGAGAAAATAATTGAGCTTCAGGCTGAATTGCTTCCACATCTCAAGATAATGGAGAGACATGTGAATAAGGAAAAGGATTTAGTTTCCACCTCGGAGATATCAGTGTTAGAAAACATTTTTTATATGCATGCACACGTCAATTTAGAGCAAATTTCTCTTGAGAACCTTAAGGAGGAATGGAAAAACCTCTTGGCTGCATTGAACAAAACCCATCATAATATTTTTGACAAGTTGTGACTACATTTTTTTTGGCATTAATTTAAAAAAGGGGAAATTATATGTATATATATATATATATATATATATATATATATATATATATATATATATATATATATATATATATATATATATATATATATATATATATATATATATATATATATATTCTTGTATGTACTTCACACCGAGAGCATGTACAAAGGGGGAGTTCACATAAGATTCATATTTTTGTTAAGTACAATTTTTTGAAGTTGGTACATATACATAAAGTTTAGATACTAATGCCAAATGGGGAGAATGTTACTCCTAAAGAGCATTAATGGTTGTCATTAGTATCACTTAGTCATAAAGTTGGTAAAGGAGATAAGACATGACAATCAGTCAATACACAGAGCCTTTACACCAAGTAGGACACAAGGCAGATACCTGAGTTAACTGATCATAACTTTGACCAAGCATTATTACCAAGCCAGATGATCACCGAGTAACGAGTACAGTGGTCACCGAGAATTCATATGAACCGAGTACCAGTTAATTACCGAGACATGAATGCAGTGAACATCAAGTGAAACATGAAATGACATAGAATTTTGGAATGGCACAACATCAAGGCAAATGGTTTATACCGATCAGAAAATGGTTTACCAAGATCAAGACAGAATTTAATATGGTTGTAATCATTAAATTGTTGATGATTCCTATGTATTGAAGATATAGGTTATTTATTTCCACCGTTGATCTTAGGTTTTCTAAGATATTGTAAAACCCTAATTAGATCAACTTAGTTTGATATAAAATTTGTAAGGATGTCATTTGACTATGTATCATCAAGAAGTAGCCACACTCATGATATCAGAAGATCAAACAAGCTTTTGACATAAGTATTCAGTTTTTCAGAACAAACCTAAGGCTACTGAGAAATATAGAAGGTCATATACATCACAATGAGGTGATATTTTTATAATATTTTATAGATTTGAATCAGGCAAGTTTGAGTTGCTATTTACAGATATATTATTGTTACTCTTTAACAATTGTAGTAGATTTCTAAATATCTTAATAGAGTGAACTTAACAGCTCTATTGTAAATCTCTTAACTAAGTGCACACTTGATTGTGTTGCTAAAATCCTCTAACCAAGTAGATCTAGGTAATCTTATTGTTAATCCTAAAAGGGTAAGATCACCAGAAGTGATCACAATCTTTGTAGCCTTAATTGACATACTTTGTTACTACACTAGTGAAGCTTTGTGGGTGTCATCCCCACCACAATTTTTACCTTCTAATAAGGGTTTCTGTGATACCAAAATATTTGTGTTATGCGTATGAAGTTTCATGAATGATTTATTGATTAGATTACATGTATTTACATTTCATTTATATTTTCAATGTATATTACATGCAATGGATTCAGTTGGTTAATGATATCTATGCTTACAAAGTTTCAGTCTTAAAATTTTTTAAAGGTACTGATTCACCCCTCCCCTCTTAGCATATATCTTTCCATAATCCCAACAAAAGTTGCGTACATAGTGAATGGAGATTGTAGGATATGTAATGGTTGTTGGACATTATGTGGAAAGCTTATGCATTGGTACAAGGATATGATTAAAAGTTTTGAAGAGATCATGATGGTGTACAAGTGAGATAATTATTTGATTTGTTCATTGCACATTCGACCCCAGTCATGGGTTCAATTCAGCTTAGATGATTAAAAGTTTATTAAAGCTAGCAAAAAGGCAAGTTCTACACATGTGTACCTTAGATGTTGTTGACTTCTTAACCATGAAATGTAAGAGATTAATGATGAGAATTCACAATAGTACATTGAGATGAAACAATATATGAGTCAATTGTTTTCAAGTTTAGATTTTTTATGTCAAGCTGATAGTGGAGGTTGATTCAATCACAAAAGGAATGAATATATATGAAATATTGTCATTGAGCCTAATTTCTAGACAAATATGACTATTATTGCCATTGTTCCATGAGTAGAGAATAATATATTTTTGGTCTAACTGAGCTCATTGGAAGCTTAAGGGTAAGTGCAAGAAGTTGAGTCCACTTTTAGGGGAGCTTTTTGTGTGCAAAACTGACTTTTGGTGGAAGATGTTTTCTATGGAAATTTCTCATAAAATTAAAACCCATTATAGATATGATTATAAAATTTTAAAATAATTATTTTTGGTTTAGTTGGACTAATTTTTATATTTTCCATATAATTCCTAATAAAATAGGTACATAAGTGTGAAATAATTAGTTTTTTTTTAATAACTTTAATTTTTCACATTTTTCAAAAAATAAATTATATGACATCAAACTAGAGACAATTATTTTCACTTTGAAAAAAATAAAATTTGAAAAATGATGAGTTTAGGTCAACTTATGTTTGTTGTACACGAGGGGTTTTCAAAATAGAAATCATGCCCTATAAAAAATAGTAGAAAAAAATATATTAAAAAAAAATTACAATTTTTTTGACCATCAATCTTATGTGTCTTAAAAATCATATCCCAAAAGGCCTAAAAATTACTTTCATTTAGGTCAAATTATGGTTGTCGTACACATGCATGGAAGGTCCTGAAAAAGTGACTTTCAAACAATGGTTTTTGGAAACACCTAGTGAAAATAATTTTTTATTATCCGAGTATTAAAATAAATTACATATTTAGAAACTATACTTTTAATACTACATTTCTTATTATTGACCTTTTTAAAGATTCCATCTCTAAGTGCTTCAATTTTTTAGGTCAATTGGGATGAATTTTGATAATAAGGGAAAACAGTTTCACTTTTTGGCCAAAAAGTGGACTCAACTTCTTGTTGACACCCTTAAAGTAGAAATAAATGTAAGATTGACTGTGGTCAGTGTAAAAACATGATATATTTTGATGCATTACATACTAAATTAAAATGAAAAGAGTGAAATCAATAGATTGCAATTTTTATGATAATATGCTAGTCTTCTTGAGTTCACTACTTTTTAGACTTTGACCTTTTCTTGGAGGCATCATTCTTATAATTTTTGTAACTTCATTCAAGATACAACATTCTTTCCTTACTAGAATAGTTTCTAGCATAGCTTTTAAGAGATAGCAACAAGTTTTAGAATCTGAATGCAAAATGTGATAAAATAGAGAAATGACAAAGATTTTGTATAGAAACAAAACAAAACAAAATTTGTAAAGACAATGTATTAAGACAAATGCAACATTTGTTTCACACTGTCATGTTTGTTGGCAAGTTGTCTATACTAAAGTATATGACTAGATATAGTGTTGTCATTATGGCAACAAAGTCATAAAGCAGTTTGGAGATAGTGCACTTAGTGTAAAGATCAGAATTCAGTTAAGTGTTGAAGAATGGACAGTATACAGAGTCCCAACAGCTCATAGCATCAACACATGTGTGTACAGATGAATTGTGGTATGCTCCTTGGAAGTTAAGGTTGTTAGACTATACTTATGCTTAGTCTATGAGCGCATAAGTAGATATCCAAAGATGTCATAGTTACAGTCAGTTGAAGTTGCATAGCCAGTGTGTGCCAGCAGCGAACAGAGCATGGAGCCAATAGTTAGCTTTTTGGTTTGCGATTATAATTTAGCATTGTAAAGGCCATGCACCCATTGCATTTAGGTTGCTGACATGTTTATATGTATAATTGTAACCACGCTTAAGCCAATTCATTTGGAAGTGTTGTTTGTAATTAGTTATAGGGCCGACCTAATTGTAAAATTGGTATGAGCGCATAAATATAAGGTGTGCCCATTGTATTTGGTATGGAAGTTGAAATAGAGTTGTGAGAAGCAAAGAAAAGGTATGAGAAGTGAGCATAAGATGTATTAGAGCTTTGATAGAGGTCAAAGCATCAACGCACCAAAGGAACCGATCTGACAAACAGTGTCACAGTGAACAGTTCACCTACAAATATAGTGTGTATCTGAATCAGAAGGTTGTAGCCTTCACCATTTGAGTAGTGAGCTCTAGGATAGTGAGTCCACTCCCCTAACAGGGATTATTATAAAAGACTCCTAATAGGGTCCGACCCTTAACAAGGTCTACTCTACTTAAAGCATTGTAAAGCTACTCCTAACAGGGTAAAGGATCTTCTAACAAGGATCACAAAACACTAGTGTAGATTATTAGTGGGTATCAAGTCCCACCAAGGTTTTTACCTATTTGGGTTTCCCCGTAACCATATTGGTGTCATGTGTTGATTTCATGTTTCATGTTTATGTGAATGTTTAATTCAGTTCTTAAGCATTTATGTTCTGCATAAAGATTAAAGTAAAAAGATAAAATATAGTGAACACTAATTCACCCCCCCATCTAAGTGTTCCCATTCCTAAAAACTAGTATCAAAGCTCTAGTCCTCAGCAAATAAGTTTAACCACTTGAGGAGATCATGGAAAAATCAGATATGAAACATTTGAAGAAAAAGCTTGAAGCCGCTCTTGAAGACCTGGACAATTCAGAAAGAGAAATTGAAGAACTAAAAGAAAAAGTCAGTGATTCTCAATTAGTTATCAAAAGACTAAGAAAGGATTTGAAAGGATGCTCTAATATTGAACTTGAAGAAAAAGTCAAGAAGTTGAGTGAAGAAAATGCATCCTTATTAAATTAGCTTGAAAAATTTGATGACAAACTGATGAACAATCAAGATGTCTATAATGAACAAGTCAAGGAGAACCTTCAACTCAATGAAGAACTAAGGGAAGCTAACTTAGAAATCTTGGAGCCAAAGAATATAAAAGAGAGCTTGGAATCTGAATTGAAGAAGTCAAAGGATCATATTGACAAATTACACACCAGTGCTGAGTTGGTAGAATGACAGTTGTATGCAAGAAGAATCAAAGGAGACACTAGCTGCATTGGATACGATGAAGCACAAAATTAGATTAACAATATGCGGGCAAGAAAGGAGTCACAAAAGAACTCTACTGATGATGAGAAGACTGAAGATCAAACCAAAGACAATGGTGGTCCTCCTATGAATGACAAGCAAGTAGAACGCACTTGTTTTGCTTGTAACAAGTATGGACACATTACAAGAAACTGTACAGAGGTAAAACCTTTTAATGGCTACTGTTATTCATGCAATAGATTTGGTCATAGAGGTAAGAATTGCAAGCCTAGTAAGAAGAACATAACTCAAAAAGATCAAAGAAATCAGAATCAGACAAATGTTAGAAATTCTCAGAATGTTACATGTCAAATATGTAACTATAATGGTCACTCAGCCAGAACATGCAGAATGGTGAGTCATGTCAATGCACCAAGGAATAATAGACCTCCAGTCATTTGTCACTCTTGTAAAAAGGCTGGACATATCTCAAGATTCTATAGATCAAGGACGCAAGGTCAGGAAAGCCCTAAAAAGACCGAAGAACCAGTTTTGGATCCTGAAGCAAAAGTCAAGTTTGTGAAAGCCTCAGAGGATGCAAGCTTGATTTGGTTAGAAGAAAAGAAGGACAAAGTTGATGAGAATGTATTGGATGCATCCCAAGTGGACGCACCCTCTACATTTGCATGAATGGCCCTCAGGATCATAGGGGGAGCTAATTTAGCTCTAGACCCCTGTGTGGCTGGTATACTCATCCTTAGAGTATGTGCCTTTGGACTTAAGCTTTTGGAGTGTATAGGAACCTTCTTGCAAGAGTGCACATGCTGATTGTTAGCAGAGCTCAATTTTGAAATTTTGAAGTGACAACCTAGTTTACGCGACATGCATTGATGGAAGATTTTTCACTTTAAATTACACAAAAGTCATTTGATTGCTCATTGCATTCAAATTTAGAGAGATAGAAAGAAAAAGGAGCCTTGGAAGTTTTTGTGAAGTCTTGATTGATCTATTAGAGATTTGCTACAGTTATTAGTGCATTTGATCGGTTGTAGTAACCCTAGCTTGTTGTGCCAATTTGGAAGCCATCAGATCATCTATAAGTTCAATTGGAAAGAGATTATCAAGTAAGTTATGGCCACTCCCATAGTTTTTGATGTTGCTAAAAAGAAGAGATACATTTTCAAGAGGACCCGTTTAAATCAACCCTAGATGATTTAGAGGGAGCATTCTCCTGCATGCCGATGGGCCTCATGCATGTAGAAGACATAAGGGCTTACATCTATTGTAAGAAGGAACCTGTTGGACTAGATAGGTTAAGGGTGCACATGGACATAATGTTGAAACTAGACAAAACATTCATGGATGAATACACCAAATGGAATGATCACCCCATTGTTGAATATGCCACAACATATGAATTCTATGAGATTGAATGGATAAAGATCTTATTAAGAAGAATCCATGATGATTTGTTTTGGATTGGAGATGTTCCAGTTAGAATCACAAATGACCTAATTCATGAGATGACAGACATTTCTAGGATAGGTGTCATCCTTCCAGTGGGAAAGGATGTTAGAAAGATGGTTGAAAAGGTATGTAAATCTAGAAGTGATAGGCATGGTATGACCATTGAGCTTATAGAGAAAGCAGACATCAAATTGATGTCAATGATACTGGGTTACAAGTTTCATCACACTAGCAGGGTGAATAGTGTGTCTGCAGGCACTATTCTAGCAGCTATCAGGCTTGTGCAAGAAGCTGGAGAGTTCAACTTGTGTGAGATCTTGCACACATAGTTGATAGATAACATCAAAGCTATCAAACATGAAAAAACAAAGTTATTCAGGTTTGGGTCCCTAATCATCTATATGTACCTTCATATAGTTGGTAAAGTGTCAGACTTGTATCTAGACAAGTCCATTCCAACCATGCCACAGATATCAAACAAGGAATGCACTGAAAGTACCTTAAGAGACTATATAAGCTTGGAATTGAAGACCTTCAGAGCAAGGATGAAGATGAGGTACATGATTCCTGAGAATATTATGGAGAAGTATAAAGACACAATATGCTTTATGGTGGAAATAGACACTACATTTATGGAAGCCGTTGAGCCTAGAACTAAGTGGATTCATCCACTTGGGTATGAGGTAGAGGAACAAGTTTTTGAAGCCTATGCACAGGTATTGCTATCAGTCCCTAAAGATGATAATGAACCTAGGTGGGGAACCTATGAAGAAAAGACTAGAGAAGTTGATGCTAAGCTGGACAGTGCTGCAACAAAAATAAAGGTTGCAAAGGTCACATCTAAAATTTTGAGAATACATGGTGTATCTAAAGCAAACCTTGATAAAGCAAGGGATGAAAAGATTTACATAGAATTGAAAGGCACAGAAATAGAAGAAGAACATGAAGATCCTAAGCTGAACAAGATAAAAATTGAATCAAATGACTGTCAAAAGGGTAAAGAAGACAATACTCCTTCTATGCCCAAAGATACTCCTCTGGAGTATAAGCCTTTATTCAAGAGGAAGAAAGAAGCTAGCACTAGTCATCCATCCTCGTGAGCATTAAGGAGAAAGAAAAACACTCAAGCACCTCCTCAGGTAGGATTCAGACCCAGTCTTAAAGTTTTGAATGCAAGAATTGTTGATGAGGGTAGAATTGATCAAGTAGGGAAGTTCTATGAATCTTACAGTGAGATTGACAAATCAGAAATACATAGTATGATTGTCAAACACATGATAAAGTTCAAGAAGATAGTCCTTGAGTTGAAAATAGAAATTCCAGATAAAGTATGGGATATTTTATAAAATATAAAGAGACAAGCAAATGAAGAAGATCTAAGGATCAGAGAAAAAGTATTAGAAGATACTCTGCCTGTATGTTCTAAAGAAGAAGTGGTATTGATATTAAATTTGGTGAATCCACACCTAAGGACTAAGATGAGGACACTTCACATCATGAACAAAGACTATGAGCTAATTACGAAGGAAACAAAAAAGGATTTTGAGAAGGTGTTATTAGAACAACAGATAAAACTACCTACTGTGCCCATCTTTCATGCACCCATTAAGGAAGATAAAGTGGCAGAGCCCACTAATTTACCAATGACAGGTCCTTAGGACTCAGCGCCCATAGCATAAACTCAAAAAGAGGTAGACAAGTCTACGCCCATGACAAAATCACACAAAGATAGCACTATTATCATAGATAATGTGGAATTAGCCATGGCGGCTACTGATAAGGATTTGGACAAGTTTGAGGAAGCATTTTTTAGCACTGAGGAAGCTGAAATCCTATGCAGCAGTACACCTCCCATTCAACAAGAAGTACTCATAGAAGATGTTTCTGATGAAAAAGAAGAAGAGAAGAAAGAAGGAGAAAAAGAAAAAGAAAGAAAAAATGAAACTATTGTTGAACTGGTCACAATGAAACAAGAGATGATGGACATCAGTCTGATCACTCCCTCCTTAGCATTGTTGTCAAGTTTGATACCTCACACAAGTAGTTTGGAATCCTGGAAAGAAGTAGACTTGATTAAGTTCAGTGTCCTGGCTATGGAGAAGGAAAAGGAGAAGAAAGTCATGAGAAATCCTCTCCTTGTGGAATCAATGAATATCTTGAGCAGTTTATTGCCTGAAGATAAGAAAGTGCAAAATGTAGATTCGGTTGATGATGTGAGCACAGTCATCTCATAGTTCAAAGTCAATTTTTCTAGCTTAGAAGAATCCGCAACCATAGTGGTAGAAGAGAAATACTTGAAGAAGAGCCTCAATGAACTAATGAGAAACTTTGCACTAGAATTGAATTCTCTTAAGTCTGGTCAGGCATCCTTGAAGGAATTTGCAGATCAAGGAAGGAAAGTCATTGTAGAATCCATGGATCAGGATAAGCTCACTAATGCCCATCTTAAGAAGATGAAAGATGTAGAGGCAATGATTGAGAAGGTGAAGAATTCAGTGCTAGACACATCCACTGATGTGAACTTGTGTAACAATGTCTATCAAGGTCAGTTGGACATAATTGAGAAGGCAGAGAAAGAAATGGAGAAGATAAGGTCTAGATAGACTCAATTGAGGAATGCTCTTGTGCCCTCACTAGACATTCTCAGTCAGAACATAAAGGACATTGATGTGACCATGATAACCTATGATCAAGGTCTGAGTACAGAATTGGAGAAGATGGAGAAGCTTCAATATGCATTATGCGCCCATCTACAGATAGTCAATTCACTGATAACCTTTTGGAAGAAGGAGATCCAGAACCTCAAGATTACATATCCAGATGTTTTCCCTTAGTGAGAAAGTGTACATATAGTTTTTTGATGCACCTTTGTCATTAATGTCAAAGGGGGAGTTGTGTATAGAATATGGAGTATATATATATATATATATATATATATATATATATATATATATATATATATATATATATATATATATATATAGGAGATATAAGGTTATGTATAGAAGATGTATAGAAGACAAATGTTTTTGTGTAAATGTACAGTTAGTAACTTGGTCATATTCTTTTGTTTCCATCAATGAAAAAGGTGGAGATTATTTGCAAGTTGTCTATACTAAAGTATATGACTAAATATAGTGTTTTCATTATGGCAACAAAGTCATATAGTAGTTTGGAGACAACGCACTTAATGTAAAGATCAGAATTCAGTTAAGTGTTGAAGACTGGACAATATACAGAGTCCCAGCAGCTCAAAGCATCAGCATGCATGTGTATGGATGAATTATGGTATGCACCCTAGAAGTTAAGGTTGTTAGACTATACTTATGCTTAGTCTATGAGCGCATAAGTAGATATGCAAAGATGTGATAGTTATAGTTAGTTGAAGTTGCACAACTAGTGTGTGCCAGCAACGAACAGAGCATGGAGCTGACAGTTAGCTTTTTGATTTGTGATTATAATCTAATGTTGTAAAGGCCATGTGCCCATTGTATTTAGGTTGTCGACATGTTTATATGTATAATTGTAATAATGCTTAAGCCAATTCATTTGGAAGCATTGTTTGTAATTAGTTATAGGGCTGACCTAATTATATAATTGGTATGAGTGCATAAATATAAGGTGCACCCATTGTATTCGGTATGGAAGTTGAAATAGAGTTCTGAGAAGCAGAGTAGAGGTATGCAAAGTGAGCATAAGATGTATTAGAGATTTGCTAGAGGTCAAAGCATGAGTGCACCAAAGGAACTGATCTAACAAGCAGTGTCACAATGAACAGTTCACCTGCAGATATAGTGTGTATCTGAATCAGAAGGTTGTAGCCTTCACCATTTGAGAAGTGAGCTCTAGGATAGTGAGTCCACTCCCCTAACAGGGATTATTGTAAAAGACTCCTAACAGGGTCTAACCCTTAACAAGGTCTACTATACTTAAAGCACTGTAAAGCTACTCCTAACAGGGTAAAGGATCTTCTAACAAGGATCACAAAACACTAGTGTAGATTATTAGTGGGTATCAAGTCCCACTGGGGTTTTTAGCTATTTGGGTTTCCCTGTAACCATATTGGTGTCATGTGTTGATTTCATGTTTCATGTTTATGTGAATGTTTAATTTAGTTCTTAAGCATTTATGTTCTGCATAAAGATTAAAGTAAAAAGTTAAAATACAGTGAACACTGATTCACCCCCCCCTCTCAATGTTCCCATTCCTAACAATGTTTACTCATTGTGAAATTGACTATTCTAGGAATTGTTGCAGTAAGTGTTACTATAGAATTTGAAGTAAGATAAGGTGAATAAAAAATAGAATATGGTAATGGGAACAAACTGGGGGATTCACATTTTAGATTTAGAATCCCAAATATAATCTCCAACCAATCAAGTAGTAAGCTTGTGATTTCCAAGAATGGAAAAGATTGCAAGTAAAAACTCAACTTCAGTTCACTTTAAAAATGATATCTAATCTAGAAACATGTTTCAAAATGAGCTAATCATGAAATATATACAAATCCCAATTCTGCAATCATCAAACAATGGGTCAAGATATAACAAAAGTTGTAATTTGGCGCTATAGGATAACCTGTTGTAAATTTTTATACAAAAGAAAATTTGTAAAGTAGTATTAGGGGGATTTTGAACTTTGGACAGAAGTTTGTCCATACATTTTGGGAGGTATTTTATGTAGGAGAGGTGACTCAATTTTGGCTATATGAGATGATTTAGGTTGAATCAACAAAAACACAATTATGTGTTTGTTGCAATTGTCTCACTGGTTGTTTAATTTTTTCTTTCAAACAAGGAAGTTAAAGATCTTGCATGTTTGTCCATCCAACTTTATTGAATTGCATATTTCATTTATGGATTATATTCAAGAGGTGGATTAAATTTCTTTGAGTAAAATTAGGAGGATTGTACATTCTAAGAGGGAATACCTTTTCTTATGTGTTACTGTGATGTAGCAATATAGGATTACCCTTTAGATATAATAGTTTTGTGTTAAAAGGAAACACTTATATTGCTATATTCGACTTTCTTGCCTAGATAAAGTGTACCAATTAGAATCTATTTGTCCAAAGATGTAGGAAACCAAAGAATTTAAACATAAATAATTTTGAATCTAGTTCATTTTATTTTTTGTTCTAGTTTAATTGATACTCGTTCTTTGAGTTGAAAAGGTGATATAATTCAACAACATTGCAAGTTTTGGTTCATCTTACAAATCTTGGTGCAAGGTAACGAGAACATATCTTCTTGATGTGATAAAATATAAATTATTTCTTTGTGATATAATGGTTACCCCATAGGTTTGGTAGAGCCTTAAGTGTAGAAAAAATAGTTGCAAAAAATATCTCGTTCGTTGGCCAAGTATCCCATTAAGTCTAATCATAATAAATGACATATATTTAGGATTTAATAATGTGTAGATTTGAGAACCAACATCTAGATTTAAGATCCTTTTACTTATCACCACTAGATTTTATATCTCATGTGCGACCTAACTATCATCATCTATGTGCAATTGGTTGAGATCTTGGTTGCATGTGTCCATACTTGTGTTCCATGCTTACTTGTTGACATGTATATACTATGTGATGTGTTTAATCTCTTTTCCTCTTTGTTGATTACGTTTCCCATTTGTGAATTTTTGTGTTTTGATGGTTAATCATACTTGGATGCATTTAAATTCTTTGATGGTTATTTATAACTTTTTCCATGTTTGTGATCCTACACCCCTTATTTGGATTTAGTGTGTGTGATCCTACTCTACTTATTTGACATGAGACAAAAAGTGTGTGTGTGTGTGTGTTTCCAAGTGATCATCAAGTGATCATCTCCTAGTACAATAGGGTGGACCTATGGGTACTATGTGGTTAGGTGTCATCAAACCACCATTAGGGACTAGTAAATTCATTGTTGTGGCTTAAGATCACGTGTAATATGAAAAACATTTCATTTCCTTCTTTTAATTTCATTTTAAGAATGTTATTACAACATTGTATATCACACCCTATGAAAATTCACATTGCATAATGCCTTCACTTTAGCTAAATCAAAGATAATGATTGTTCTTCCACCTCATAAACTTTCTTAGCCTTCCTTTCCATCTTTCACTACCTACCTTTCCAATCATTCAATCTATACTATTCATGGACATGTACATTCTATAAATATGTATGAGCATTACATATTCATACCACACATATCTACAACTTAAGGTGGTCATTGAGATATTACACTTGCTAATTTTGACAATGTATCTCCTCTTTAGGCTCCCACATGCATTGGAATGAGTCCAAACACATTTTATCTTGAATTTTTGTCTCTTTTTTTTGGGTATTAAGAACTATGTAATGTAATGAGAAGGGCCAATTCAACAATTTAAACTAATTCTGATCACCAGTTATAGTAAATTGATTATTGATGCATTAAACATTATCGTTGATCACACTCATAAACATAAAGCAGTAAATGAAAATCAAAACATCACAACCATAAATACATGTGACACAATGATTTTGGTATCCTAGAAACCCTTGTAAGAGGGATAAACCATGGTGGGGATGCTACCTACAATCTTCTCTACTGCAGTGTGGAAGGTGCCCTATGAAAGGATTACAAAACTCTTTCTAAGAGTTATTCATCTTATGAGATATGCCTAGTACACTATGAGATGTACAATAAAGAGCTTTGAAATTCTACCTTGTGTGAGGATTAAAACCTTGATCTAGAGATTCGCCTTGTAAAAGGGTTTAGCAACTAAGACTTGTAAGAGTCTGCCTTGTGAAATGATTTAACTTGTTGCAATTGTGAGAGAACAACAAGTAACCGATATATAGTAGCATTCCTCACCTCTAAGATCCTTTATGTACTGTAGCTTCTCACACTTCCATACTATTTGTGACTCAAACCTCTCCTTGCAATATTTCCACAATCTTTTGTACCAGTTGTTGATTAATCTTGTAATTATTTTCCTTCACAAAACTATCTAACCCATTGTATCCTTCTCACAGATAATATTTTATAAGATTCCTTACTATTTTTTTCTCTTAAACAACACCATTGATTTTTCCTTTTAAGTGTTTAGCTCTCCCCTCACTCAATTCACTAATCTCGAGACAATAACACATTTTTCTCTTAGACTTCAAACTTTCTTTTAAGTCATTTTACACTTTAAGTTCAACTTCTTGTAGAATGTTCTAGATCATCATTAACCTTAGATAAAACCATCCATTCAATTAAAACAATAGAATCTTAACAACTCAAATAACTTTCATAACAAACCTCACCTCAAAATTTGTGTCAATTTGTCATTTAATGATCAAAGAAATAATGTTGCAATGTTTATTCCAAGATACTAATTAATCATTCAAATCCAAACAAGACATTAGAATTTAAAGATTTGGCCATGCAATTCATCTCTAACATGTTGCAATACATCATCCTGTAAAACCACTCCTCATAATACTTTGATCTTCATATTCATTGATCAATTTTCCATCATGTTGTTGTTCTTCTTGCTTATCGGTTGTGTTACTTAGTCAGTTTTAGGTTGTTTAGAGTAGATTCTTCATTTCTAGTCATTGTCAATTGTGTTGGTAGATTGTTTAGTGTGTTTGACCATCAATGGAAACATTTGATCAGATAGGTATCATTATTTATTATCTTTCCCAGTTAGTTGATCAATGCCAACAATCTCCCCCTTTGGTATTGATGGAAAACCGTGTCAATTTCAAATGTGTACAAACAATGGAAAAGAAAATGAAAATTACATAACACATTGTTCAAAGTAACTCACAACAAAACTTCACCAAAAGATTTCCATTTCATTAATTGATAGTACTCCATGTACAATATTGTTCCATTTTGTTTCTCCTCCTTTTATGATACTTCAAAAAATTAAAAAAAAGTATAAGCAAAAACCTAACATATAAACAACATGTTCACATTTACATTTTCAGCATATTGTTTTGTTCATCATATTCTCCCCCTTTTGTCATCAAGGACAAAGGTGTAAAGAGAAATTGTAGTCCACATTGCATTCAGTCAAATGACACTACAACTTATCAAATATACCCGTGTAAGTTTTCCTTGTTGCACTCAATGTAGTATCCCAAATTGTCCTTAAATGTACGAGTGCAATATTCTAACCCATAAGATTACCTGACAGATCTTCTAATTCATCCTGTGTAGATAGCTCATGTTTCCCAATCAAGTACTCAACATTCTTAACACTTACTATCATTATATCAGTAGTAGGGGCCAAAATGAGTTCAAATCAAATAACGTGTTCACCTTTTCTTCATGCTCATCCTGAATTAGTTTTAGCTTACCTCCCAGATCTCTGACTTTAGCTGCATAAACTGTAGCACTTTTAGAAGTTACATCATACTTCTCAATTGTTTCATCCAATTACTTATGAAATTCTTCTACCTTCTTGTCTATATCACTTATAAACTCAGATATCTTTGACACTTTTGTTACTATTTCACCAACAATTTTTAGGTTACCTTTTGCATTCTCAACTTCTTTCTACAAACTTTCTTTGTCTTTTGCAATCTAGGCCTTTACCTTTTCCATCCTTTTCTTCTCATAGCCATCTTCAACTAATGACATTGAAACTTTATCCAATAATGATGTATCCTCCAGTACTACCCTTTCTAACTTGTCCAGTTGATCAATGACATTATCATTTTCATCAATATCAAAATTAGGTATTAAGGTTTGCAATATCTCCTTTTCTATTTTGATTACTCTCTCATTCTTCTTCTTCAATCTTTCCTTGTTTCTCTCAGCTTGTACTTTTAACTTATCTGATAGTGCCATCATATCCTTAGGACTCAACAATTTGAAATCTACATTTTCTAAATTCATCTCTTCAATGGCTTCCTCTTCCTCACACACTTTGTGAATTTGTATACTCACTCTTCTCCTTTTCTTTTCTGACTCACCAAGCTTCAAATTTATCTTAACCGATTGCTCTTCTTTTTCTGCTATCTAAACATTGGTATGGGTTACCAATTGTATATATTAATGTGTAGTAGGAGGGGTAAGTGTAACTCTTGGTGATATCTTTACCTCCTCATAAGGTATTTCCTCAATAATTACCTCATCTTTATTTTTCTCCTCTATTTTATGATCTTCTTGCTTCTCTATTTCCTTTACATGTGCAGGGATGGCCTCAAGAACTTTACCAATTACTTGTGATGGAACATAAGAGCTAGGTAGAGAGGGTGAACCAGGTGGTTCAAGGACTTCTACCTCATATTTTTCTAATTCCTCTTCTTCTTCCTCATCATAATGCTCAGGTTCTTCACCTTCTTCCTCTTCATGTCCTTCCTCTTGAGCTCTTTTAGATCTTTCAATTTAATCTTTCAAAGCTTTAATTGTTTGTTTATGTAGACCCTATGTTTCTCCTAACATAATCCTAGTGAATCTTCTTTTGATAGTGAAAGAATCCTTGTGTGCATAAAAAAAAGATTTAATTTCACTAACATCTAATATAGTATTACACTTCATCAATTCTTTCTCTCTTACTTCATTGTCAATACCTAAAGAAGTCTTCCATCTCCCATGTATTGTGTTAAACAAATTTTTAGAAATATGACCTCTAATTTTTGTAGGACCTCTATTGAAATTTTTCATACTCTTTATGATTGCATTTTCAATTCTTCTCTTAATCTCATCACTATGACTTAAATAATACTTCGTAAAAATTCCACCTAATCCTCCAAAAGTTTCAATAGCTTTTATAAATTAAGCAATTGAAATTCCTTTAGAAGTTATAGTTGCTTTCTTCAACTCTTTCACTTCCTTGTCCTAAGGGGTGTCCTCACCATCATCCTTTGTTGCCTTAGCCTTTTGTTTAGTTGATGTATATTCAGTGCCTTTAGCTTCTCTTGTTGGTGTTCTTCTTGTAGGCATTAGTGATGTGGTCTTTGTGTTAGGAATGGGAACACTAAGAGGGGGGGGGGGGGGGGGTGAATCAGTGTTCACTATATTTTAATCTTTTTACTTTACTCTTGAAAATTAACTTGATTTCTTAAGTACTGAAATAAACATCAATGTAAAAAAAAATAAAAAATCACAACACATAACACCAATATAGTTATGGGGAAACCCAAATAGGTAAAAACCCCAGTGGGAATTGACACCCACTAAGAACTGCACTAGTGTCTTATGATCCTTGTTAGATGATCTACAACCCTGTTAGGAGTTGTTCTTTACAATGCTTTTAGTACAGTGACCTGTTCAAAGGTTGGACCCTATTAGGAGTCTTTTAAAATAACCCTGTTATGGGTAGGGACACACTGTCCTAGAGCTCACTGCTCAAGTGGTGAAAGCTACAACCTTTTGATCTCATATACACACTATATATGCTGGATGAACTGGTGCTGTGACACTACTTGTCTGATTAGTTTCTTTTGTGCACTGATGCTTTAGCCCCCTATAAATCTCTAACTCATTATATCTTCACTTCACATGTCTTTGCTCTTCTGATCTCATCTCTATATTTCATTTCCTTGCTTTATTACAAAGGTGCATCTTATATTTATATGCGCTAACAAAAAAAAACTAGGTCAGCCTATAACCGATTACATACAATGCTTCCAAGTGAATTGGCTCAAGCGTGTTTACAAAAAAATATGTTTACATGTCTACAACCTAATTACAATAGGCGCATGGCCTTTACAAAACATTATTATAACCACTAATCAAAATAGTAATAGTCGACTGCATACTCTGTTATGTTCTGGCGTTCACTAGCTGTACCTCTTCAACTATCTGTATCTTCATCATACTATCTCATTTGATCATGTGCTCTTAGACTTAGCATGAATACATACTTACAAGCTTAACTTAAAGGGTACATACCATAACTCGGTCATACACACGTGTGCTAATGCTTTGATCTACTAGTGCTCTGCTAACTATACAGTCTTCTATACTTAGCCATATTTTGACCTTATAATAATGTGCACTGACTCCAAAATTCTATATGACTTTGTTACCATAATGAAAACACTATATCTAGTCATATACAATAGTATAGTCAACATGCCAAAAATCTCCCCCTTTTTCATTAATGGCAACAAAGGAATATGGCGAAGTTACTAACTGTACCCTTATACAAAATTATCAAACTTATATCTCCCTTATACTCTGTACTATACTCCTATACATCTTATATGATACTCGATATTCTACATACAATACCCCCCCTTTGAAATTAATGAAAAGGTGCTCAAAAATGTGTATCTACAAGTACTTACAATGTTAGGACATCCAGATATGCTATCTGCAAATTTTGGATCTCTTGTTTCCAAAATGCTATCAGTGCATTGACAGTTTGTAGATGGGCACATAAGGCATATTGTAGCTTCTCCATCTTTCCAAGTCTCTACTTGGACCTTGATCATATGTCACCATAGTGGCATCAATCTCCTTGATGTTTTGATTGAGTACATCTAGAGAGGGCGCAAGAGCATTCTTGAGCTGTATTTGCCTTGCCCTTATCTTAGACATCTCTTTCTCAGCCTTTTCTATTTTGTCTGTCTGCCCATGGTACTCATTATTGCACATGTTTACATCGGTGGAGGGATCTTCCACTAATTTCCTTACATTGTCTATCATTGCTTCTACCTCCTGGATTTTCTTGTAGTGATCACCAGTAAGCTTATCCTAGTTCATACAATCAGCAATGATCTTCCTTCCCTTAGTTGCGAACTCCTTCAAGGATGCTTGACCAAATTTAATGAACAGAGGTCAAGTGTGAAGTTTCCAACTAGTTCACTTAATCTTTTCTTCATATATTTCTCTTCTGCAACTTGGGATGCAGATTCTTCCAAGCTAGAAAAGTTTTCTTTGAAGTTTGTAAGAATAGTGCTAACATCATCAACTGAATGAACCTTAGGCACTTTTGTTGTCTAAAGGTAGCAAGTTGTTCAGAATGTTGACTGATTCAACAAATAGAGGGTTCCTCATCACTTGCTTCTCTTTTTCTTTCTCCATAGCAAGGACACTGATCTTAATCAGGTCTTCTTCTCCCCAAGAGTCCAAGCTTGTGGTGTCTGGTGTCAAACTTGACAACAATGATGCTGAGGGTAAGGGAGTGATAGGAGTGTTTTCTATCACTTCTCTTATTTCAACAAATGGCTCATCTATTGGTTCACTTCTTTTCACCTCTTCTTCTCCTTTCTCCTCTTCTATCTTTTCTTTTTCTTTTTCTTCACTTGTTATATCCTCTATTAATACTTCTTCTTGTAGCTTAGGTGAATTGTCATTGCATAGTTTTTCAACTTCTTGTGTGCTCACAAAATCTTCCTCAAACTTATCCAAGTCTTTGTCTATGGCCGCCATGGCTATCTCTACATTATCAATGATGATTGTGTCATCTTTTTGTGTCTCAGTCATGGGTACAGACTTCACCACCTCTGTAGGTGTTGCAACTATAGGCACTGGATCCTGAGGACCTGTTACTGGTGTATTGGTGGTCTCTGACTCCTTGGCTTCCTTAGAGGGCACTTGAGTTGTGGATGTAGTAGGTGGGTACATGTGCCTATCCAGAAAGACTTTCTCAAAAGCTTTCTCTGTCTCTTTAGCTGCTAACTCAAAGTTGTTGTCCATTATGTGCAGTGTTATCAACTTTGTTCTGAGGTGCAGATTCACCAGATCTAACAATAATGTTTTCTCTTCTAAGGAACATACAGGGAGGCTTTCATCTAGAATCTTCTCCCTTATTCTAAGATCTTCTTCAATAGCCTATTTCTTCAAGGATTCCAAGATATTCCAAACACTATTCAGAATGACTGTCTTAAGTTCCAAGACTATCTTCTTGAAATTAATCATATGTTTTATTATCATTCCATGGATTTATGATTTTTAAATCTCATTGTATCTCTCATAGAATTTTCCTATTTGATCTATTCTCCCTTTATCAATAATCCTTTTTCTCAAAACTTGAAGATTAGGTCTGAAACCTACCTTGGGAGGTGCTTGAGCATTATTTTTCTTACTTCTAGTTTCCCACTAGGATGGGTGACTTGTGCTGGTTTCCTTCTTCCTCTTTGACATGCTTGTGTATTCTGGAGGTGATGTGGTATCCAGAACAATTGTCTCTTTGGGCACAGGAGAGATAACATTTGTTTTACCCTGTTTATCCTTTGGATCATCAGACTTCTCAATCTTGATTTTATTCATTTTAGGATCATCTTTCTTAGTTTCCACTATGGATGCACTCTCAATTTCCAATGCTACCTTTTCTTCTCTTGCTTTGTCAAGATCTTCCTGAGTTACACCATGGATTATGAGTATCTCAGATGTAATCTTAGAGGCTTTCCTCTTAGTTGTTGTGTTGTTCAAAACTGCATCAACTTGGCTTGTCTTTTCTTCATAAGTACCCCACCTAGGTTCATTAGGGTCCTTAGGTTTTGATAGTAATACTTGTGCATATGCTTCCAAAATTGGTTCCTCTACCTCATAACCAAGTGGATGGATCCACTTTGTTCTAGGCTCTATGGCTTCCATTCATGTTATGTCAGTTTCTACCATAAAGAAAATGTTGTCTTTGTATTTCTCAACAATACTCTTTGGTATCCTGTACCTCATCTACATTTTGATCCTGAACATCTTCAGTTCAAGCTCCATGTAATCCTTCAATGTGCTCTCAGTAGATGCCTTAAGAGATATTTGAGGCATTGTAGGTATGCTTTTGTCTAAGTATAAATCTAAAACCTTTCCAAGTATATGGAAGTACATGTAAATGATTAAAGACCTAAACCTAAATATTTTGGTCTTATCATACTTGATGGCTTTGATGTCATCAATCAATTGTGTGTGCAAGATCTCACACAAATTGAACTCTCCATTTTCCTTAACAATTCTGATTGCTGCAAGAATAGTGGCTGCAAACACACTATTCACCTTGTTGGTGTGCTGAAACCTATAACCTAGTATCATATACATCAATTTGATGTCTTTTTCTTCAATAGGCTCAATTGTCATACCGTGCCTATCACTTCTGGACTTACATGCTTGTTCAACTAGTTTCCTCACATCCTTGCCCACTGGAAGAATGATGCCTATCCTACAAAGGCCTACCATTTCATGAATAAGATCTCCTGTGATTCTTACTGGGACTTCACCTATCCAAAATAGGTCATCATGGATTTTTCTTAACAATATCTTGATCCACTTAGACTCATAAAACTCATATGTCGTAGCATACTCAATAATGGGATGGTCTTCCAGATGTGCGAACTCACCTAGGAATGTTCTGTTTGGTTTCATCATGGACTCAAGGTGTGAACTTATCCTATCAAGTACAAATGGTTCCTTCTTACAGTATATGTACACATGAATGTCTTCTACATGCATTATGCCCATAGGGGTTCTTGAAAATGCACCTTCTAGGTCATCTAGGGTTGACTTAAAATGGTGCCTCTTAAAAACACATCTCTTTCTCTCAAAAACATCAAACACAACTGGTGTATCCATGACTTGGTTAACACTTCAAATTAGATTCCAAGGAATTCTGAATCATCACGTCAGACTAGGGCTTCATAACTGATCAATACACTTCTTTGCTGGTAAATCAAGCTCCAATACTTCACAATTCAATTGCTAGGGCTCCTATGGTCTCCATTCTCTCTAAATTGAATGCAATGAGTAATTTGTAAGTTTCTGTAGACTATAAAGTGAAATTTCCACCATTAATGCTTGCCGCATAAACCATAATTTGACTGAGAATTTCCAACTTCCATCCTACAATTGATCAGGTGGTGTGCTCTTGCACATAGCATCAAATAGTCTCTAAAATGTTAAATCCAAAGGTGCATACTCTGAGGGTGAGTATACCAGCTGTGCAGGGGTCTAGAGCTAAATTAGCTCCCCCTATGACCCCAAGGGTCATTCATCCAGATGCAAAGGGTGCATTCATTGCAGATGCATCCAATACATACTCATCAACCTTATCCTTCTTTGTCTCTATCCAAATCAAGCTCGCATCTTCCAAAGCTTTCACAAACTTGACTTTTCCTTCAGTATCCAATATTGATTCTTTTGGATTTTTAGGGCTTTCCTAACTTTGCGTTCTTGATATACCAAACTTTGAGATGTGTCCATCCTTGTTACAAGAGTGACAAATAACTGGAGGCCTTAAATTCCTCGGTGCATTGACATGGGTTACCATTTCACACTGTCTAGCTGAGTGACCATTATAATTACATATCTGACATGTAATACTTTGAGAACTTCTTGCATTTGGTTGATTCTAATTTCTCTGATTATGCTGAGTCTTGTTCTTCTGAATTTTTCTACAATTCATAGTTCTATGACCAAATTTATTGCATGAATAATAGTAACCATTGAAAGGTCTTACCTCTTTACAATTCCTTGCTATATGTCCATGCTTGTTACATGCATAACAAGTTTGGCCTACTAGCTTGTGCTCATCCTTAGATGGTTCAACATTGTCTTTAGTCTGATTTCCAATTTCCTTAGCATCTGTAGTGTCTTCTGGTGTTTTCATCCTTGCTCGCATGTCATCAATCTGATTTTGTGCTTCATTGAATCCAACACCACTGGTATCTCCTTTAAGCTTCTGTGCATATAACTATGACTCTATCAAATCAGAATTGGTGTGTAATTTCTCAATGTGATTATTTGCCTCTTTCAACTCAGATTCTTGATTTTCTTTACTATTTCTTAGCTCCAAGATTTCCATGTTTTCTTGCCTCAATTCTTCATTCAGTTGAAGGTTCTCTTTGATCTGTTCATCATAAACTTCTTGATTGTTAGTTAGCTTTTCATCCAACTCTTCAATCTTATCTTTTAGAGATGTGTTCTCTTCATTTAGCTTCTTAACCATTTTCCCTAAATCACTGTTTGAACAATCTTTCAGATCATTTCTTAGCTTCTTGATGAAAACTTATGCACCACTGATTTTCAATTTTAGTTCTTCAACTTCTTTCTCAGATTTGTCAAGGTCTTCAAGAGCTACCATAAGATTCTTCTTTAGATGTTTTGCTTCTTCTGAACCCATTGATCTCCTCAAGTGGTTAAACTTCTCTTCAGAGGACTAGAGCTCTGATACCAATTGTTAGGAATGGGAACACTGAGAGGGCGGGGGGGTGAATTAGTGTTCACTATGTTTTAATATTTTTACTTTACTCTTGAAACTTAACTTGATTGCTTAAGTACTAAAATAAACATCAATGTAAACAAGATAAACAATCACAACACATAGCACCAATATGGTTACAGGGAAACCCAAATAGGTAAAAACCCCGGTGGGAATTGACACCCACTAAGAACTGCACTAGTGTCTTATGATCCTTGTTAGAAGATATGCAACCTTGTTAGTTGTTCTTTACAATGCTTTTAGTACAGTGACCTACTCAAAGGTCAAACCTTGTTAGGAGTCTTTAACAATAACTCTATTAGGGGTGGGGACAGACTGTCCTAGAGCTCACTGCTCAAGTGGTGAAGGCTACAACCTTCTAATCTCAGATACACACTATATCTGCTGGATGAACTAGTACTGTGACACTGCTTGTCTGATCAGTTGCTTTTGTGCGCTGATACTTTAGCTCCTTGTAAAGCTCTAACTCATTCTATATTTAGTTTTCATGTCTCTTCTTTTCTTATCTCATCTCTATATTTCATTTCCTTGCTTTATTACAAAGGTGCATCTTGTATTTATATGCGCTAACCAAAAAAATAACTAGGTCGGCCTATAACCGATTACATACAACACTTCCAAGTGAATTGGCTCAAGTGTGTTTACAAAAAAAAGATGTTTACATGTCTACAACCTAATTACAATAGGCACATATCCTTTACAAAACATTATTATAACTGCTAATCAAAATAGTAATAGTCGGCTGCATACTCTGTTATGTTCTGGCGTTCACTGGTTGTACCTCTTCAACTGTCTGTATCTTCATCATACTGGCTCATCTGATCATGTGCTCTTAAACTTAGCATGAATACATACTTACAAGCTTAAATTAAAGGGAACATACCATAACTCGATCATACACATGTGTGCTGATGCTTTGATCTACTAGTGCTCTGCTAACTATCTAGTCTTCTATACTTATCCATATTTTGACCTTATGATAATGTGCACTGACTCCAAAACTTCATATGACTTTTTTTCCATAATGAAAATACTATATCTAGTCATATACAACAGTATAGTCAACTTGCCAACACTTTGTAGGCACCTTCTTTTCTTGTTCTTCACCTTTCTCCTATATGTTTTCTTGGGTGCTATTGTTATTTCCTCTACCGGTTGTGCAGATGATGTTGAAGGGGCCTCCAGTGCTTCTTATGATGTAGAAATTTTTTCTCCAAACTTAGCCTCTAACCTTGTTATCATTTTCCTTATTGTTCTTTCTATTGTTGGCTTCTTAAGTTCAAACTTAATTCTAAGCTATCTTCCTCCAATTTTCCAAACCTTTTCTCTATTTTATCTATAGTTTTACTTAGCAATACCTATACATATATGTCAATATCATCTTCATAGATTTCATAACCCATTGTAGGTATCCAGAATGTTCTGGGCACAAAAGGTTGAAGTATACATGTGCTTGTATCTACCAAAAAAAAATTTCATCCTTAAATTTGAACCATACTAGGTGGTATCCTCGACCTCTTGTGCATTGCAGATTGAATTTTTTTGAAATACCCTCACATGTGCATATTCAATTAGTCTCCCAATTCCTTAATATAATCAAAGATCTGTGTTACCACGAGTTTATCTTCCTTCCATTTAACATTAACTTTGCTAGGAAAGTACTTTTGAAAATAAAAGAAGATACATACAAGCAATGACCCATACTTGAATGACTTCTTCTTATCATTTGTAATCTACTCCTTATTAACAACCATCTAACTAGCTAGAAATTCACATAGGTTGTATGGTGCATTCTCACTTACCAATCTATATGCAACATGTACCACTACATGAGGAATGTTTTTGTATCTCCTCAAACAATAAACCCTATAACCAACAACCATTGCTGCAAATCTCATGGCATAATCAGGGATATCCATCACAGTCACGGGTCTCTTGGCTCTTCGAGATTTTTTCAATTCTTCAACCAAATGTCTAGAAATTTTCCTTAGGGTAGGCATCTCATCGGTAGCGCTGAAACCTGTAACCCTTATAATTTCTTTTCCAATGATCTTGTGGTTTTCATCCAACCATATGAATTGATTATGAAACCTACTCAATACATATCTCTTCCAGTCATTGTGAAAATAATTAGGCAAATCAAGTGCATTCAAAATACCACTGTTCATAAGATGTGCATATTCATTCTTCAAGCTTCCATCTTTACAAAATTTTACATACCTTGTTTTGATACCTACTTCTCCAAGTTCCTCCATCTTGTTATGAATGAAAGAATGGATGCTGTCGACCAACATGACTCTAGGTGGGATCAATGACAATGCTTAGGATTTGTCAACCTCGACAACCTTCATAGGATGCAACTTGAATTGTAGCCACAGTTCTTCAACATGTGCAATTATGATATGAGTATCAATATTTTGTGCCATTTTCAAATCTCCTCAACAATCAAAATCACAAACTCAACTCCAATCAATGGAATTATTCACTTTAACTCTTTCTCTGTTCACATAGGGTTTAACACTCTCACTCTTCAAATTCATTTGTTACTCAAGAAATTCAAGTAGACGGCTGCTTAAATTCATTTCACACTGGCTCATAAAATAGTTCTTGTGAAAGAAAAGTATGTAAATGATATTGTCTCATGTATTTATAATTCCACTGGGGTTTTACTATTCATTCTAGTTACCATTATGTAAAAAAATGGTCAACGCTCCCCTCAGGATTCGTGACATGGCTTAACCGCCTCCTATGTCTTCTATAATTCTAGTGATTGTATCAGTTATTAATAGGTCAATATTTTGGTACAACGATAACCACTACTTGTAACAAGTGGTATCAGAGCTTGGTCACAAGTTTGAATCCCCTTGGGTAACACTAAGGGGGAGATTGTTGGAAAAATGGTCAGTGCTCCCCTCAGGATTCGTGACATGGCTTAACTGCCTCCCGTGTCTTCTATAAGTATAGTGGTTGTATCGGTAATTAACAAGTTGATCTTTTGGTGCAACGACAACCACTACTTGTAACACGTTACCTATTCAAATGGTTAACCATCTTACCGTTTGTTCATTAAATGCATAATTCTAGCATTCAGTTCACTTCCAATAGTAATCTTTTACAAAAGTTGAAACATTTTCATAATACCGTTAAGGATAGGTACAATGACATTACCTTGCATCCTAGTATGCTAATTTGGATTATTTACCAATAATTTTTAGGGGACCGGTGGATAGGACATTTGTATTCTTCCCCTTAAGTCAATTTCTTGACCTAGTTAGAAGATGAATTCTCAACACTTGATGGTTGAGATCCTAATTTAGATGAACTTAATCCTCCTTCTTTCTTAATCTAAATTTTCTTCATATTACTTCTTCAACATTTACAATCTTCTTTCCTTCATTTTGTGGTGACCGGTTCACTAGACTATTTATGCAATCTCTTGCTAGATGACCTACTCTATTACATGCATAAAAGATCATGCCAGTTGATCTCCATGTTCCATTAAAATTTCTCAAGTTCACTTTTCTACAATTTTCTGCTATATGTCCATGAATTCCACATTTTGCACAAATTACAGCAAATTGTTGTTCTCTACCATAAGTGTTCACTAGTGGCTTAGATGATCCAAAATTGTTCAATACTGACATATAATTTGTAGCTTTGTGTCCATACTTATTGCAATTATAGAAATATCCCTCAAATCTTGCTCCATACTTAGCATTGGGACTACATTCACTTTCTCTATGTCCAAATTGATTATAGTTATAACAATATCCATTAAAAGATTGAGTTTTTGGACTTACCGGTAGACATCTACAAATATTTGATGTGTGTCCTAGATTTCCATAGTTGTATCATATAGGCTTTGATTCTTTTATTCCTTGACTACTAACAAGTGACTTAGATTATTCTTGTTTCTCCTTGGTCTTTGATGATTCTCCTTTTTCATGTGTACTCCTTCGAGTGTATCCCAATCCAGATGTGTCATTAGGTCTCCTTTGATGATTAAGTTGTTCAAGGATCTTCAGGGTACTATCACGTGCTCTCTTAAAATTTTCATGTGCCTCTCTTTCTTTCTTAATTTTTTCTTGTGCTTACTTCAATTCAATCTTCAACATTTCATTTTCATCTCTCAGTTTTCCATTCACTTCTCTTAGAGTTTCATTTTCATTGTTAACTTGTTGATTTTCTTCATGTGCATCATGCAAATGTTCATGCATTATAGCATTCTCTTTGTTGATATGATACTATTCTTCTTCCTTTAATTTCATTGCTTCTTCAAGTTCTTTCATTGCATCTTCTGCAACTCTCTTTTGTTCAAAATATTCACACATAGCTATTGACTGTCCTTCAATTTCCTTCTCCACATTTGACAATTCTTTTTCCAATTTTTCATTTTTCTTCATGACTTCATCTAGGGTTTCTTGTGGTTCATGAGACATACTTCCTTTTGATAGTTGGTCATAATAGTCTTGTGTATCTCTTAACCTTTCAGTCAAATGCTCTCTTATAGCAAGTGATTTCCTTAATCTTTCTTTCAAATCTTCAATTACTTGCTCAAGAGTTTTTCCTTTTGATATAGTGCCCAACTTAGGACCTTTTACTCAAGTTGTTAGACTTTCCTTTAGAGTACCAATGCTCTGATACCAATTTTTGGGTATAAAGCACTATATAATACATTGAGAGGGGGGGGGGTGGTGAATCAATGCAGTAACCAGTTCAACAATTTAAACTAATTTTGATCACTGGTTACAAACAAAACAATAAATTGATTATTGATGCATTAACCATTATTGTTGATCACACTCATAAACATAAAGCAATAAATGAAAACCAAAACATCACAACCATAAACACATGTGACATAATGATTTTGGTATTGTGGAAACCCTTGTAGGAGGGAAAAACTATAGTGGGGATGGTACCCAATCTTCTCTGCTGTAGTGTGGAAGGTGCCCTATGAAAGGCTTACAAAAACTCTTTCTGAGAGTTATTCATCTTGTGAGAGATTCCTAGTACACTATGAGATGTACAATAAATACCTTTGAAAGTCTACCTCATCTGAGGATTAAAACCTCAATCTAGAGATTCACCTTGTAAAAGGGTTTAGCACCTAAGACCTGTAAGAGTCTACCTTGTGAAAGGATTTAACTTGCTGTGATTGTGAGAGAACAAGTAACTAATTTGTAGTAGCACTCCTTGCCTATAATATCCTTTATGTCTTGTATCTTCTCACACTTCCATACTATCTATGACTCAAACCTCTCCTTCCAATTTTTCCACAATCTTCTGTACCAGTCACTGATTGATCTTGCAATTGTTTTCCTTCACAAAACTATCTAGCCGACTGTATCCTTCTCACAGAAAATATTTTATAAGATTCTTTACTATTTTTCCTGCTTAAACAACACCATTGAATTTTCCTTTTAGGTGTTTAGCTCTCCTCTCACTCAATTCACCAATCTCGAGACAATAATACATTTTTCTCTTAGAATTCAAACTTGCTTTTAAGTCATTTTACACTTTAAGTTAAACTTCTTGTAGAATGTTCCATATCATCGTTAACCTTATATAAAATCATCCATTCAATTAAATGAATAAAATCTTGACAAATCAAATAACTTTCATAACAAAACTCACCTCAAAATTTGTGCCAATTTGCCATTTAGTGATCAAAGAAATAATGTTGTAATATTTATTCCAAGATACTTATTAATCATTCAAATCCAAACAAGACATTAACATTTAAAGAGTTGGTCATTCAATTCATCTCTAACATGTTGTAATACATCATCCTATGAAACTACTCCTCATAATACTTAGATATTCATAATCATTCATCAGTTTTCCATCACGTTGTTGTTCTTCCTGCTTACTGATTGTGTCACTTAGTCAATTTTAGGTTGTTCAAATTAGATTCTTCATTTCTAGTCATTTTCAATTATGTTGGTAGATTGTTTAGTGTTTTTGACCATCAATGATAACATTTGATTAGACAAGTATCATTGTTTGTTATCTTTCCCAGTTAGTTGATCAATGCCAATAATTTTTCCTTCTTCTACACTCCCTGGCTCTTGAAATCTAATTTTATTGCATGCTCTCACTTGTTTTTGGTTATCTTGATCCTTTGTTGCTACTTCCATCCCATCTATATCGCTCATCTCCATCATTTCTTGTATTGAAGCTCCATCAACTTGGGAGCTTCATGCTTTTCCTTGCTCCATTAAAGTCCTAATTTATAGTGTTGAAGGGAAGTCTTCCCTCTTTGGCTAATCTATTCATTATATGTATCTATAATATAAAATCTTATCTTTACATATTATTTATTATATTTTCATTACTATTTTTTATCACAATAAAACTATATTGGTTGTTTGTAGAGGTGGAAACACCAAAGTAGGGTTTTGACTATAGAAAAACTCTAAATCACAACCACCCAATATTTTGTCTTCATTTTTTTATGTGCACATACATAAAAAAATGAATGCGGTGTGTATGAGAGGCTTAATTACTAGACCTCTATGAGTATTCCTCATTTTCTCTTTTCCTTCAATTAACTTATTTCATGCTAGTAATTTACTATTTTTATGATTATCACACTTAATAGCTAGAATCTAAGTTTTGGTTACACTATCATTGTCAACTCACATGTGTATCTTGGATAGAGAGTGTATAGAGTTGTCCAGGTTGTCTTGGTAACTGGTACACTTTCTACTTTTATAGCTAAAATACTATTACATTTCAATACCACGATAGTGTAGGTGGACGTAGCCCAGGGTTTGGGTGAGCCACATTAAATCTGTGTTATCTATGTTTAGATTGTTTTCTTCTTTGTTTCTACATATAACTATTTATCTTATATTGTTTTGGATCCATCAACCCCTAGCAATTGGTATCAAAGCAAGGTTTTATGCTGTAGATTGGCAGGACTTTCAGATTTGAGTGGGAGCAATGGAGGATTCCAAATTCAAGGTTGAAAAATTTAACAACCAGAATTTTCAGTTATGGAAAATGCAGATGGAGGATTATCTGTATAAAAAAGATCTGTGGTGGCCATTAGAAGGAAAGACAAAGAAACCGGCCATATAGTCAGATGAAGATTGGGATAGTTTGGATATAAAGGCACTGAGATCTATTCGTTTATGCCTTGCACCATCTATAACATTCAACATATCAAAGGCAATAACGACCATAGAGATGATGCTGACATTGGCTATGTTATATGAGAAACCCTCAGCTTCGAATAAGGTATTTCTTATGAAGTGTTTATTTAATATGAAAATGGGTCAGGGAGGATCTATAGAAAATCATTTAAATGAGTTTAATACAATTACTAGTCAAGTGTCATCAGTAAAAAATTCCTTTGATGAAGAGGTTAGGGCTCTCTTAATTTTATGTTCTTTTCCAGAAAGCTGGAATAGCTTGGTATGGTTGTAAGTAACTCTATCTCTAGTTCAAATACTTTGAAATTTGATGAAGTTGTTAGTGTTATCCTAAGCAAGGAAATGCGATAGAAAAGCACAAATGAATCTTAAACCTCTTTAGGTTATGCTCCAAATGTGGAGAACAGAGGAAGAGAAAGGGAAAGAGGAAAAGGCCTTTTGCATGATAAGTCACGAGGGAAGTCAAAGAAAGGGTGCTCTCAATCTAAAGGAAAGAAAGATTGTTGGTACTGTGGAAAGCCTGGTTACCTGAAGAAAGACTGTTGGTCTTGAAAAAATAAACAAGGAGATGAAAATGAAGATGACTGTAAGGAAGCTAATGTTGCAAGTAATACTTTACAAGATGCTTTAATCTTATGTTTGGATAATGTTAATTGTTCCTGGGTAATAGATTCTAGGGCTTCATTCCATGCTACACCCCATAGAAAATATTTTCAAGATTATGTTCAAGGTGATTTGGGACAGGTATATTTGGGTGATGATGAGCCCTATCCTATTGTTGTAAAGGGAAAGATAAAGATCAAGTTTCGAAAAAAAATGACTGGATGCTACAAGAGGTAAGGCATATTCCTAATTTAAGAAGAAATTTAATTTCTATAGGACAAATGGGTAGTGAAGTCTGCATATTCATGTTCACAGACAATGTCTAGAAGGTCATTAAAGGTTCATTAGTAGTAGCTAAAGTTGCAAAGGTAGGCACATTATATCTGTGTACTGGTAACACTTATTCTACCTTAGTTGCTACTGATAATGTTAATCTAGGGAAAGCTACTATAGATGTCACAAGAACAGATTAAAAAATATGGCACCATAGGCTTGGGCACATGAGTGAGAAAGGGATGAAAATCATTCACTCTAAAAATCTATTTCCAAGATTGAAAAATATTGATTTAGAGTTCTGTAAAAAATGTGTTAATGGTAAACAAAAAAGAGTTAGATTTCTGAGAGTTGGGAAAGAAAAGAAGAGTGAGAAATTAGAGCCAATGCATTCAGATGTATGGGGACCGGATTAGGTATCATCTCTTGGTGGCTCACATTATTATGGTATTTTTTTAGATGATTCAACCAGGAAAACATGGGTATATTTCCTAAAACAAAAATATGATGTTTTGAAACATTTAAGAAATGGAAAGCTTTGGTTGAGAATGAGACAGGAAAGAAGTTGAAGTGTCTCAGATCCGATAATGGAGGTGAGTATTACAACACAACCTTTGAAGATTACTATTCTATCAATGGAATTCAAAGGCAGAAGATAGTTGCAGGAACCCCATAAGAAAATAGTGTGTGAGAAAGAATGAATAGGAAAATCATGGAACGTACAAGGAGCATGAGATTGCATGCTAGACTGCCCCTTCATTTCTGGGTAGATGTTGTAAACACTGCTGTCTATTTGATAAATAGAGGACCTTTAGCCCCTTTGGATGGTGGTATTCCAAAGGAAGCATGGACTAGTAAAAAGGTAAATTATTTGTTTCTAAAAACCTTTGGTTGTGAAGCCTTTGTCCATATTGATAAAGAAAATAGAACCAAGCTTGATGCTAAATCTCTAAAATGTACCTTCATTGGATATGGAGTAGATGGCTATGGTTATTGATTATGGGATTTTGAAAATCATAAAATAATTAGAAGTAGAGATGTTTGATGCAGGAGCATCTTGGGTCCTTGGCAATCCTATGTCACCAAAAACATTTTGGAGTTTTGTCTAGTTGCTCAGTTTCTTCTTTGATTGAGTTGGTCAGTTTCCTTTGGTTATCGAGTGTGGTCGGTTCTCTCTTGGGTGGTCGGTTATTTCACTGGCGCTCGATATTGCATGTCTGCTTGGTTATCGTGCTTACTGAAGGGTCTAGTTTTGTTTCCTATTGTGGTCGACTTGTGCATTTATATTGGATCATGGAATTAATGTTGGTATCCATCATTGGGAAGCATGTGGTCATAGATTTGACCGTTACTTCCGTTGATTGTGGATCTAAAGGCCCACTCAGCTCGGTAGCTTCTTGTATAAATGTAGTTGTTTGGTTGTAGTTTAGAGAAGGAGTTTTTGGGATAGAAGATAGTACACATTAGATTAGAGATTGGTAATAGATCCTCACATGTTTGAGGACTTCTATAATTCATTATAATATCAGGCCATAACTGGGAAGGCCTTATAGCCCAACATGTATGGTTCTAATTGATGATATATGCAAGATCTGGCATTCTCCCTCTCACTGTTGTTGTTTGTTGCTTACACATGTGTGTTGTAGGCTTGGATCATTAGAGTGCACCAAACTTTGGCCCCTCTTGCATCCTTGCCTTGCATCAGGTGGTATCAGAGTGAGGTGAGATCTTGATCTAGTTCTACCCATCTAGGTTTGCAGGTTCCTCTTGAAGCCCTAGTTGATTGTTGTGGGGTAGCAGATTGCGATCTGACCTGCAATTGTAGAGGGTTGTTAAGATGGTTCATGGGAGGTGAGATGCAGATCTAGGATTGGTAGATATGCTAAGGAAGATTGCTGCTAGATTAGAAGTAGTAGAAATAGCCCAAAGAAGAGGCAGACACCTTGAAGATGTTAGTGATGATGAAATTGAAGTAGAATAGGTGAATGCAGAACCTGCACTTGTTATGGATCAAGGTGAAGAAATATTTTTGAAGGCTTTGACAAGTCTGAAGTCAACACCATATTTCGATCCTCTTGAGTATGGTGGAAAGATGGATTTTGATGAATTGATGGACTGGATCACCAAGATGGAAAAGTATTTTGAATATGAAAACATTCCTGAGGATAAGAAGGTGAAGATTGCAAGCACAAAGTTGAAAAGTAATGCATCCTTATGGTGGGGACATCTGTAGTTGGATAGGAAAAGGAAAAGAAAGGACAAAATCAAGGTATGGAGTAAGATGGTTAATAAGTTGAAAGGAAAGTTCTTACCTTGTGAATACCAGATTAACCTAGTTCAGCGAATGCAAAGTTTGAGATAGAAAGATAGCTCGGTAAAAGAGTATACTGAATAATTCTATAGATTGGATATCAGATTTGGACATGATGAAGATGATGTGAAAAGAATTGGTAGATACCTAAATGGTTTGAGAGTTTCCATCCAAGAGGAAATTAGTATGGTCAAGTTGGAGAACATTGAAGAGGCTTATCAATTTTCTTTGAAGGCCAAGGAGAAATTGAACAAGAGACATGAGAAAAGATAGAGAGGTCATAGTGGTAGATTCCCTAGAGGAAGAGGTAGATCTAATGGTGAAAATGGTATATCTAAACCAGAAAAGACAAATCTGGACAAAGGCAAGACCGAGTGGAAAGGTGAAAGTTCTAGAGGCAGAGGCAGTAACTATCAAGGTGGTTATGGCAGAGGAAGTTTCTGAGGAACTTGTTATAATTGTGGAGAAGAAGGACATAGAGCTTTTGAATGTACACAAGCTAGTAAGAAGGCTGGTTGTAGTAGAAATGCTTTGGTGCAAGAAGAGTCACCGAATGAACCGGAGAAAGAAAATAACTTGATGGTAAGGAGAGCACTATGGAATGAAAGCAAGCAGGAAGATCCGGTAAGGAAAAGTTTGTTCAAGACTAGATGTAGAGTTTCTGACAAAGTTTGGAAGGTAATCATTGACAGTGGTAGCTAGGAGAATCTGACATCTGAGAGATGGTCATAAAATTGCAGTTGGAAAGGTTGGTACATCCGAAGCCCTATCAGATTTCATGGATCAAAGATGAGAATACACTCCTGGTAAGTAAATAATGTTATGTGAATTTGAAGTTTGGAAAATACTATGATAAGGTGTTGTGTGATATCATGCCTATGGATTGTTGTCATATTTTTTTGGGTAGACCTTGGCAATATGATAAACATGATATATATGATGGGAGATTGCATAAGTATACTATTGTGGCCGATGGAAAGAAACAAATCTTGTTAGCATTGATGGAAGAACCTATTAGTAATATTTGCACATCTGTGAAAGTTTGTTTGATGGAAGGAACAAAGTTTGTTAACTCATTGAAGAGGAATGATGTATGTTTTACTATGATTTCTAATAAGTTGAGTAAGAAAACAGAGGATAATGTCCCTGAGGAGATTGATAAGTTACTCATTAAGTATAGTGATATCATTTCTAATAATGTACCTGATGGTTTGCCACTAAAAAGAAGCATTGATCATTGTACAGATCTAATCCCTAGAGCTAGTTTACCAAATAAGGAACCTCATCGATTGACACCTACCAAGAATCAGGAATTGAACTGACATATTCTAGAGTTGCTGGAGAAAGGCTTGATTAGAGAAAGTTTGAGTCCTTGTGTAGTACCTGCTGTATTGGCACCGAAAAAAAATGGAGAATGTGTATTGATTCCAGAGAAATCAACAAAATAATAGTGAAGTATAGGTTTCCTATACCAAGAATGGATGACATAATGGACAGTTTGACTAGGGCAAAGTATTTAAAAAAGATTGATTTGAAAAGTGGGTATCATCAAATCAGGATCAGAGAAGGTGATGAGTGGAAGACTTCTTTCAAGACAAAATAAGGTTTGTATGAGTGGTTGGTTATGCCTTTTGGTTTAACTAATGCACCGAGTACTTTTATGAGATTGATGAATGAAGTTTTGAAGAAATTCTTGGGTAAGTTTGTAATTGTATATCTTGATGATATACTGATATTTAGTAAGACCAGAGAAGAACATTTGTTGCATGTTAGACAAGTTTTGCAGAGGTTGAAAGAGGAAAAGTTGCTGATAAATCTGAAAAAGTGTTCATTCATGAAAGAAGAGATTGTGTATTTGGGATTTGTTATTTTGGTTGATGGTTTGAAGATGGATCCTAAAAAGGTTGAAGCTATTCTGAATTGGCCTACACCTATGAATGCTAGTGAGGTAAGATCATTTCATGGTTTGGAAAGTTTTTACCGAAAGTTCATAAGGAATTTCAATTCAATTTGTAATGCTATGACTAAGACTATGAGAGGAGACAAAAGAGAATTCAAGTGGACACATGGAGCTAACAGAAGTTTTGAGACCCTGAAGCAGAAGGTTGCCAAATTACCTATATTGGCACTACCTGATTTCAGTAAGGTATTTCAAGTAGAATGTGATGCAAGTGGAAGTGCAATTGGAGCTATGTTGAGTCAAGAAGGTAAACTTGTTGCTTTCTTTAGTGAAAAGTTGAATGATGCTAGAAGGAAATATTCTGTGTATGATCAAGAATTTTATGCTATTGTTCAAGCACTGAAGAAATAGAGACATATTTGATACCGAGTGAATTTGTGTTGTATACTAATTATAAGGCTTTACAATATTTGGGTAGTCAGAATAAGTTGAATCAGAGACATATGAAATGGGTTAAGTATTTGTAGAGTTACACATTTGTGATAAAGCATAAGAGTGGAGTCACTAATTGAGTTGCTGATGCATTGAGTAGAAGAAGATCTTTGATGACCGAGATGAAAATTGAAGTTCTTGGTTTTGTTGAGATGAGAGGTTTGTATGAAAATGACCTTGATTTTTCTGAGCCATGGAGAAAGTGCAGAGCACCTATTCAAGATCAACAAGATACTAAATGGGATGAATATTTAATTCAGGAAGGTATGTTGTTTAAAGGTATTCAGCTGTGTATACCGAGAGGAGTGATGAGATCTAATTTGATAAAAGAAAAACATAGTAGTGGTTTGGCTGAACATTATGGCATTGATAAAACATGGAATTTGCTTAAGGAGAAATACTATTGGCCGTAGTTGTATAGAGATGTTCAAAAATTTGTGAAAAATTGTGGAATTTGTCAAGTTGCAAAAGGAGTAAGTCAGAATACTAGATTGTATACACCGATTGCTGTTCCCAAGAAACCTTGGATTGACATCAGTATGGACTTTGTTCTTGGCTTACCGAAGATGATAAGAGGTAATGATTCAATATTTGTTGTTGTGGATAGATTTTCTAAGATGGCACATTTCATACCTTGTAGAAAGAGATCAAATGTAGTACATGTAGCATATCTTTTCTTTAAGGAAATTGTCAGATTGCATGGATTACCGAGGAGTATTATCTCTGACCGAGATAGTACATTTATTGGATACTTTTGGAAAACACTTTGGAAGAAATTTGGCACTAAGTTGAAATATAGTTCTACATTTCACCCACAAACCGATGGACAGACTGAAGTTGTGAACATAAGTTTGGGAAATCTATTGAGATGTTTAGTTGGAGATGTTACAAGTAGCGGTTGCCGTTGCACCAAAATATCGATCTGTTAATGCCTGATACAACCACTAGACTTATAGAAGATACAAGAGGTGGTTAAGCCATGTCATGAATCTCGAGGGGAGCGCTGACCATTTTTCCAACGATCTCCCCCTCAATGTTACCCGAGGGGATTTGAACCTGTGACCAAGCTCTTATACCACTTGTTACAAGTAGCGGTTTCCGTTACACAAAAAGATTGACCTGTTAATGCTCGATACAACCACTAGAATTATAAAAGACACAAGAGGTGGTTAAGCCATGTCATGAATCCCGAGGGGAGCACTGACCATTTTTCCAACATGAGACACACCAAATAATTGGGATTCTGTGTTAGCACAAGCAGAGTTTGCATACAATAATTCAGTGAATAGGAGTACTGGAAAGGCACCATTTGAGATTGTGAATGGCACACAACTGAGAGGAACATCTGGTTTGAGAGACATTGCTGATGAGAATAAGAAAAGTGTTGAAGGAGTAAAGTTTTCTAAGTACATGAAAACATTGCATGAAGATGTGAAGCTGAAGCTAGAAGACAGTAACCAGAAATACAAAGACAGAGCTGATAGATCAAGGAGACATAAAATTTTTGATGTTGGTGATGAAGTGATGGTTCATTTAAAGAAAGGTTGATTTCCTATTGGAACATATGGGAAATTGAAGATGAATAAATTTGGACCTTGCAAAAATTTGAAGAAATTTGACAGTGGAAATGCATATGAAATTGAGTTACCTGATGACATGGACATATCACCAATTTTCAATATGGTTGATTTGTATGAGTATCATGAACCTGATGAAGAAGTGACAGTGCCGATAGAATATCCTAAGAAGCAGAATGATGAGGTTGAGCATATTTTGAAGGAAAGAGTTGGCAAGAGCACAAGAGGAAAACAATATATGGAATATCTAGTTAAGTGGAAGAATAGACCGATGGAAGATAGTTCATGGATCTCATAGTTTGAGTTGGATGCAACTCAAACTAGGCATACCAAATGATTCAAAGAATCATTTCAAAATAACCTCAGGTGTCTGATGCAGGAGCATCTCGGGTCCTTGGCAATCCTGTGTCACCAAAAACATTTTGGAGTTTTGTTTGGTTGCTCGGTTTCTGCTTTGATTGAGTTGGTCAGTAGTTGGTTGGTTTCCTTTGGTTACCGAGTGTGGTCAGTTCTCTCTTGGGCTGTTGGTTATTTCACTGGCGCTTGGCATTGCCTGTCTGCTTGGTTATTCTGCTTATCAATGGGTCTAGTTTTGTTTCCTGTTGTGGCCAAATTGTGCATTTATATTGGATCATGGAATTAATGTTGGTATCCATAATTGGGAAGCATGTGGTTCAAATGTTGATAAATGTAGTTGTTTGGTTGTAGTTTAGAGAAGGAGTTTTTGGGATAGAAGATAGTAGACATTAGATTAGACATTGGTAACAGATCATCACATGTTTGAGGACTTCTGTAATTCATTGTAATATTAGGCCATAACTGAGAAGGCCTTATAGCATGAAATGTATGGTTCTAATGTTAGGAATGAATGCTAAATGTTTGGTAGCCATTCTATAGTAGTTGTTGCATTCATGACTATGATTGTCATTGATGTCAACATAGTGATCTACCAGAGACTTGCAGAGAAGTAGATAGTGTTTGGATTAGCGCACGTGGGATATTGTAGTTGGAGCTAAGTGATGTTGAGGATATACTCTTTGATAGGTTATATATTTATGGTTAAGAGTGTAGACAGTAATTCATTTATTCATGGGAGTTATGAGCATTTTGGTGGAAGCAGTATTTAGGCAGTGTTCTTGAGTAGTGGTTTGTGGAAATCGGATGATATCTCCTAATTGGGATGGAATCTAGTTTTGCACAATTAAAGGGAAGTTGAAGACACATTGATACTAATGTGGATGATAGCACAAACTTTGAGGTTGCACGAGTGAAGAATTATTGTAATTGGAAGCTGACAGTTTTGTGTAATTTTGATGTAACATGTGGAAACTTTTATTTTTTAATTGTATGTCGACTCATTTGTAATTACTTGAGTGTGGTATAAAGGAAGGAATGTTTTTCCTTGTTGTAAGATGGTTGGATGTGATGATGTATGTATGAAGTGAAGAAAAGAGCTAATGCAGTTGTGAAAGTGAATTTGTGAAGGAAGACATGCGAAGTACATAGATCTGAAATTGAGATCTGATGAAGCAGAGAGTGTAGTTTGGCACAATGAGAAAGGAGGTAACATATTTTATATTATTCTATTGAATAATCTAGAGATTAGTTGGACAATGTGTTCAGTGATCTTTCCATTGAAGCTATTTGGGCAGTGGGTCCATCTGTCTTCCATAACTCTTAACAGGGTTAGAATCTTTTAACAGGATTCAAAATATCCTAACATGGATTCATATGTACTGAATGTATTTCATAAGACTCCTAACATAGTCCATTCTTTCACAAGGAATATTCATATTAGTGCATCTTTTGTGGGCATCATTCCCACTGGGGGTTACTCTTTGATCAAGAGGTTCCCTAGTCAACATATCTTGTGTCATTGTGTTATTGTGTATGAATATATTTCTATGGTTGGTAATTATATTGCTTACATGGTTTAATGCTATTGAAGTTGATAAAAGTTATAATAATTAGATAACTGATTTACCCTCCCCCCCCCCTCTCAGTTATCTTGGTGGACTTTACTTTCTAACAATTGGTATCAGAGCAGCATGTCTTTGAAAAAGAAGTTTAACAGCTTAAGGAGATCTATGGAAAATTTTAGAAAAGAAAGCCCTAAGTTTGATTGAGTAAATTTTGACAGCTGGAAAGAAAAGATGAAGACACACCTACTATGTTTAGGACTAGGTTATTGGTTGATTACAAAGAATGATAAGACTATCATTGAAGAGGATAATCTTGAAACATGTACTACCGATGAGAGAGATCTATTCATGTGTAACATACTTGCAAGAGAAGCACTTTTGACAGCCCTTCTGGAGAATGAGTACGGTCAGGTAAAATGTTTGAAAAAATCTTATGAAATTCGAAAAGATTTACACTCTACTTTTGAAGGTGATGAACATGCAAAGAAAGTTAGATTACATAATTGGATATGTGCATTTGAAGATATAAGAATGATGGAAGATGAATCTGTTAGAAGCTATATTGGTAGAATGTTAGAAATTGTTACAGGCATAAAATCTTGTCGAGGAACAAAGATAGAGAATGAAGTGATATGGAAAATTATGAGGACATTGAATCCTATATTTAAGAAGACAACACAGATGATTGAACAAGTTATACCTTGTACTACAAACTTTACAAGAGAGACTCTTCTTGGAAGATTGGAAGTAGCAGAGATGAACCTGAGGTTATCAGGAGACTGGCCTAGAATGGAGACAACAATTAGTTCTCTTAGTGTTCACCCTACTTTGTCAAGAAACATTAGTGTGAGCGGTGATTATGTTGGTAGCAGCAGATCTAGAAATGAAGAAGACAAGAATATTGAAGAAGGTATTGCCTTGCTTGTGAAGAGAGAACCAGATGGTAAGAAATTTTTTAAATGTTGGACTTGTCAAGAATATGGTCATTTTGCATCTAAGTGTCCTAAGAGAGTTAAAAAGTATAGAAACAATTTCAAACCTAGAAGCTCTAAGGAATGTTATTATGCTAATGATGAAGATCTTGAAACTAGTGTAGAGAGAACTCTAGGTGAAAGTGATACTGAGAATAATGATGACATAGGATTTGTAGCAATTAAAGAAGAGAATCCTGAAACTGATGTTAAGGAAGAAAAAACCTTAGTTTCTCAAGTTGAAAAGAAAGATGATTGGATTATAGACAGTGGTTGTTCACATCATATGACTGGAGACATGAAAAAGCTCATAAAGTTTAACGATTATGATGGAGGAGTTTTTAAAGTTGGAAACAATGCACCTTGCTTGATTAAAGGTATAGGATCTATTACTCTTGATGGAAAGACTACTACTGATGATGTTTATTTTGTGGATGGATTGAAACATAATCTGTTAAGTGTTGGATAGTTAGTTGATAAGGGATATCAAGTTTGGTTTACTGAGAAAACTTGTGTGATAAAGGATAAAGATGGAAATATGATTGGAACTAGATCTAGAACTAGAGGTAATATATTTCAGTTGAATCCTACTGAGATGAAATGTTTGATTACTAAGACTGATGATAGTTGGCTATGGCATAGAAGGTTTTGTCATATAAACTTTGACAACATTTTGAAAGTAAATACTACGCTTGCAGTAAGGGATTTGCCTAAAATTATGAAGCCTACTAACATGATTTGCAAAGAATGTGTGATGGATAAATAGAAGAGAATTTCTTTTCCCAGTAAGAAGTTTACATCTGCAGAAAATTTGGAGATTGTTCATATTGATTTGAGCGGTCCTACAAGGACTAGAGGATTCTATGGAGAAAGGTATTTTATGATTCTTGTTGATGATTTTACAAGAATGATGTGGATTGCATTTCTTAAAGAAAAGTATGAAGCATTTGATAAGTTTAAGATCATTTAGAATAAAGTTGAGAATGAATCTGGAATGAAGACTAAATGTTTGAGATCTAATAGAGGTGGAGAATTTACTTCTAGAGAGTTTAACACCTTTTGTGAAGAAAATGGCATTAAGAGACATTTTTCAGCCCCTAGGACACCTAAACAAAATTGTATTGCAGAAAGAAGAAATAGATCAATGAGTAAAGCAGCAAGAGCTATGTTATTTGAGAATGATTTGGTGAAGATATTCCGGAGAGAAGCAGTGAACACAATAGTGTATACAATGAATAAAGTACAAATTAGAGCAGACACAGACAAGACACCCTATGAATTATGGTTTGGACATGCACCCTCAGTTAAGTATTTTAGAATTTTTGGAAGCAAATGTTATATAAAGAGAGATGATGATATTGGAAAGTTTGATCCTAGAAGTGATGAAGGTATATTTCTTGGATATTCTTTGAAAAGAAAAGCCTATAGATGTTACAATAAAAGAACTAAGACTATTGTTAAGAGCGCAAATGTTAAAATTGATGAAAAGTTCAAAATTCAAGAAAGAATGCTTGATTATGAATCAGATGAAGAAGCTCATCCTAAATGTAACACTGGATCTACTAATTTTTTTTTATGATACTGACAGTGATTTGTTGAATGAAAGCCATAGTGAAGTCATTGAAGAACCTACACCTGAAGTGAGATCTGAGACAGTGACACCTAACAAGAGTTTATCAAGAAATCATCCTATTGGGAAAATTATTGGAAGCATTAAAAGAGGAGTTCTAACTTGATATAAGTTACAAGAATAGTTATGTTTGATTTCTCAAATTGAACCTAAAACTACTAGTGAAGCTTGTGAAGATGAAAGTTGGATTAATGCTATGAAAGAAGAACTAGATCAGATTGAAAAAAACAAGACATGGAAATTGGTCCCTAGACCTAAAGACAAGAATGTTATTGGAACTAAATGGGTATTCAGAAACAAGATGAATGAACAAGGAGAAGTAGTAAGAAAAAAAGAAAGATTGGTATGTAAGGGATACTCACAGCAAGAAGGAATTGACTATGAAGAAACCTTTGCACCTATAGCAAGAATTGAAGCAGTAAGAATGTTTTTGGCTTATGCATCTTATAAGAAATTCAAATTATATCAGATGGATGTAAAGTCAGCATTTTTGAATGGAGAATTGGAAGAAGAAGTCTACATTGAGCAACCTGAAGGTTGTCCTTTGACTCAAGAAGGAGACATGGTATGTAAACTGAAGAAAGCCTTGTATGGACTAAAGCAAGCACCTAGAACTTGGTATGCAAGACTGGACAAGTATTTGTTAAAGTTGGGATTTACAAAAGGAACAGCTGATAGCAATCTGTACACAAAAGAAATTGAAAATGGTTTGTTGGTTATAGTTATTTTTGTTGATGACATTATTTTTGGAGGAGAAGATGAAGCTAGTGACAAATTTGTTGATGAAATGAAGACTAAATTTGAAATGAGTATGATTGGTGAAATGAAATGCTTTTTGGGATTAAAAATAACACAGAACAACGATGGTATCTTTGTAAGTCAGACAAAGTACCTGAATGACTTGTTGAAAAGATTTGGAATGGAGAACTATAAACTAGTTGGAACACCTATGGTAACTGGACATAAATTATCTAGCACAGATGAAACACCGATAGTTGAACAGAAGAAATACAGATCTATGATTGGAGGATTGTAGTACTTGACTCATACAAGACCTAATATAGCACATTCAGTTGGAATTGTAGCAAGATTTCAAGCTAAACCTAGAGAATCACATTATGCAGTAGTAAAGAGGATACTGAGATATTTAAGAGGCACAATGGACTATGGATTGTGGTATGAAAAATCTAATGACTTTACCCTATGTGCATATACAAATGCTAATTGGGGAGGCAGTTTTGATGATAAGAAGAGCACCAGTGGTGAAGCATTTTTCCTTGGAAGAAGATTGGTTTCTTGGCTAAGCAAGAAGCATAATTGTATCTCACAGAGCATAGCAAAAGCAGAATATGTAGCAACAACAAACAATTGTAACCAAATAATTTGGATGAAGCAAATGCTGAAGGATATTGGAATAAAGTTTGTTGAACCTATTGTCATACATTGTGACAACACCAGCACAATTAGTATGTCTAAGAACCTTGTATTACATTCTAAAACAAAACATATAGAGATTAAGTATCATGTAGTAAGAGAGAAAGTTGCTGAGAAAGAAGTCAGACTTGAGTACATAAGTACAAAGGAGTAGATAGCAGACATATTTACAAAGCCTTTTCCTAAGGATACATTTGAGTATCTGAGAGGTATGCTTGGGGTTATGCCCCAACCTACTGTTGAGAAGTGATGCAGTTGGTTGCATCCGTCCAGTGGTATATGAGCCTTATCTTTCTCCTGGACTGGATGTTGGTACTTCCTCTATGGGGGAGTTTGTGTATCTAAGCTGAGTCATGAGGAGTGAATGTATTTTCTGAATAGTGTCTTTTGACATTGAATTTTTTGTTGACATGATGATGATATTTCTATCATTGATGTCAATGGGGGAGAAGTGTACATGAAAAAACCATTTGTACTATTTGAACAAGAAAACGAAGCAAGATTTGATTAATGAAGAGGATTTGAAATATTTTTCTAGAGCAGTAGTATTGCAGTATTGGACTTTTGGAACATTGGATGTTTTTTCATCTATGTTTCCATCAATGCCAATGGGGGAGATTGTTAGAAATGAATCTTGAATTTTTGGCAGCCATTCTGTAGTAGTTGTTGTTACATTCATGACTATGATTGTCATTGATGTCAACACAGTGATCTACCAGAGACTTGCAAAGAAGCAGACAGTGTTTGGATTAGTGCACGTGGGATATTGTAGTTGGAGCTATGTGATGTTGAGGATATACTCTTTGATAAGTTATATATTTATGGTTAAGAGTGCAGACAATAATTCATTTATTCATGGGAGTTATGAGCATTTTGGTGGAAGCAATATTCAGGCAGTGTTCTTGAGTAGTGGTTTGTGGAAATCGAATGATATCTCCTAATCAGGATGGAATTTGGTTTTGTGCAGTTAAAGGAAAGTTGAAGACACATTGATAGTGATGTGGATGATAGCACAAACTTCGAGGTTGCATGAGTGAAGAATTATTGTAATTGGAAGCTAATAGTTTTGTGTAATTTTGATGTAACGTGTGGAAACTTTTATTTTTTAATTGTATGCCAACTCATTTGTAATTAATTGAGTGTGGTATAAAGGAAGGAATGTTTTTACTTGTTGTAAGATGGTTGGATGTGATGCTGTATGCATGCAGTGAAGAGAAGAGTTAATGCAGTTGTGAAAGTGAATTTGTGAAGGAAGACATGCGAAGTACAAAGATTTGAAATTGAGATCTGGTGAAGTAGAGAGTGCGGTTTGGCACAGTGAGAAAGGAGGTAACATATTTTCTATTATTCTGTTGAATAATCTAGAGATCAGTTGGACAGTGTGTTCATTGATCTTGCCATTGAAGCTGTTTGGGCAGTAGGTCCATCTGTCTTCCATAACTCTTAACAGGGTTAGAATCTTTTAACAGGGATTCAAAATCTCCTAACAAGGATTCATATGTATTGAATGTATTTCATAAGACTCCTAACATAGTCCATCCTTTCATAAGGAATATTCATATTAGTGCATCTTTTGTGGGCATCATTCCCACCGGGGTTTACTCTTTGATATGAGGTTCCCTAGTCAACATATCTTGTGTCATTGTGTTATTGTGTATGAATATCTTTCTATGGTTGGTAATTATATTGCTTACATGGTTTAATGGTGTTGAAGTTGATAAAAGTTATAATTATCAAATAACTGATTCACCCCCCCTCTTAGTTATCTTGGTGGACTTTACTTTCTAACATCTAATTGATGATATATGCAAGATCTGGCATTCTCCCCCTCACTGTTGTTGTTTGTTGCTTCTGCATGTGTGTTGTAGGCTTGGATCATTAGAGTGCACCAAAATTTGGCCCCTCTTGCATCCTTGCCTTGCGTCAATGTTATATTCAATGAGAAGGTCGTGTATAAAGAACATGTTAGGATTAGGTAATACTGAGAGGGGGGTGAATCAGTATTATTGTACTTTAATTTAAACTTCAACCAATTATAAATAAACCATAATAATGCAGAAATGAAAAGAACATTAAAGCATAACATAGAACTCATGACACCATGATTTGTTCTTGAGGAAACCCTGACTAAGAGAAAACCCTGGTGGGGATGGTACCTAAAACTATGCACTAAAATATTATATCCCTGTTAGGAGATCTAGCCCTTTTAGGAGCTGATTATTACATAGTACATTTCCTTGTTAGAGGAATACAAAACACCTGGTTAAAGGTGGTGAGCAAACTGCTCTTACAATCAAAACTGTCTCAAAGAGTTCTCCAAAAATGAACTATATAAGCACTTATCTTACTTAGATAGTTCCGGTTATAGCTCTATCTATTAATGATCTCACATCTAATCTTTGCTTTCAGATTCACAACCTTTCTTCACCATCATAATCACAATACATATTGCTTTCATAAAAGCACTCTATACTTATACAAAATTTGCCATCTAGTCGGCTTCACAAATACGATACAAAACATAATAATTAATTATGTAAATGATAAGTATGGAGTCAATGATCTTATATTACTAAAGTGTTGTTAATATACTTCATTCATTTGACTTAGCACATTACCATACCAAGTAACCTTACCGCAATCACCGCAACTGCTCATATGCCCTGTTATACTATTTTACTGTCATTGCATACCTTCAGATCACTAAATCTCACTAATTTGATCACCAAAACTCACGCGCTCTTAACTGAAGCATATAAATATACCAAAATACCTTCTACTAACTTATTAGGCCATAATACCTCATACATTTCCATCGCTAACCAAAACTATAACACTGTACCCTAAAACCCTGATTACGGACTTAGTCATTTTCATGACTGTGACTCCAATACTAAACTTCTCATCATGCGATCACTCTAGCATAAGTGTTTCCATGAATGAAAACCCTCAAGTGATCCCTAGTGCTCCATAACACCACTTGCCAACAATCACTCCCTTTGGCATTGATGGCAACACTTAGAAAAATGACTAAGTGTTAAAGCACTAACTATACATATCTCTTCTTATCTTTTCCTCTTTTCTACTTTTTTATTTATTTATATCTTTTTATTTCTACTTATTATTTTACTTCTCTTCCTTTTCCTCTTTCTCTTCCTCTCCCTTTGACATCAATGGAAAAGGTGTATTCAAAATTTCAAAAACTACTAAGTGTAAAAGGACTTAGTTCTTACTCACCAGTTTTTAGACATCTTGGAAAGAGTTTTGCAAGGTCTTCACTTTCTCAACCCATGACTTTATCAGTAGCTCATTGACATGGATCAATCCATTCAGTGTATATGATGCCATCTCTGCTACCTTAAGTTCAGTAGGTGTAGACAAAGTCATTGATCCTTTAACCTTTTCCATCTTTGAAAGATAAGTCTCAAGCGTTGAGAGCTTAGGGGTCAATAGGCTTATTAACACACCAAATATGTCTACAACTCTCCCTTTCTCTCTTTCCAATACACTGATCTTGTCCAATATCCTGGATGTCTCTTTATCCATTTCTCCCACAGTTAGTGAAGAGGATTCATAGTTGTTCATCAGATTGTCAAGAGTAGCCCTATCCTTGGCTACAATCTCCTTAATATTATTTACATGCCTACAAGGATTTATGTAGTAGCTCTAAATCTTCTCGCCTTGTGCTACATAGCTCTTGGCCTTAAGAGTAGTAGGCTTGAGAATATCTAAGTCCCATGAAATGGACTGACATACTTCTCTCAACTTTTTCTCCAAAAATTTCTTCTCTGCCTTGTCTTTTGCAGTTTTTAGCAATGAGTCAAAGTGACTATCAAAGCTATCCAATACCATACCAAGATTCTCAGCTTCATCCTTTTCTTGAAAGATAATCAGTGAGGGAAGTAGCTGGTTTACTGTTTCTACAAACCTAGCCATTAACTTTATTCTTTTGTCCCCTTTCTGTACTGACCATTCTTTACCCTTGGAAAAGGCCATGAAGGATAGCCTCATAAGATAATCCTCATCCATACTATCTACATCAAAACTTGTTTTTTTGCCCATACTTTCCAACAATAAAGAGGTTTCCATTTTAACCTCAGCAAATTTTTCTATTCTGGTCTCTTCTTCCTGCTATATTTCCTTCTCCTGTACTTCCTCCTCTATTTTATCCTCTATTTTGTCTTCCTCTAATTGTTCTTGTTCTCCAACTTCCATCACACTATCCAAATTATCCATAAATGGATCATTTACATAATGTAAAGTGTTAAGGGTCACATGCACACCAGAGACAAAGAAATTTGATTGCATGCTGTCTTGTACACTTTCATCCACTACTTTGGAACTTTCTCCCAATCCCAAAGATGTAGGCTTAGTAACCTTGGGAGGTGAGGTCTTCTTTGACATATCATTCATTATAATTTGATCTAATTCCCTTTGAGTGTCCTTAATTACCTTATCATATTTCCTAGCCATTATTTTTACTAGTCTAGCCTTTGTCCTCAACATGGGTTTTAATGAATTTATTATCATCTCCCTTTCTTGTATTGAGACAATTGGTAACATGTCCTTAATGGATTTATTCCTTATGTTTTCATCTTCTGATTGTGCCAACTGCTTCCTGAATTCCAGTTTGCTATACAGTTCTTTAGGGATACTCGCTTCAATTTCTAACAAGTTTTTTTTGAAAATCAATAGATGCTCAATGATAGTATCTTCAATGATCACTTGGTTTTCAACATCATACCTCTTATAGTACTTGTCCACTGTCTTCAAGTTCCCATCTTTTATCACTCTCTTTTGTAGAGATTTAAGGTCTGGTTTCCACAAAATTTGTGGATCCTTTTGAGCTGCATTCTCTTCTACTTTTTCAACTACCTTTTCCTCTTTCTTCTTCCTCTTCACTTCTACCTCTTTCTCCTTAGGACTATCCTCCTTACTAGATCTTGTGGATCTTCTAGGAATGCTTGCAAGTGTAATTTCTTGAACTATTTCCTCTTGTGAAACTGATAAGTCAACAATGTCGATAGTAGGACTTACTGTCTTTTCTTCCTTTGAAGGAACATGAGCATTGATAGCTATGCTTGAAGATGCTTCCATCTTATTTCTTATGTTTATCAACAATTCCCTAGAAATTCCTAACTTTTCAATGATATCCTCCACAATTTTATTGATTTTCCTCTTCTTTGTTACTTTTTCTTGTTCTTCTCTTATCTTCCCCAACTTCTGTCTGTAGGCTCCCCATCTGCCTTAGGTAGGGTCTATTTTTTTTTCCAATACATGCTCTACCTATATGGTTAGAATCTCAACACTTACTTCATACCCCATAGGGTAACACCATTTCATTCTTGGTTCCACTGCCTCAAAGAAAAAACAATTAGTTTCAACCATGAAAAAGATAGTGTCCCCATATTTCTCAACTATGTCCTTAGGTATTCTATACCTTTCCTTCATTTTCCTTTGTAGTATCTTTTTCATAGAAAAAAGTTCACCATCAACCCAATTCTTATCTTGCCTTCTGTAACTCTCTGAAATCTGAATCCCAGCAAGTACATTATCCTTCCATGCCCTAGGGTGAATGCCAAGAAACTTGTGAATGATATGAATGTAGATATGAACAAAAAAGGAACCAAACCTAAATGCTTTAGTCCTATCCTTCTTTATCACCTTTATATTTTCAAGGAACTTCTATCCTAGAACTTCACAAAGATTATATTTCTTATTTTCCTTCACCATCTTGTATGCCATCATGACAACTCCAGCTGATACATAGTTTGGTATGCTACTATAAAACATTTTGTAACCCAACAACATTGCTACCAGCCTAACATCTTGCTAAAAGATGTCATTGACTGTCATCACCCTCTTATCCCACTTGGAATGGGTTAGGGTTTCTACTTGTTTCCTCAAATTATTTTCTTCTATAGGTAGGACTCCTTCATTATCAAGGCCTGTAATATCATGAATCATCTGTGGACAAACTTTTACTAGTTGATCTCCAATCCAAACAAATTGATCATGGATTCTACTAAGGATGATCTTAAACCATTCAACTTTCATGATTTCTGTGAGTAGGGTTAACTTAATGATAGATTGATCTTGTAGGTGTTTGAATTCTTCTACCATGGATCCATTTGCTTCTATCATACTATCCAATTCACTATAAATGTTTACATCTCCAATGATTTCATACTTGCAGTGTATGTATGCCCTAATGTCCTCAATGTGCAAAATGCCTACGGGATTGTGAAAATGCTCCTTTTGGATCATCCTCACAAGAATTGAATGGATGTCTCTTAAATTTATACTAAGGTCTATCCACGACATCATAAAATACTGGTGCATCCATAGCTTCTCTATGAGTATAGGTCTAAATACCTTTAATTCGCTAAAATCTGGATCTCTGCTTCACATGATCACACAATCTCTTTGCTAGATGGCTTGAAATGTTTCACAATTTTACTCTCCTTAGTTGTTGATCAACAAATGGTGCCAAAATGATATCTTCCAAGTTCTTTTATCCTTTGCAAGTTAAGTAGGTGCATTAAACACAAGTAGCTCAACTTTGCATCCTGTCCAGTCAACATAAAAATCACGAACATGGAAAATGAATCTCCAAGTGCTATGCTCTCATCCACAGACTCCATAGTGTCTGAACACACCATACCTAAGATCACATGAGCTTACTCCACATATACAGGGGCTAGATATATTTTGTTCTCTGCATCCAATGCTCCCCTTAAGGCCATGCGACCTTCTAGGTTGATGTCTCAAAGAACTCATCGTGCAAAGACACAATATCATCTACTGTCTCTCCCTGAATTGATTCCTTGTTTAAGAATTTCACCTTCCATATCTTGTCATCCTCCTTGCTCTCTGATTTCTTGAATTGATTCTCAAAATCATTCATATATTCATTAATACTCTTACCACTGTCACCAACATTCTTTCTTATAACCACAAGAGGTGTTCCTCTCGGTTCACTTGATCTTCTTGGTCCTCTTCTATTGTCCTCTCCATTATATCTACAAAAATTCATAATGTGTCCAAGGTTGTTACATTTGTAACATGTAGGTGGTCTCCTTCTTTCTTTATTTACTTGTAGCTTGCAGTATCTTGCAGTATGTCCAAAGTTATTGCATTTTTGACATGTGATCTTGGCTGCAGATTCTTCTCTGACATAATCTTTCTTATACCTAGACTGATCTGGTTCTTTGCAATCTTCTTTCTTGTGTCCATAATCATAATAGTTAAAACAGTAGCTGGTAAAAGGTTTAGAGGTACCTTTACTTTTGCAATCTCTTTTCATATGTCCAACGTTGTTGCATCCAAAGAATCTACTTCTGAAAGGTCTGATCTGATCTTCATGAGTAGGTCTTTCTTCATGTGTAGGTCTTTCTTCATTCTTTGCTCCACTTTCTTCTTCATTGGTTTTAGAACTTTCTGCTTCATTGAATCCAACTCTAGTCATGTCTCCTTTAGGTTTCTGTCTTTCTCTTTGCTCATCAATTTTGTCACTGCTCATGTGCAACTTCTCAATGTGTAATTTAGTTTGAGTGAGTTCACCTTTAATGATCTAATTATATTTTTCCAATTCCTGATATTTATCCTTGTAATGGTCAAGTTCATTCTTCATTTTTCCTATCTTCTCATTTGCTTCTTTAAGTGATTCTTCAACTTTGTTTCTTGCATCCTTTTCATGTTGAATTTATTTTATCATCAAAAGATTGATTTCTTCTTTATCTTGCTCCAGCCTCTTTACTTGATCTGATGTATCATTGATTGATTCTTCATTAATTTTGTCCATAAGATCTTGTTTCTAACATCTTGAAGCTTCAAGCTGCTCTTTTAGTTTCCTAATGAAACCTTCTGCTCTTCTCAATTTGAATTTTAATATTCCATTCTCAGCCTTCTCTTTATCCAGATCTTCAAGTGTTGCATCAAAGTTCTCTTGCAAACTTTCTGAATCCATTCTGATCTCCCTTAAGCTGTTAGGATTCTCTCCAAGGCCCAATAGCTCTGATACCAATTGTTAGGATTAGGTAATATTGAGAGGGGGGGGGGGGGGGGTGAATCAATATTACTACACTTTAATTTAAACTTCAACCAATTATAAATAAACCATAATAATGCAAAAATGAAAAGAACATTAAAGCATAACACATAACCCATGACACCATGATTTTTTCTTGAGGAAACCCTGGCCAAGGGAAAACCCTGGTGGGGATGTACCCACAACTATGCACTAAAATATTATATCCCTGTTAGGAGATCTAGCCCTTTTAGGAGCTGATTATTACATAGTACATTTCCTTGTTAGAGGAATACAAAACCCTGTTAGGGGTATACAAAACACCTGGTTAAAGGTGGTGAGAAAATTGCTTTTACAATCAAAATTGTCTCAAAGAGTTCTCCAAAAATGAACAATGCAAGCACTTATCTTGCTTAGATAGTTCCGGTTATAGCTATGTTTATTACTGATCTCACATCTGATCTCTTCTTTTAGATTCGCAACCTTGCTTCATCATCATAATCACAATACATATTGCTTTCATAAAAGCACTCTATACTTATACAAAATCTACCATCCAGTCAGCTTCACAAATACCATACAAAACATAATAATTAATTATATAAATGATAAGTATGGAGTCGGTGATCTTATATTACCAAAGTGTCAGAAATATAATTCATTCATCTGACTTAGCACATTACCATACCAAGTAACCTTACTGCAATCACCGTAACTTCTCATATGCCCCGTTATACTGTTTTACTATCATCGCATACCTTCAGATCAGTGAATCTCACTAATCTAATCACCAAAACTCATGTGCTCTTAACTAAAGCATATACATATAGCAAAATACCTTGTACTAACTTTGCAGGCCATAATACCTCATACATTTCCATCGCTAACCAAAACTGTAACATTGTACCCTGTTACCCTGATTCTAGACTTAGTCATTTTCATGACTGTGACTCTAGTACTAAACTTCTCATCATGTGATCACTCCAACATAAGTGTTTCCATGAATGAAAACCCTCGAGTGATCCCTAGTGCTCCATATCACCACTTTCCAACAAAACAATTGCAGGAAAAGAAGCATGAACATGTCAAACAAGAATATGTGGTGTTGGATGAGATTCCTGAAAATGAAATGCCACTAGTAATTGATGCTCAACAACAATAGGTTATCCCACAAAATCTTGTAAGTGTTAGACGTTCTAAAAGGTCAAGTAGACCTCCTGAAAGGTTTTCTCCTTCTTTGTATTTTATTTTATTGATTGATTTTGGTGAACCAGAAGAATATGAAGAAGCAATGTAGGTGGATGCCAAACAACAATGGAAGCTAGGCATGAAAGAGGAGATGGACTCCTTGTTGAAAAATAAGACTTGGGACTTAGTCACTTTACTTGAAGGAAAAAGAGTGTTGCCTAACAAATGGGTTTATAGGCTAAAGGAGGAAGATGGAGGATAGAAAAGGTATAAGGCTAGACTTGTGGTAAAAGGTTTTGCACAGAAAATGGGTATAGATTTTGATGAAATATTCTCCCTTATTGTAAAAATGACTTCAATTAGAACTGTACTAAGTCTCGTGGTTGCAGATGACTTGCATCTTGAACAACTAGATGTCAAAACAACTTTTCTCCATGGAGATTTGGAGGAGGAAATTGACATGCAGCAACCAGAGGGATATGAGGTCAAGGGTAAGGAGAACTTGGTGTGCAGGTTAAGGAAGAGTTTGTATAGCCTAAAGCAAGCACCCTGACAATGGTATTTAAAATTTGATAGTTTCATGGCTGAACAAGGTTACCATAGATATCATTCTGATCACTGTGTATATTTTAAGAGATTGGATAATCGGAGTTACATTATCCTATTACTCTATGTTGATGAGATGCTTGTTGCTGGGTCTAATATGCAATAAATAAATGAACTTAAACAAAAATTATCAAGGTCATTTGCTATGAAGGATTTGGGTGTTGCTAAGAAAATCCTTGGTATGAGGATTACATGGGACATGAAAAATAGAACCTTGAATTTGTCCCAAAGTGAGTATATAAAGAAGGTGTTGAAAATATTTAATATGCAGGATGCAAAAGCAGTCAGTACACCTTTGGCTAGTCATTTCAAATTGACTAAGGAAATGTACCCAAAGGCATAGGAAGAGGTAGATAAAATGTCTAACATCCCATATTCATCAGGTCTTGGCAGTTTGATGTATGCAATGGTATGCACACGACTAGATATTTCTCATGCAGTGGGAGTTGTCAGCAGATATATCAGAAATTCGGGTATGGAACATTGGAATGTTGTCAAATGGATACTTCAATATTTGAGAGGTACTACTACAAAGGCATTATGTTTTACAGGATCCAGTTATGCTCTGAGTGGATTTGTTGACTCTGATCTGGTAGGAGATATTGATATAAGGAGGAGTTCTACATGGTATGTTTTCACTGTAGGGGGTACTGCAGTCAGTTGGATTTCTAGATTACAGAAGGTTAATGCAATTTCAACCACTGAAGTTGAGTATGTAGCTTCTACGAAAGCTAGAAAGGAGATGATTTGGTTACAATGTTTTCTAGATGAATTGGGTCAGAAGCAGGAAGATCGCCCGTTGTACAGTGATAGCTAGAGTGCCATTCATCTTGCAAAGAATTCTGGTTTTCATTCAAGGACAAAGAACATAAAGCTCAGGTACCATTTTATAAAGTCTATTTTGGAGGATGGCCAATTACGGCTTGAGAAGATTCACATAAGTGACAATCCTATAGACATGTTCATAAAGGCAGTCCCCAAGGAGAAGCTGGTTTCTTGCTCAGCTTCTATTGGGATTCTTGACTGATGATTTTGGAGTGAATACACAACAAAGTCTTTTATCTAGTGGGAGTTGCACATATTGCATTGTCATCTAGATCCAGTCTCGAAGTGGGAGATTATCTGGTGTGGAGCCTGATCAGTCTTGAAGTATAAGATTGTTGATATTGTGGCGACTGATCATGTAGTGGGTGTTGATATTGTGGCGACCACTCATGTAGTGGGTGTTGATATTGTGGTGACTACTCATGTAGGTGAGGGGCGATAGCCCCGAACCTCCGGCCAGCATGCAACGCCGAATTTTTTTTTTGTTTTTTCGGGAAAAACATGACCGACATTGTAAAACCCTAAAATGATCGATTTTAGAGGTTGTCCTAAAATGTATGTTATAAGTGGGTGAGATGCATAATGCATTGTAATGTTGGTGTACTATTTTGCTGGATAATAAGAAAGGTTGGATGACTGTGTATGTGGGTGTAGCCCAAGGTTTGGGTGAACAATGTTAAATCTGTGTGTTATATTGAGTCCTTGAGGGGTATGACCACCCTTTGCAGTGGTTTGGTTTTCCTTTATACTTTTTTGAATCCAATGTGAGCTCACCTTTAATTCAAAACTTATGAAAACTCTTCATATATTTTTTCTATATCTTGTTTACTCATTTTTGAGGTTTTTGGAGTGTTTTGAATCTCTTCTATGAGCTTTACAACCTAGAAAACTTCAATGATCATAGTGAGGACTTCGAGGAAAGTATTCTTTCTAACTTGTATAGTCCTCAAAAGCCTCATATGTTGTTCTTAGGGAATATAAACCCTACTAATTCTTTTTATTCCCAATCTTTTCCTTCAGGTTTATGCTTGGTAGGTTCACGTACATCTAGTTATCAGACTAGTAATTCTTAGTAAAACACCTTGGTAAATACCCCTCCTAGGTATCATCCTTATGTGGCTCATGAGTCTTCTATAATGGTTCTATTTGATCATATTCAATCCTTTGGGTAGAAACTAAGGGATTTTAAAGGTTTCCTTAATAAAGAGAATGCCATCCATCAAGTTGGATTTTCTATCAATAATCTAATAGAGATTCTTATCTTAGATTGTAAGGGCCTTGAGGTGCTCATAGCATTAATCATGATTGTAGGGTATCATGTGTGGCACATCATGTTGTACTTGAGCCTTACTACACTTAGTTTGATACCACTAGTCCTCATATTAGTGTCATTATTCTTGGGGCATCTATCCAAATGATGGATTTAGGTGCTACCATTGATCCTTTATCTAATAGTACTATTTTGAGCATTAATATTTCTTGGAATCCCTTGGGGTAGTCTATGTCACTTCCTAGTTCTATTGCTACTACTCCCACAGTCCATGATTTTTCAATTGGCATTGGTGTTGGAAATGACACTAGTATTGGTTTTGGTGATGGTGTTGGTGCTGACACTAGTATTGGTAATGTCTCTATTGTCCTAGTCTCTACTATTATGGGTAATACACCTCTACCTCCTCCACTTGGAAATCCCATTCTTAATACCATATTGCAAAATATAGGGCAATTACAACAACTCACAAATCTCACAAATATTGCTAATCAATCATTACTTCCTCATGTACTATCATCAATTGTAAGAATCTAACTACTTATACAATTTAATGATTATTTAGCACCCACCTTAGTGTGTTTTCCATAATAGGACTTCATATGACACTTAATGGACACATAAATTCAAATATGGATTCTATGTTTCATCCAAAATTGAGGTAGGCCCCTATTTGTAAATGTGCTCCTTGATTATTTCTCTTCTCCAGTCATTTATTTTGCTACATGGGCTCTATGCTATCATTTTCTAGCTTTTGTATTTCTCTCGACCTCAAAATCAATTGGCTCCTCTTTTCTGGCATTTTCCCACTATTCCTGTCTCCCCATTTAAATCTTGGAACATTCTCCTAGGAAAAGAATGCCTAAGGCAACCTAGCCCCAAGAATAGGATGCCTAAGGCATCTTATTCCCCATTTTTTGAGCCCAAATTTAAATTGGGACCCTTTTTTGATGCTTTAGTGAGAGATTAGATCATGTGGTTAGCCTATCTTAATTTTGAATTTTGAAATGCATGAGAGGTATATAAACACCTTATCTCTCCTCATTTTGATATACAACCATGGTCACTTGATATTACTTCTATTCTCAAGTGTTTATGTTCAAGCAATTAAGGAAAGCATCGAAGATCTAGACTTCTTCTCAAGCATTCAAGGTGTTCTTCTCCATGGTTCAAGCTTCTTTCCCTCATTAAAGGATAAAAAAAGGATTTCATCATCAAGGAAGAAGATAATTCATTCACCCATTCACTCAACTCTTCATTCTTCTATTCTTCAATCAAACATTGTGGTGAACTACAACTTCCATCATACAAGGTTTTGTCTTTCATGATTTTCTTTTGAGTTTTTGTGTTAAGTCAAAGCTATTACATCAACATACTTGATCACATTCAAATGAGCATTTGCATTGCCAAGGTATGATATACTTCATGTTTCAGATCTAGCCCCTGATATATGAAAATAATTTTTCATTTACTTTATTTCATTTCAAGTTGATTCCAAATAGGGGTTTGATTGAGGAAAACTTATCTTTAAAACCTTTTTTCATCATTTTTCTATGTGCAAGAATAGGTGGTGCAACTAATTTTCTAAATCCAAGAAGTACAAAACCTGACAGACTATCTAAATGAATTTTAGACACATTTGTAGGGACACCGATAGGTGAGGTGTCCCGTTCTTGGGACTAGGCCGAGTGAGGCATCTCGTTCCCTCTAGTTCTGCACCAAATTGAAACTCTAGGTTAGATATGCTCTCTAGTTTTTGTTTTAGGTCATTACAATTGTCTATTTGTTCTCCATTAGTCTATATTTCTCAAATATTGTTAATTTAACCTATTTGGCCTTCTATCTTGCATCATTACATTATTTTTCCTCGAATCCATCTCATACTAATCATTATTACAAAGTATCATTGTACTCACTTAGTGCTTAACTCCTACTTGATCCTATTGGGTCATCTTCCTTCCGATTGTGCATTAGAAGGTGGTAAAATCCCTCATGTGCCTTGCTTACCTTTTTCTTATGTACATTTTTGGTGAACTCGACACATGACATTTCCCTTCTGATGTGGTGTCTAGATCTCATTTGTATGCACTGCATTAGTCAATATCTACATCATATCATTACTACATTTTATGCATTTAGATATCTAAGTTCACCTATTGTACATTTTTTTGGACCCAACTCATAACATTTCATCGTTTGATTTGGTGTTTAGATCTGATTTATATGCATTCCATTATTACAATTTATGCTACTTTTTGTTCCTCCATTTTTTGCACTTGCCTATAGATTGGGGCACCACATTTTAAATTGTTCTAATTCATGATTCTGATACTTTTATGTATTAGTTCTCTTTTCTAATGAGTATTTGAGATGAATGCTTCGCAATGAGTTTTACAAGTAGTATTATGCTATTAGAATTGATTCATATCTTTTATATATAATACTTCTTTAAAAGCTTTGACTCTAGATATATATTATAACCATTGATTATTAAATAATATATTAAGTTGTTTGAAATGTAAGATATTATCTTTCTAAATATTTTTTCTATGTAAATCATTATTATATGATATATTATTGTTGGGTTCCTTATGTAGATTAGTATCGCCTTTCTTTCAAACATCGTAGAGAACACTTTCATAAAATAACAAACACTTTCATAAAATAACAAAAAGCATAAAAGCAAAAGCAAGATAGAATCCATGTAACGAATTAACGATCACTGCCAACTGAAACTTTCTTACATTGATTTAAATGCCGTTTCCAGCTTCGTGTTCACACTACAGATCTTCTTAAGCTATGTCTCACAAATGGGCATTACTAGTATTATGATCCATCATATAAGAGATAATTCTATAATACACAAAAATATATTCACTATTTTGCTCCCTTACATATATGGGGCTAACTCCTACCACTCACCTGAGGAGCCTCAACCACCTCCTCAGTAATTCAAGCCTTTGTAAATGACAGGGAGAAGTCTTCAGTTTTTCTTTTGAAACTGTAGACCCTATCACATTGCTTTTACCCTGTTCATTTCTGACCCCCTTTAAAATACAAATAAGATTATAGAATGCTAGTTATGTATGTAAATTGCCCAAATTACTGTTTGGAGACAACCTGCTTCAAGTTTAGACTATCAAAACTGTTTAGGACCACCTTCAGAAAAATCCCACTGCTACATCCTTTGATTTCTTCTTCCCCTCTAATAAAAAATGCTATTAGAATTGCCCAGCTCAATGTGTTCCCTTCAAGCAGTTGAGCATGAGAGAGCTTAAACAACCAGTTCTAATGGGTACAGCATGAATTAAGAAACCAATAAATATCTTTAACACTTCCTCTTGTATCAAAAACTCACAGAACCCAATATTCCTTCAGATGGGTTTGAACCAATGCCATTCTCTGACTACAAAACCTTCAGAACTGAGAAGAAACAAAAATCTGCAGCTTGTGAAGCATTTAGATCTTACTTATAGCTCCATTCCCTTGCAGGTTTGAAAAATTATATGCAAGGGAGGGCAGAGCTTATTACACTGGACTAAAACTGCTTCTGCTCCTAGCTCTTTATTTGGTAATAATACTGAGGTATTAGTTGTACCTGGTCCTCTTTCACACTTTGCAAAATTATAATACCATGAATAAGTATATTTACATCTTAATGGCTATATGTTAATTTATAATATCTGATGTATCCGTTGTTGTTCAGCCAAACTAAAGGGGTGACCTGTTAACCAGGCCAAAAGCTCCGCTCATGAATAAAGCTCTGGGATATTCAAGCAGTCATCCTGCATGCAGTAAAAAATGTAGAAGAAAATTAGAATTGTAAGCTTCTGATTAGTTGTCAACAGAAAATTGGTTTCTTATAATATCTCTCATAAAACTTTGAACAGCATACCATTACAATACCAAAACAAACAAGAAATGTTGACAAGCCTTAGAAAGAGCCTACCATCTCTGAAAAGTCCAATGAATTTGATAATGCCCATGAATGTTTGTACTGCCATCTGCATAAATTGATCATTTCCCTTTGCAAAGCTACTGACCCATTGTCTTCTAGCTCTGCTTGAACTTGACCAGATAAAATCTCTGGGTAAGTGTTCCAAGTTGAATATAGAGAACCCTCCTGAAGATAGTTGTCCTCACAAGGTGATCCATCCAGCTCCTCCACCTTAAAAATTTCATAATTATTCCCCATACAGGGTATACGATTCTCAAGTACAGATTCTCTGATTAGGTTATCAGCAAAACCATCAACTGAGAATGAATGTCCCAGCTGAGGGTTACAATTCTGTGATGCATGTGCAACGTTTAAAATTTTCTGTATAATTTCTGCTTCTTCAGAGGGATCATTCAGCTTCTTAGATAGAGGAGATCCGGTCAGAGTTCCTGGCATGTTCAACCTTGCATCACCAAGATACCCTGGAATGTTCTCTACTTTTATCATTGGGCGAGGAAAGTTTTCCTGAATTCTTGGGCCCTCAAATACAGAATTGTCCTGCAATTAGATAATGAATTTATGAAATGAAAATCCTTCTAGCCATATAAATTATCTAGATTAGGCACAAAATCTAGCCTAATAAATGCCAGTTATGCTTTATTTTGAAGTCTATATAAGTACACACCTTTCCATTTTTATTTGTATCACTGAACCCAGATTCCAGCAACCAATTGTGAGGAGCTTTACAATCATTATTATCATTTAGATTCTCAGATGAAGTTTCTGAAGACAACTTCAAGTTTGCCTGGATGCCACCTTCCTCCTGCCTGGTTTGTGAGTATTTTTTCTCTGACCAGTCTTGAACATAACCAAATGAGGGCATAGTTTCAGAAAAGGAATTATTCATTGAAGAAGACAATATATTATTTCCTGTTTGTGCTTCATTCTGTCCACCATTCTTGTGCTCTGTTCCATTTTTCTTGAAAATGCGGCATAAGACAAAAGCATCCTGTAAATGCACAGAAAAGGACAATTAACAGACATCCAAGGGGAAAATTGTAAGTTTGTATCAATAATGGATGAAGAAAGAATGGAAATCCTACCGAAAGAACATTGCATAATCCTATAGCATGTATATGATGAGACAAATTTGGAAGAAGAATGCTAGAGCAAAGAGCGTGATACATAACAAGATGGTAAGGGGAAGAGTTGCAAAACTTATTACAATAGTTTTGGTTCTAAGCCTATATATAGGTTAAACCCTTGATTAGGGTAAAAAGGCAAATGCATCTCAGTGCCTTTTTAAGGACTCTAGCTTTGGTTTTGGGATAGGATTCAAGTAAAATAACACAGGTGAGCAAAGTTGGATCAAACCCCAAAACTTAATTTAATAGGTGCATATTCTCTGTCTCTATTCTCTATATATTCTGCACTCATTACAATAAATCCTCGTTTGATTCAATGAAATCTAAAATTGAGTTTAACTCAAAATGGGTACCTGCAAACCAGCCGAACCTAAACATTGCATCTCATCTAGACGATATTCATGCATCACCCAATCTGTTCTTTTCCCCTGTGGGGCACGGCCTGTGTAGAAAACCAGGGTTTTCTTCATTCCCATCACAACCGACTGTGAGATAATCTTACGGTCCTTTCCAGTTGCTTTCCAGTAACCAGCTTCAGTGGCTCTGTTTGTGCGTGAGCCATTGGGATACTTTCTATCACGAGGACTGAAGAAATACCATTCCAAATCTCTATTGGGCAGGAAAGACTTATCTGCAAAAACATCAGAAATCAGAATCAGTCATTTAACTAAAGAGTAAAAAGGTGAATCACAAGACCCCTGCTCCGGTTGTTTGAAGCATAAACCATTATTTCACAAACTACCTGATTACATCCAAAATAAAGAATCTGATTTCATTAACCATGAATTAGATATTAAAACCCAGACAAAGAATCTGATTACATCTGTAGTTATGTTACCAAGTTGGAAAACCGGAGGTGTTGAAGTTCAAATTCAGTTTGTTGCATAATTAACTGAGAGCTCTGACATGTATTTTTCACTTAATGACAAATTAGCACCAATTTCAAAATGTAAATAGAAAATTTGAAGCTATATCAGCCAAAAGACTTTTTATATCCAGCAGGGGATACCATGTAAGCTGCATCAGTATATGCATGCTGTCTAGGACAGAAAAGATTGCTCTATTCAAAATAGAGAGTCCTTTGCTTGTCAATCTGGTGGGGGTCTAATTGTCAGGAAGAGCTCAAACATACTTGACATATCCCCAACAGAAAAGATCTTAACGCGACATTGCTGATTGAATTTTACTTAGTGTTTATGGGCTGCAACCGTTGTATATATAAAACACAGAACATAGTAAATAAGGCCTCTGGAAAACATCAAACAGTCGAAGTGAGAAACTCAAGGTAGCATATAAAATTTTCTGGCATAAAACATTTTCAGTCCTGATATTAACATGAGATGTTTCTGGATTCAACTATGAATTTTAATATACATTTCAAATCAAATTCTATAATTCATTATCGGAAAATAGACATCATTTTTCTTCTCTTGCTGTCTATTTCCTGATGATAATAGAATATGAAGTTTGATCCAAAACATTATGGAAAAATTTCATATGATCAAATCTAAAAATCTAAAAACATCTGATACAAATCTAACAAGATTCTCAATATGGATCCCATTTTCTATACATGTATATAATATCATAGTTTTTTATTAAGATAAGCAAGATTTTAAAAAGACCCGAACCTTTTAGAATAAGGATTAAGCACAGCTGGACAGCACGAAACAACCCAAAAATACAAAAGCAGAACTGTATCAGACACAACCAACCATAGCTAAAACAGAGACAAAACAGCCAACCCATATGTAATAGCATAGCTGGGTAGTTAGAATATCATAATTAAAAACCAAAAATTCCATTATTCTACCTCAATGCAACATTTTTGATTGAATTTTACAACCACTTTATAAGACACAACACAGAGTAAATAAGGCATCAGGAAAGCATTTAACCGTCAAGGCGACAGCACAAGGTGGCATCCAATAAAATTTAGAGACAATTATATTAGCATGAGATGTTTTTGGATTCGATTGTAAACTTTTGAAAACATTTTGAATTAAACTGATTGATCATTCGCAAATAGATTTCTCCTCTTATTATATGTTCCTGATGATGATGATAGAACAGGGAAATTGATCCAAAACATTATGAAACAGTCTCCTAGAATCAAATCGAAAAAGATCTCGAACTAATCCAAAAAAAACTCTCAAGACGGATCCCATTTCCCACAAATTTATATAAAACCATTGTTGGGTAGTTAGAACACCATAATTAAAAACCAAAAAATTCATCATTCCAGGCTATTAAACAAGAAAAAATCTCAGGTGATGAAAAAGAATGAAAACCCAATAACATACTTGGTAGATCCCAAGGCTCACACTTATACAAATCTACTTCTGGAATGATATCCAGCTCAATCTTACGTCCATGAACTTTTCTCTTCAAATAATAACTCAAGAGTTCTTCATCACTGGGATGGAACCTGAAACCTGGAGGCAATGACACAGGGGCCATGATCACAAACAAGAACAAATACCGTGCAATGTGCAAAACATGCAGGAACTCAATGATTGAAGGAAACACATCATTTCAACTTAGTTAATATAGACTAATGGTCTGCTGCAACTGAAACATGAACACCGAAAGTTCGTGCCGTGATTTGACATGACACTGTGTGTGAAAACGGCATGGAATTTTGTGCGTACCCGATTCACACAAACCAGGTGTTAGATGGGGGTTGTAAATTAATTACTTCTCTCCAAAAGTAGATTTTTGGAATGACAATCTCTGTGTAAACGCTCTTAGAAAAAGACTGGATTTTTTTTCTTCTTTAGACCGGATTTTCTTTTTCTCTTTCTCTGGGCTGGATAAATTTTCCTTCCTTCACATTGAAAAAAGCAATGTGGGCGGTACCGGACCTTGGAATTCTTCTTTGTTTAATCAGTTGTACAGTGAAATCCGTTGTACTTTAAAGAATAATTCTGAGACAAAATGGAAAAACAATGATTCCTGACAGACATTTTAAGGATGGATGAATGTCAGATCAATGAGGATAAAGAAGGGTGAGGAAACATTCCACGGGGGCTCCTAGTCATCTCTTGATTTTTGTTGCCCCAATCCTTATCATAATAATCACATTGATGTTTGGAAAGGTCAAAAATTTGATTTGAAAAGCACAACTATTTGCAGATGTACATTTTAATTATATTCAATAATGTTTGTGTATATGAAATTGAGAATGACTTAATCATTATAACAATTATTTAGATTTATCTTTTATTAAAAGCTATTTTAAATTTATATTTATATTATATATCATATGTTTGTGATGGTATTTTAAAGATATTTAGTGACGTCTTTACCAAATATAGAAATGCTTTATGTTTATTCATGTAAAGTTATATAGGCACGTAGGAGAGATATTCTTATTGAGGCGCCGCTCTTATAATTGGTATATAAATTAATCATGTGGGACTCACCATTAATTATATTCGAAATGTTTATGTAAATTAAATTAAGAATAACTTAATAATTATTTAGATTTATCATTATTTTAAAGTTATTTAAATTTATATTATATATCATGTGTTTGTGATGGCAATTTAAAGGTATTTAGTGAATAAGGTCCGATAAGATATATAAATGCTTTACTTTTATCTATGTGAAGTTATATGGGCATGTTGGAGAGAAGCTCTCATTGTGGTGGAGTCTTATAATTGGTATATAAGTTGATCATGCAGGACTCGTCATTAATTATATTTAGAATGTTTGTGTATATCAAATCAAGAATAGCTTAATAATCATAAGAATTATTTAGATTAATCATTCTTTTAAAGTTACTTTAATTTATATTATGTATCATATATTCATGATGATAATTTAAAGATATTTAATAATGTCCCACAAGCAAGATATGGAAATGCTTTACTTTTATCTATGTCAAGCTATGTGGCAATATAAGGGAGAGGGCCTCATGGTGGTGTGGGGTCAAATAATTGATATAGAAGTTGATCACATGAGACTTGCCATTAATTACTTATAAAATTAAACTTTATTCAAAATATTCGATGTATTTTTTCTTTATTCAACTAGAAAGAGACCTATAAGGTTCATGCATTTAGCATAATAGATGCAATTATTGTCCATATTTAAAATGTATAATAAATAAAACATTTTTTATCGAGATGGGTAGTAGATATTGACACATATAAATCTCACTATCAATAATTTGATATGAGATAGATTGACACATTCTCTCTACAAGATATGAGATCACATATGCTAATATATGAACTATATTTAAAATGGTTGTATAGAAATAGTCTCAAATGTTGAACATGCTAAAAGCAACATCCTATTGAACGTCATTAAACTACAAATCTTAAACGAATTTAATGGTTACATTTTAAATTCAGAATCTAATGGTGACCTTAAACATCTCATTGTTATGTTTTCATTGGTCATGTCGATGGCCTAGTTGTATACTTGGCTAGGTTATTTCACTAGCTGGTTTCTAATAGCGAGTTGTATTATTAGTAGGTGTCCATGGTTGTTTAGTTAAGCCAACATGCTTTGTCATTGTATTTCATTATCATTTTTACTATATTCAGTCCTAGTAAGTTCTTTAGTGCATTCATTCAATACAAAAAAATACATAATTTAAAAGCAATTATATACTAATTGTCCCAAATAAAAAAATAGTTTAAACTCTTAAAATAACATTACATGACAAATATATTATTATTTTATAAAAAAAATAGATTTTCAAACATCCATTATAGAAACTTAACTATTCCATGTATATCCACATGAACATAACATATTCAAGTCATATTTGCCCCAAAACTAGTCATTCTGACCATAAATACATACAAAAATTAAAATCAAATTTGTATGGCTCACTAATCACACCAAGAATATAATTTGAAAGATGAAAAACCAACAAGAGAAAATAAATGCATTCAAACTCGGGAAAATAATTCAAAGATTTTTAAATTTATTTATTTATTCATCTATCTTATATGTTTCAATCCTAACTTCATTACATTGGCAAATGAAATGATGCATTATAAATTGTATATCATCTAATCTGTAAGAATTTTCCACTAGCAACAACCCAAGATTTGGAGGCCAATGAATAGCACAAAAGAGAGAGACAAACTGTGGACAAGAATAATATACAAAATAATGAATCAATTAGATTACATACAAATTAATTGATTACATCATGTATATGTGCATGCTTATATAAACAAGGAAATAAGAGACTATGATAAGGAGAAGATAACTTTTCACCCACATAAGGTGGAAGCACATGTCCACCAAAGGTGGATCATCCTCCATTATGCAATGAAGTATGTGAAACATGTGGAGGATAATAACATGATAAGTGCACTAAAGTTGGAGAAAACACATGAAGTAGAATCTCTCCTACACCATGTGCAACTAAATGTGAAAAATCCTAAGTGTCTCAAATGCAAACTACTATGTTATGTATTATCCTCAGTAAGCTTAAGTAAAGTGTAATTAGTGAATAATTAATTACACCAACACCTCCCCTTAAGTGAAACTTAGGGAAATACACTTAAACTCACAATGTAAGATGTGACTTGACTACTAGGCCTTTTTAGGTGCCCATGTACAATAATGCAATACAATCTCTCATGTAAATAGAGAAATGGAGAAAACCCAATTGGACAAAACTCCCCCCCAAAAGAGAGATCAATACAAAAAATAAATCTCAAAGAAGAATGAGAAGGACAAAACCCCTTGTGAGGAAAAATTCCTTGTCATGAGAGAGACCCCCCCCCCCCCCCACAATGTAGAATGAACACCAATGGTAGATGCTCCATGATGAATGTAGAAGATGCTCCACAACCACTAAAAAATGTTCCTCCCATTGGGGAAAAATAAAACCAAAGGTTTATGAAAGAAGTCTCCCCAATCCTGAAAGGAATATGTAGGAAGAAACCTTAAGATGTATGAAGTCTCTAAAAACTGCTAAGTGTCCCCATGTCAATGTTGAAAGATGCCCCCTCCAAATCAAGTGTACTAGGACACACAACTAAAAAAGACAAACCATGATCTAATGGAGATGAATGTAGGAAAATATCCAAAGACTCAAGTATCTCCTCTGAAGATAAAGAGACCTTCTCTAAATGCTACTCTAAAGTAACCACAATCATGTCCAACTATGAAGGATGGTCATGTAGAGAATGAGGGAGAGGTTCAAGGTGTTCCCTCATAACAACTAAAGAAGGATCATCTCCATTGAAGAGAAGATGAATATCATAAATGGGATATATGCACAAAGATGGGGGACCAAAAAGGTGCCACATTCCTTTTTGGTCCCCCGATGGCCATTGTGCGTATGCACTAAAGTGCGTGCGCCCTATAGTGCACACACATTATGGCTTGGGTTGCCCAAGCCTTAGGCTTGGGAAATTCAAAACATAGCTCGTGCACACTATAGGGCGCACACACTATGTAAAGGTTATAAGTTTTTTTGGTTGCCTTTCAAAGGCCCATTTTTATCCCACAAACTTGTGTTTGCAAGGAAAGAGGGCTTCCCAAAGTGTGTGTGCAAAGCCATTTTTCTTGTTCAATTCATCAAATTAGATAAAGAATGGATCCACGATGTCGTTAAGTTTGAACTGGAAGAAGAGGTAAGTGCTTTTACAGCCCATGCCTCTTATTTGTATTGAAAATTTAGTTTTGAAACAATTTGTTTTGTTAAAATTTCTTTTCTTAGATTTTAAGTGTACTTAAGATTTTAAAATTAATTTTATTTTAATTGCCAAGAAGAAATGATCTCCCTGAACAAAACCCTCAACCAAACCCTCCATCTTCTCCTCATGAACAAATGAATGAAGAAAATAACCAAGAAAATGAACCTCAACCGCCTCCACCAATTGGGAAACCTCCTCCTAGAATACAGGAAAATTTGATCAACCAAATTGAAAGAGGGAAAATAGAATCAAAATCTTTAATTAGGAGATTAAAAGATTCTATCGCTACAAATCTTGGAAGGGAAAGACTTGCAAAATCATTGGAATCAATCTTGACCCACGCAGGCTCAGTTAGTGGGCAACTTAATTTATGGCATGATAAAAGAGAAGAACAAAAACAATATTATGCAAATAAATTGTCATATGAGGACATAAAAAAGAAAAAAATCACAAAAGGTGATATTTGCAAACTCTTTAAAAAACCAGGGGACACTGATATTCTTAGAACTACAACAAAGAGGTTCCTAATTCATTGGTGCTTGAATGAAGACATTAAAAACAACTTTTGGAAGAGATGGTGGATGGTCTTTGGTTCCCCTCCATGTAACAATCATGAGGTTCCTATATATTTCTTGAGGAAACTCTATTGTGAGTTTGTACTCAAGGAGGTGCCAAATTATTTTGACTTTCTAGATTCTCAAGGTAGAGGAGGGGGGTCATCATTTGATAGAGCAGGGGCACATCATGACCCTAACGCATCTAGGGTTCCTATTGGCAAGCCATGGGTAGATCATGTTAGTAGTCCTTCCATTGTGAAGGAACATGTAGAGGTGGACACACTAGGCATGATTAGTGCTTTGACAGAGACTCTCATTTAGTGTGCCACTCCTTTAGTTGAGAGTCACCATGGTCAATCTTCGAGGGGGCATATTTGTTGGTCATGTGGATCCTTGTGCACATTTGGTACTGCTGAGAGAGAGGAAGGGGATCATGGAATGATGACTGATGATTTTCTAAATATGACATTTGGCATTGACAAACAGGTAAATATTTCCAAGTTCATTAAATTTATTTGATCATATTTTATTTATAAAATAATAACTAATTAATTTAGTATCTATCAATTATGATCAAAATTTAGGGATAGAGTGTCGGTGGTAGTGACAATGATCCTCCAGTCCCCTTCTACACATCATTGTCAACTCCACAAGTATGTATAGAATAAAGTATTTTAATTAATATATTTGATTATTATGTAATTATATGAATGATTGTATCATAACTTATTGTGTGTGCGCATTAGTTCACTGATGGGCCATTGACATTCACAATAGACAACGAAGGGCATCGTGCCACTTTCCTTGAGGTATCTTTATTTGCATGTTAATTTGATTTACTTGATTATATTTAATTAATAAATGAATAAATAAATAAATTACTAGATAAATTATGATCAAAATCCAGAGGCAAAGTGGTCATTGCGGTGATCACATTCCTTCACTTGGCTTTATGATGTCATCATTGAGTCCACAGGTATATATGTAATAATGCATTATAATTAACATGTTAGTAGTACGTTCTTATATGAATGGTTGTCTTATAAATCACCATGTACATGTGCACTAGTTTAATGTTGGAGCTTCGACATCGACACCACACACCAAAGGATACAATGGAACCTTCACAGAGGTACCATTTATTCATTAGTAGGGTTGTAAAAAATGTATGTAATCTTGATAACTACATAATAATTTTGTTGTTTCATTTTCATTTATTGACATCAGAGACTCCTTATGTTCATGATAATTTAGATCGTGGAGTAGTTGCAACAGTAGCTAGTTATGAAGCACTGACTGAGGTATGTGTAGACACCTAAAAATCCTTTAGAAAATAAAGTATTTTTATTTTTTGAAAAACCCCTAATGACATCATCATTTGTTAATTAATTAAATAAATAAATTAATTAATTAATATATTTTTATGCCATTAATTTATTTTATTTTAATTAAGCATCTTTAATTAAATAATCTCTCCCCAAAGCATTTAAATCAAATTTGAATGATTTTCCTATCTTTATTGAATCAATATTCAGTAAATGATGTCACAATCCCTAAATAAATTTTATATTTATTTAAAGCCTCAAACCCTAAGAATCTTCTAGCCTTTCCTAAACCCTTCCAATCTTCCCTAAATCTTTCCTAAACCTACTTAGGATAAATTACCTACTTTTCCTAAACTAATCCAAGTCTCCTTGACTTTTGGTCAAACCCTTCCCCTAATGAGCCTTACACACTCATTCAAAGTCTTCCACACTCTCTAAGGCCTCTTACAGCCTCATAAAGAGACCCATGTCTCTTCTTCCACACATGTTCCCCTTGCACACTTCCCTAGTGTTGCTCACACATGTGTGAGCAACCCCTAACCCAAGCTAAACCTTACCATACCCCAAACCATACCTCTTACACTACCCCAAACCTTACCCCTAACACTAACTCATCCTCCTAACCCAAGACCTTCCCAAATCCTATAAATAATCCTCCTTCCAAGAGCAAATGATTAGCTTAGTCTTTCATCTTCATGCATTGTTATCATGCTAATTTAGTTCTAGCTTTAGCATAATCAATCCTAGTTGTTAGATTTCATTATTTTCTTTAAGCTTTTTAGCACATCATAGCTCAGCAGTAATGGATTAACCTAGTTGTTTTCATTGTTTTTCATAGCATATCATCATCATCACATATCTATTTGGTTAAAAAAAATCTTAGCATAAGCATCATGTAGCTTAATCTGCATCTTAGCTTCATTTAAGCTCCTTGGGCTCTAGAGGCAAAATAGGTCTTCTATACCTGATTCTATGCCATTATAGAGTGTACATGGTTCTTTAATGATCCAAATCCTCCCTAATCATCATTAGGAACATGCTCCATGTGAATAGAGAGCACACCCACATCCCTAAAGCTAGAGCAAAACAAACGGTGACAGGGTGCTCCCGTTTAGGCTCTATCTGAATGACTTTGTGAATAAATTTCTGTAATAGTTTAGGCATATACTACTTAAATAATTCTTGACATGTTTAAGCCTTTCAAGATAGATTAGGTTTGCACTGATCACATTTTGGCATGCCTGGTGGGACCCTACACGCCTTCGAAACTGCTTTTTGAAGGGTTTTCCAAGTAAAAAACTCACTTTTTCAGCAATCTCGTCCTGTTCTGGGTGAATCCTCGTATGAGTAAACTCCTTGGAAGTAGATTCTTGTACTAGGACCACCCATTACTCGTATGGGGTCCTGGTAGTCCTTTTGGCTTATTTTTAGGCCTTTTTGGCCCTCTGGCCTTGTTTACTCATACTAGGGGGCATCCTTATTCGTACTAGGCCTACCCATCACTTGTACAAGTAAACAAGGCCAGAGGGCCAAAAAGGCCTAAAAAAAAGCCAAAAAGACTACCAGGACCCCATACGAGTAATGGGTGGTCCTAGTACGAGAATCTACTTCCAAGGAGTTTACTCGTACGAGGATTCACCCATTACTCATATGGGGTCCTGGTAGTCTTTTTGGCTTGTTTTTAGGCCTTTTTGGCCCTTTGACCTTGTTTACTCGTACGAGTGATGGGTAGGGCTAGTACGAGTAAGGATGCCCCCTAGTACGAGTAAACAAGGCCAGAGGGCCAAAAAGGCCTAAAAACAAGCCAAAAAGACTACCAAGACCCCATACGAGTTTTTAGGCCTTTTTGGCCCTCTGGCTTTGTTTACTCGTATGGGAAACAAAGGGGTCTTGTAAGGCTTTACGCCAAGGAAAAGTTGATTTTTGGAAAGGTCAAAAATTTGATATGAAATTTAATTCTATTCAATAATGTTTGTGTATATGAAATTAAGAATGACTTAATCATTATAACAATTATTTAGATTTATCTTTTTTTAAAAGCTATTTTAAATTTAATTTTATATTATATATCATATGATTGTGATGGTAATTTAAAGATATTTAGTAAGGTCCTTTATCAAATATAGAAATGCTTTATGTTTATTCATGTCAAGTTATATATGCATGTAGGAGAGAGATTCTCATTGAAGCGCCGATCTTATAATTGGTATATAAATTGATCATGTGGGACTCACCATTAATTATATGCATAATGTTTATGTATATTAAATAAATAATAGCTTAATAATTATAATAATTATTTAGATTTATCATTATTTTAAAGTTATTTAAATTTATATTATATATCATGTGTTTGTGATGGTAATTTAAAGGTATTTAGTGAGTAAGGTCCCCATAAGATATAGAGATGCTTTACTTTTATCTATGTGAAGTTATATGGGCATGTAGGAGAGAAGCTCTCATTGTGGTGGACTCTTATAATTGGTATATAAGTTGATCATGCGGGACTCGTCATTAATTATATTTAGAATGTTCATGTATATTAAATCAAGAATAACTTAATAATCATAACAATTATTTCGATTTATTATTCTTTTAAAGTTACTTTAAATTTATATTATGTATCATATATTCTTGATGATAATTTAAAGATATTTAATAATGTCCCACAAGCAAGATATGGAAATGCTTTACTTTTATCTATGTCAAGCTATGTGGCGATATAAGGGAGAGGGCCTCATGGTGGTGTGGGGTCAAATAATTGGTATAGAAGTTGATCACATGAGACTCACCATTAATTACTTATAAAATTAAACTTTATTCAAAATATTCTATGTATTTATTCTTTATTCAACTAGAAAGAGACCTATAAGGTTCATGCATTTATCATAATAGATGCAATCATTGTCCATATTTAAAATGTATAATAAATAAAACATTTTTTATCGAGATGGGTAGTAGACATTGACATGTATATAAATATGGCTATCAATAATTTGATATGAGATAGATTGACACATTCTCTCTACAAGATATGAGATCACATATGCTATATTTAAAATGGTTGTATAGAAATAGTCTCAAATGTTGAACATGCTAAAAGAGACATCCTATTGAACACCAGTAAACTACAAATATTAAATGAATTTAATGGTTACCTTTTAAATTCAGAATTTAATGGTGACCTTCAACATCTCACTGTTATGTTTTCATTGGTCATGTTGATGGGCTAGTTGTATACTTGGCTAGGTTATTTCACTAGCTGGTTGCTAATAGTGAGTTGTATTATTATTAGGTGTCCATGGTTGTTTAGTTAAGACAACATGCTTTGTCATTGTATTTCATTATCTTTTTTAATATATTCAGTCCTAGTAAATTCTTTAGTGCATTTATTCAATAAAAAATAAAATGCATAATTTAAAAGCAATTATATACTAATTGTCCCAAATATAAAATTAGTTTACTCTTAAAATAACATTGCACGACAAATATATTATTATCTTATAAAAAACAAATAGATTTTCAAACATCCATTATAGAAACTTAATTATTCCATATATCCATGTGAACATAACATATTCAAGTCATATTTGCCCCAAAACTAGTCATTCCGACCATAAATACATACAAAAATTAAAATCAAATTTGTAAGGCTCACTAATCGCACTTAGAATATAATTTGAAAGATAAAAAACCAACAAGAGAAAATAATTAATGCATTCAAACTTCAGAAAATAATTAAAATATTGTTAAATTTCTTTATTTATTCCTCTATCTTACATGCTTCAATCCTAACTTCATTACATTGGAAAATGAAATGATGCATTACAAATTGTATACCATCTAATCTGTAAGAATTTGCCACTAGCAACAACCCAAGATCTAGTGGCCAATGAATAGCACAAAAGAGAGAGACAAACTGTGGAAACTAATAATATGCAAAATGATGAATCAATTATAATACATACAAATTAATTAATTAATTCAATCATGTATATGTGCATGCTTATATAAACAAGGAAATAAGAGACTATGATAAGGAAAAGATAACTTATCACCCACATAAGGTGGAAGCACAAAGGTGGATCATCCTCCATTATGCAATGAAGTATGTGCAACATGTGGAGGATGATAACATGATAAGTGCACTAAAGGTGGAGACAACACATGAAGTAGAATCTCTCCTACACCATGTGCAACTAAATGTGAAAACTCCTAAGTGTCTCAAATACAAACTACTATGTTATGTATTATCCTCAATAAGCTTAAGTAAAGTGTAATTAGTGAATAATTAATCACACCAACATCCCCCCTAAGTACAACTTAGGGGAATGCACTTAAACTCACAATTTAAGATGGGACTTGACTACTAGGCCATTTTAGGTGCTCATGTACAATAATGCAATGCAATCTCTCATAAACAGAGAAAGGGAGAAAACCCAATTGGACAAAAATCCCCCCCAAAAGAGAGATGAATACAAAAAATAAATCTCAAAGAAGAATGAGAAGGAAAAAACCCCTTGTGAGGAAAAATTCCCCATCATGAGAGAGAAGAATAGAGACTAAGTAACCCCCCTCCCCTCCCCACAATATAGAATGAACACCAATGGTAGATGTTCCATGATGAATGTAGAAGATGCTCCACAACCACTAAAAAGTGCTCCTCCCATTGGGGAAAAATAAAACCAAAGGTTTATTGTTAGATTAGGTGAAATACTAATCTCCCAAGAACACCTGCATGCATAACCCTGTCACATGGAAGAAGCAAAGAATAGAAGCAAGAAAAATCTATGGAGGCCAAAAAGCCAGAGACATCTTATTGACATGCAAAGAGCAATCTCTATTATGATCCCATAAGTCAATGAATGAAATACAAAGAGGGAATCCTTATAAAAGGATACCAAAACCCTAAAGGTGAAAACCCTAAAGAATAATGAGATGCCTAAGTCTAACTTAAGTGTAGAGAATAATAGACTAATAATTAAATAAATTAATTATTAGCTATAATATGACAACTCTAACACCCCCCCTTAAGTGTAACTTAGGGAGAAGCTAAACAACTAAGGACTAAAAGATGCATGAAAACAAAAATGCATGAAAGAGCAATGGGTCCCGGCAACAAGGCCTGATCAGGTACCCAAGTACAATAAAATAAACTAGATGAAGGAAACAAAGCCTCCAATCTAGGGAATGTCCCAAAGAAAGGAACAAGAAAGAGCATGAAGCATCTCCGAAGCATGTCTGAAAACTCTGTCAGAAGATACTACTGGAACCCCCACTGAAGTGCATGACCAGGTAGAGAAGACAAAGTCTGAAGAGCTGATCAATCGAAGAGGTGACCTCCAAAAAAAGGAATGAACGAGTGTCTATATAGTAGATGAACCATCTCACCGAAATGCATAGGTGCCTAGCCACTGCATCCGCCTAGTACATAGGAACAAAAACTGAATACGTAGATCACTCAACCAAACCAAGGAAGCAATAGAACCAACAGGTGAACCCCCCCATAATGCTGAACTGGGAGAGGGGTGACAGGAACACTGAAATGCAATGCCAGAAACATCTGCAAGAAGAAGAATCAGGAACACCAACAGTGCAACAGAAGTACACACACAGGATGAAGGGCGGTGTCGAAGAAGAAGAATAGATCTTCTGGACACACAGCATGGGCTAATGTCGTGGAAGGTACACTCACTTGACAAAGGTGGATGAGCACAAAAGGCAAAACATCATAACCCCCCATGGCACTTTATAACTGAGTGCGAGTACAAACAAACACAAGGAGTACAAGATCCCATATATGCAAAAGTAGGCACTTTATCTCAGTGCGTTTATAGAAAAAAGAATGCAACAGTGGAGATATATACAATACTCAAAAGAAGAAGGAAAGAAGAACAGTGAGAACAGAAGCAGAAGTCATCCCAAGAATGGAGATCCGTGGACCTGTAAAAGCCAAGTAGTCCATCTGAGTGCAGAAAAGCAAAACTCAATGGAGGAAGAACCTGGTATAGAATCTGGAAATAAGACCTCTGAAACTAAAAAGTACACTGAACAAGCTTTCCGAAAATACCAAGTTTGCTGAAAACTGAGCCCGAATGTGAGAGATATAGTGTCCGGAATGCAAAAAGTACCCGTGACTTTGACTGGAAGAAAACACCTGCAAACGGAAAAATCAAACAACCAAACTGAAAAAAAAAGAACGGTCTCGGAACCATCTTTCCGTCGATATCTCGTTTGGCAAAAAACGCCATCGTATGCTCAAGTTACGGCAAAAACAGTGACAGGTGCTCTGGCAGGCACCTGAAAAAGAAAACCTCTGAATTCAACAGCCTGGTGCGAAAAATGGAAGAAGAATCTGGAAAAAATCTATTCATATAAAATAACCGTCTCGGAATCATCTTTCCAATGATGTCTCGTGCGCCCACTAACTCCTCTGTATGAGCAAGTTATGCCAAAAAAAGCATCAGGTGCTCTAGGAAGGCAAAAAAGCAGTCCTGCCTTCGAAGGCATGGTACGAAAAATGAGGCAAAAAACTTGAAAAGAAACCTCCATAATTGCGTTCATCTCGGAAAGAGCTTTCCGATGATATAAAAAACTCCCAAATACGCCTCCAGATGAAGAAGTTAAGGCCCTGGAGGCCGAGCTTGCACAGGCGGGCTTAGAAAACAAGCCATGCAAAAAAAATTGCAAAATAAAAAGGCAACCCCAAAAAAATGCCGGCGGGTAAGGCGGGACCCGCGGCGGTGACCGCAGCGGTCACCACAGTGACGGGCGGTGACACCGCGGGTAACCGCTGGTGGTCACCGCAGTCACCGGCGGTGACACTGCGGCGCCGGTGGTGCCCGCGGGAAGCGGCCGGGGCCGGTGGCGGGTGGGCGGTGCGGGGGCCGCAGCGCCCCTGCACTTTTTAAATTTTTTTTGATATGCGTGAGACTGTACGGCCCACCTCGGGATGCGTGCAGTCCCGAGGCTAAATTTTTTTTTGCCTCTGATGCCACTGTGTCCAAAATGGACAAGTTTTATATGGATTTAGGGGTTCTTGGGCCTTCCGGACACAATGGTGGTGTCCGTTTTTGCCCAAGGTGAGCCAAATTTTGGCTCCCCCCCAGATCCACAAAAAAAACTTCTGAAACCCTTGAAAACCTCCTGCTTCTGAAACACTTCAACAAAACATGAACAGCGAGCAGCAAGATGGCTCTGATACCATGTTAGATTAGGTGAAATACTAATCTCCCAAGAACACATGCATGCATAACCCTGTCACATGGAAGAAGCAAAGAACAGAAGCAAGAAAAATCTATGGAGGCCAAAAAGCCAGAGACATCTTATTGACATGCAAAGAGCAATCTCTATTATGATCCCATAAGTCAATGAATGAAATACAAAGAGGGAATCCTTATAAAAGGATACCAAAACCCTAAAGGTGAAAACCCTAAAGAATAATGAGATGCCTAAGTCTAACTTAAGTGTAGAGAATAATAGACTAATAATTAAATAAATTAATTATTAGCTATAATATGACAACTCTAACATTTATGAAAGAAGTCTCCCCAATCCTGAAAGGAATATGTAGGAAGAAACCTTAACATGTATGAAGTCTCTAAAAACTACTCAAGTGTCCCCATATCAATGTTGAAAGATTCCCCCTCCAAATCAGTTGTACTAGGACACATAATTGAAAAAGACAAACCATGATCTAATGGAGATGAATGTAGAACAATATCCAAAGTCTCAAGTATCTCCTCTAAAGGTAAAGAGACCTCCTCCAAATGCTACTCCAAAGTAACCACAATCATGTCAAACTATGAAGGATGGTCATGTAGAGAATGAGGAAGAGGGTCGAGGTGTTCCCTAGTAACAACTGAAGAAGGATCATCTCTATTGAAGAGAAGATGAATATCATCAATGATGTCTTCCAAATCTGCAATGTAGGACTCAAAACAAACCTACAATGTCTATCACTTAGTCATCCCAATAAACTTTATCTAGAAGACAATGTATATCCTATTGCATTGAATCACAAGAAGCCAAAATTGTAACAATACAAGCATCTTCAGGAGAAATAGTAGATGAGATCTCAATAGGAGGAGAAGGAATGGAAGGCTCAAGAACTAGATAACATGTGACAATACCCAAGTTCAAGTAGCCAAAATTCTCCTCAATATCTGAATCCACACTAGAAGTGTGGTCAACAACCAAAGAATCAATGTCATCGGAAACAAAATCTACAAAGGAGTACAACTGAGATGTAGATCCTGTTAGCATGAATGTTGTTAGTAGAGAAGATTGGTTTTTGATTAGAGATGATTGAGTTCTTATATGTTACATTCATGACTGGGTTTCTCATTGATGTCAACATATACATTTTCTAAACAGAGTTAATAAAGTTATAGGTGCAGATTTGTTTAGTGAGGTTTTATGCTGATGAATCAAGTTTTGCGAAGAATTATTAGAATTCAAGAATGTATTCTGATAATGTGGTTGTAAGTGCAGAAAAATTTATACAACTATGTTTGAGTTATGCGAAGTTTACTGAAGACTGTTCATAGTGAGAGTTTCCAGGAACTGGTGACAATTATTCAAGATTTATTGTTTTAGCGAGGTTGAAGCTAGTTCAACAAGGTTGATACATTGTTGAAGACATGTTCAGGATGCTTGAATAAACATGGTAGAATCTACTTTGCATTCTACGAAGACATGTGGATGATGTGAAGCTTGTTACTTCTTTGAGACCTGACTATAGATTAATGTTTCTATGGAAGTGTTTAGATGTATTGAAACATGTATTTTAAATTCTTATTGATGTGCTATATTATTAATTGTAAGTTGAGAAATCCTTTTGGTCGACTCAATAATCATTAGGGCTTGGTATGAAGGAAAGGAAGTTTATTTGATGAATATATATCATGTGGCCATGAGATGTTGAGTGAGCTTTGAATATGAAATATTTATGATTAGAGTAGAAGATGATATTTTTTGCATGTTGAGGACTTCAAAGGAATAGTACAAGCAAAGAGAGTTGTTGTTTTAGTCAGTTCACTCTTGGATGCGTTATCCTGAAGATTGTTTAGTGAAGACAATCTTGAAGTAATTTGGATAGTGGGTTCAATTGTCTTCTTTGTGTTTCTCAACAACTCCTATAGGTTTGGGGTCTTTTAGCGGGGATCCAAAGTCTCCTAACAGGGACTCATATGTACTGATTGCATTGTAACATACTTCTAACAAGGTCTATCCTTTCACAAGGAACTTTTATATTAATAGTACATCATTTTGTGGGCATCATTCCCACCAGGGTTTTCCCTCTGATCAAGGGTTTCCCTAGTTAACAAATGCGATGTTATTGTTTATATTTATTATCTTTTGGTTATTATTGTTATTGATTACAAGTTTAAGAATTGATAGAGTTGAATTTACGTTAATTAAGCTCACAACTGATTCAACACCCCCCCCCCCCTCTCAATTGTGTTGGTGGAATTTTCTTTCTAACAATTGGTATCAGAGCATCAGGTCCTTGAAGGAAACGTTTAGAAACTTAAGGAGATCCATGGCTACTAAATTTTTCAAGAAATAAATTATGAAGTTTGATGGAGTTAATTTTCACAATTGGAAGGAAAGAATGAAGACAAATTTTCTATGCATGGGAATTGACTATTGGTTGGCTATCAAGATGAAGAAGATAGTTGTAGAAGAAGAAAAACTTGATTCATGTACAAATGAAGAAAATAACCAATACATGTACAATATGCTTGCTAGAGAGGCTATATTATCAGCTCTTCGAGATATAGAATATACTGAGGTAAAATATCTAAGACTTGCTATTGAGATTTGGACTAAATTGGAAAATCTTTTTGAAGGAGATGAAACTTTAAAGAAAGCTAAATTGCAAAATTATATTAGTATGTTTGAAAGTGCTAAGTGTAGACACCTAAAATTGTCCTAACAATTACCCTTATCCTAGTCAATTAAATAGATATTTATTATTTATTTAATTTTAGCCTTATTTTACCTTAATTAAATAAATTCACATTTATTTAATTACACTCCTCTTTATCTCTTATCCTTGATTAAATAAATTTATATTTATTTAATTCTATCCCATTTCCCCTCATCTGAATCCTCCATTTAATTAAGTAAATGACCAACTTTATTTAATTAATCCCCTCTTATCCCACTTGGAATTAAATATTGAATTTAATTCTATTTGAGAACATGGCTCCTAACTTTAACCCTCACCTAACCTCATTTCCCTAACCTAACCCATCCTTCTAACCCAAGTCAACCCACTTTCTCACTGATTAATCCTAATCTTCCACCTAATCAATCCCTAATTATTTGCACAACCTTAATCTAAGGATTAAGGAATCCTAACCCAAACCCAAGTCACATGTGACTCTCACACTCTTACAAACCCTTACACACTAGTCTCCCACATGTCATTGACATGTCACTTTCCAATACCTTGGTTCTCTCTTTCTCTTCCACCTTTTGACCCATTTCATTGACATGTCATTTTCCAAAGTTGCTCACACATGTGTGAGCAACCTTGGTTCTCCCATCCTCTTATATCTCTTAACCTTTTTCATTGATCCATCACTTTCTCAAGTTGCTCACACATGTGTGAGAAACTTTGGCCCTCTTACACCTTCTTACGCCCTCTTACACCTTCTTACACCCTTTTACATATTGTCATGGACATGTCATTTTCAAAGGTTTCTCACACACATGTGAGAATCTTTCCCCCTTTGAATGGTCAAACCCTAATCCACATGGCATCTACTTAGCCTCCACCTCATGGCCACCTCATCAATCCTATGCAATCTTGACCCTTCATCAAACTTTTAATCTCAATCGTCCATTTCCCTCAAATTCCTATAAATTGAGAGCTTTTCTCCTCATTCAAAAAGTCTTTTTCATGCATTTCCATGCTCCAGGATTTGAGCAACCACATACCTTCAACAACCAAAATCAATCAAACATATTTTCTTCATTTCATATTGGGAGGTTTGCATTGCTTTCATGTTGAATAGATTAAGTTAGTTTCTTAATTTTATTCATCACATTTACATGCTTTCTTTCCATATTTATTTGAGGTTTGCATGAATATGTAGGAATGAACTTAGTTTAAGTTTATTTCTTTATATCATTTTTATGCAATACATTTCGGCACACCCGGTGGGACCCACTTCACGGGTTCAAACTAACATTCTAATGTGGATTTGAGTGTGTTTTTGGAGTTTTCAAGCTTGTAGGTTCGAAGAGTATTTGGAGATAAAATTTCACAAAGAGCCTCAAAACAAACCAAGAACCTCATCATTGTGCTTAAAGCACTCAAGATAAGTTTTTTGGCATATAACTCTCTATATTAATCTTCATTTATCTATTTTCATTTATAGGAAGTATTTTCATTGTGTATATATCTCAAACTTCCTATTTTCTTTACATTTCTATTTTGTTAAAAAAAATTAAAAATAAGTAAATAAATAACAATATAGAAATCCCTCTTGCTTATATAATCTTTTATTTTATTATTTTTTTTCATTTTTGAAAAATATATATACATCTATATATATTGAATATATATACATTTTATATATAAAGATATATTCAATATATGTAAATATATATATTAGAAAATTAAAAAAAAACACACACACACACAAATATATATATATATATATATATATATATATATATATATATATATATTAACAAATAAAAAATTCAATAAAAACAAAAACATTAAATAAATAAAAAAATTAAAAAAATCAAAATAAAAAAGTTCAAAACAAAACAAACATCTTTTAAATTTTTTTTACAGCACACGGCTATGACTTCATAGCCCGTGGTTGTGAAAGTTCACAGCTCGTGACTGTGAAGATTCACAGCTCATGGTTGTGACTTCATAGCTCGCGGCTGGGCCATAGTCCACGACTATCATAAATTAAAACAATATTAATAAATTAAAATAAAAAAATAAAACAAACCAAAAAAAATAAAAAAAATTGTGTAGGGATTTAGCCCCCAGTCATATGGACGACCAGGGGGCTCTGCTAAACTTCCAGCCTCCTTTTTGTAGAATGTGGTCACATGGGACCCAGGGGCTGGCCGTCAGAGGCTGAATTTAAGCCTCTTTCATCCTTTACAATTTATAAAAAAGACACCTTCACTAAAACGACTATAACTTTTGCATACGAGCTCTAATTTTGATGATTTGAAAAGCGTCGAAAAGGTGATTCAGGCCTCTATCCATATCTGCAAACTATTTTATTAGATTCTACTCCAAAAATTAGGTGCATGTGTTCAAAGTCACCCTTTCTTTGTAATCTTAAAACACTCATAACTTGGGCATAAAAAAATATTTTTCATCAATTTTTTTAATAAATTCATTAGAAAAATGAAAGGAATCTGATTTTGTAATTACATTTAGCCTTAGACATTCTATTTGAAGTGTTTTCCACACATTTTCAAATTGGGCTTAAAATAAACCTTTCTCATTTGGGTTTGGAATTAAAAAGAACAAGTGTCTTTTAAACCTCAAGACACATACGCATTCTCTCCTCTCACACCTTCGGGTGATCTTGAGTGCACAAGAAATACGTGGTCTTGTTTTCTTTTTAGGAGGCTTGCTTGGGGATTTGATCACCTCAAGGGATGACCTCAACTCCCATGTTCCAGCGAAGTATAAATAGTGGGAGGTGAATCCAAAGACACCTCTCTTGGAAGTAGAATCTTGTCACTCTTGGCTAAGACCCAAATAACTTTATACCTTTGGGAAGTGAAGGTGGAGATTTGGGTTACCGTCTCCTCCCAGCTATGTGACATTATTCTCTTTCATCTACAGATTTGGGCCTCATGTACCTTATGTATATCGAGGATATCCCCTAGTTGAGCTTGTATATCCTAGTTGAAGCCTCAATAGGATTGTTGGTGTGTTTGATGTGCTTGAATGTTTAAAACCTTCCCCATTTGCAGCCAAAAGGGGACACACCATCCAAATTAAGCCTTAGAAATTGTGTTTGTATATAATTTCATTTGTTTTCTTTGTAGTTTCAAATAAAAAATCCAAAAACAAATCATAAAATTTTAAAAATAAAAAAACATCAAAAACTTCAAAAAAAAAAAAAAAAAAAGGTTTGAAAACCCAAAAACATTACAAATCTCAAAACTAAAAAAAATTTATTTCAAAAACAAAAAAAACATTTTGTTAAGTTAGTTGTCTTTAGTCAAGCTTTCCACTTCATCTCCACATCACTTCTTCCATCGATCAACTTCATCACCTTTTTCATACTTCTTATCCTAATCACCTTCTTAATCATTCCAAATCATTCCTTCAATCTCTCCTAATCATCCTATTCATTCCTCTCTTCTAATCATCTTAGTCATAATCTCCTAATCATCCATAACATTCTTAGTCATCTTCCTATTCCAATTCAATCATCCAAATCATTCCTCTATATCCTTAAACATTCCTCCATATCCTACTCATCCTTCCACTTCATCTCTTAATCATCTTAATCATCTTTCTTCATAATCATTCCCATCATCTTAATCACTTATTCCAAGTCCTTTGTATTCTATCTCTAATTATCCTATTCATTCTTATTCTATTCTAATCATTTTAATCACTTCTTCTAATTCCTTCCTATTATAAGTAATCTTTATCATTCTTCATAATCATTCTGATCATTCTTCTAATCTAATCATCCTTCTAAGTCATCTCTATCCTCTTCTCAATCATTCAATCAAGGTCATAATCTTCATCTTGGTAATCCTTCATAAATCACATCTACTTTCTTAATCCAATTTCATCATTCATTTTCCGTCTAATCTAATCATATCACTACCTTGTTAGAAAGTAAAGACCACCAAGATAACTGAGAGGGGGGGGGGGGGGTGGTGAATCAGTTATTTGATAATTAAACCATTTATCATCATTAAATTCAACAGTTTTAAACCATATAATTAATGCAGTAACCAACCATAGAAGGATAATCATACATAATGACACAATAACACAAGATATGTTAACTAGGGAACCTCTTGATCAAAGAGTAAACCCCGGTGGGAATGATGCCCACAAAATGATGCACTAATATGAAAGTTCATTGGTAGAGGATGGACCTTGTTAGGAGTCTTATGAAATACATTCAGTACATATGAATCTCTGTTAGGAGATTTTGAATCCTTGTTAAAAGATTCTAACCCTGTTAGGAATTCTGGAAGACAGAAGGACCCACTGCCCAAACAGCTTCAAGGCAAGATCTCTGAACTCACTGTCCAATAGATCTTAGGATTATTCAATAGAATAATATGAAATATGTTACCTCCTTCACACTATGCCAAAACCACACTCTCTGCTACACAAGATCACAAATCCAGATCTTTGTACTTCACAAGTCTTCCTTCATCACTGAATTAGCTCTTTTCTTCACTTCATGCATACATTCGCATCACAAATTTCATATCATAACTATTACAATCCACATATAACAAGGAAAACATTCCTTCCTTTATACCACACTCAAATAATTACAAATGAGTCGGCATGCAAATACAAAATAATAATTTCAACATGCTACATCAAAATTACATAAAACTGTCGACTTCCAAATACAATAACTTTCCAATCATGTGACGTCAAAGTTTTCACTATGAACCACATCACCAACAATGAGTCTCAAAATTCCCTTTAACTGCACAGAATCAGATTCCATCTCGGTTAGGAGATATCCTCTGATTACCAAAAACCGCTACACAGGAATACTGCCAAAATAATGCTTCCACCAAAATGCTTATAACTTTCATGAATAAATGAATTTCTTTTTGTACTCTTAACCATAGGCTAATAACACACCAAAGAACATACCATCAACTGCGCATAAATCAATCTGCAATATAACATGTGTGCAAAACAAAACTGTGCCTGCTTCTCTACTAAACTCCAAAATATCACTATGTTGACATCAATGACAATCATAGTCATGAATGCAACAACCACTGCTACAGAATGACTACCAAAGGCTTCAACATTCATTCCTAACATACCTTTCTAATCTAATCCCCTTGTCAACTTCATTCCAATCAAATCCTAATTCAATCTATTTATCCTCTTCATCTAAATCAATCACCCATTCTTCCATTCCATTGTCTTCCAATACCCCTCATTTATCTTCTAAATTTTGTTCATTCTTAATTCCCATCTATATCCACATCACCTTCTCATCTAAATTTTCATAAAATCTTCTACTTTGAACTTAGGAGAAAAATCATCATTTGGACTTTAATCAAATCTTGTCTTGATTGACCCATATCCAAGCATAATCAAGACTAATCAAATCAAATCTCATCTTTCATTCCTTAATCAATCTTAGGTTGAAAGATTTTAATCAAAAGTGCTACATAAAACCTCATCATCAGCAAACACATCTAATCAATTTGTTGCTTTGAGAACATCAGTCCATCTCAAGTAATTAATTCCATTAATCCTATCCTATTTTGCTTGGGATCACAAGTCCATCTCCAAGTAGAAGAAGATCATCATCCAAATCAATCCTTTGTTTGCACCATCATAGGGTCTTGTTCCACCTAGGTTTGTCTCAAACCTTCAAATCCAAAATCACAATCAAATCAAATCAAATCCAACCAATCAAATCCTTGAGGCCTTGCCCTCACAATCAATCAAATCCTTGAGGCCCTGCCCTCTTAATCAATCAAATCAAATCAAATCAAAGTCCTTGATGCCATGCCCTCTCAAATTAAAAAAAAGTCCAAAATTTCTCCTAGTCCTAAGTTCATATTTCATCCATCCTCAAACATCTCACTTCATCTACTGCTAATTCAAATCTTCATCCACATCTTCTTCTCATCCAAATCCGAACCTTCATTCCAACATCATGGATAAAGATCAACTTCACACAAATCCAATCTCACATTCATCTAACAAGCAAACTCACCAAAAAAATCCAACTCCCACTTACCATGATAAACCCTTATCCCTATCTATTCCACCTCAACATGCCATATCCAATCCCAATACATCTCAGATGTCTTCTCCTTCTTCTACCTTTGACAAGGGAAATCCATCTCATCCTCCCACATTTACCCAAATCCATCATCCCCATCTCTCATCCAAAACCATACTTTTCTTTGCATGGATCAATGAGATAACAACAAAGTGTAGATCCCCACCTCTAAATAAAGCTACCCAATCTCCACAATCCATGCACTCACCATCATTCCCTCCAAGTCACCATACACCTAAATCTTCTAAGTCTCATGATTCTTTTACCCCTCCATTCACTCGAGTTGAAGCCTCCACTTCCTCCATCCCATCACTCTCCCAAGTCCAAACATGTCAAGACCTTGTTCCAAAGCATGCTACTATGGATTCTTCTCCTCCTCTAGATCTTAGCATCTCTCCATCCCATACTTCCAATCCATCTCAAGATCCATTTATCCCTCTTAATCCACTTCATGATCCAATTCCTAATCAAGATCAAGACATCCCTATTACCCCATCTATTAATGACTCCCCTCCATCTCATGAACCTATCCCCTCTACCCCATCCAATGATCCCCTTCCATCTCAAGCCTTAACATCCACTTTATCCTCCACTTCACGAAGATATTCCTTTTCTCCCATTCAATAATCCCCCTCCATGTCAAGATCAAATCACTCCATCTCATGATTCCCTCCCCTTCATTCCATTGTATGATCATCTTCCCTCTCAAGATCTTATTTTCCCTCCTAATCCATCCCAAGATCCTATCATCTCTCCTAATCCCCCTCATGAACCTAATCCTCCACAAAATTCTATCTCACCTATCCAATCCATTCATGAACCCTCTACACCTAGACTCGTATCTTGTGTTGCAAATACTGAGTATCCCATTGAAGAAAGAATGTCTCAAGATGTTGGTACCCCGTCTACTCCTTCGAAATCCAAAATTTCTCCATCTAAATCTAAACTTCCATATTCCCATCACTCATATTCTAAGTCCATTTTGGGCTCTTATGTCCCAAGTTCCCTACCTTCTTCAAACACCTCTATTTTGGGTCCTTATGTTCCCAAACCTAATCCTGCATCCCTTCCATCCATTTTAGGTCCTTACATACATCCATCTACCATATCCAAGTTCCTCTCACATCCCTAAGAAAGATCCACAAAGGTACACATTCTTGAATTCCTTCCAACATTCATCCTCTGTAATTCCATCCATAAACTCTTTAAACCATTCATCCTGATGCACCCACACCATGGCTAATGGCAGCAAGTTGGATGCCAAAAAATAAAATAAAATACAAAACTAAAAATAAAAGATGCATCAAGCCAAAAATTCACACAAAAAATATAGAAGGATCAACATGTCCCATGTCAAAGCCATGTTCAAGAAAAGAAAAATATGATCCAAAAGGATGCAAAGTTCAAAAGGCCACAAAGGCCTCAAAATGAAAAATTTAAAAATCACGTGGATTCCTAGGCTACTCAATGCCAAAATGCATCTCAATTCAAAATCCAAATTGGCATCCAACCTTGCTAATCCAAAATCTTCCTCCTAAATCATCCCTCTAAAAATCCTCTACTTTCCAACTCCATTACCTCCTTCATCTATTTTGGATCCTTATATCGCAAATCCACCTTTTTCCTCCAAAATATCATCCTCCACCTCTCTAGCACCCTTCAAGGTGTGTGCCAACAGTGATATTTTCATCTCTCCCATCAATTTATGTACAAGTCTTCCATCTTCCCATCCATTATTCCCCAATCCTTCCATACTCATCCACTCCTTTCATCCCATCTTTTTCATAAGTCCTAATTCTCCTCCCCTCATCCATTTCCTCTACCATATAACCATCCTACCAACATCTATGAGAACATACCCAAAATGCCTTGATACAAAACACACAATGTAATATCCCACCACTCGATGCTTGAGTCCTTCCCTCCATCTCCCTATCACACATCTATTGTCTTCTAAAGTTCACCTCTTCCATCCATTCACTTATCCTCATCCCCTTGTACCATACACTTGGGGGCAAGCTCCATCCATCCTATGCTACCATATAAGTCTTCCATCTTTCATATCCACCATCCATCCTCCTATTTGAGTCCATCCTCATTCTTTTGTATCTTTGATCTTGCCTATCCTATTTATTTCATCCATCCATATAAACCATCCATTTTCCTTACTTAGTATCCATCTCCTCTTCATTATCCTACATACGTCCATCCACTTGTCTGTATTTGATCTTGACATCCTATCCATATCATCCCTCTCCTAGTCCTTGTCATATTCACATCCTCCATCCTCCATCTGTAATCCTATCAAGCTCCATATTCCTTTCCATGCCTTTGATCTTGATTATCCCATGCATTCCCTCAATCCCATTGTAAGCTTCTATCCATATCCCCCCTACATTATACATTGGTCTTTTCCATCCATATCCTCCTTATCATTATCCTCTATCTTATTCGTACCCCTCATCCTATTCATCCACCTCCCACTTTTGTCCCTTTTCCTTCATAAACCTAGACACACCACATCACACACAAACAAATAAGAATGATATCCATGCATGGTTTGGCACACCCCTTCCTTCATTCCCTTCATGCATATTCATACCCATCCCATTCATTTTACATATCCTTTAACCACCATCTTTTTGTTCCTTCTTCTACCTTTATTACGGGGCATTTAACTCCTTTTCCATGCCATCCTTGGATCCTCATCTCCTTTTTCCCCACCTTTTCATCCCCCATATCCTACCACTATCCATTCCCTCCATCTACCTTCCATCCATAAACTATATTCACCCCCCTTTTCTCTACCTTTCCTTGGTTCTCCCTTGTCATTGGTCCCGATCCATTCAATCCCCTTATCCCTCTTCCAACTTACCCCCATATCATCCATTTGTCCTTTCCCTCTCATGTCTAATCCATTTCTCTTTCTTCTATTCCATCCACTTCCTTTATCTTCTAATTCTTCCTATCCACTTCCTTTATCTTCTAATTCCACTAAATAAAATTCATCTATCTTCTAATCTAATCAATTTCCCTTCTACTATAATCAATTTACGTTCTTATATTCTTCAATCCACTTCCTTTATCTTCTCATCAACTACATCAACTTCATCTATTATTCTCTCTAATTCCTTTCTTGTCCAATCCAATCCTTTCCAATCTATCTATCTTCTAATATACTCAATTTTCCTTCTTCCCATCCATTCACCCGAATTCCTCTACTCTCGTCTTCTCCTCTAATTTTTCCCTTCTTCCTACATTATTCCTATCCAATTCCTTTATCTTCTAATTCCACTATATCAAATTCATCTATATTATAATCTAATCAATTTCCCTTCTTCCCATCCATTCACTTGAATTCCTCTACTCTCGTCTTATCCTCTCATTTTCCCTTCTTCCTATATTCTTCTATCTAATTCAATTCTCCTCCAATCCAATCCTTTCTAATCTATTTTCTAATCATCTCAATTTCCTTCCTTCCTATCATCTTCAATCCAATTAATTTCTACTCCTATTATCTTATCCAAATCTTCCCCTCCAAATCTTCCATTCTATCCAATCCACTCATCAATCAACCAAAAATTCCATAAAATCACACACAAAAAAATAAATCCCAAACTAGTCCAATCAAGTGCAATCAATACTAATCCACTCAATCTAATCTTGTAATTCTATACATCAATCCTTAATCAACCCATCATCTTGACCCAACTCACCTGATAATCTATTGAACTCTTTCAATCAAATCATCATCATGGGATGTATCCTTCCCAAATCCTTTGGATGTGCATTGTTCTTATCGTTAACTTTTCCGTCCTCAATCAATCATCATGAATCATTCCATCAATTGGTTTTCAGCTTGACTAGGGGCAAACTGTTGGTTTACATTTAGTTTGTTGTGCATGCTTACTTGTTTCTTGTTTTTATTATTATTTTTTGCATTTATCATGATCTTTGCATCCTATTGTCATAATGGCATGATGATCTTCCATATCATGGTGTCATAGGCATATGGTTACATTTGACCCCCTTTTTTTATCATGTACTTGACACATTGTCATCTTGGTTCCTCATACCTTGGTGCATAGTGTTAAGTACAATATCAAACTTAGGTTTCTCACACCATCTCAACATGACTTTATCTATTCTTCCTTCATCATCCATCACCTTTTCCCCTTCCTTTCATACCCCTATCCATTTCGAGAGCACACCCATGTTCTCCAAACCCACATGTCCTCTTGAGGGGGCATACCAATCCTTCCTCATCATCCTTCCTCATCCTTCTATGATTGGGGCACCATGCTACTAGTCTTATCCCTTTTATCCACTATGTTTTAATCTTCTTTGATCTAACATCACTTCGTGATGCTACATCAAAGAGGGGCAAAATGTAGACACCTAAAATTATCCTAACAATTACCCTTATCCTAGTCAATTAAATATATATTTATTATTTATTTAATTTCAGCCTTATTCTACCTTAATTAAATAAATTCACATTTATTTAATTACACTCCTCTTTATCCCTTATCCTTGATTAAATAAATTTATATTTATTTAAATCTATCCCATTTCCCCTCATCCTAATCCTCCATTTAATTAAGTAAATGACCAAATTTATTTAATTAATCCCCTCTTATCCCACTTGGAATTAATTATTGAATTTAATTCTATTTGAGCACATGGCTCCTAACTTTAACCCTCGCCTAACCTCATTTCCCTAACCTAACCCATCCTTCTAACCCAAGTCAACCCACTTTCCCACTGATTAATCCTAATCTTCCACCTAATCAATCCCTAATTATTTGCACAACCTTAATCTAAGGATTAAGGAATCCTAACCCAAACCCAAGCCACATGTGACTCTCACACTCTTACAAACCCTTACACACTAGTCTCTCACATGTCATTGACATGTCACTTTCTAATACCTTGGTTCTCTCTTTCTCTTCCACCTTTTGACCCATGTCATTTTCCAAAGTTGCTCACACATGTGTGAGCAACCTTGGTTCTCCCATCCTCTTACATCTCTTAACCTTTTTCATTGATCCATCACTTTCTCAAGTTTCTCACACATGTGTGAGAAAATTTGGCACTCTTACACCTTCTTACACCCTCTTACACATTGTCATGGACATGTCATTTTCAAAGGTTTCTCACACATGTGTGAGAATCTTTCCCCCTTTGAATGGTCAAACCCTAATCCACATGTCATCTACATGGCATCTACTTAGCCTCCACCTCATGGCCACCTTATCAATCCTATGCAATCTTGACCTTTCATCAAATTTTTAATCTCAACCGTCCATTTCCCACAAATTCCTATAAATTGAGAGCTTTTCTCCTCATTCAACAAGCCTTTTTCATGCATTGTCATGCTACAGGATTTGAGCAACCACATACCTTCAACAACCAAAATCAATCAAACATATTTTCTTCATTTCATATTGGGAGGTTTGCATTGCTTTCATGTTGAATAGATTAAGTTAGTTTCTTAATTTTATTCATCACATTTACATGCTTGCTTTCCATATTTATTTGAGGTTTGCATGAATATGTAGGAATGAACTTAGTTTAAGTTTATTTCTTTATATCATTTTTATGCAATACACTAAGATGTAGGAAGATGAAACTATAAGAGGTTATTTTAGCAGGATTTTTGAGATTTTTGTAGGAATTAAGAGTTGTGGTGGAAGGAAATCAAATAATGAAGTAATATGGAAGATAGTGAAATCTCTACCACCGACCTTTGAATAAAAAGCATAGATCATTGAAGAAATGATTACACCTGCCTTCACAAAAGGATTTCTACTTGGAAAGTTGTAGGCACATGAGCAATGGCTAAAATAGAAGGAAGGATCACCTAGATTAGAAAAAAATTTTAGCGTACAAAAGGATAGACCTATGTTGACAAGAAGTGCATGCACCAGTGGAGATTATGATAGAGATTAGGAAGCTAAGAAAGAAGAAGAAATGAAGTTTGATGATGCAATGACACTGATTGCAAGGAGAGAACCTAAAGGTAAGCAATCTTTTTCTTGTTGGACATGCAACGAATTTGGTCATTTTTCATCTAAATGTCCTAAGAGAGAAAATAAGATCAGATATAGAAAACCTTATAAACCTAAAACCTAAAATTGTTGTTATGTTGATGAAGAAGGAGAAATTTCATTTAAAGATGAAATTTTTTTAGAAAGTGATGATGAAAATGAAGATTAAATAGGATTGTTGCTATTAAAGATGAAAATTCTGATGAAGAAGAGGTACAAGAAGAAAAAGATTTAGTTTCACATGTAGAACAAAAAAAGTCTAATTGGATTATTGATAGTGGATTTTCTCATCATATGACTGGAGATGTGAATAAATTTGTTGAACTTGATAGATATGATGGAAGAATAGTTTGAGTTGGAAATAATGCACCATGTCAGATTGAGGGAAAAGGATCTATTACACTTGATGGAAAGAATAACACTAAAGATGTCTACTTTGTTGATGGATCAAGAAACATAATCTTTTGAGGTTTGGAAAACTTATGGACAAAGGATACATGTTATATTTCATGGAGAAGACTTGTGTTATTAAAGACAATGATGGAAAATTGATTCAAATAGGAATAAAGCCAAAAGGTAGTGTATTTCAGTTATCACCCAGTGAAATGACATGTTTGATTATTAAAGTGGATGATAGTTGGCTATGACATAAGAGGTTTTATAATATCAAATTTGATAACATTGTGAAGATCAACTCATCTAATGTAGTTAGAGACTTGCCTAAGATTATGAAGCCTACTAACATGGTTGAAAAGGAATGTATTATGTCTAAATAGAGAAATAATTCATTTCCAAGAAAAATATTTACAAAATCAGTCAAGTTGGAGATTGTGCACACAGACTTGTGTAGACCTACAAGGAAAAAAGGATTCTATGGTGAAAGGTACTTCATGCTTTTTATTGATGATTTTACAAGAATTATGTGGGTAGCATTTCTTAAAGAAAATTCTAAATCATTTTAGAAGTTTAAGTTATCGAAGAATAGAGTTGAGAATTAATCTGGCTTAAAGATTAAATGCTTGAGATCTGATAGAGGAGGAGAGTTTACTTCAAATGAGTTTAATATATTTTGTGAAGACAATAGAATTAAGAGACAACTTTCAACACCTAGGACACCTCAACAAAATGATATAGTACTTAGAAAGGAGAAACATATCAGTTAATGAGGTAGCTAGAGCTATGATGTTTGAAGGTAATGTATCAAATATCTTTTGGAGAGAAGCAGTGAACACCATAGTTTACACAATGAATAAAGTTCAGATTAGCTAAGGTACTGGTAAGACATCTTGTGAACTTTGGTTTGGACATACACCTATTGTGAAATGTTATAAAATCATTGGAAGTAAATGTTATATCAAAAGAGATGATGATATTGGAAAGTTTGATGATAGAAGAGATGAAGGAATTTTTCTTGGTTATTCATTGAAAAGTAAAGCATATAGATGTTTTAATCAAAGATTGAGGACTATTGTTGAGAGTACTAATGTGAAGGTTTTTGAATTCAGAATTCATGAGAGAATTCTTAATTATGATTCTAATGAAGATAAATGACAAAAGACTAATATTAATTAGAATGATGAACATGAATTATTTTATGAAACTGAGAATGATTTGAAAATTGAAGAGATTATATTGGAACTGAGATTTGAACCCGAATCAACACCTAGAGAAGAAGACAAAGATGAACCAGGAACACCTAAATATGTTGTAAGAAATCACCCTACAAATCAAATCAATAGAAGCACAAACAAAGGATTTATGACAAGGAATAAGGTAAATGCAGAACTATGTTTAATATATTAAGTTGAACCAAAGACTCCTGATGAAGCATCTAAAGTTGAACATTGGATGAAAGCAATGAAAGAAGAACTTGAGAATATTGAAAAGAACGAGACTTGGGAATTGGTCCCTAGGCCTAAAGACAAGAATGTTATTGGCACAAAATGGATTTTTAGAAACAAGATGAATGAGAAAGGTGAAGTGGTAAGAAACAAAGAAAGATTGGTATGTAAAGGATACTCGCAGCAAGAAGGTATTGATTTTGAAGAAACCTTTGCACCTGTGGCTAGACTTGAGGCAGTTAGAATGTTCTTAGCACATGCTTGTAGTAAAAACTTCAAGGTATATCAGATGGATGTAAAATAAGATTTTCTTAATGGATAACTTGAGGAGGAAGTATACATTGAACAACCTTATTGTTTTTCTTTAAACAAAAGAGAAGGATATGGTTTGCAAATTGAAGAAGGCATTGTATGGATTGGAGCAGGCTCCTAGAGCTTGGTATGCAAGATTAGACAAATACTTCATCAGTTTGGGATTCAAGAAAGGTAATGCATACAATAATATGTACTTAAGGAAAAATGACGATGGTTTGCTGATTGTTAAAGTATTTGTTGATGATATTATCTTTGGAGGAAATGATGAAGCAAGTAAGAAATTTTTAGATGAAATGAAAGATGAATTTGAAATGAGTATGATTAGTGAGATAAAATGCTTTTTGGGATTATAGATTACAAAAAATAAGGATAGCATTTTCATATCACAAACAAGATGTCTTAAGGACTTATTGACAAAATTTAGAATGGAGATTTGTAAACTAGTCAGAACCCCTATGGTACCTGGATGTAAATTGTCAAGAAAGGATGAATCACTGAATGCAACATAGACAAGATATAGATCTGTGATTGGAGGACTACAATACTTAACTCACAGAAGACCTGATATAGCTAATGCAGTTGGGATTGTAGCTAGATTTCAAACATAACCTAAAGAGACACATGTTGTAATAGTGAAAAGGATTTTCAGATACTTGAAGGGTGCATCACAATATGGGCTATGGTATGACAGATCACATGATTTTATACTATGTGTATACAATGATGCGGATTGGGGAGGAAATGTAGATGAAAAAAAGAGTACAAGTGGTGGAGCATTATTCTTGGGAGGAAGATTGGTCTCTTGGTTTAGAAAGAAACATAATTGTATATCACAAAGTACAACAAAAGAAGAATATGTTGATGGATATTGACATTGAATTTACTGAGTCTATTATCATATATTACATGATAATACAAGTACAGTTAGCATGTCAAAGAATCTAGTATTACATTCAAAGACCAAACATATTGCAATAAACTATCATGTTGTGATAGAGAAGGTTGCAAAAAAAGAAATCAGATTGGAGTATATTAGTATAAAGGATAAGATATCAAATATATTCACAAAACCTTTGGCTAATGATACTTTTGAGTATCTGAGAGGTATGCTTGGGGTCATTCTCCAACCCTCTTTAGAATAATGGATGCAAGAATCCATTAGTCCAACATGATCAAATCACTAAACCTATATGGATTGGATGCTTGATGCTTCTCCTATGGGGGAGTATCTTTAATTGAGCTGAGTCATTAAGGACTCTTAGACATGATTTTTATACAATATCTCTTGATACTCAGGAACTTTTGTAGATTGTATTGGAGATGATTGAACTTTGAGAATTGATGTATTGACACCTTTGTCATTGATGTCAATGGGGAAGAGATATAAATGAAAAATATTAAGAGAAGAATGAATGAGGGAGATATGAGTATGAGAGTAAGAACAAGAAGATGATGAAGAAATATATTGATCAGAGATATTATTGATCTATAATGACAGGATGGGACTAGATGGTTTTTCATCTATGTTGCCATCAATGTCAAAGGGGGAGATTGTTAGCATGAATGTTGATGAATGTTGTTAGCAGAGAAGAATGGATGTTGATTAGAGATGATTGAGATCTTATATGTTACATTCATGACTGGGTTTATCATTGATGTCAACATATATATTTTCTGGATAAAGTTAACAGAGTTACATGCATAGATTTGTTTAGAGAGGTTTTATTCTGATGAATTGAGTTTTGAAAAGAATTATTATAATTTAAGAATGTGTTTTGATGATGTGGTTGCAAGTGCAGAAAAATTTATGCAGATATGTTCGAGTTATGCAAAGTTTACTAAAGACTGTTCACAGTGAGAGTTTCTAGGAGCTGGTGATAGTTATTTGAGATTTCTTGTTTTGGAGAGGTTGAAACTAATTTAGTGAGGTTGATATGTTATTGAAGACATGTTCAAGATGCTTGAATAAACATGGAAGAATTTACTTTGTATTTTGCAAAGACTTGTGGATGATGTGAAGCGTGTTACTTCTTTGAGAGACGACTACAGATTAATATTTCTATGGAAGTGTTTAGATGTATTGAAACATGTATTGTAAATTCTTATTGATATTCTATATTATTAATTGTAAATTGAGAAATAATTTTGGCCGACTCAATAATCATTAGGAATTGGTATAAAGGAAAGGAAGTTTATTTGATGAAGATATATCATGCAGTCATTAGATGTTGTGCGAGCTTTGAATGCAAAATATTTATGATTAGAGCATAAGATGATGTTGTTGGCATGTTGAGGACTTCAAAGGAACTGTATAGGAAAAGAGAGTTGTTGTTTTAGTCAGTTAAACTTTGGATGTGTTATCATGAATATTGTTTAGTGAAGACAATCTTGAAGCAATTTGGACAATGGGTTCAGTTGTCTTCGTTGTGTTTCTCAACAACTCCTCACAGGGTTGGGATATTTTAGCAGGGATCCAAAGTCTCCTAATAGGAACTCATATGTTCTAATTGCATTTTAAAAGACTTCTAATAAGGTCTATCCTTTTATAAGGAAATTTTATATCATTACATCATCTTGTTTGTATTATTCCCATTGGGGTTTTCCCTCTAATCAAGGGTTTCCCTAGTTAAAAAATCTAGTGTTATTGTGTATGTTTATTATCTTGTGGTTATTTTTGTTATTGATTACAAGCTCAAGATTTGATAGAGTTGAATTTAAGTCAATTAATCTCATAACTGATTCATCCTCCCTCTCAGTTGTGTTGGTGGACCTTTCTTTCTAACAAATCCACCACCCCAGTATCAATGATAAATCTACTCTCTCTGATGTTAATTGAATAGGTTTGAACTCCATAGTTTTTCTTGTTGCATCATGAGTGATTTGAAGGATAGAAAGAAGATTATTGGTTAAGTGAGGTACACATAACACATCGTTGAAGGTGCCCTCTTGAATATCAATGGATCCTTTCTCAATAAAATTCATATATATATGATTTCCCATCAAAATTGGTGGCATGTGGCAAGGCTGAAATGAGGAGAACATAGACTATGAAGATGCCATATAATAATAAGCCCCTGAATCTAGAAACCATCTCCCTAAATCATGACATGTAGTAGCACAAAGAGATTTTCCTTTTCCCTTATCTGTCCCAAAAGTGTAATTCTTTCCCTTATCAAATTCTATTTTTTGTGAAGAAGAAGCTGAAGTAGACATTATTGAAGGAAAATTGATTCTCTTATTCTCAAGAAGATGCTTCAATTCATCAATTTCCTTCTTGTAACAATAGTTTTTTTCATGTCCTTTCTTCTTGTAATATGTACAAGTAAGTATCTCCTTCTTAAATGATGTCCCCTTAGAAGAGGATGAAGATAATTTGATGAAGTGTACTCCCATTTTTAATAGAAACACACACAATAGAATTGAGAATAACAATGAATTATAAGGACAAGAAATGAACTTTCTATTATCTCCAATGAAATTGAATTAAAATGTTCAGAAATATAACATGCACAACCACATGGGCATTTTTATTACAATATTATGCAAGCCAGAGCCACTAGATGCATCTCCAAAAACTACCCTAGATAACCCTACGAGCCTTCATTATATAGGTAATTTTAACCTCCCAAGAGGGTTCTAGATATTTTAACCCTAAAGTTTGAGGCTAACCATCCCTAAGATATTATTATTCACTTTTATTACATTAGAATAGGCCCAAACAACTTACGAAACTCAAAAACAAAAGTTGAAGGAATTTCATTTTCTTCTATTTTAGGTAGCGCAACGTCTAGAGACCATAACTCCTCATCTGTTGACCCGATTGGCTGTTATAACCCCATTTCAGAAATGGCGTGAAGTTATCTACAATAGAAAAAATGTGCAAGTTCTAATCAACCGAGGTTTAGACCCCCATTCAGAGCCTCTAAAGCCTTCAAAACAGAGCTCAAAGTTTTTGTACCTTGCTGCCAATACCAAATTTTTTCAATATCTTCAAAACTAGACTTCATCTTGCCATGAAACTTTATTGGAAGGCTGATATAACCAAAGTGAACCTCTAGGGAGGAAAATAGAACATTATGAGCTCAAATGAAAAACTTACTAAAAATAGTAAATTTCAAAAAATAGCAGCTCTGCACAAGATAGCCCTTATTGAAAAGAAACTAGAAAATATTTTTTTGGGTGATGCAAGATTGCCCTTACACCCAAGATGCTCCTGCATCACAATTCCACTAAGTGCAAGGCAACCAAGAAGTCAAAAATACACTGTAAACCCTTCAAACTTGTACAACATGATCTTGGTGCTTAGAAAGATGGTATTTACAAAATATAATAAACTACAACAAATCTTGTAGACCACAACAATGGAAATTGTTAAAGCTACAAAATTTTCCTACAAAAGTGTAACTTTTGAATGATATTAGTCACTGCAATCAAAGGCCCCCCATCCTTAGATCACCTAAAACCCATGGAAATCCTCCCCGCAAGTCTCTAGATCCAATAGTTTACTAGCCATTGAAAAAATACAATCAAATCTATGTGAGATTCAAAAAAACTAAATGAAAATTTTGTATATTAAATATGCAAATGGCCCAATATGGACATTGAAGATTCCTACACCTTAACTTGAGTAAGAATAATGTCAAATAGTGGCCCAAAATAACCCTTGACAATTATCATTACCTATTAGCTACATTGGTTATAATTGACAACGAATCACCAAAATTTTCTTCTAACAATTGCTTATAGACTCCAAAAAGACCCCCTTGTAAAATAGTGCAAATTAACTATTTGTTTGTTCAAAATATAGGAATTACATTAGAACAAATAAAATATTAAATTATCATTTTTTCCCTTAGTTCTATTTGACTTACTCTCTTTGGATAATGAAAACTTACTATATAAATGTTGTATCTATTTCAAAAACTCTATTAAATATGCATAGTTCTAAAACCTAGACTTTGTTTCCTAATTTTATTTTAGTAGTTTCTTGGCAACACAAATCATATGAAAGTTTCAACATTAATATATAAGTGATTGAAAAAGACTTAATAATATCTCATTTATACACCGAGTCTTTAAAATGGTTTCTCCCCATATTGCATGAAAGAGGAATAAGACCCTATTTTTTTGAGTCATTAAAAATGAAGATTATTCAAGTTAGTTGAATTTTTCATTATAAAATATGCATGTCAATAAAAAAAATATTAACTTTTATGGGAAAATATAATATGCAAAAAGATAGTAATGGAGAAAACAAAATGTGATTCCTAAAATATAACTTTATCAATAACTATGATAGATAAAAAATTGTGAGGAAATAAAGAGTTAAAATTGAAAATCTAAGATGCATTATCTCTTACATTATATGATTTAAATCTTATATAAAATAATCAAATAATGAACAAAGAATCATATCTGAATAGAAATAGATAAGAAATAAAAAGTTGTATAGAAATAAGAGTAATTAGTTTATTTTAGATTTGATATGGTGATTTTAATTTTTGGTGTCCACTTGTAGTGTTGTTACACGTGATCATCATTTAGGATTTGGTTGAAATATGATATCAAAATTCTATGATAAAATTATGTCAGATATTTATATTATGCAAATAGGGTCACACTATGTGGTTAGGTATATGACAAGGTCACATCACATGGTGTATTCCTATATCTATGTGACTTGTGGAATATGTTATGCTTTCCATCTGTCTTATTGTTGAAAAAATGTTTTGCCAGAAAGTATATTTGGGCTTGCTTTGAGTTGTGCAACAAAGATTATAGCTTGTCTTAGTTGCAAGTTAAGCCCTTAGAATGTTAATGTATAGAACAACAAGTACACTTTTTATATGATGCATGATGTAGATGACTTGATGGCTGATGCAATTAATGCCCTCTAATTGAATGTGTTAGAGTGATTCTCCTTATAGGTTAATGTTGTTTGTGTTGTTTGATCCTAAATACTTGATTATTGCTAGTGACCTAAGCAAGTTTATATATATATATATATCTATATATATATATCTATATATATAGATATATAGATATATATATATATATATATATATATATATATATATATATATATATATATATATATATATATATATATATATATCTATATATATATCTATATATATATCTATATATATATATATATCTATATATATATATATATATATATATATCTATATATATATCTATATATATCTATATATATCTATATATCTATATATCTATATATATATATATATATATATATATATATATATATATATATATATCTATATATCTATATATCTAGATATATATATATATATATATATATATATATATATATATATATATATATATATATATATATATATATATATATATATATATATATATATATATATATATATATATATATATATATATATATATATATATATCCTTGGTTAATTTGAGACTTTTGGTGCATAGATCAACAAGAAAATAACTAATTATTTAAAATGTTAACTTAGTAGTAAGAAAACTAGAATTTGAATAAAACGAACTAACTCTTGTTGTGTGGCCTAGTCCATAGACTAATGTACGCTACATAACTTAATCCTTATGGGTTAAGACTCTTAATAGAAATTAATTTGGACAATTAAGATGGAAGTAATGTTAGCTCATAATTTTTACTATAAATATTAGTTATTACAACAAATCAATTAAATAGATTACTATGATTACTACAAATATTGGTTATTTCACCCAAACCAATTAAATTGATAACTATGATTAATTAATTATAAGTGAATACTTACTTACCTAATCTCACCTGTAAATCTCATTCCTACAAACCTTTATACATATCTTTCTCTTCAAATTAAATGAATCTAGAAACTAAACATCTTAAAATGATTTTAACATACATAAAATTCTTATTCTTATACTACTTTAATTTCTTACAAGAGAATAAAGTTGGAATAAAGCATGGCTCTTTGATTTCCTCAACTTGAATGAGCATCGTTAATGAAAAAGTAGAAATAGCAGTGTGACAACCGAGAGAAGAACATAGCAAGAGGTCACATGGAATTTAAGCTTTTTGTACCATCATTCATCCAATATGACCACGATTCTTACTACATTCCAAATTCAAGGTGTCAAAAGCAGTCAGCGTGATTCATTTTGGCTTTAGTACTTCGATCGATTTTGTGGGGAATAAAACAAATCATGACTAAAAACGAAGAAACTTCTCTAGTCTTTTCATGGGAGGGTGTCTATGCACCGACAGTTTATTGGTCCTTGTCATGATGAATCTTTTAGGGTTTAAAATGAGAGTTTCAAAAGTAGTTTGTCAAATATCAATCAATCTTATTTTTAAATTATATGTTATATAATGTAAAAACTGATTGTTCAAAATTCGTTATATTCTTTATTTCTGTTTATGTAATTAAAAAATTATAATTATATTATATGGAGATATCTTAAAATGGGAGTTTCAAAAGTACTTTGTCAAATATTAATCAGTCGTATTTTTAAATTATCTATTTGATAATTAAAAATAATAATTTTTTCTAGATTGGTCATATTCTTTATTTCTATTTATGTAATTAAAAAATTATTAATTACATTATATTGAGATGGCATTAATAATTAAGTATTTGTATGACTAGGATCGAAAAGATTATTTCTTTGCAACATTAGATCAAATTAATACTATTTTAAAAATTTAAAATGACTAATATCCTTTTCATGAATCAATTTGTACAACTATTAGAATAATTATCAAGAACATCTTCCCTTGACTTTAATTATATCAAATTGTACCTTTAATTGCTTAATCTTAGGCATATTTTAAGAAAATATCTAGTTGTTTAATATTTAGATAATTTAAAAATTTAGAAATAATTTTAAATCATCTTTTAAACTCAAAGTGTTTGTTTAGTTTGAAATGTCAATATCAAAAATAAATAATTTTAAATTTAATGCCTAATCTGAATAGGATTGGTGAGATAAAACAAAGGAAAAATAGTCACATTATTGTCGTGTCTACACTTAATTTTAAACTCTCAATTTCATTATAGATATCATAGGATTCAAAATTGTATTTTCAAAAAGTATTTTTTCAAATATCAATCAATCATCTTTTCAAATAATATAATCTAAAATATTCAAAAAAAAAATTGGTTGTTTATTATAATTGTTCAACTGTTGGAGTTGCTCAACAGAAAGCTCATCAATATCCATTGAGCTTACCACATCCTACATAATATGAGGGCATGCTCTTGTAATATTACCCTGAACTCAATGAGAAGGAAGAGCTGATAGAATCATTATAATTATTTAGCTACTGCAAAATTGTTACACTTGATGAATGTCATAGCTATGTTTGAACAATTGATGAATGCAAAACTATTGTTGAAAAGAAACAGTGATAACAAATATAATCCCATATTAAGTTTGATAAATTATTTAACTAACATTCAAACCAATGTTTGAATGTGAGCCAAACTCTTTTTTTGGTTCAATGATATGCATTAAGTCTGGAAAATCTTCCACAAAAATGTCTAAACTTGAAGAGTCCAAATTTATGCCATTAGGCCCCAATTAGATAGCAATTCAGCTACAAAATTTCCCTCTCTATAAATGTGTGAAATATGGAAAGCATCAAAAGAATCTAACAAGTTCCTCATTTTAGACATAACATATCTAATTCTCTAATTGTATAGTTATCTGTTAATGCATGCATTAATGATGAGGGTGGAATCTCTTTCAATATGAATCACCTTAAGTTTCAAATTCTTGGCTAAAACTAAGCCATGGAGTAGTGCCAATGCTTCCACCATATTGTTTGTTCTTAGAGGAAAAGAAAGATATTTGAATGCTAAAAATTCACCCAAATGATTTCTCAAACACACACTAGAACCCGATTTTCCAAGATTATCCTTTAATGAACCATCAAAGTTGATTTTGATGAAACCATTAGATGGGGGAATCTGTCTAATTTTCAATCTGTTAACTCAATTATTTAATAGAGATGGAGCCATAAACAATAGGACATAAGTATAATTCCAAACTTTAAGAATAAAACTATCCCAATGGGTGAAATTATAGTTATTGATCTTATCTCTAACATATGCATTGACCAGTTTTGAAACTGACTTTCCTAACCCCTTAAGGACCAAATCCAATGGAGTGATAATATTTCTAAATATCTATTTCTTGCGTTCCCACCACATTGTCCAAATGACAAGAGCGGGAGAATATTTCCAAATGTAAGAAAAATGGGAATTGGAGAAAAGAACTGGCCAAGCTTGAAACAATTCCCTTAATGTATTTGGTAGTGGCATCATAAGATTTAACTTTTGCATTATAAAATTCCAACATTGTTGAGAAAAAGGGAACTGAACAAATAAAAGATCCACATTTTCTACAAAGTCATTACACAAAACACATTCAAAAAGCTGTGAAGTATTTAACTTATGAAGTCTGTCACTGGTTAAAATTATTTTCTGAATCGCAAGCCAAGCGAAGCAACCTGCCTTAGGCACGACTACATTAGTCTGACAAAATGAGAATGCTCGATGCTTTGCTTCAAGTTGTTCCACCAATTTCAATGCTCTATACCTAGCTTTAATGGAATATTCACCATTGGATGAGGGAGCCCAAATAAACTCATCATTTTCACTATTTATAAAGATATTTCTCTCCAACATAATTTTTTGCAAGAACTGTTTCTCCCTTTGAGAGATTGGCAAAGTAAAAGGGTCTTTTCAAATGACTTTGCCCAAAAATATTTCCACACTTAGGACATAATCAATCAAGAAGGCACCCCAATTTTATTTGATAATATGAATAACATCACTCAAATAATTATCAAATATTAGAGGAGGAACACCTTGCCAAGGATCCTCCCAAAATTTTACTGATTCTCTATTGTGGACTTCCTAAGATACAAAATTTGTAATGATTTCCCTGGAAAATATGAGGAAATTCCACATGGATGAGCCATTTGGAGGATTAGTGTTGGAATTAGGAGAGATAGGGTACTGAGAGGGGAGGGGTGAATCAGTGCCCACAAAAACTTTAACACATCAACCTTTTAGATCTACAACAACAAACAGTAGTAACCTTCCAAAATAACTTGTATCTAATGCATGTATCATTCATCCATTCAACTTGTGAAAGTAAACAATATGAAATCAACAATATAACAGTCCCATAACACAAGTATTTTGGTAACGCACAAACCCTTGTTAGAAGGTAAAAACTACAGTGCGGATGACACCCACAAATTCTTCACTACTGCAGATAGAAAAGGTTTGCCTGTTAGGGCTACAAGTTTTGATCACTTCTAGTGATCTTACCCTATTAGGAGTAACATATTAGATTAGCTAGATCTACCTAGTTATAGGATTTTAGCAACACTACTTGAGTGTGCACTTAGTAATTAAGAGATTTACAATAAGACTATCAAGTCTACTCGGTTAAGAGATTTTACAAAACTCTATTACAATGATTAGAAAGAAATAGGTATCTATCTGCTAATGAAAACTTAATTGTCTGATATAGATCAATAAAGTACTGATAAAATATCACCTTTACTGTGATGAAGCTCTTCTCTGAACTGCTCGGTTAGCCTACTCTGATTCTACTTAATCTGATTTCCTTTGAATACTGATCTGCTCTGTCAACTGATAATCTTGAAGGTTAGCAAGGACTTCAAGTGCTTCTTCTCTCATATATCAATTCACATAAAAAATGATGTAACATACAAAATATATAGCATACAACATTATGCCGCTTATACAAAATTAGGTTTACAAATCTTAGACAAAACCCTAAGATCTACGGTGTACAAAAATAACCTAGATCAAACTATTACATAAGATCTTCATCGTATCTCAACAATAAATTGTTCTCGATCTTGGTAAAACATTTTTTGATCTGTTGTAACCATTTGCATAGAAGAATGTGCCATTCCTGATTACTATGTCATTTCTTGTGATCCTTTGTAAACATTGTATAAACTACTCAGTGTTTATTTTGATGCTCGGTGTTTATTGTCACTCAGTATCAGTGTCTTCTAATGCTTGGTAAAATGTCTGATGCTTAGTGTATACACTTAACCGACTGGCCTCTTTTGCTTATAATTACCGACTATCTTCATATAAGTAATCGACTGATATTCTTTGATAACCTTTGATACTAATGACAAACATTAATGCTCAATAGAGATAACAATCTCCCCCTTTGGCATTAGTATCAAAACTTGAATGTATATAGACCTTATGTCTCAAAAAAACTTATATCTCCGCCATATACATAAGCATATCAAAAAATTTCTAAATACTCCCCCTCGGTGCATGCTCCGGTAATGTGTAGTATACTTAGAAAAAATGTACATATTTGGCATATACATTGATTTCCCCCTTTTTGATATTAATGCCAAATACAAAAATTGTATACTTATAGCTTGTAAAAAATGTGTTGATGGGTTTTCTTCAGTGACTCCAAGAGGTTTTCCCATTCCTCTTTCAAGTTGGTGAGAGAAATGTGATCAAGACCAACTTGTGCATGCATATCAAATATGTTGTCCAACACAGAAATCTCTGGTGTTGCAACAAGCGATTGTGCCTTGACAATATGCTTCTCAAAAATTTTAAGGTATGGAAGGAGTTCTATCTACAACTTAGTAACCTAATCAGTTATGCGCTCTTCTTGCTTCTTGAGATCTGCTATCAACCGCCTGAGTTCTTGAACTCTAAGTATATGTTTAGCACTAGCTTGTGGCTTGGTTGTAGCTGCTAGTGCACTGATTGAGATTTCATTCTCAAACTGTTTAATCTTTTCACTGATTTCTGCAATGAATGTTCTGATAGTGCAGAGCTTATACAAGAGTTGATAGATTAATGTTGTAATAGACTAAATTTTAGTTATTACCTCTGAAAGCTTAACCTTGTTGACTGCCACTTCTTGGCTTATTCTTTCAGCTAATATATCTTGTATTTTTTACTTTGCTCGCTCTTCAATTCTTTTGTCAGCATCAACATTTGGGGCATTGATTCCTTCAGCAAGAGTAGCAAGTTGGTCCATAATCGGTGTGTCCTCATCTAAATGTATCTTGGGGATGACTTGTTGTAAGATGTCTCTTACATTTTCCAGTATTTCCTTGGTCTTACTCTCTTGTCTCAATTTCTCTTGTGCTACTTTCCTTGTACATAATTCCCCATATTTTCTCAATTCATCAGGGCTAAGGGTCCTCAGGTCATAGTCAAGTATCACAATGACTTCGTCTAGAGTGACTGGCCCTTTTCCTTTCTTCTTCTTCTTCTTCTCCAGTACAAGTGGTGAATTCTTGACAATGGTGACAATAACTTTATCTTCTGCTCTCGAAGTGTTCTGCCCAGTAGACACACTATCTTCCTTCTTCTACTCATCGGTAACCTATGTATCAGTTGAATGAGGTGGAGCCTTAGATGTGGTGTCTATTGGGGTGATCTCAGTTGTCTTAGGCTCTTCTTGTGCCTTCGATTCTATTTCACTAGCCTCTTTTCCTTCAGTTTTTTATTTATCGGCCTCTTTTCCATTAGGCTTGTTTGTCTCTATAGGAGGTTCATTGCTTGGTTCCCCTATTGTATCGTTAGGTTGCTCAAATTTTGATCCATCGGGTTGTTCCTGAGATAGAATCTCTACGGCTTCAATAAGTATAGGAAGCTCACCTGGTAGTGATGGAAATGCACACTCGGTAACTTGTGCTTCATCCAGTGTGTTGTTTGGTGCATTATTCACATCATCATCATCATCTTTGTCATCAAGATCACCATTTGTGATGTCCTTAATGAGTACATCCTTGTCATTTGTATCCTCAATTTGAATCACTTCTAGATTCGGTGCATCCTGTGAACTATTCTCAATTTCTTGACCAATTGTTGTATCAATTACCTCGGTAAGTGATACCTTTGACTCTTTATTCTTCTTTGCTACATTCTCCTCAATGAATATACCTTTACCTTTTGAATTCTTTCTCTTTTTAGAAAAATTTTGGAATGCAACTTTCTCATTATGCTCTTTGACAGCTAAAAGTGAACTCTAGATAAGTTGACAAGACTCATCGAGATCTGCTAGGTTCTCATCTATTATTTTCATTGCTCGGTGCTTGAATTTGAATCTCTACACATGAGTGTCCATAAGCTCTTTAATCTCACCAAGAGATAAATCTGGTGCAATCGCTACAAGGGCTTGTTCCCTCATCTTCTTCTCAATATCCAAGGCATATGACCACTTTTGATTTATTTGGTCCTCTAATGTCTTGGGTAGCAATAATGCAAACTCTAGTGGAACTCATTTGAAGTGGATCATCATCTGGATGATGGATTCCTCAATTTTGGTTTGGTCTTCATTTGATATATTGTCAAACTTACTGAGTTCTAGATTTGCAAGATTCCCATACTCAATTATATCTTCAACAATCTCATCAATCGACCTATTCTTATTATTGACAACCTTGAATTGATTGTTGTCATCTTCATCATCCTCAAGGTTTTCTCTGTTTCTTATCAATTTTCTCCTTTTCTTTGGTGCCTTTGCTACAACCTTGGGTACTTTCTTTGCATATGTCTTTTTTAGTGTAGCAGCCTTTCATTTTATTACCTTCTCAGCTACCTTCTTCTTCGGTGGTGAAGCTACAGTTGCTGACCTTGTGCGTGCACCTGTTTGCATTGGCAACTGCCTCTTCCTTGAAGTTTTAGTAGGAGGAACTGGTGTAGCTTGTTGTTCTTTTTCAGATTGGTCTCCTCACTGTCATATGGTTTTTTAGCCAACATCAACTGACCTTCGATTGTAGGTTCAACTGGTGACTCCTCAGATGAGTTTGATACATCTCCAAAGTGCTTAGTTAAAACTCTCTTCATTTTCTTTGACTTCCTTGTCATTTTACTGATGACTAGATTAATTTTTATTCTTGACGTAGTTTCCTCAAAGGTTCCAAACCTTGCAGCCTTAGGGTCCTTCGGTAATGCTACCAGTGCTTTGATAAATTTCAAACCAAAATCATAATCCATTTCATAGCCCATAGGTGCTATCCACTTTGTCCTTGGTTCTACAACTTTTATCATAGTGTGGTTGGTGTTCACTAAGAAACAAATATCCATTGCATATTTATCGACCAATTCATCAGGAATTATACTTCTTAAATTCATCTTCACTTTAAAATATTCAAAATAACTATTTATTACATTCTCAGCATTATCTCCTAGACCTTTCATAATATCAAATATTTGTGAAGTGATCGGTTTATCATCTATCCAGTCAGTGTGACCGATAGAGGGAAATAATTTCTGGAGATAGAAAAATAAGCATACTAGGAGTGATCCAAACTTACAGGTATTGGACTTCTATGCACTTATTGTCTTCATGTTTTCCTCAACCTGTCTCAGTAGTAGCTCAGCTAGGTCAATCTGATGACCCTTCTTTATCAGTTTGTGTGCCATGTTGACTGCACTACAAGGTATGTTGTTTAACCTGCTTGACTAATATATCTTGTACCCAATTACGTGTGCTATGATCTTAACTTTGGGATCCATAATTGTTGAAACTTTCAGTGCTCTTTCGTCCCATGCCGCGCTAGTATTCTTTTCAACATCAACTCGGGATGAGCTTCGAAATTCTTTGGCTTTATCGGTAGTAGGGTAACCAGTAACCCTGCTAATCATTCTTTTTGTGACCTTGATTGGTCTATCTAGCCAGAATGTGCCCTCATGATAGCGGCTCAACACAACCCTAATCCATTCATTCTTAAAATCCTTCGGGAAATCTAGGGCATGAGTAAGACCAAGTGTCTCAACTAATTTGTGCTCTGGTTTCAACTTTATATTTTCATCACAAAGAGCCTGATACACAACATACATATTGAAATCACCAATTTCCCCAATTTTACAGTGAATGTATGAACATATATCTTCCGTCAACAAAACCCTAGGTGGGATGCTTGAAAAAGCGCCTGCTAAATCCATTTTCAAGGCAACTTCAGGGTGTAGCTTATAAGGTGGTTCCTTATAACTTGCTGACACTATTAAATTAACTTCTTCATCCACAACCTTAGATGAAATCGCAGTAGATGCTATTTCAACAAGCTAGGTTTTCTGATAAGTATGAGAAATGTTCTTGGTAGGGTTTCAACTTACTTGGAATGTATCGAAGAGTGTGCTCGATTCGATCTGCAACTGCTTGAATTTGCGTGAAAGATTCTTGCCTAAACTTGCTCTATGAAATCTTAGCTCTCTGAAATCACAATGTGAGAAATAAACTCTGTATTCCGTGTATTTATAGAATTTTTGATATTCCCACTCAAAAATTTGTGCAATAAATGCTTGACCTACTTTCTAGTTCATGACAACTATTAGCTCAGTGATAGATACAATCTTTCCTCAGCTTAGTTAACACAAGACTTCTTTTCTCAATTGATACTGTTATTCGGTTAACCTTGAATAGTGATTACCGATGGGTAACCAATGCTCGGTCTCACTTTTACCGACTGTATAACTTTGTTAGCTCAAAACATATAAACCAGAATGCATCTTCATTCATGCAGATTTGGTACGTGCACAACATATATAGGGAGTTGTATGTAAAATGTGATCATTTTGAAATGTCAGTCCCATATATACCTATATCACCTTAAGTGGAGGTACTGATGTCACCCAATCCAATGGATGAGGTTTCACCGACAACATTACTTGACTCTGCATTCTCATTAGATGCCTTCTTCCACATGCTATTCTTTATTCTCATGATATCTGCAATAGTGTTTCCACTCTCAAATACATGACCTTCTTCTGGTGCTTAGTCTTTGCAGTCCTTGCTTAAATGACCAACCTTATGATAGTGCATACATGCCATTCCAGTGCTTGTCCAAATTCTTAATTGTCCAACCCATCTTTTCCTGTTACAATTTACTGCAATGTGCCCATATCTACCACATGCAACATAGTTAGCCCATGTGTAATAATCCCAAACATAAGAATTACCTTGTCTCTTCGGTTGATATGGCTTGCGTCATGTCTTCTACTTAGGAGTCCATACTTGCTTCATCTTAGCCTTACACTCTCATGTAGTGTGTCCATGTTTATTACAAGTATAGCATATTTTCTCCACAGTAGTATTGTTAGCAATATCATTCTATTTAGCTCTACACTCATAAGCTTGGTGACCATACTTACCACAATAATAGCAATAACCATTGAACTTAGGAGTGACAGGAGGTTTACCTTGTGCTTTGCTTCTACACATATTAGATGTATGCCCTAGTTTTCCACAGTGATAACATGTCAACACTTTAGGTCTTTGATTTTGATTTTTGTTGACTTGTTCAGCTTGTTGTGATGATTCTCCTTTGCCCGTATAGCCTATCCCAGCTCTACTCCCAAATATTCTTTGATTAACTAGAAAATCATCAATCTTCTTGGAATTATTCTTAGCTAGCCTCATCATTTCATTATGCTATTTTTGTGTCTTTATTTCATTTCTCACTTTTTCATTCTCTTCTCTAAGTATTGCAACATCTTCATGTCTTCTAGACAATTCTCCATTCACTCGATTGACTTCTTGATTCATAGTCATCATATGATTAGATACTTGAAAGTGACAATCAATGAGTCTTTGTATCTCACTCTCTTTAGCTTGTAGTTGTTCAGTTGTCTGTCTTCGGTCTTCAATAGCTAGATTCCTTTCTTGTTTAGCTTGTCTAGCATTGTTCATTATTTCAACCATTCTCACCATCTGAGATTCTTGACCGATTTGCAGTGCTTTCACTTGTTCAATTAAATGCTGATTCTTCTCAGACAAATCAGAGATCATGCTTTCAGATCCATCAGAAGTACTTCTAGAACTAGATCCAATATGATCAAATATATCATCAATTGCTTCTTCATGGTAGCCAATCTCATTTTGTAGAATAGCTAGGTTCTTTCTTTCAACTAGTAATTTCTTTAGTCCTTCTTTGGCTTGCTTATACTATTCAACAAACATCTGCATCAGAATCTTCTAATTCTCAATAAAATTATATAACTTATACCTGTCCATGAATTAGATCTTTACCCTTTAGTGGTTAAAACATCCAATAAGAGAACTGATTTTTGAAACCAATTGTTGGAATTAGGAGAGATAGGGTACTGAGAGGGGAGGGGCGAATCAGTGCCCACAAAAACTTTAACACATCAACCTTTCAGATTTACAATAGAAAAAAATAGTAACCTTCCAAAATAACTTGTATCTATTGCATGTATCATTCATCCATTCAACTTGTGAAAGTAAACAATATGAAATCAACAATATAACAGTCCCATAACACAAGTATTTTGGTAATGCAAAAACCCTTATTAGAAGGTAAAAATTGCAGTGGGGATGACACCCACAAATTCTTCACTACTACAGATAGAAAAGGTTTTCCTGTTAGAGCTACAAGTTTTGATCACTTATGGTGATCTTACCCTATTAGGAGTAACATATTAGATCAGCTAAATCTACCTAGTTATAGGATTTTAGCAACACTACTTGAGTGTGCACTCGGTTAAGAGATTTTACAAAACTCTATTACAATGATTAGAAAGAAATAGGTATCTATCTGCTAATGACAACTTAATTGTTTGATACATATCAATAAAGTACTGATAAAATATCACCTTTATTGTGATGAATCTCTTCTCTGAACTGCTCGGTTAGCTTGCTCTGATTCTGCTTAATCTGGTTTCCTCGGAATACTGATCTACTTTGTCAACTGATAATCTTGAAGGTTAGCAAGTAATTAAAGTGCTTCTTCGCTCATACATTAGTTCACATCAAAAATGATGTAACATATAAAATATATAGCATACAACATTATGCTACTTATACAAAATTAGGTTTACAAATCTTCAATAAAACCCTAAGATCTACAATGTACAAAAATAACCTAGATCAAACTATTACATAAGATCTTCATCGTATCTCAACAATAAATTGTTCTCGATCTTGGTAAAATGTTTTCTGATGTGTTGTAACCCTTTGCATAGAAGAATGTGCCATTCCTGATTACTATGTCATTTCTTGTGATCCTCGGTAAACATTGTATAAACTGCTTGTTGTTTATTCTGATGCTCGGTGTTTACTGTTGCTCGGTATCGGTGTCTGCTGATGCTCGGTAAACTGTCTGATGCCCGGTGTATACACTTAACCGATTGGCCTATTTTGCTTATAGTTACCGACTAGCTTCATATAAGTAATCGACCGATATTCTTTGATAACCTTTGATACTAATGACAAACATTAATGTTCAATAGAGATAACAATTAGAAACTGTTATAATTTTCTTAGGATCTGAGGAGCCTAAATATTTTTCTTTCATAATCTTGCACCATTTACTTTCAAGCTTCCTAAGCATATGCCATATAAGCTTTGCACCAAAAGCTACATTTCTCTTGCTCATATCATGTAACCCAATCCCAACACTATTTTTATCATAAACCATTTCCTTTAAATATATCAAAGGGATTTTCTTCTTGTTAGACATGTTTCTCTTCTAAATATAATCCCTAATAATTTTTTCTATTTTCTTCACAAAACTAGCTGGAGCTTTTAAGAAAGACATAGTGTAATTTTGATTAGAGTATAAAACTGACTTAACCAAAAAAAATTTCCTAGATAAAGAAAGCCAACGATATTTCCAATTTGAAATCCTATGTTTTATCTTTTCCACAATTTATTTCCAACATATAGCTTTGTTATCACCAACAAGTAAAGGGATCCCAAGATATAATGTTGACAATATTTCTTAAGGAAAACCAAGCACATTGACCAATCTTCTTGAGATCAATTCATTAGTGAAGAAAAAAATATACTTTATAATTTAAATCTCATTTATCCTTTGACCTGAGACTTCCGTATACAAATCTAAAGTTCTTTTAATTTCTTTAGCTTCTTGGTGTTAGCATAAATGCTGATGGTATTCCTATGGGGAAGTATCTTAGTAGTGTTGGAGACATATCACAGTGATTGTGTGTTGCATTCATGATAGAGTTTGTCATTGATGTCAACATATGTTACTAAATGGTTATTCAAAGAAGCTTGCTGACATGTTGTAGAGAATTGTACCGAAATAGTACAGAGAATTAGCATGTGTGAATTTTTTAATTGTAATTAAAAAATTATAATTACATTATATCGAGATATCTTAAAATGAGAATTTCAAAAGTACTTTGTCAAATATCAATCAGTCGTATATTTAAATTATCTATTTGATAATTTAAAAAAAATAATTTTTTCAAGATTCGCTATATTCTTTATTTCTATTTATGTAATTAAAAAAATTATTAATTAAACTATATTGAGATGGCATTAATAATTAAGTATTTGTATGACTAAGATCCAAAATATTATTTCTTTGCAACATTACATCAAATTAATCCCACTTAAAAAATTTAAAACGACTAATTTCCTTTTCATGAATCAATTTGTACAACTATTAGAATAATTATCAAGGACATCTTCCCTTGATTTTAATTATATCAAATTTTACCTTAATTGCTTAATCTTGGCATATTTTAAGAAAATAAGCATTTGTTTAATATTTAGATAATTTTAAAATTTAGAAATAATTTTAAATCATCTTTGAAACTCAAAGTGTTTGTTTAGTTTGAAATGTCAATATCAAAAATAAATAATTTTAAATTTAATTCTTGCCTAATCTGAATACGATGGGTGAGATAAAACAAAGGAAAAATAGTGACATTATTGTTGTGTCTACACTTAGTTTTAAACTCTATCAATTTCATTATATATATCATAGGATTCAAAACGGTATTTTCAAAAAGTATTTTTGAAAATATCAATCAATCATATTTTTAAATAATATAATTTAAAATATTCAAAAAAACCAATTGGTCATATATGATAATCTTCACTTCAATTGATTTATATTGAAAATTTCAATCATTTTATGTTAAGAGATGATACAAATAATTAAGTTGTTAGAACTAATAAGATCTTCAAATTATTATTTATTTTCAACACTAGATCAAATCAATAAGGATGTTATTTTGTGAATTTAAAGCGAACATTCTTTTCATGAATAATTTTTTTTTTACAAATAGAATAATTTTTAAGGACACCTTCCAATGACTTCAATAATATCAAACTTCACCTTTTATTTTTTAAATTAGGTGTACAATCCTAAATATATTTTAAGATAATTTGTTGAGTTTCAAATATCAATACCCAAAAGAAATAGTTTTTCAACTTTTGAGACAATGCTTTTCCTAAGATTCTACTTTATTCATTTAACTTTAGTTAGGTCATGGTGAATACCCCAAAGGTGTTTGACTTTGATCTCTTGAAGGGTGGGAAGATCTTTTAAAAAGCCATATGAAGCAACATTTATGTTTTCCTTTAATTGGTGTTTATTATTATTATTATTTTTAAAGAAAAGGTGAACGAGGCACCATATAAATATGTTAAATAAACTGAATTTAAAGGTTCATTAGGGAAAGAATCTGGGAAGAAAACCCTAAATCATATCCAATATTACAATCATTAAGCAAAAATAATGGAGAAAGAAATAATAACTCCAAATGGTCAAAATATAATGATTATCACAGATCCTAAACCTAATGATGCCATAAATGGCAGATTATATGACATTACATACAACTCCAACTTTAGCCACCAAACACATTACATAAAGAAAACATTGGATATAATCCTCCTGCAAAACAATGTGCCTTCGCTTCCGTCTTATACATAAAGCCATTCTAAAATGTCAGTAGAAGAAGGGAAAACTAAAACAATGAGAACTAGTTCCACCCAAGTAAAAGAAGCATGGAGAGTTTATATAATCCACCCTTACTACTCTCACTCAACTGAGAATACTTCACTGGAGAGGAACAACAAATTTTAAAAGGAAATATGGAACTTTGATTATGAGAGGCCGAAATCGTTCAACTGTTGGAGCTGCTCCACAGAAAGCTCATGAATATCCATTGAGCTTACCATATCCTACATAATGTGAGGGCCTGATCTTGCAACATTACCATGAACTCCATGAGAAGGCAAAGCTGATAGCATCATTATAATTAAAGCTACTGCAAAAATATTACACTTGATGAATGCCATAGCTATGTTTGAACAATTGATGAGTGCAAAACTATTGCTAAAAAGAAACAATGATAACAAATATAACCCCATATTAACTTTGATAAATTCTTTAACTAACATTCAAACCAATGTTTGAATGAGAGCCAAACTCTTTGTCTAGTTCAATGATATAGATTAAGTATGGAAAATATTCAACAAAAATGTCTAAACTTGAAGAGTCCAAATATATGCCATTAGGCCCCCAATTAGATAGAAAATTGGCTACAAAATTTCCCTATATATAGATGTGTGAAAAATGGAAAGCATCAAAAGAATCTAACAAGTTCCATATTTTAGACATAACATATCTAATTCTCCAATTGTATAGTTATCTCTTAATGCAAGCACTAATGATGAGGGTGGAATCTCCTTCAATATGAATCACCTTATGTTTCAAATTCTGGGCTAAAACCAAGCCATGGAGTAGTGCCAATGCTTCTGCCATATTGTTTGTTCCCAGAGCCAAAGAAAGCTATTTGAATGCTAAAATTTCACCTAAATGATTTCTCAAACACACACCAGAACCTAATTTCATGGGATTACCCTTTGATGAACCATCAAAGTTGATTTTGATGAAACCATTTGACAGGGGGAGCCATTTAATTTTTGATCTGTTTACTAGATTATTTAATAGAGACGGGGCCATAAATGGTGAGACATAAATATTATTCTACACTAAATAAGAATAGAACTATCCCAATGGGTGAAATTATAGTTATTGATCTTATCTCTAACATATGCATTGACCAGTTCTGAAATTGACTTTTCTAACCCCTTTGATGCAGAGCATCATGGAAACCATTTACATCTTCTAGGATCCATTTGATCCATCAAAAATTTCATGATATAATAACTATTCAAGAGAGGCATATTCCATAATTAGACAACATAAACATCTTCACAATCATCCATCCTTTATTCAACAATTTTTGCGATCAACACTCAGAGATATGTAACTTTTTAACTAAGCAATATTAGGAAAATCCATCTAGTGATTTTGCGGACAATTAGGATAAACATAACATCTTGAGTGAACATTCTTAACACATAAAAATGGATTATAGATGAAATTTTACCACCTTATTACCCCTCCATGGGTTTATTTACATGATTTGACTATATGGACCAACTAGGACCTCTTAATAGGACAGTTTGACAACTTTCCACAAATGGCTTCAAATAGCCTTACATATTGATTTGTCATGACTCAAAATATATTGATAATATCATATGAACTAAAAAATTAATGAAATTGATTTAATGTGATATTTTGACCTCCATATGTTCTCCTGCACCGTACTCCTGAGCTTCAAAAATTTCCAAGTCCCTTGGAAATGTCGGTTGTAGGAAAAAAATTGGACTCAAAGGGTCCAACTGTGTCTCTTTTCTTTATCTTCTCTACGATGCCTCTATTGTAACATGTCTTCAACTGATATTCCCATCAATTGAGTTCATATTTATTCTCTTCAAGGTGCTTCACCAACATCTCAAGTCCACCCTCCAATGCTGCTTCCTTATGCCTCACCTGGGAGTCCCTTACTTTCCTCTCACCCCCTTTTGGCAACCAACTAGAGCTCCTTCTTAGGCCCTGGACCATATCCTATGGCCCTTTGGTATACCTAAATGTCCACCTCTTACAATGAGTGAAAAATAACCTACAACCATAAAAATTCACCAACAAAAATCAACATAACAAAATCAAAGATCTTGGTGTGGATTGCCTCCCTCAACGGTCTACCCACACACTCAAGATCTTCAAGATTTGATACCAATTTGATGTAGAGAATCATGGAAGAAATTTAAATCTTCTAGGATCCATCTTATCCATCAAAAATTTCATCATATAATAACTATTCAAGAGAGGAATTTTCCATCATTAGACAACATAAACATCTTCACAATCATCCATCCTTTATTTAGCATTTTTTGCAATCAACACTCAAAGATATATAACTTTTTAACCAGACAATATTAGGAAAATCCATCTAGTCATTTTGTGGAAAATTAGGATAACCATAACATATCCCAAATTTAGAAAGATCCAACAGTCCGATTAAAAGTTATGATGTCTGCACTGAAAGCCTTTTGTCTGTCATCAACCAGAAATAAAATATGTAACCCTGCTTAGGGCATCCAATATCTTTCACAAAACAAAACCAATTGACACCAAAAAATTCCAAATTCCAAATTAGTTATTCTAGTTCCAAATATTTAAGCCATTTATTTTTCCAATTCATAAATCCTTATACCATCACAAATCTTTGTCTGCAACTCCATTTAAGATAGTTTAAAACTAGTTTTCACCAAAATCTTCATAACTTCCTCAAATATGCATAAAAAAGACTAAAACCAAAAGGAAATGAAATTTTATTCACATATATTTCCAATGAATCCATTTATAGGTCTTAATTATTTGATATGTGTTTTTACCAAATGTTGCAACATGACTATTCCCAGTAGATCTCAAAACTGTGAACAACAACTTTCACCAAAATGGGCATAGCTTATTTATCTCTGAATAAAAACTCTCCAAAACAAAACCAAAGGAATAATAAATCAATATAATATATATTAATTTTATTAATACATTGTTTCTAGGTTGTACATGGTCTTACAAGGCTTGAAAATAGAAAAACAAAGAGTAAAATCAATCAAAATGACAAGTATGGAATGCACCAAAACATATCAAAATGTTCTCCTTCCTCAAATTATGATTTAGAAGGAACATAAAATGCCTTTTTATATAATTTTTATAGTTTAAAACTACCCAACCACCTTTTAGGCCAATAATCCTCCCCTTTACAACATATTAGCAACTTTAGCAATTTTTGAAATATTGCTTTGACAATTTTTTATGCAACTTTTGCATTTCAATACAAATGACTCTCAAATCTTGAGTGAACATTCTTAACACATCCAAATGGATTATAGATGAAATTTTACCACCTTATTACCCCTCCATGGGTTTATTTACATGATTTGACTATATGGACCAACTAGGACCTCTTAATAGGACAGTTTGACAACTTTCCACAAATGGCTCCAAATAGCCTTACATATTGATTTGTCATGACTCAAAATACATTGATAATATCATATGAAATAAAATATTAATGAAATTTATTAAATGTGATCTTTTGACCTCCATATGTTCTTGTGTGCTTAGGTGCTTCTGCACCACCCTTAAGGACCAAATCCAATGGAGTGATAACATTTCTAAATATCCATTTATTACGTTCCCACCATATTGCCCAAATGAAAAGAGTGGGAGAAAATTTCTAAATGAAAGAAAAATAGGAATTGGAGAAAAGAACCGATCAAGCTTGAAACAATTTCCTTAATGTATTTGGCAGAGGCATCATAAGATTTAACTTTTGCATTACGAAATTCCAACATTTTTGAGAAAAGGGGAACTGAACAAATAAATGATCCACATTTTCTAATAAGTCATTACACAAAACACATTGGAATGGCCACAAAATATCTAACTTATGAAGTCTGTCACTAGTTAAAATCTATTTCCTAATCACAAGCCATGAAAAGCAACCTGTCTAGGCAAGAGTACATTATTCCAGAAAAATGAGAATGCTTGATGCTTTGCTTCAAGTTGTTCCACCAATTTCAATGCTCTATACCCAACTTTAATAATGGAATGTTCACCATCGGATGAGGGAACAAAATCAACTCATCATTTTAACTATTCAAAAAGATCTTTTTCTCCAACATAATTTTTTACAAGTACTATTTCTGCCTTTAAGGGATTGGAAAAATAAAAGGGTCTTTCCAAATGACTTTACCCGAAAATATTTCCACAACCAAGACATAATCAATCAAGAAGGAACCCAAATTTTCTTTGATAATATGAATAACATCACTCAAACCATTATCAAATATCAGAGGAGGAAAACCACGTCAAGAATCCTTCCAAAATTTTATTGATTCTTCATTGTGCACTTCCCAAGATAGAAACTTTATAATGATTTCCCTAGAAGATATGAGAAAATTCCACATGGCTAAGCCATTTACAGGATTATAAAGTGTTATAATTTTCTTAGGATCCGAAGAGTCTAAATATTTTTCTTGCATAATCTTGCACCATTTACTTGCAGGTTTCCTAAGCATCTCACATATAAGCTTTGCACTAAAAGCTACATTTCTCATGCTCATATCATGTAACCCAATTCCACCACTATTTTTATCATAAACCATTTCCTTTAAAGATATGAAATGGATTTTCTACTTGTTAGACATGTTGCTCTTCCAAATAAAATCACTAATAGTTTTTTCTATTTTCTTAACAAAACTAGCTAGAGCTTTTAAGATAGACATATTGTAATTTGGATTAGAGGATAAAACTGACTTAACCAACATGATTTTCCCAGATAAAGAAAGCCAACGATATTTCCAATTTGAAATCCTATTCTTTATCTTTTCCAAAATTGATTTCCAATATATAGCTTTATTATCACCAGCAAATAAAGGGATCCCAAGATATAATGATGGCGATATTTCTTGAGGAAAACCAAGAACATTGACCAATCTTCTGGAGATCACTTCATTAGTGAAGAGCATATATACTTTATATTTTTTCTCATTTATCCTTTGACCTGAGACTTCCATATACAAATTGAAAGTTATTTTAGTTTCTTTAGCTTCTTGGATGTTAGCTTTCCCAAATAGTAAAGTATCATTTGCAAATAAAGAATGAGAGATTGCAAAATAAGTACCTTCAATCTGAATACCAACCCATCTTTTTTGATCTTGTTTGGCTTTGATAATCCTACTAAAGGCTTCCGCCATAATGTTAAAAAGTGTTGGAGATAACAGATGACCCTGTCGGACACCTTGTGTAGATTGGAAAAAACCAACCATATCACCATTTACTATAACCAAGAAGAAGATACCTGAGATACATGACTTGATCCACCTACACCATCTTGCATCAAATCCAAACTTTTGAAGCACTTTAAACAAAACTGACCACTGCACCTTATTATATGCTTTCATCATATCTAGTTTAATCATCACAACAAAAGATTGATTTGAATGAATTGAATGTAAACCCTCATGTGCAACTATGGCCCCTCCATTGTTTCTTTACCTAGAACAAAAATTTCCTATTCTGATGATATAATCTTAGTTAAAATTCATTGTAATCTCATGTATATTGCCTTAGTAAATATTTTATACACCCTATTATCTTAAAATGGGAGTTTCAAAAGTACTTTGTCAAATTTCAATCCTTCACATCTTTAAATTATCTATTTGATAATTAAAAAAAATGACTCTTTCAAGATTCATTATATTCTTTATTTATTTTTATGTAATTAAAAAATTATAAATACATTATATTGAGATGGTATTAATAATTAAGTATATGTATGACTAAGATCCAAAAAATTATTTCTTTGCAACATTAGATCAAATAAATGCCACTTAAAAAATTTAAAATAGCTAATATCCTTTTCATGAATCAATGTGTACAACTATTAGAATAATTATCAAGGACATCTTCCCCTGACTTTAATTATATCAAATTTTACCTTTAATTGCTTAATCTTAGGCATATTTTAAGAAAATATGTAGTTGTTTAATATTTAGATAGTTTTAAAATTTAGAAATAATTTTAAATCATCTTTCAAACTCAACCTATTTGTTTAGTTTGAAATGTCAATATCAAAAAGAAATAATTTTAAATTTAATGCTTGCCTAATTTGAATAGGATGGGTGAGATAAAACAAAGGAACAATAGTCACATTATTGTTGTGTCTACACTTATTTTTAAACTCTATCAATTTCATTATAGATATCATAGGATTCAAAATTGTGTTTTCAAAAAGTATTTTTTAAATATCAATCAATCATCTTTTCAAATAATTATAATCTAAAATATTCAAAAAATTAATTGGTTGTTTATTATAATCTTCACTTCAATTGATTTATATTGAAAATTGAAATCATTTAATATTAAGAGATGATACGAATAGTTAAGTTGTGAGTATGAATAAGATTTAAATTATTATTTCTTTTCAACACTAGATCAAATAAATAAGAATTTTATTTTATGAATTTAAAGCGAACATCCTTTTCATGAATAATTTTTTTACTAATAGAATAAGTTTTGAGGACACCTTCCAATGACTTCAATAATATCAAATTTCACCTTTTATTTTTTAAATTAGCTGTTGTACGGGGTAAAAGGTACACTTCATGTTTACCAAAATGTAATATGATATCCTCTACATATAAAAGAATTGGGGAAGGTAAGATCTTCTTCTTAACCCCAAATTCCCAAAAGAAAGATCCAATTAGATTAACCACAAGAAAATGGTCAATGCGTAAATGAATCAATCGATGAAGAATATGAAGAAAGAGGAAAATATTACATTCCGTTATGGAAGAGAGTATTGAAATCTTAATTGAAATGAATTGAAGACAAATACTAACCTCAAAGTGTGACAAATCTGGAAAATGTTATTTTCTGGTGTTTGTATTGAGTTTCTAGAAATTTTGCAACCGAATCTAACGCGGAAACACAGAGATAGAGAAAACCCAAAAATATTTTCCTTTTCTGAGAAAGGTCGACCTTGACCCCTTTATGTCAACCTTGACCTCCGCTGCTCCGATGGAAATTCTATTTGTGGATCTTGAAAGTTTGCCAAAAAGGGTGTCCAGATTTGTACTATAATTCGCTGTTTCGTACCTGTACCTACAAGAAAAAGGTTTTTGTTGTTTGGATGAGGGGTTTGCCTTGGTCAAACCTTGATTTTGGAATTAACCTTGAAATTGAATTGTAATTGCAGTAATAAACAAAGTAAATTAAACAATTCACCTTGCCTATGTTGAAACCCTTGTGGAGGATTCGAATCCTTGAATCTGCAAGTATGGATGCTCTAAATGAATGTAGAATTGAATCTATGATGTCTCAGATAAATGGTGTTTAGATCTTCAACACCAATCTTGAATGGATCTTGGAATAGGAAGAAGCTTGAATGAATGTGGATGGAGAAATCTTCAACAAGAGGGCTCCATAGAGATTGAATCCTTCAATGGCTACCAATGGATCTCCTTGATGAATTGGATCTTGAATGCTTAAATGCTTGAATATAGATGAATGCTTGAATTCTTTCCTTCTCCTTCTTGCTTTCTTCTTGATTGCTTGATTTCACTTGAGAGATATGGTATGTAGATGATGGAATGAGAGATTGATTGAAAGATGGATTGAAATGAGAGGAGAAAGCTTTCTTATATACAAGTCTAGGGCACAAAATTTTAGAGAGGTCGACATAGGAGAAATAAATTCCCATTAATCCTATACCCTTGGAAGTGGACCTATATTAAATATCATTTAAGAGTTTACCATTTCGAAGCCCGAAATAGCCGACCCAGAAGCGGGAAATAAATCTTTCCAAAACCCGACATCTGAAAACCTTCGGATTTTAAAATTTTAACCCTAGGTTAGGGTCGAGGTTCACCTTGACCAAGAAGGTCAACCTTGACCCTAAGTTCAAGAACATCAAATTCGCAAAGTAGGTTGCCAGGATTAGGTAGGAAGGAAGTGGAAAATAGGACAAAACAAGGGAAAAAGCTAGATCCAAGTTAAAGACCCATTCAAGGCATTCAAAATGACCCCAAACCACTTACCTGGAGGGGTAAACTAGTCCTAAATGGAAGCACTTCCATTTTCCGATGATAAATTTAGCCCCCACTTTAGCAAGAGTATGGACTTCATGAAAACTCTTGGTAAAGGAGATCATATTTAGAAAAATAAAATCTTATTGAAATCAAAGGGACAAAGCAATCCTCAAACCCCCAGGGACTAGAGTCTTTATCGAATCCAAGATTATAGTAAGAGAGACATCTCTAAAAAAAGAGAGAGGAGGGTGTGATTACCTCGCCCAGTGAGAACTTATGTCCCATTGTGAACCACACAAGGAAATAGTGCAATTGGAAAGATGGAGTTGAACCGCCTAGTGAATGTGGCTACTCACTAGTCAACCCATCAAGGATTCACCCTTAGGAATATTCTATTACAGAAGAGAAAAGCCCAAAACAAGAGAGATCCATTCTTAAAGACACCTCCGACCTTAAGGGATCAAAACTTGAAAATTGAAACTGGAGGGATCAAGAGATCCTATAAGATAAAAATCCATGCTTTAAGGATTAGTTTCTAATCCATAAAGGGAGAAAAGTTTTGAAAAATATATATTGAAAGTGCGTGTGTGCAAAAAGTGAGCAGAGTGTATGCCCCCACATTAAAGTCATTGCTAACACTTTAACAGGAGAAATGGCTTGAACAGAAATATAAACAACTCCACTGATTACGTTTACACTACGAGATGCCCCCAAGCGAAGAAAAATTAAGGGAAGTACCACATAAACATATAGAGAACACAGAAGGGATCTACTTTTCGTGGGGTCAGTATGATCATAAGATAATATTTATATATGATATTATTGCAAATGAATTGACATCAGTCCCCAAGGAAAGTAGAACTACAATCACAATGGAGGAAAGAAAATATAAGAGTTACGAAGAAGAGTCTTTTTGGACCCCAACATGGAGACCAAAAAGAATCAGTGCTACCAAGTCGAAAATCCAAGCGGACTACACAAGGAAAGATTTACGAACAATAGCATAGGTACAACATAATATGAAAACAACATATAGAAGAATAGAGGTACATATAGAGGAATAGTACAATAAGTTCGATTCCTTTATCACCTTTCACCAACAAAGTAACAAGGGTCGTATAAAAGAATCTAATAAACATTTAGAAAACACATTACGAGAGAAGCACAATACAATAGGAAAACACACAAAAAGCTACCATGAAGGACAAGACAATCAAGCGCGTCACCTACTCTCCCCATCTCATTCTATGTCATTTAGGGAAGGTGGAAAGCTCTCAAGAGGGACTATATCTAACACAGTAGGAATAATAGCCAGTTCCAAACAAGGATCCTCTTGAGACTCGTTATGTTCGATACTAGGTGTAATTATCAATTGTGTTGAAAGCATATTAGGTAAATCAGTACCAATTTCAATAGTCCCATATTCATCATTAGCATCACCAATATCATCAAGAGTATCTTCTTCATCAAGATTAATGGAAATAGAATCTAAGATACGAATAGAATCATCATAATAATTCATCTTTACATCATTATTAACATTAACTTCTTCTAATACATCAGTCATAGGCTGGTCAAAAGAAGGTAAAGAACTTTGAAGAACAGAGGCACGAGCCTTAGCTTGAGCTTGATGCTTCTTATGATATTCATTGGCAGATCGGTTACGTTTTGTCTTGTTTGAAATATGTTGAGAACTAGGAGAAACAACCATAGGTTCCTTCATAGGTTGTATAGGAGGATTAGTAGGAGTCTTAGTAGGATAAAAAGAAACACTAGGAGCTTGATTAACATAACTAGAAGCCATGGATAAAGGAGGTATGGAAGTCGTAGGAAAAAGACCAAGGTTAAGATCCATCTAAGGCATGCTTAATGTTAGGATTAACAAGGCATAAATAACAATTACATGCAAAATAACCAAATATCAGAACAACCAATAAACCACATAGAAGAGAACATAATACACAAATATTTAACATGGTTCACCCAATCCCTGGGCTACGCCCACCAACAATGAGTCCAATATTATTATTATCCAGTGATTACAACCTGATTACAATCTGTAATCCCTTACAGCTCAATTCTACTGCAAGTACTAAAATCATACATAATGAAAATCCCTAACCCTAAGCCATATTATACAATATTTTGCCTCTTTAGGGTTAGAATGAGTTACAACATGTTGGCCCAAAAATAGCCAAAAATATGTCGGCCTCAAAAATGTCCCGGCGAGGTCGGGAGGAAAAATGTACAGTACTTTCCTAATCAGTCACCACAAGCTAACAATCTCCCAGTTGGTGACTGATCAGTATCCACACTAAAAAACCTCCCACTTGGAGACTGATCCTATAGAAATAACGCTACCATATGAGGCTCCCACTGGATTGAACCACCCTGGACTCAGCTGTTCCTTTATTATGTTCAGTCTAGAAGACCAACTGAAGCTGAACATGAGTTCAACTTCTCCCTTGTTACTACCTTTGTAAACATATCTGTTGGATTATCATCTATATGAATCTTTTCCAGCTTTAACTTCCCATCATCCAAAAATAACCGAATGAAATGGTACCCCAACTGTATGTGTTTTGTCTTTGAGTGCAAAGCATAATTCTTCGCAAGTTGAATGGCACTTTGGCTATCTATATGCAAACAATTATCCATCTGTGGATGTCCCAATTCTTCCATGAAGAATTGAAGCCATATCATCTCCTTGGCTGCCTCTATAGCAGTAACATACTCTACCTCTGTAGTGGATAAAGCAACCACCTTTTGTAGTTGAGAAATCCAACTCACTGTTGTCCCACCAATAGTAAATACATAACCTGTAGTACTCCACCTGCTATCTATATATCCTGCCAAATCTGAGTCAACATAGCCTTGTACAATAAAAGTAGAACCCCCAAAGTGTAAATACTTACTAGATGCACCTCTCAAATATCTGAGAATCCATTTGACTGCATTCCAATGCTCAATACCAGGGTTACTCATATATCGGCTGATGACTCCCACTGCATGTGCAATATCTAGCCTAGTACATACCATAGCATACATTAAGCTCCCTACAGCTGAAGCATAAGGTACCTTGGACATTTTTGCCTCTTCTTCTGATGTCTTAGGACACATCTCCTTAGTCAATTTCAATGACCAGACAAAGGTGTGCTGACAGCTTTGGCATTCTCCATAGAGAAATGTTGCAAGACCTTCTCAATATAATCAGCCTGAGATAGAGACAACTTCCTATTTTTCCTATCTCTACAAATTTTCATACCAAGGATTTGTTTTTCTTCCCCCAAATCCTTCATAGAAAATGAATGTGCTAACTGTTGTTTCAACCCCTTAATGTGATCCATGTTAGACCCAGCTACAAGCATATCATCAACATATAAACATAAAATAATGTAGCTGTCATCATCCAACCTCTTAAAATAAACACAATGGTTAGAATGACACCGACTATATCCATGCTCATTCATAAAAGTGTCAAATTTAATATACCATTGCTGAGGTGCTTGCTTCAAGCCATATAAACTCTTATGCAATCTGCACACCAAATTCTCCTTACCCTTGACATCAAATCCTTGTGGTTGTACCATATATATTTCTTCATCCAAATCACCATGAAGAAAAGTTGTTTTAACATCAAGCTGCTCTAAATGCAAATCTTCAATAGCCACAATACTTAAAATAGTATGGATAGAAGTCATTTTAACAACTGGAGAAAATATCTCATCAAAATCAATACCCTTTTTCTGTGCAAATCCTTTTACAACTAACCTGGCTTTAAATCTTTTCTTACCTCCATCTTCTTCTTTCAACCTATAAACCCATTATTTTGTAAAGCCCTTTTACCTACAGGTAACTTGCATAAATCCCAAGTGTGATTTTTCAGTAAGGAGTCCATTTCCTCTATCATTGTAGACTCCCATTGAATCTTTGTATCCGCCTACACAACTTCATTATAACATTCAGGTTCACCAACATCTATTACCAAAATAGAATACAAAGATGGAGAAAATCTTTCTGGAGGTCTACTTAGCCTTGTTGACCATCTAACATTCACTGGGGTGTGTGGTATTTGTTGTTTTTGTGGTTGCGGAGCATAAGGAACTACTGGAATATCATCTTTTGGAGTATCATCCAATACTACATAGTCATTTTCTTTCTTCTCATGCTGCTGCAACAGATCTTTGTACAATACTTTCTCATTGAATATGACATCCCTACTTCTTACAATTTTATGATTTTCAAAATCCCAAAGCCTATAACCAAATTCATCAATGCCATATCCAACAAATACACATTTCTTTGACTTAGCTTCCATCTTGGTTCTATTTTCATAATCTATATGTGCAAAAGCTTCACAACCAAAGGTTTTGAGAAAAGAATAACTCACCTTCTTACCACTCCATGCTTCCTCTAGAATACCAAAGTCCAAAGGAGTAGAGGGGCCTCTATTGATTAAATAAACAACAGTGTTCATAGCCTTTGTCCACATATTTTTGGGCATCCTAGCATGCAACCTCATACTCCTTGCACACTCCATTATTGTCATGTTCATGCGTTCAACCACTCCATTTTCTTGTGGAGTCCTTGGTATAGTTTTCTGCCTATCAATACCATTAGAGGAACAATAATCTTCAAATTGTGTGCTGCAATACTCACCACCATTATCAAATCTGAGACATTTTAACCTTTTACTAGTCTCATTCTTAACCAAGCATTTCCATTTCTTAAAAGTTTGAAATACATCAGATTTCTGTCTAAGGAAATAAATCCATACTTTTCTTGTTGCATCATCTATAAATGTAACATAATACAGAGAGCCACCAAGGGAAGATACCTGAGCTGGTCCCCATACATCTATATGCACAAGCTCTGATCTCTCATTTTTCTTTTCCTTCCCACTCTTCAGAAAACTAACTCTCTTTTGTTTTCGATATACACAACTCTCACAGAAATCCATATTGACACATTTCAGACTAGGTAAAACTTTCTTTGAATGAATTAATTTCATACCTTTTTCAGTCATGTGTCCGAGTCTGTTGTGCCATAGTGTTGTGTTAGAATCTACAAAAATAGTTTTATGTTCTTCCTGCTCAACTGCAGCCACTGTTCCTGAACATTCATTATCTTTTGAAACAATTAAAGTAGAAGGAATAGTATGACCTGTACAAAGATATAAGGTGCCTACTTTAACACCTTTTTCTACTACTAAGGAACCTTTTGAAACCTTCCAATTTCTATCATTAAAAGTAACTGTGCAACCCTCATCACCCATTTGCCCTACTAAAATTAAATTCCTACGCAGCCTTGGAACATGTCTTACCTCTTGTAGTAGCCAATGATTCCCATTCTGCAACTTAATCTTAATTTTTACCTTTCCAACTATTTGAGAAGGCTCATTATCTCCCAAATAAACTAGCCCAAAATCCCCTTGGACATAATCAAGAAAGTAACCTCTATGGGGTGTAGCATGAAATGAAGCCCTAGAATCTAAAACCCATGAATCATCAATACTTTCTAAAGAAAGAATCAAAGCATCCTCTTCAAATTTATTACTTACCACATTTACCTCCTTGTTACCTTCTTGTTTGTCTCCTTCTTTATTCTTTCAAGACCAGCAATCTTTCTTCTTATGACCTAGTTTTCCACAGTATCAGCAATCATTTGGCCCTTTGGATTCAGACCTCTTTCCCTTTGATTTTCCTCTTGATTTCCCATGATTTTCAGAGTTGTTTCCTCTCTCATTGGTTCTACCCCTACACTGTGCATTTAAGACACTACCTGATGTGGATCCACCTGAGCTTTTCCTACAAATTTCCGCACTCAGAATAACACCAATAATATCATCATATTTTAGGGTATTAGAACCAGAAACAAAATTACTAATAGCCATTACCAAGCCATTCCAGCTTTCAGGCAAAGAACACAAAATCAAGAGAGCCCTAAATTCTTCATCAAAAATAATATTGATAGAAGTTAATTGACTGGTAACTGTATTAAACTCATTTAAATGATCAACAAATGATCCACCTTCCACCATTTTCATATTAAACAAACGCTTCATGAGAAATACCTTATTTGAAGCGGAGGGCTTTTCATATAACTTCTTTAGGGTTTTCATCAAATCTTCATTCGTTGTTGCTTGTGTAATATTGAATGCCACCGATTGTACCAGGCATAATCGAATACTACCAAGAGTCTTTCTATCAAGAATTACCCAGTCCTCATCAGAAATGCTTGCCGGTTTGTTGGCTTTTCCTTCCAATGACCGCCATAGATCCTTCTGATAGAGATAGTCCTCCATTTTCATTTTCCATAACTAAAAGTTCTACCCATTAAACTTGTCAACCTTCAGCCTACCCTCATCTACCATTGCTCCCACTCAATCGTGATACTCCCACTAAACCATGAGATTTTTCTACAGAGGATAACTGAAAAAACAACCTCTCTCTAATACCACTTGTTAGGATTAACAAGGCAGAAATAACAATTACATGCAAAATAACCAATATCAGAACAACCAATAAACCACACAAAAGAGAACAGAATACACAAATATTTAATGTGGTTCACCCAATCCCTGGGCTACATCCACCAACAATGAGTCCAATATTATTATTATCCAGTGATTACAACTTGATTACAATCCATAATCCCTTACAACTCAATTCCACCGCAAGTACTAAAATCATACATAATGAAAATCCCTAACCCTAAGCCATATTATACAATATTTTTCTGCTTTAGGATTAGAATGAGTTACAACATGTCGACCCAAAAATAGCTGAAAATATGTTGGCGAGGTCGGGAGGACAAGTGTACAGTACTTTCCTGGATAGTACTTTCCTGATTAGTCACCACAAGCTAACACTTAACTCAAGAATCTTGCAATGTTTATAGGCTTGATATGAGCGAAAAAGGTTATCATGTCAAGAAGGACATGAATTAGGTAATGAAGGCCAAAATAAGTCAAGGGTCGCACAATCCCTAGACCTAGAAGGTTGATATAAACTATGATTAATCATCTTCACTTCATCATGAATGAATTTAAGAAACTTATGGATAGGAGAAGCAAGGACATGCATGACATTCAACCAAGGCAAACCAAACTTAATTGAAACTAATTAGAAGTAGGAACAACAATGAAGGTAGTATCCACAACTTTACCACAAAGTTCAACAGGGAAGTTAATAGAACAAAATGATGGATAAAGAAAACCATTACAAGTTTTAATCCAAACATCTGATGTATCATAACAATCACATTGTAAGTTCTTCATAAAAATATTTTCTTTAGTAATAACATTGACTAAGGATGCAGGATCAACAAGACACCCATGCATAGGTATCTTAGAAATCATAGCATAAATGTACAAGGGACCATCGGGAGCTTTAATAGTCTTAGAATCATCAAAGGTAATCAAGAGTTCCCTAGGTCTTTTATTCTTAGGTTGTTTTTGAGGTTTAGGTTGAGATTTTAGTTTAGGCTTAGGTTAAGGTAGAGCTTGAAGTTGAGGTTGAGATTGAAGCTGGGGTGGAGATACAAATTGAGACAAAACAACATGCTCCACATGGTTAACAATATGATTGAGATCATCCATCTTTGAATCATAAACAATATCCATAGAAGACAGCTGAACATTGGTATTAGTATCATGTGTAGGCAAAGGATTCGTATAGATTTGGAGGTTTTGATTAGGAGGAGAGACAAATTTGTTCCCACTACCATCAAAATTATCAACAGATAATGTATTCAAATCAATTAAGTCTTGAACCTTATATTTTAAAGAATAACATTTCTCAGTGTCATGGCCATTCTGATGATGGTATTGACAAAATGCTTTGGAATCAAAGGATTTGGATGCCATCGTAGTAGGTAAAAGAGGTCGAATAGGAGATAAAGTAATCATATTAGTAGTCAACAATTTACTCAATAGAATGCACAAATTTAGAAAGAGGAGTAAACGTATGATTCAGATGAAAAGCAGTGGATGCAGAAGTGGCATTGTTGGATGCAGCAACTTGATCAGAAACTGTATTTTCTTTCTTATTTATCTTGACATAGTTGTTATGTTTTTTAAACTTGTTGGGATTAGGAGCAACATCACCCTTATCAATTGGAAAAAGAGCCATTGGAGTGTTGCTCTCAAATTGACTCACTTGTAATTGTTAATGATGAAGCACTGTAAAAAGTTGTTCAAAAGAGGTAAATTCAGTAAGAAGAATCTTATCTCTAATATCTTTTTGTAAATTTGAAATAAACATACGTTGAATATCAATATTAGGAATAGGATAAGAAATTTGAGCATACAAATGCTTAAATCTACCAATAAATTCAGTCAATTTTTCTTTAGTATTTTGTTTACAATGCATCAAATCAGTTAAGGACACTTGTGATACAATGTTATTTTGAAACTATTGGATAAAGGAATTAGCAAGTTTTGGAAAAGAGTCAATAGAATAAGGAGGCAAGGAACAATACCATTGCAAGGCCTTATCATGAAAAGTTCTAGCAAACAACTTGGCTAAATTCCTATGGTCACGAGCATAGTCACTACAAAGGATTTGAAATGTTTTAACATGAGTGACAGGGTCTCCCTTACCATTGTAATTCTCAAGACAAGGCATATCAGCTTTCTGAGGAATATGAGCATGAATAATGTCTAGGGATAAAGGACTACCCATGTCACATGTAGGAATACTAAACTTGGATTGAGTTAGAGATGCAAGTTGTTGTTGTAAAGAGGACATCGTTTGATCCAAACTAATGATTGTGGAATCATTAGATGAAATAGGAGGCATAGAAACATTAGAAACACTAGAGAAAGTGTACGAAGCAATGAGAATGGAAGACACAACTGGGGGAACACTTGGAACCATAGTTGGAAGAGGGTTGGAATAGGTAAAAGGAACATTATGATAAGAAGGTTTTGAAGTAGGTAGAGACATGGGTGGAACACTCATAGGAAGAGAGGGAACCAATGTAGTCACTAAAGGAGGAGTATAAGTAGGAATGCTAGGTAAATGAATGGGAGAGGGTTCCACACTAGTGACAGGAGGAGTGAATCCTAATTCTTGAGCTTATTGAGTTAAAGGTTTAACATTTAAATGCATAAGATGAGTAATATCATGCAAGAGATTAACACCTTGATCACTATCATGAAGGACTTTCTTAAGAGCGTCTATAGCTTGAATAAAATCTTGATTATGGTTTTCTTGAATAAGCTGATTTCCCATTTTATCAAGTTTAGTTGAAAGTTTTTGGACTTGTTCATGAGGAACTCTTAAAGCATCATCCTCATCATGAGATGAGTGAGAAGAGTTATGATCCATAGTAGGATTGGAATCATGAGTAATCAAATTGTCATCTAGGATCCTAAGGACAGGAGAGGAAGACTCAGGATCAAAGAAACTCATAAGTCTACGACTTCTTCTAACCAAAATATTATAGGTAGGACTAGAGTTAGTAAAGCTCATATACCAATGAAATGAAAATGAACTAAACTAAGAAAACACAAGACATGAACAAATAAATTTTTTTGTATTTTTTCTTTATATGATTTTTTTGTTTTATTTTTGAAATGCAAATGCAAACACATAAAAGAAGGCTAATACATGAAAGATCTAACACCATAAAAGAAAGAGTTGTCTATCGCGGGTTCACCAAAAATGTAGGGGGTAAAAAGGTACACTTTGTGTTTTCCAAAATGTAATATGATATCCTCTACATATGAAAGAATTGGGGAAGGTAAGATCTTCTTCTTAACCCCAAATTCCCAAAAGAAAGATCCAATTTGATTAACCACAAGAAAATGGTAAATGCGTAAATGAATCAATCGATGAAGAATATGAAGAAAGAGGAAAATATTACATTCCGTTATGGAAGAGAGTATTGAAATCTTAATTGAAATGAATTGAAGATGAATACTAACCTCAAAGTATGACAGATCTGGAAAATGCTATTTTCTGGTGTCTGTATTGAGTTTCTGGAAATTCTACAACCGAATTTGGCCTGGAGACATAGAGACAGGGAAAATCTAGAAATCTTTTCCTTTTTTGAGAAAGGTCAACCTTGACTCAAATGAAGGTCAAACTTGACCCCTTTATGTTGACCTTGACCTGCATTGCTCTGACGAAAATTCTATTCGTAGATCTTGAAAGTTTGCCGAAAAGGGTGTCAAGATCTGTATTGTAATTCATTGTTTCGTACCTGTACTTGCATGAAAAATGGTTTTGTTTTTGGATGAGGGGTTTGCCTTGGTCAAACCCTGATTTTGGAATTAACCTTGAAATTGAATTGAAATTGCAGTAATAATTAAAGTAAATGAAACAATTCACCTTGCCTATGTTGAAACCCTTGTGGAGGTGTAATGCCCCTCCAGTTGGACACATTCATTAGGTCTTATTTCATTTATTTTTGAGACGATTGATGGAAGATGATATATATTTTTTATGTTTTGACATTTTCTTTGGTTGCTATCTACTAGTTGCCACTTGGAATTTATTAATTATTTTTTTGGGGTCACTTGATATTATTGTGAGAACTTTGGTTATATTTTCATTGGATCCACTATGGTACTTTTATGTTGCCTACAAGATGGGTGATTATTATGTGAAAGGTTTTTATTTAAGATTGGTGAAATAAATATATATTTTATAATCTTAATGCGTAGAAGGTGGATCTAGTTTGTGTCCAGTGTAAGTTTGGTATGGGAGGGACTACTAGGCGCATAGTTGAAGGGTGGCTAGCATTGGGGGCTGGGGCCCAAAGTGGCCAATCCTGGATAACCCAATGAAAGAGTTTTATTAACCAATGATAATATAATTAAAAATTTATCGGGTTTGGTTTTTTCACATTAATACAAGATAATAATACCTCACCCATGCCTAGAGTATGCATGCACTCTTCAAGAGGGTGGGTAGAGAAGGCCTGGCCATCTATGGAATGTTGATCTAGCATTACGACACCTCGATGCATTGAGGTAGTTGTTTCCACATGGTGTCGACCTAGGCACCAAGCCTAGAGAGGCTACGAGGTGGCACTAGCATGGAACCATGTGATGACACCCTTTAGTTTGTATACTAAGGTCACCTCATGTGGTAACTTTGCCTCTGGTGTAGGATGTGGTCGTGGATTATGATAAATATTTTGATGGAACTTATTTTGTTGTTTTATTGTGATGTATCAGTGGTAAATTTAAATTTTGTATTTCAAGTCATCTTATGTTCCTTGTATTTATGATTTTGGCATGTGTGGGCCTGAAGTCCATCTCCTAGCTCTGGGGAGTGGGCCATGAGGTTCACATGGTTGGGTGGTGAATATTTTTCCACTAAGGCTCATGTTTTTGATCGAGGATTTATGGATCTTTTCTATAGATATTTGGCTTCCTTATTCCATGGAATTCACCTATAGAGGTTTCATTATGATTGTACTCTTAATGTAAAATTCTATGTAAACATTTACAGTTGTAAACTATGAAAAAAATTGTGAAGAGATGTAGTATGTAGTCCCTTGATGTATCGGGTCATGTAATCGCGTTATGTAATTATCATACATGGATATGATAATTGGATTGATGTAAAGTGGCAATGGTGATTCATGTTTATCTCTTCTTTATTTGTTTATTATATTAATGTTGTTGTGTATCAACGTCAGGGAACATTAGAGGGTGACTATCAAATATGTGTACTTTATTTTAATTGTTTTATTGAATGATTTTAAAACAAAAAAAAATTAGTTAACTCTTTGGTTCCCTGGCGGGGGTGTTATATTTGGTATCAGAGCCCCAAGTTCTACATGGGGAGCTCAATGCACTCATTAGTTTTCTGTTGTGCTTTATTTTTAGACATCATCTAATGAAGTCTATCTTTTGCAGTATGCCTGCCAAAGGTAGAGGCCATGGGAAAGGCTAAGGTCGAGGCTATGGTAGAGGTCAAGACTGTAGTCAGGAATCTAATAGCCATCTCAAATCCTCACCACACCATGAAGAGAAACAACATGGTGAGAAAAGTGAGGAAGGGAGGTATGAACAAAATAGGAGTCAGCAGGGTGAATCAGAAGGTGCCCTTTTATGTCAGATGTTGTAGGAGATTTTGAATAGGTTGGATGACAGGCATAATAGAGAAGATAGAGATTAGCATAGTGAGTCACATGTTAGGAGAGAGAGATCTCGTAGCCCTCCAAGGAGGACCCATACTTCTAATGAGGATGTTAAGCTAACTGCTCACATGAGGGATTTGGGTAGGATGAACCGTCCACCATTCTATGGTGAAAGTAGTGGTGCTTCAGCTGAGAATTGGCTAATTGATATTGAGAGGTGGTTTGTGATGCATGCTTATGAGAGCAATACAAAATCCAAATTTTCCATTTGGTAACTTCATGGATTTGCATCAAAATGGTGGAAACTGGAGGAAGAAATGTTGCATTTGAATATAGCCACAATATCATGGGAGTTATTTCTTGAGAGATTTCAATCTCATTTTCTGTCTGATCACTGGAGGCAGAATAGAGAAGATGAGTTTCATTCCTTGAGATAGAATAATATGTCAGTAGAGCAGTACAAGCATCATTTCATGGAGTTGAAGCCCTATTCAGGATTCCAGCATTATAAGGCCATGTTAGTACAACATTTTATAAGAGGCCTTAATACCCAGTTCATCCGTGATGTTTAGCTCTGTGAGCCAAAGACAATTAGAGAGGCCGTTGAGAAAGCATTAGTGATAGAGGAGAGTTTGGCCCTTGAATGTGGTGGTTGTACATGAGGGAAGTCAGGAGGAAATCATCATTTAGGTTTGGGGCATCAAGGTGCATAGTCACAGTGTGGGATATTCTAGATTTCATTCTTCATCCTCCAAGGGAGGACACAATTTCCAGAAGAATAAATTTCAAGATCATAGGAATGATAAACCACAGTCTAGTCACAGAAGTAACTCAGTCAAAGACCAAAATTGGTACCGTGCTACGAAGCACTAGAATAACCAACCTTCTCAGAGTCTTAGGCCTAATTTTGGTAGAGGTAGTGTTTAGCAAGCGAGTTTGCCACTAGTTCGGAAGGACCTTCATAGAACCATAGAATGCTACTCTTGTGGTCAGCCCGGGCATATTGTAGTACATTGTCCACAGAAGTTAGGACAAGCCTCAGCTTAGTGACAAGCCACATTAGAGCCCATTGTAGGTGATGCCGCCAGGTCTCACCGTGTTTTTGCAATAGTTGACTATCACCAGGCAGAACATCAGGGCACTGTAGTGGAGACTTCAGGTGTTTGTGGTAAAGTATCTATCTCTATATTATTTGACTCTGGTGCAACTAATTCATTTATTTCCCCTTCTATAGTAGAACATTGTGGGATGGTAATGGAAAAGCAAGGTAATAGGTGGCTAGTTGAATTAGCATCAGGAGCCAAGGTTCCTATAGATTCTCTAGTTCAAAAATATGTGTTGAATTTTGGGAAGATTGAGACCACTGTTGACCTTAGAGTCATTCCTTTAGGATCATATGATGTGTTTTTGGGAATGGATTGGCTAGATGCTCATGTAGCAAGTATAGATTGTTGGCGTAAGGTGATTCACTGTGTAGATGATTTTGGAGATAAGGTGGAGATTGTTGGTATACATAGACCAATTTCTTTGCACACTATCTCTGCCATGCAGTTGAAACGGTGTGTGAGACAGGGGTGCCAACTCTTTGCTGTTATAGTGGATGATTTGGAGGAGGATCATAATAGAGAAGCTACCTTGGATAGTCATCCCCTACTATGTGAATTTGCAGATGTGTTTCATCCAGATATCCCAGGCATGCCTCCTAAGAGGGACATTGACTTTCATATTGAGCTAGTTCCTAGTGCAGAGCCTATCTCCAAGGCACCATACTGAATGACAACTCAGGAGCTTAGTGAGTTAAAGTTACAGTTGGAAGAGTTGTTAGAGAAAGGGTTCATTCATCCAAGTGTGTCTCCTTGGGGAGCCCCTATCATCTTCGTGAAAAAGAAGGATGGCTCACTTTGTCTGTGCATCGATTATAGGCAACTAAATAAGCTCACTATTAAGAATCGATATCCCCTACCAAGGATTGATGATTTATTCGATTAGATGAAAGGAGAAAAGATATTTTCCAAGATTGATCTCAAATAAGGATACCATTAGTTATGAATACATGAGGCAGATATCCATAAGACTTCTTTCAGAACTAGATATGGGCATTATGAATTCACGATATTACCTTTTGGCTTGACCAATGCACCATCAGTGTTCATGAGTTTGATGAATGGATTTTTTTGCACTTTCTTAGATTGATACGTGATTGTATTTCTTGATGACATCTTGGTATACTCTAGCACAATAGAAAAGCATGTAGTACATTTGAGGAAAGTGTTGCAGTGCCTAAAGGAAAATCAGTTGTGTGCCAATTTGGTGAAGTGTGAATTCTTCCAAACAGAAATTAAGTACTTGGGTCATGTCATTTTTGGAGATGGTATCTTTGTAGATCCTTACAAGATTCGGGCTACACTAGAATGGCCAGCACCTAGAAATGTTGCTGAGGTTTGAAGTTTCATGGGCTTGGCAGGTTACTACTGTAGGTTTGTAAAGGACTTTTTGAGGGTTTCTTATCCCATCACTTCATTGCAAAGAAAAGGAAAGAAGTTTATCTGGTGAGAGAAGTGTGAAGCTTCTTTTAAGATGTTGAAGGAAAGGCTAACTAGTGCACCTATCTTGGCAGTACCTAACCAACTGGTAATTTCATGGTTTGCGTAGATGCATCCTTATAAGGTATCAAAGCAGTATTAATGCAAGAAGGTCAGGTGATTGCATATGAGTCAAGGAAATTGAAAGATCATGAGTTGAACTATCCCACCCATGATTTAGAGTTAGCTGCAGTAGTGCATGGACTTCAAAGATGGAGACATTTTCTTTTGGGACATAAGTTTGAACTCCACAACGATCATCGCAACTTACAATATATTTTCACTCAGCCAAATTTGAATGCTAGGCAATGTTGTTGGATGGAATTCTTATGTGAATATGATTTTGAGGTGAAATATGTACAGAGAAAAGAGAATGTGGTAATAGATGCTTTGAGCAGGCGAAGACATGAGGTATTGGCAGTGTCACTTAGTATTGATCTGAGAAGTTGTATTACTCAAGCACTCCCTACTGATGTCTTCTATCAGGAAGTGAAGATGGAAGTTGAGGCAGGGAGAGCTTTGGAAGGAAGATATGCAGGTTTTTCCTTGGAGCCTGATGGACTTCTATGTCATTTGGGCCGCATCTATGTACCATTTTCTGAGGGCTTACATACTTTGATTATGTCAGAGGCCCATTAGACACCATATTCGGCCCATCTAGGAGTAAAGAAAATGCATGTAGATCTAGGATAGCTTTACTACTGGTCTAGAATGAAGAGGGACATTGCTGATTATGTTTCTCATTGTTTGGAGTGTCGAAGGGTTAAAGCCGAGCATCAACACCTTGTAGGGCTTTTACAATCCCATCTTGTTCCTGAATGGAAATGGGATATAATATCTATGGATTTTATTGTTGGACTTCCAATGTCATCTTGTAGGCATGATGCCATCATGGTTATCGTTGACCGGTTGACCAAAGTGGCACATTTTTCCCCATTGCATTCTTTTTATACAACTTCAACAATAGCATAAATCTTCATGGAAGACATAGTCTATTTACATGGTATACCCAAGAAAATTATTTCTGATCAAGATCCTGTCTTTACTTCCCATTTTTGGATGTCTCTCCAACAAGCATTAGGGACACAGTTAAACTTTAGTTCAGCATATCATCCAGAGACAGATGGTCAAACTAAGAGGGTTAACCAAGTTTTGGAAGATATGTTATGTATGTATGTCATGGATCAAAAGTCACATTGGGAAGATTATCTATATCTTGTGGAGTTTTCTTATAACAATGGCTATCATAGTTCAATTGGCATGGCACCTTTCCAGGCCTTGTATGGGCTCCCCTACCATACTCCATTGAGTTGGGATAGGTTGGAGGATCGGGTGTTGTTGGGACTAGCCATGCTTCATGATATGGAGCAATAGGTAGAGAGGATTCGAGAGCATTTGATAGTAGCTCAAGATAGACAAAAGAAATATGTAGATGCTCATAGGGTGGACCGTCAGTATGCAATTGGTGATAGGGTACTTTTGAGAGTGCGACCATGAAAGAGCCCAATTCGCTATGGAAAGGGTTCTAAGTTGTCTCCTCATTTTATTGGTCCTTTTGAGATTCTTGAGCATATCGGTCTAGTCGCTTATTATCTTGCTTTGCCACCCAGTCTGTCACGTGTTCATAATGTTTTTCATGTATCTGTTCTTAGGAGATATAAACCTGATATTTCACATGTACTTGATTGGATGACTTTGCAGGTTGAGGACAGGCAAATAGCACTAGAGCCCGTACGTATACTTCAGTGGCAGGACTTGATCCTCAGGGGTTGAACCATCGACCAGGTAAGGGTCCAATGGGACCCCAGTGATGAGCATTCAACTTCATGGGAAGAGGCCTCATAGATGAAAGAGTTATATCCATATCTTTTTGAGGGCTTCCAAGAGTAAGCCCAATCTTAGGGGGGAGGATGTAATGCCCCTCTAGTTGGGCACATTCATTAGGTCTTATTTCATTTTGTTTTGAGAGGATTGATGGAAGATGATATATATTTTTTATGTTTTGACATTTTCTTTGGTTGGTATAGCTATCTGCTAATTACATACATGTTCATTGCCTTCCTAGTTATATCCGATATTTTTTATTATACTTGCATCAGGTTGTGATGAGATAACATGTGGTACCTATTTGATTTTATGATTTCCTACTCATACTGCATTTCATGATATAATGCATAACTATGATTTTGTATCTTAATGTTTACTTGGAAGTATAATGTGTTTATGGATAAATATAACTATTGATTATATTCATTCTTGATATTATGACTATGGTACTAACGCTACTAACATTTTTATCATGTTTATGTTATCATATTGTTTGGCATGCTTGCAGGATGAGGGGAGGCAGTCGTAGTTGCTTCTGTAGGAGATCTACATGATGTCGCATTCCCCCTCCTTGTTTGCTACTATTTGCATATATGTACATGTATGTTTGTTTGTTTGTTTGACTCAGTGATGTAGCTCCAGGTACTAGGCACGTTCCCCTAAATTTCTAGGATCGAGCGTGTCTTCTCTCAGTGGAAAATAGTTGATTCAGAGATGGCCTTCAGACCCACACTGCCACTATTATTTTGGGTTGCATTTTGTTTCTTTTCTTCGTGCTACCATACTGAGTCCAGTCTGAAGGCTTGTAGTCTTTCTCGTGCTTTGACATGCATTTAGGAATTAGAAAATTAGTATAATTAAATATTCTATAATATTGTTTTTATAACAAACTTAATATTAAGGCAAATATTTGCTAGGAGCAAAATTTCTTTAAAATTATTAGAAGCCTATTTCTTTAAAAAATATATATACAAGATTTATTTTAAAATTTGAATCATTTTTCAAAAGAACTAATAACAATAATATATATGTACAGATATAAATTAAAAATAAAATGAGATAAAATAAATAAATAAGGGTAAGAAAATAAAAGGGTAATAAGAGCAATTAAATAGAATTTAATATAATATCACATTTTACTACAAGGTGGATTAAAATAAAAGAGAAATTAAATAATGTTAGTTTCAAGACCGTTATCGGTTATGGAACGAGATAATAAATAAATGTAATCAAGGAAAGTAGTTTTGGGGGGAAAAAAATAAAGGCTGGAAGTGAACGGGGGAATTAGCGATTCAAGAAATTTTCAACCTTGCAAGATTTTGCTTTGTGATTGTGAGGTAGGCTCTTTCTTTTATTTTCTAAAATCTGAAAGTTAATTTTGGAAATTAATTGTAGGGCTTTGCAATTGATTTTGTGAGTTTGAAATCGTGTGTATGTCAAATAGCTATAATAAAGTTTTATGTATATCATCAATCTCAAAGATAGTAATTCTTTTGATTTATTTCTTCATTTGGAATCAAATGAAATAAATCATTATTCTCCATGGATTTGAAAATTGTGTTTTTGATTAATTAGCCTATAAGATAATTTAATTGTTCTCTAGGAGAGATTATAAACCTGCATAGATTTATCTGTTCACCTCTGATTTTGTTCTGGCTACCAGTACTCCACGGTGCAAGCCTAGAATCGTTCCAGCAAAGGAGAGACTTTAATATAATATAAAATCCTACTAAACTTAAGATAAAAGTGTTTCAATTTCATCACTTATAAAGTTTGAAATTTTTTTATGAAGAGATAACCTTTCCAACTAGTAGGTGTTTAAAAATAAAAATAAATTTCAGGATGAATTGAGTGGAATCTATAAATTGGATTAAAATAAATTAAAATAGAGTAGTAAACTTTTTAGTTTTCCTAAAATCAACAATAAAACAAGCTCCTTGGCTGGCTTTTCAAACAGATAAATCAGCCTTTAAAATAAAATTTGCACTTCTCAACCCGCAACCTCCAACTTTCAACTGCAAGTTTGATTAGCTCAAATATCTTTAGTTGTCAAGGTTCTCCATTACTACCAGCATCTGATCACTTATTATAATTATCTCTAAAATTATGTGGCTGATTTTAATATGTTCTTCCAGCCACATGATTGCAATTGTTATGTTTTTTTTTTACTACAACAAAATATCTAAGCAAAAGAACTCTACCCAGAACTATTAACATACTATACGAAAACTGTTATTATTGTTGTTTTGCTGCTCATATATTTTAATGTGAATAGTAAAAAGAAAAAAACTAAAAATAAAAATAATATATATATATATATATATATATATATATATATATATATATATATATATATATATATATATATATATATATATATATATATATATATATATATATATATATATATATATATATATATATATATATATATATATATATATATATTATAAAGTAAGTTTTATTTATTTCAGATCACAATATAGATTATCCTTTATTCATTCGTTCTTCCTTTTTAATAAGATAGCAAAAAAAACTCATTTAAAAAAAATAACTTTCATCTCATGTTTATACGTAGAAGATTGTTTCTTTCTTAAGAATATGGAATATATTCTTAATTTCAGAATATGTAACTTTCTTTGTTTAGATTTTGAGATAAGCTAGGATTTATTAAGTTTAAAAGATTATTAGATAGAAGTTTAGTTTATATTAATAGAATATTAGGATGATTTTAAAAGGGAAAAATAAAATAAAATTTGTAGATTTAATTCTTTTGAGGAAGTTTAATTTAGAATATATATATATATATTTTAAAAACAAAAGTGGAGTATCCACCATATTTTATTATAAAATCTGATTCAAATAACTCTCCCGTGGAAGAACTAGTAAGAAACCCCGAGATCATAGTTATATATACATGTAAATATTCGATATTCATCCAATACATATGCACTATACAATAATGGCCTATTTGCCACGTTGTTCAATTTACAAAATGAGGCCATGTTCAGGAATATACCAGCTACATATTGGGGACCTAATGTCCACCTGTCCCGAGTAAACTGAAAAGACAAAATTCAAAAAAAAAAACATACTTCTCACGATTACATTCATTCTAACATGTCCTCCGTACGCCGACCCCTAATCGGGGATTCAGAAGCCCGAGGAGACCAACCCGACTGAGCTAGAAGAGGCATCACCATGAAATCAGAAGGAGGTGAATGTGCAAGCGTAACTTCGGAAGAAGTACTAGGGGGTGAATCCGATTCAGACACCATTGCTTGCGGGCATAATGCATCATCTGCAGAGGCACCTAAGTGTTGATCCCTCATTGTTACATCGTTTCCTGAGCCAGGAGGGTGTGTGTTCCGGTCCAACAAATCATCTTTCATCCTCACTGGAAATCCATTAGAAACAGGGGTAGCAAATGCCGAGTGTTCTGGTAGAGACTGATGGGAATTGGGGAGTTCAATGAGATCGAGCATAGCGTTCACCTTGGCAGTGATAGTGTTGACCATGTGAAATCCTAAGTGTCGGTTCATGGTGCGAAGAGAGTTCTCTGCATAGCGAGCATCCTATTTTTCCAAGGACTGTTTGATGTTTGCATAAACTAGTATGATGTCGTGGTTCATGAGCAGTTCATAGTGAGAGAATAAGCCACCGACAAGCACCAACCGTTCCAAAGATTGTAGTTTTGAATCTCCTTCATGAGCACATTGCTCTATAAAAACCTTGGATTGACTACTTTTTCTGCTATCGAGAGGAACAAAGGCACTGCTTGAATGAGGTCCAATGCATTGGACAAGAAAATGGACACAATTTGTGCAGGGAAAAAGAACTGATGAGTGTGAGGAGCAATGAGGTCTTCCCCAATTGTTATATGGATGGCATGCCAGATTTTCACAGAGTTGCATTTAAACATTTCGTTGAAAGCTCCCTCCACAAGGTTTGCTGGAAAGACCTCTTCCCAACCTATAGCTTGAATCTTTAGCCTGAAGTTTCTTGGCAACACCTCATGATGATAAGGACCACATTGGACACATTTCAAGATCATGCCCTGCCGCATCGCCATTGTTGCAAGTTTTTGTTTTTAGACAATGCAGGTATGAGTGGATAGATGGAATAATAAATAGGCCATCAAGAGCGTACTTCCCAACTTTCATAACAAGTTTCCCTGTCCTTTAAATCTTTGCAGATCTTGGGCATGTATTATAGTGATCTGGAATCAAATTTTGAAAGTAAGGAGCTCTGAATACTTATGTTATATGTTGTACTTCTCCTTATCACCCACTATGACCGCTTGTGTGGATGAGGTTCTACCGGCATATGAGGCAAAATAATGGTGTCATTGTTGCTTAATATATGATTGCAATCCTTACCAAGTATTGAACTCACCTCATATTCATAAATAGCAACATTGTACTCGGTAATCAATTCGCAAAAAAAATTTAAGTTGCCACATTCGAAAGATGTTTTGAAGATGAAGGTGTCAAATCCACACAAATTAGTTCTTTCAGCCTGGTGTCCTTTTGGATAATATCGGCAGGTGCCAATGACATCATATCATATCCATCACATGCCAAATTTGCAAGGTAATCTGCCACTGCAATTAGCTGTGTGATACCCGATTTATGCAATTGTTAATGGTAATTGAAGAATCTCCTATATGCAGTTGTTTATAACCTCCTTCTTTAGCCAATGTGAGGCCCATAAATAGTCCATATGCTTCCGCCATGTTATTCATTCCATGAGGGAGAGGGCTACATTTTACAGCTTTAACATTTCCAAGGTGGTCACGAATACATACCCCTGCCCCTGACTCACCTAGATTACCCCGAGAAGAACCATCAAAGTTCATTTTCATGATCCCATCCTCCAGAGGGAGCCATCAAATCATTTTATGGTCTTGTGGATCAGGTATATGTGATCGGTGACACCAGCCAAATGGTACATGAATATGCTTCCATTCCCTTGCAATCACACTGTCCCAACTTGTCATACAGAGGTTGCATTTTAGCTTGTTATGGATGGAGTTCACCAGTTCTGATATTGATTTTTCCAAACTGATAAGAACTGCTTCAATTGTAGAGGAGATTTTGTGAAATATTCATTTATTTCATTCCCACCATATTGCCCATACAACCATTGCTGGGGTGCATTTCCATAATGCAAAAAATAGAGAATCTGAATATAATTCTGGCCATGATTGAAACATTTCCCAAAGCTTACTTGGAAGTGGCATCACATAATGTAGCTTTCTTAGCACGAATGTCCAACACTGCTGTGCAAATGAGCAGGTCAAGAAGAGATGATCTACACATTCTGAAACCTGGCCACACAGAAGACAGTTGAAGGGTTGTGCTATCTGAAGTTTATGTAGTCTGTCACTGGTCAAAATCCTATTTTTCAAAGCTAGCCATGAGAAACAGTCTGCTTTGGGTAATGTCAATTGATTCCAACAAAGTGTGAATGCCCAACATGGGGGGGACTTGATGCCCTGATTTTGTGATATGTTATACCCCTCTTAATACTATAATTTCCATCTTTACCGGGGATCTAGAGGACCTTATCTTCTGAATTGGATAAGTAGACAATCTTCTCCGAAAAAATCTTGTTCAGAAGTTGACAATCTTGAGGGGGGAGATTTAGTTCTGATGGGTCCTTCCAGATCACTTTTCTTGAGTGTAGTGTGATAGCAAATACATAAAATATCAAAGAAATTCCCCACAAGTTTTCAGATGTAACCCTCAAGAGATCCACTCCTACCAAGTTACTAAGTGGTGGAGCCCCATTCCATGAGTCATGCCAGAATTTTACTTGAGATCCACTGTTAACTTCCCAACATATGTAGTTGGTTACAATCTCTCTTGTTTCAATCATAAAGTTCCAAATTGCTGAGCCTTTTGGAGTATCCAGGATGGTTAGGATTCTAGCAGGATTGTTATTATCTAAATATTTTTGTTGCATGATTTTGCACCAAATATTATCAGGCTTAGAATACATTTGCCATATGAGTTTTCCTCCAAATGCTTTGTTCCTTTTGTGGAGATCATGAATCCCAGCACCACCAAGATGTTTTGTTTGTGACATACAATCAAAAGAAATCAATGGAATTTTCTTTTCACCATTCATGTTTGCTGTCCATAAAACTTCTCTCAAAATCTTCTGTATGGTTTTAATGATTGAGGAGGGGGCTTTAAGGACTGAGAGATAATAATTTGGGATTGCTGAGAGCACTGTCTTAATCAACAAAATTCTGCCTGATAATGATAGCCATCTTTCCTTCCAAGATGCCACTTTTGATTTGATTCTGTCAATAATTGGTGTCCAGTAACTTGTTCGGTTAGCTCCTACAAAGAAATGGATTCCCAAGTAAAGTGAAGGCAAAAAATCTACTGTGAATCCAAGTATATTAACAATTTTATTGGCAATTATCTGGTTTGTATTGAACAAGTAGATCTTTGTTTTTTGCGAGTTCACTTTCTGATTTGATATGGCAGTGTAAGTATCTAGGCAATGTTTAATCTGCTTTTCTTCTGAAATCGAAGAATAACCAAAGAGGAGAGTGTCATCTGCAAACAGGGTGTGCGTAATAACAATGTTTGTTTGGTTGATACATGTTCCTTTCCAAAGACCTACAATTTGCTTCTGTTGAATGTATCTACTAAAGGATTCTGCCATTAATATAAAAAGGACTGGAGATAATGGATCTCCTTGTCTAACCCCTTGTGTCGAAGAAAAGAAGCCTCCTGGAGTTCCATTAACTACAACTGAAAACCAAGCCCCTGAAACACAAGCTCTAATCCATTTGCACCATGCTTTCGAAAATCCAAATTTATGCAAGACTTTGAAAAGGAATTTCCAGCGCACCCTGTCATATGCTTTCATCATGTCCAGTTTGATGACAAAGTTTAGAGTTTTATTTGTGGTTATGGAATGGAGAGTTTCATGTGCAACTAATGCCCCTTCCATTGTTTCTCTCCCTAGGACAAAACCACCTTGAGGCTGGGATACTAAACTTGAGATTAAAGGCTGAATTCTGAGATATATAGCTTTAGTGATAATTTTGTAGACCGTATTGCACAAAGAAATGGGTCAGAAATCCGCAAAGGACTTGGGAGCTTTGACCTTGGGAATAAGTGCTATATTGGTAGTGTTGAAATATTTTAACATGGTTTTGTTGGTTCTTGATTCTTCAATAACATCCAAAAGGTCCCAACCTATAATGTCCCAACATGCTTGGAAGAAGAGAGCCGTAAAACCATTTGGGCCCGGTGCTTTATCTGAAGGAAGTGAAAACACTACTTTCCTTAATTCCTGGATAGTGAACGGTGCCATCAACTTAATATTATCTGATTCTATTACAATTGGTGGAATAGCTTCAAGTAGTTCTACTTCCCACTCATCAGGGTATGAATGTGGAGTCTGTGGAGCCAGCAAAGATTTAAGGAATCTCACCCCTTCATCTTGAATACCTTGGGCATCTGAAATGACAGCTCATGTCTCTGAATTATTGATTGAGAAGATCCAACTAGCTGCTGATTTCTATTTCGCTGAAGCATGGAAGAACTTTGTATTTTTATCCCCCTCTTTCAGCCATAATTCTCAGGATTTCTGCCTCCAATATATCTCTTCTCTGCTACATAATTCTTCCCACTCCAAGGTGAGGTTTTTCTGAATTATGAATGTGTCATTATCCATGCCAAGGCTCATTATTTTGTCCAAAACTTCCTCTAGCTTCTGCTCAACAATCTCCTTTTCTTTAAAAATGTTTCTAAAAACTATTTCATTCCATTTTTTTATTTGAACTTTCATATACTTGAGCTTGATTGCAAATTTGTGCATATTGGTGCCGTCCAGATTTGGGGTATTCATCCACCAATGTCTGATGAGGGGCATGAATGATGGATGTCGAAGCCACATTCTTTCAAATTTGAAGGAGGAGTTGTGGGATGTGTTCTGAAGAGCCTGATTTTGATTGACTATAATGCTGATGGGAAAGTGGTTTGATCCTGGTTTTGGTAAGATCTCTGATTGAAAGGTAGTCTTGGCGAGATTCCATTCTTGTGAAACAAGAAAATGATCTAATCTGACTGCAATCTATGCAAAGTTGGTTCTTTTGTTTGTCCACGTATAAGAACCTTTACTTGGTTCAATGTCCACAAGATTATTGTCTTGAATGAAGTGAGAGAAATCTTGTATTGTTTTCAAAGGTGGGCTAATTCCTCCACATTTTTCTGACAGCTTTAGGATAGCATTGAAGTCTCCCCCTAAAATTTTGTGCTGAGGTTGACGTGACTGAATCAAATAGGTCAACTCTTTCCATATTCTCTGTTTATCCAAAGTTTCTGTGGGGCCATAAACATTAATGAGGAGAAATTTGTTGTCAAAGGAATTCATAATAACTGCTTGCCAGTTATCTGCTTGGTTTGTAAGATGACCTTGTATTGATTTAGGATCCCATAATACCACCAGGCCCCCAGAAGCTCCTAAACTTGGTCACTGGACAAAATGCCACTTTGCCCATTTCCCAATAGTTTTGTCAAAATTCTCCTTAGATAACTTTGTTTCTTGTAGAAGAAATATGTCTGCTTTCATAGAATCAAGCTCTTGTTTGATTCTTGCCCTTTTGTCAGAGGTGTTTAGGCCTCTGACATTCCATGATATAATCTTCATGATTGACAAGGAGAACATGGTGTCCTCCTCGTCGTTCTTCTTGTGGGTGTGAACTTTCCATCCAAAGTAGATTGTATGCCTGTTGCAATTTCATTCTTAGTTTGAAGATTTTTTGGTTTCCTACCTCTTTTTTTCAAATGAGATTTGACTTGGTTAGTCAGAGATGGGGTTTGCTGGATAGATAGTTGTGTATAATTGGCCTCCAATTGTCCTGATATTTGGTTAGACATTGGTAATGAAGAATCTATAATAATTTCTTCTATTTCATGAGGCTTATGCTCATAACCCACAAGTTCCTGATCTAAACTTGAAATGGTGTTTTTCTCCTGATTGTTGAGATAGGGTGTCTCTTCATCTTTGAGAATCAAAGGTAGGTTATCTCTGCACAATTCTCCTTCCTGCTTGTGAAAAACTGCCACTTGGTGATCATGTTGTACAAGTTCTGAATACTCCTAAATGTTTAAAAGATGACACATATCAGATGGGAGTTGGTATTTCTATACTTCCCAATGTGAATCTGGTAAGGTATTTTGATCCCATGCAGCAGGTGTTGTGATATTTTTGTGGGTATCATCTTCATAAATTACCAATGCTGATTGTGTATTGATTGTGTCTATCTCCTCAAAGAACCCTTCTTCTTCCGCTATCTCAAAGATTAATTTGGTTGCCAATTCTGTGATCATTTGATCCGAAAGATGCCTAGCTTTTAGATCAGATATTGCTTGATGGCTGAGTGAATCTTGGATGTTGCAATTATCAAAAGATGTGCTTTGGTACATCAATTGGTGCACTATATTATTTACCATTGGAGATTGTAGCTCTGGTTCCTCCCTCAGGCTGGCATCTGGCAACAAAAACCTTATATGTGGGTTAGGTTGAATGATCCAATGATGGGTTGAGAGTTTTCCAGCTTCAAGGTTGGATGCTATGAACATTTTCTGAATCTGAAGTGGCAGAATGCTGACTGATAGATTGATCACTGATTGCATTTCTCTAATTGCTGATTTTACAAAGCTTGGAAAAGAAGTAGTGACTTTGTATCCTGGATCAAGAGTGATCATATTCTTAGACACTGGGTTTAACTCTTCCCGAGTTTGTACAGGACATTGTACTATACAGTCTTTTGGATTAGTGCAATGATCCTCACATAGAAGGGTTTTAGTATGATTAGATTTTTTACATTGTGTGGTGAAATGACCAAGAGAATTTTGATGTTTGTGACAGGATTGTGCTTCTTCCACAACAATGTTCTGAGAAAGAGTCCCCCATTTAGACTTGATCTTAATATGATTTGGAAATGGTTTTAAAGAGCAAAGTAACACACATACTCGAGAGTCACGATGAGGAAGTTCAAAGGGGATGAGATCATGTTTGACAAAGATACCAAGCTGATTTGCAATTATTTCCACAATATCAAGATCTCGATATTCTAATGGGAGCAATGGGAGGGAAATCCAATATGGATAAAAATAGCATTCAGATTCAGTGGGTATGAAATTTGGTGACCAGACTCAAGAAAAAAGACCATGACCATTACAGAACCATCCTTTAAAGTGATGGACTACATTTTGAAATTCTGTTGATTCAAAGGAAGCTACAAAAACTCTTGATGCTGAGTCCAATAAGAAAAGATCTTCCAAACCCTTCCAACTATCAAATGCCCATTTTTTGATAACTTTGAATTCAAGAGTAGGGTTTAAGAACTTACCAATAAGGATCGTGTCTTGTAGAACTAAAATTGATTTTTCTAAATAATGTTGAGGTAGAGTAATCTCCAAGGGTTATTTGACACCTTTGTCCATGTCGACATTGCTGATTATTCCAGAAAGATTCTTGCCCAACTTCAGATTCTGGTCATCAATGTGCAAACGAGCATGCATTGGAGGATTGAGATCTCGAATGGGGATCCAAGCTTTCTTTGGGTTGAGGGACGCTCCAATCCTGGTGATCTCCGGGTCTTCATGAGGCTTATTTATAGGTCTTTTCTTGTTCCTAATTTCCACTAGGGACCCAGGAGGGGTACCTTCACAAATGTCAAATACCGGTTGGGGTTCGATATATTTTCCTTTTCTGTGGTGCTAAGGTGCTTTCTTCTGGTTGAAAGCATTCCTCTGGGGATGAACCCAAGAATGATGAAGGGGAGGTATTTGCCTTGCATGTGCTTGACAAGATGATTCTCCATGCTCAATTGTTGGACGTCTCTGAGCCTCAGTTAGTGCTTCCTTCCCTTTGTGCCGACGATCTTTTTGGGGTTGAAAATGAAACCTAGGGTTTACGAAAAAGGGCTTCGCCGGCTGGACGATGGCTTTACCTGTGAAGATGTTGGGAGGAAGCTGAGTAGTGTGGTTAGTTGGGATGTTTTTTTCTGCAAACTGACAGTGGAGAAAATCACTGGGAGTGCGACTGGACCGATCCCGACGAGGGTTTGCAGGCTGGACAAAAGGGGTGCCCCGAAATAGTCTAGCCATGTCAGAATGAGCGCCCTTCTACCTGACCACTAGTTGAAGATGCTGACGATCTCTGTCAGATCTACAAAATTCATTGAATTTTTCTATCTGTGATTGCAAAGGCCTTCTCCTGCTCACCGTTCTCCATGCCTTCTCACCGTTCTCCATGCCCGCTCCCGTCAGTTTGCCTTTTAATTTAGAATATTTGAATGGCTAATTTTTAATATTTAGATTTGTTAAATTAGTTTTGGAGGTTAGTTAATAAGAAAGTTTGAGTTTTTATTATAATGATTAGATGGTTGAAGATTTTAAGAATTAATTTTAAGTTATTATTTAGAAGATTTTAGCGTTGATTTAAGATAATTAAAGTGTATGAACAATGTTCTTTCTTGTTCTATTATAATCAATTGATGATTATTTGAGTCTTAATATTTTTGTGACTTTATGGTTTCTTTCATTGAGTGCTGAATTCTTTTGGTGCTCACTAGAGGCTTCGTTGTTAACCTTATTTGAAACTATGTAAGCTATGTTCTCTGTGTTTGATGGATCTTTGTAAAATGTTGCCACTTAGAATTTGTTAATTATTTTTTTGGGGGCACTTGATATTATTGTGAGAACTTTGGTTATATTTTCATTGGATCCACTATGGTACTTTTATGTTGCCTACAAGATGGGTGATTATTATGTGAAAGATTTTTATTTAAGATTGGTGAAATAAATATATATTTTATAATCTTAATGCGTAGAAGGTGGATCCAGTTTGTGTCCAATGTAAGTTTGGTGTGGGAGGGACTACTAGGTGCATAGTTGAAGGGTGGCTCACATTGGGGGCTGGAGCCCAAAGTGGCGAGTCTTGGATAACCCAATGAAAGAGTTTTATTAACCAGTGATAATATAATTAAAAATTTATCAGGTTTGGTTTTTTTACATTAATACAAGATAATAATACCTCACCCATGCCTAGAGTATGCATGCACTCTTCAAGAGGGTGGGTAGAGAAGCAAGGCCATCTGTGGAACATTGATCTGGCATTAGGACACCTCGGTGCATTGAGGTAGTTGTTTCCACATGGTGTCCACCTAGGCACCAAGCTTGGAGAGGCTACGAGGTGGCACTAGCATGGAACCATGTGATGACACCCTTCAGTTTGTACACTAGGGTCACCTCATGTGGTAGCTTTGCCTCTGGTGTAGGATGTGGTTGTGGATTATGATAAATATTTTGATGGAACTTATTTTGTTGTGATGTATCAATGGTAAATTTAAATGTTGTATTTCAAGTTGTCTTTTGTTCCTTATATTTATGATTTTGGCATGTGTGGGCCTTAAGTCCATCTCCTAGCTCAGGGGAGTGGGCCATGAGGTTCACGTGGTTGGGTGGTGAATATTTTTCCACTAAGGCTCATGTTTTTGATCAAGGATTTCTGGATCTTTTCTATAGATATTTGGCTTCCTTATTCCATGGAATTCACCTATAGAGGTTGCATTATTATTGTACTCTTAATGTAAAATTCTATGTAAACATTTACAGTTGTAAACTATGAAAAAAATTGTGAAGAGATGTAGTATGTAGTCCCTTGATGTATCAGGGCATGTAATGGCATTATGTAATTATCATACATAGATATGACAATTGGATTGATGTAAATTGGCAATGGTGATTCAAGTTTATCTCTTCTTTATTTGTTTATTATATTAATGTTGTTGTGTATCAATGTCAAGGAACCTTAGAGGGTGAATATCAAATATGTGTACTTTATTTTAATTATTATTGAATGATTTAAAAAAAATAAAATTAGTTAACTCTTTGGTTCCCTAGCGGGGGCGTTACAGGAGGATTCAAATCCTTGAATCCACAAATATGGATTCTCCAAATTAATGTAGGATTGAATGTAGGATGTCTCAAATCAATGGTGTTTAGATCTTCAACACCAATCTTGAATGGATCTTGGAATAGGAAGAAGCTTGAATGAATGTGGATGGAGAAATCTTCAAGAAGATGGCTCCATAGAGATTGAATCCTTCAATGGCTACCAATGGATCTCCTTGATGAATTGGATCTTGAATAATTGAATGCTTGAAGATACATGAATGCTTGAATGATTTCCTTCTCCTTCTTGCTTGCTTCTTCATTTCTTGATTTCACTTGAGAGATATGGTATGTAGATGATGGACTACGAGATTGATTGAAATATGGATTAAAATGAGAGTAGAAAGCTTCCTAATATAAAAGTTTAGGGCACAAAATTCTAGATAGGCCAACATAGGAGAAATAAATTCCCATTAAGCCTATACCCTAGGAAGTGGACCTATATTAAATATCATTTAAGAGTTTACCGTTTCGAAGCCTGAAACAGCTGACCCGGAAGCGGGAAATAAATCTTTCTAAAACCTGACATCTAGAAACCTTTGGATTTTGAAATTTGAACCCTGGGTCAGGGTCGAGGTTGACCTTGACCCTGAGGTCAAGAACCTCAAATTCTCAAAGAAGGTTGCCAGGATTTGGTAGGAAGGAAGTGGAAAATGGGGTAGAATAGGGGAAAAAGATAGATCCAAATCAAAGACCCATTCAAGGTGTTCGAAATGACCCCAAACCACTTACCCGGAGGGCTAAAATAGTCCTAAATGGAAGTGCTTCCATTTGTCGATGATACAGGTGTATAATCCTAAATATATTTTAAGATAATTTGTTGGGTTTCAAATATCAATACCCAAAAGAAATAGTTTGTCAACTTTCCAGTGCTTTTCCTAAGATTCTACTTTATTCATTTAACTTTAGTTAGGTCATGGCGAATACCCAAAAGTTGTTTGACTTTGATCTCTTGAAGGTTGGGAAGATCTTTTTAGAAATCATATGAAGCAACATTTATGTTTTCCTTTAATTGGTGTTTTATGATTTTATTTTATTTTATTTTAAAGCAAAGGTGAACGAGACACCATATAAATATATTAAATAAACCAGAATCAAATGCTCATTAGAGAAAGAATCCAAGAAGAAAACCCTAAATTCTAGATAATATTAAAATCATTGAGAAAGAATAATGTAGAAAGAAATAATAACTCTAAATGCTCAAAATATAATGATTATCACAGATCCTAGACCTAATGATGCCATAAATGGAAGATTATATGAAATTACATACAAATCCAACTTTAGCCACCAAACACATTACACAAAGAAAACATTGGATATACTCCTGCAAAACAATGTGCCTTCGCTTTCATCTTATACATAAAGCCATTCTAAAATGTCAGTAGAAGAAGGGCAAACTAAAATAATGAGAACCGAATCCACCCAAGTAAAAGAAGCATGAAGAGTTTATATAATCCACCCTTACTACTCTCACTCAACTGAGAATACTTCGTTGGAGATGAACAATGAATTTTAAAAGGAAATATGGAACTTTGATTATGAGAGGCCAAAATTGTTCAACTGCTGGAGTTGCTCCATAGAAAGATCATCAATATCCATTGAGCTTACCACATCCTACATAATATGAGGGCCTTCTCTTGCAACATTACCCCGAACTCCATGCGAATGAAGAGATGATAAAATCATTATAATTAAAGTTGTTGCAAAACTGTTACACTTGATGAATGCCATAGCTATGTTTGAATAATTGATGAATGCAAAAATATTGTTGAAAAGAAACAATGATAAAAAAATATAACCCCGTATTAACTCTAATAAATTCTTTAACTAAAATTCAACGCAATGTTTGAATGAGAGCCAAACACTTTGTCGAGTTAAATGATATGCCTTAAGTATGGAAAATCTTCCACAAAAATGTCTAAACTTGAAGAGTCCAAATTTATGCCATTAGACCCCCAATTAGATAGCAAATCAGCTATAGAATTGCCCTCTCTAAAGATGTGCAAAATATGGCAAGAAATAAAAGAATCTAGCAAGTTCTAGATTTTTGACATAACATATCTAATTCTCCAATTGTATAGTTGTCTGTTAATTCATGCATGCATTAATAATGAGGGTAGAATCTCCTTCAATATGAATCGCCTTAAGTTTCAAATTCTTGGCTAAAACCAAGCCATGGAGTGGTGCCAATGCATCCACCATATTGTTTGTTCCCAAAGGTAAAGAAAGACATTTGAATGCTAAAAATTTACCTTAATGATTTCTCAAACACACACCACAACCTAATTTCCCGGGATTACTCTTCGATGAACCATCAAAGTTGATTTTGTTGAAACCATTGGATGGGGGAAGCCATCTGATTTTCGATCTGTTAACTTGACTATTTAATAGAGATAGGGCCATAAATGGTGGGACATAAGTATAATTCTACACTTTAAGAATAGAACTATCCAAATGGGTGAAATTATAGTTATTGATCTTATCTCTAACATATGCATTGAACACTTTTGAAACTGACTTTGCTAACCCCTTAAGGACCAAATCCAATGGAGTGATAACATTTCTAAATATCCATTTATTACGTTCCCACCATATTGTCTGAATGACAAGAGCGAGAGAATATTTCCAGATGCATGAAAAATAGGATTTAGAGAAAAAAATCAGCCAAGATTGAAACAATCCCCTTAATGTATTTGGCATTGGCATCATAAGATTTAACCTTTGCATTATGAAATACTGAACAAATAAATGTTCCACATTTTCCACAAATTCATTACACAAAACACATTGGAAAGGCTGCGAAATATTTAACTTATGAAGTTTGTCACTGGTTAAGATTATTTTTTGAATTGCAAGCCAAGCAAAGAAACCTACCTTAGGCAAGACAACATTATTCCAACAAAACAAGAATGCCCGATGCTTTGCTTCAAGTTGTTCCACCAATTTCAATGCTCTATACCCATTTTTAATGGAATATTCACCATTGGATGAGGGAGCCCAAATAAACTCATCATTTTCACTATTTAGAAAGATCTGTCTCTCCAACATAATTTTTAGCAAGTACTGTTTCTGCCTTTGAGAGATTGGCAAAGTAAAAGGGTCTTTCCAAATGACTTTACCCAAAAATATTTCCACAACTAGGACACAATCAATCAAGAAGGCACCTCAATTTTCTTTGATAGTATGAATAACATCACTCAAATCATTATCAAATATTAGAGAAGGAAAAGCATGCCAAGAATCCTCCTAAAATTTTATTGATTCTCCATTGTGCACTTCCCAAGATATGAAATTTGTAATGATTTCCCTAGAAGATATGAGGAAATTCCACATGGCTGAGCCATTTGGAGGATCAGAAACTGTTATAATTTGCTTAGGATCCGAAGAGTCTAAATATTTTTCTTGTATAATCTTGCACCATTTACTTTCAGGCTTCCTAAGCATCTACCATATAATCTTTGCACCAAAAGCTACATTTCTCTTGCTCATACCATGTAAACCAATTCTACCACTATTTTTATCATAAACCATTTCCTTTAAAGATATCAAAGGGATTTTCTTCTTCTTAGACATGTTTGTGTTCCTAATAAAATCCCTAATATTTTTTCTATTTTCTTAACAAAAGTAGCTAGAGCTTTTAAGACAGACATCGTGTAATTTGGATTACAGGATAAAACTGACTTAACCAACAAGATTTTCCGAGATAAAGAAAGCCAACGATATTTCCAATTTGAAATCCTATTCTTGATCTTTTCCACAATTAATTTCCAATATATAGCTTTATTATCACCAACAAATAAAGGGATCCCAAGATATAATGATGGCAATATTTCTTGAGGAAAACCAAGCACATTGACCAATCTTTTGGAGATCATTTCATTAGTGAAGAACATATATACTTTATATTTCTTTCTCATTTATCCTTTGACCTGAGACTTCTTTATACAAATCTAAATTTATTTTAATTTCTCTAGCTTCTTGGATGTTAGCTTTCCCAAATAGTAAAGTATCATCTGCAAATAAATAATGAGTGAATGCAAAAGAAGTACCTTCAATCTGAATACCAACCCATCTTTTCTGATCTTGTTTAGCTTTGATAATCCTACTAAAGGCTTCCACCATAATAATAAAAAATGGTGCAGATAACAGATCACCATGTTGGAGACATTGTGTAGATTGAAAAAAAATAACCATATCACCATTTACTATAACCAAGAAGAAGACACCAGAGATACATGACTTGATCCACTTACACCATCTTGCATCAAATCCAAACTTTTGAAGCACTTTAAATAAAAATGACCACTGCACCTTATTGTATGCTTTCATCATATCTAGTTTAATCATCACAACAAGAGATTGATTTGAATGAATTGAATGTAAACCCTCATGTGCAACTATGGACCCCTCCATTGTTTCTTTACCTGGAACAAAACTCCCCTATTCTGGTGATGTAATCTTAGTTAAAATTTTTTGTAATCTCATGTATATTGCCTTAGTAAATATTTTATACACTGTATTGCACAAGGAAAAGGGTTTGAAATCCGTGAATGTTCTAGGAGTTTTAACCTTGGGGATCAAGGCAATATTTGTAGTGTTGAAACTGTTTAGCATGAATCCATTCTTACGAGACTCTTCTAACACTGCAAGTAAATCAAAACCAACCACGTCCCAACATTTCTAAAAAAATAGTGTTGTAAACCCATCAGGACTAGGGGCTTTATCCAGATCTAAGGAAAAGACAACCTTCTATAATTCCAACATGGTGAATGAAGTCATTAACTCTATATTATCTTCTCTAGTTATTAATGAAGGGATAACATCAAGCAATTCCTGCTCACGATTATGTGATAAAGAAAATGCTAATGAAGGAGCCATCAAGATCTTAAAATTTTTTTCCCCCTCAACCTTAATATCTTAAGGATTTTTTAGTAATCTGCCTGAATAAACTTCTTCTATCTCAAATATAGAACTTGTAGCCTTTCTTTGTTTAACTAACATATGAAAAAATTTCATATTTTTATCTCCCTCTTTTAGCCAAAACTCTTTGGATCTTTGTCTCCATAATTCCTCTTCTCTCTCACACAACTCCTCCTATTTTGCTTGAAGATATTTTTGTTTTTTAAAGGTTTTTGAATCCAAACCATTGACAATCACTTGCTCATTGATTTTGTGTTACTCTTTTCCAACAAGATCTTTCTGGTGAAAGACATTTTAAAAAACATACTTATTCCAATGCTTGATCTTCCCCTTGACATAGTGCATTTTTTAATTAAAATGATACATTTTAGTGCCCTCACAATATGGAGAACTTGCCCACCATTGTCTCAAAAGGGGTAAAAAATGTGGATGTCTGAACCGCATACTTTTGAATTTGAATGAAGATTTTCAAGGAGATTTCCTATCAAACCCTTTAGTAAGATTTAACAATATTGGAAAATGATTAGATGTTGAATAAGTGAGAATTTCAGATGAAAAAACATACTGCTACAATTTCCAACTAAAGGAAACAAGAAACCTATCTAACCTTTCTGTGATTTGCAAGAAGCCATCTCTTTTGTTGTTCCATGTGAAGGTTCCACTAGAGTGAATGATATTATATAATTCATTATCATTTATAAAACCCACAAAATCATCCATAGTTCTAGGAGGGGGGAAAATATCTCCTTTCTTCTCATGTACAGATGTTAATGCATTAAAATCTCCACCTAATATTTCTGATCATATAATCTATGAATCATATCTGATAATTGTTGCCATAATCTTCTTTTATCAATAGTGGATGATGGGCCATATATATTAAAAAGGACAAAAGATAGATCATAATGTTGAAAAGACAAAAGTTGCCAATTTGGTCGTTGGGAAATTATATGTCCAATAACTGTCTTTGGGTTCCATAAGGTAGCAAGTCCCCCAGATGCACCAAAGCTCTAACTATGAGTTGAACTCCACTTGAACCATCTCTGAATTGTCTTAAGATAATTTACATCTAATAATTTTGTTTCATGCAACAATATAATATCCTCTTGCGAAGAGTCAAGTTGTTGTTTGACCCTTAGCCTTTTGTCAGAGACATTAATGCCTCTAACATTCCATGAAATCAACTTCATTGTTGTCGAGGAGAATACTTAGTTCTCCTTGTAGAACATCCTAGACTTGCAAACTTCTAATCTATAGTAGATTGAATACCAGCCTCAATCTCCTCTTTAACTCTAGTACTTTTGGATTTTCTTCCTATGGGTTTAGGTGTCTTTTTGTCACCTGTTACAACTTTAGATGTGGGGGTCTGAGAAATGGACAAAATCTTTGAGAAATCATAATTATCCTTAAGACTAGACATAGATGCATCACCTTCATCCATGCAGCTTTGTGGCATGCTCTCTTTTTGACGTTCTATTGAGTGCATGGACCTTACTTAAAATGCCAAGCCCAAGGAGGTAGAACTAAATAATACTAGTGGTGAGGGTAGTTTCAAGGAGTGTGAAACCACTACTAAAGAGCTAGAGGCACTAAAAAATAGGGTCCAAGAGATAGAGAAGAAGATGATCAACATCTCCAAATTTAGCTTCCACATCATGCATAGTTCAACGACCTCACTCTACCTCATGCAAAAGAAGGTCCTAGGAAAAGAAGCAAAGAACAAGGGAAAATATAAGGAACTCTTCAAGTTCTTGACATGAGATTGGAGCCATGTGCTCCTTTAGTCTCTAGAGGCTCTACTTGGATATGCTCTATTTTTGTTGTTTTTATATGTTTTTGTTTAATATGGTCAAAGTTGTTAGTTTCTTTCAAATGGTTACTGCTAAGACTTTATTCGGTTTTAATATTATACTGGACTATGTTTCTAGGGATAAGATTTCATATGGTTTTGGTATTATACTGGACTATGGTTCCAGTGCTAAGACTTTAAGTAGTTATAGCTTATATTGTTGGACTAGTGTTAGTTTTTTTTAAAATTTTTTTTTATGTTAATATGTTGTTAACACTATGTTGCTAATGATCAATCTACCTTTGGGTTGATTGTTCTAAAGGGACAACATCCTGGTTTCGTCGCCTTTTTAATATAGACAAAAATAATAATAATAATGTTCAAATTAATTGTGGGATTTAAATAAATCAAATAATATACTTAGCTCAATAGATAATGATGAAACGATGATGCAACAAGTTGCAAGAACCAATTCACCAGTGATTTATGATTTTAGGGTCAATCTAGATAATGATATTTGATAATGTAAATTGGTTATCGTATTCCTTAATCCACTTCCATATAAGTGTAGATACGACCTCTACATGTGGATACCAACTTTAAACATGGACCTCAATTGATTTGAGAAAATCTAAACTAGTGGGAGGCGACTTGTTCTAATTCACTTGCTTTACATTCTAATGTTTTCCTGTTGTAAGGAAGATGGTGTTCACAATCACCTTTCGATTATTTGTTAGATTGTGAAGGTCCTACTGTCCTTAGTTAGATCTCTAATAGGCCATCTTTATGACTTTGAGTGAAATGATTGAGGATAATGTGCTAACATGCAACGATCCTATGATAATTTTCTATGATGTAACAACTACTAGGGTTTGTTATTTTGCAAAACATCAAACTCCATAAACACTCGATGAGAATGACTTTGTATGTCTTAGATGATTTTCAAATAAATGAATACTTTTAAATATAATGACCAAAGGCACAAATTAACATGACAAGCACTAAGTTGGCTTAGAATGGCTAATGAGATAACGTATAAATTTGAATTTTGAATTTTAACAATGAAAGGTTGAAATCAACGCTTATGATAGTAACTTGGATTAAGTTTACACCCAAAAATTTAATAAAAAATGACAAATAATACATCTATAAATTAAAAATATAAATCTAAAGATAAATAATAAAACACATTGAAATATAAATATCATGAATCAATTTCATCTACAATACCACTTACAAACTAATTAACACATTTACATGTCACTCAAATCAAATAAATTTTTATTCAAAGCTAATATCATTCTAGCTTGTATTCTGAAGAGGACAACTTACACAGGGTAGAACCCATGTAATGAATACATCCAAACCCCAAAACAACAATTTTATTGACTCACTATCAACCTACTCAACATGCCCAAAAGCTACATATATTTTCTCTGAATCATGAATAGGCATAACATACCATCATGATTCAGCTACACATATACCAAACTATATTATATCCATTATTCTCCTAGAAAGCATGCACACAGCTTTCAACGACTCCTCAAACCCATTATGCACCTTCTATAAATGAAGGTGACAAGTGCCCAGCCTTGTATTTGGCTGTATTTATTCTAGTCCCTTGTACACCAACTGAAAGCAAAAAACAAAACATAAGTATGCCTTTCAAACTTTAACCATTTGCAGATTGTCTCTGAACCCTGTTGGAGACAACTTTGCTTCCATGCATAGACTTCACCAAAAGGCCTGCAGAAAGTTTTGACAGTGATCATCAACAAAATTGATTTGCACCACATTGAGAAAATTTCTCTATCTTCTTCTTGGTCACTCATATAGATGAATGCCAGATTCATCCAGCTCAATCTCTCCTCTAAGAATTGAGTAAGACAGCAGTCATAGCACACTAATGGAGGAATTGAATCATAACAGCCAACAGGCTGCCATTTACAAGCCATTGAGGCTGGTAAGATTTCCTCCTACATTAAAGCCATACAGAACCGAAACTTGGAAAACAGTCCTCTAATTCCTTTTCAGATGAATTTGAACCAATGGTATCATCTAAGGAACATCTACAAAACTTATAACAAACAAAAATCTGCAGCATCTAAAGTATCTTGAACCTTCCTTGTTTCCATACTGAGAAGAAATAAAAATCTGCAGCATCTAAACTTTCTTGAATCTTTCTCGTTCCAATCTCATGCATGCTCAAAATGGATATGCATGGGATGGCTGAGTTAATCTACATTGAAGTGAAAAAAGGCTAATGTTGCTACTTCTATTTGCCTGGCTATACCCCTGAAGAATTTCCCTGCACCTGTTTGTCTTGCATGGTTTATAAAAATACAATGCAAGACCTGGATTAGCATATTTACATCCTAATTTTACATGTTATGATGTCTGATCTGGCAGTTGTCCTACCACAATATAAGACCCTTCTGTTACCTAGGCCAGTTACTCTGTTCACAAGCTTAGCTCTGCTATGCTGAATAAACCATCCTGTGTAGAACAAAAAGTCTAGAAGTTAGTACTGAGAGATATAAGCTCCTGATTTGTTATGAAGAGAGGAGAAACATATTTGATTATCTAAGTTTCTAACATACCTGGAAAACCTTGAATAACAGACAATTAACTACATTACTGTATAGGTAATAAAGAATATATTGTGCGTAGCGCGTGTCGTAATCATTGTCTGAGTTTATTTCTTTGACATTTTGAATCAAACTACATGTTTTCTTGTCTTGCTCTCTTCATTGTGCTAATGGATCATGTAGTTTGTTCCAGGACATTGAAGAAATAAACTCACACAGCGATTACCAGAAGTTATGTACACTAACATTATAGACCTAAATAATATATTAACAAACCAAATAGAGAACCTACCATCTGGGGATAGTCAAATGAGTTTGTAAATGGTTGTGAATATTTGTACTGTATTCCACAGAAATTGGTTATCTCCCTTTGCAAAGCTGCTGACCCAGTGTCTCCAAGATCTGTTTGAGTATGACTTGGCAAAATTTCTTGGCATTTATACCAGGGTGAAGTTTGAGGGCACTCCACAAATCCAGCTTCTTCTTCACAAAGTGCCCCTTCTAGCTCCTCCACTATAAACTGTTCATAATTGTTCCCCATACAGGTCACAGGATTGTCTAGTAGGGATTTTCTGATGGAATAACCGGCAGAACCATCTAAGGACAAAGAATGCTCAAGATAAATATCACAACTCTGAGATGCCTCTGCCTCTGCCTCTGAATCTTTCAAAATTTCTTCTACAATATCTGATTCTTGGTAGGGATCGTTTGATTTCTTAGTTACTGGAGATCCATTCAAGTTTACAACAACTAGACACTCTGTAAAATCTTCTGCTTTTAATACTGGGTGTGCAGAGTTCCCCTGATTTCTTGCGCCCTCTGACGTAGAATTGACCTGCAACATAATTAAATAGCGAGTTGAATTTATAAAATTTAGCTTATCCTACCCAGATCAATATATGGATACCCTTCTAACAGTAAACAGAGCAGGCATTTCACTCTGAAATCAACATTAGTACAAACAGACTCACCATTAGATCATTTTCGAAATTGGAAGGGAATCTGAAATTATAATTTTGATTTGGATCATTCCACTCAGACCCCATAAACCAATTAAGAGCATCATGACAATCCATTCTATCATTTAGAGTCCTTGAGGGCAATGCCAAATTTTCTTGTAGCCCAGCCTCCCCTTCCCTGACTTGTGACGAACTGTTTACTGCCCAGCGTTGAACATCGCCAAATGAGGTCATTTGCTCAGAAAAGGAATTTTTCACTGAAGAAGATAAAACAGTTTTTTCTATTTCCGCTCCTTGCTGTTCTGCATTCTTTTGCTCTATTGCACTTTTCTTGAAAACTCGGCATAAGACAAAGGCATCCTGTAAATGCACATCAACTCACCATTAATAGGGATACGGGGCAAATTCTTCAAATTTTCCAACAAAAATAGAATATCAGAATAAAATACTTCTGAAAATCATAGCTTAATCATTTATCTATTACTAAAAAAAGTTTGAAAGAGGAACTGAGAATCTTTAACATGATCTAAGAACTTGATTCCTAGCAAAACACTATGCTTCCACTGTAAACCAAAACAATAATAACCCTTTCCTGTCAAGAAGTATTGAAAAAATTAAGGAGTTAATGATAAAGAGATTTTCACAATTTATAATATTAATGTAGAGAGAATGTTGTTTCTGGATTCAATTGTGTTTAATATTTTTTGCATCATTGTTTCCTACCACAGTCCGTGATCCAGTATCAGAATAAAAAGAGCTATAAAATCGTATATCAATTCAGTCTGTGATCCATTATCAGAATAAAAAGAGCTATAAAATCATATATAAACTCTGTCTGTGATCCATTATCAGAATAAAAAGAGATATAAAATCATATATCAATTCAGTCCGTGATCCATTATCAGAATAAAAAGAGCTATAAAATCATATATCAACTGGATGGAGAGAACTAAATCATATATAATTCTTTTAGCTCGATAATAGATCATGAAATGTGATCCAAAAAATCTTGAAGGCAGTTGAACATTCTCCTTAATTTAGAAGTCATCTTAAGAGTTTCTGTTCTAACTTCTAAGCCAATAGAGGTTGAATCTTTCAATTTAAGGCAACAAAATCAAATGTATCTAAGTGTTTCATCAAGGAACATGCTTTTGTTTGAGAATGTTGGATTACATTTACAATGCAAGTGACACAAATTGTTAAGTGTGTGGACATTTTTCTGGCTGTTATATGCTCAAAGAGTGCAATTTTCCTAGTTTGCTACAATAAAGGGTATAATTGAATTGAGTTCAAAGTCAAACAGGGTACCTGCAAACCAGCTGCACCTTCACACCGCACCTCATCTAGACGATATTCATGCATCACCCAATCTGTTCTTTTTCCTTGTGGAGCACGGCCTGTGTAGAAGACCAGGGTTTTCTTCATTCCCAGCGCACTCAAGTTAGAGTTAATTTTACGGTCCTTTCCAGTAGCTTTCCAGTAACCGACTTCAGTGGCTCTGTTTGTGCGTGAACCATTAGGATATTTTCTATCTCGTGGACTGAAAAAATACCATTCTAGATCTCTATTAGGCAAGAAAGACTTATCTGCAAAAACACCAGAAATCAGAATTAGTCAGCTAGGCTTAATACTGATTCAAGGCTTGCCTTTACAGCCTGAAGTAGAATCAAATATCTAAACATAATTAAGCCCATTTGGGTAGATAATCCTGCAATTGAGAGTTTGAACATGAATATTTGTAGAACCATTCAATGTTTGAACTGTTTATTTGTAGAACCATTCAATGTTTAAGTAGATTATGTTATTCTTAAATAATAAGGAATTTAATACTAGAAAGTTTATATTAAGGAAAAATGACAATTAGTTATCACTTTAAGCATAATAATTGGCATTAACTGTCTAATCATTGAACCATTCAAAATTTTAAAGTAGATTAGGCTCTTCTTGAAGATTAAACAGTAAGCAATAACAGTCATAAGCTTATTTTATTCAAGAAAAGGACAACTAATTATCATGTTTAAGCATATAAATCGTCATTGACTGTTTAAATGTTGAACTATTTATTATTTAAGAAGATTAGACCTTTCTTTTTAAGTAGTTCTAACAGTTAAAACTAAAAGTTAAAGCTAGTTAAAAAAGGACAACTAGTTATCACTTTAAAGCATGAAAATCATGGAATGTTTGATTGTTGAATGAGTCATTAGACTATTCTTAAATGCTAAAGACTTTAACAACCAAAAGTTTATGGTAATAAAAAAGGACAACTAGTTATCACTTTTAAGCATGCAAATTACCATTAAGTATTTAATTCTTGAACTATTTAATGTTTAAATTGATTAGACTATTCTTAGATACTAAGCTATTCAACATTTAAAAGTTTATGGATGACTAATGATCACTTTTAAACATAGAAATTACCATTAACTGTTTAATTGTTAAACCATTTAATATTTAAGTAGAGTGACCTAATCATGTACTCTAGAACAAAAGATATTGTTGTATCATTGTCTTCCTGGGGGTTTAGTTTCCTCCCTTCTGTCACTGGAAGACTTCTCCTGCAACCCAATCTCTATCTCCAGTCACAAATGACTCTGATTCAACACACTTTAAGTTTGCAAGGCATTGAGAGTGTAATTGTTCTCATATATCACCCTTTCCCAACCATAGATTAAGCATAGTGGTTATAATCAGGCAGAGTTTGTACATCCACTTATGCCAAACCTGGATCAGTAATGGCTGAGGCTGGTGCCTCATGAATCATGAAATGTCCCTGGAATCAAACTTGAAGCATCTTCACAGAGCTAGAAAAGGCTAATTCCATGTCAGAGAGAGGGCCTTAAGAACTTGTAGAGTAGAATACTTCAAACTTTTTCTTGAGCGAACTATGATGACTCCTTTTAATTGGATTACTTTTGAGAATATCAGAAAATTGAAGCTTGAACAGGCATTCCTATTACTAAACAGACATGCAAAGTAGCAAGTTCAAGGCACCTTAGTCTTCACATATTACAGAAATTTTGTATCCAAACAAAATTATATCTGGCATCCCATATTGAATGCGGGTCTTAATCTGTTTAGTCTATATTAAATGTGGGTCATGAGCTTTCTATCATTTTGATGATAGATTATAAAATGTAATTCGAAATGTTGATAAAAAAATTATACACAATTAAAAGAAGCGCAGCAACATCAATAACTGTTCAGTCCACTTTCATAACAGAAATGCAGATTAGTGCCAAAATGATCATCATGCAACTCTAGTGTTTATGAGAAGAAAGCATTATACGAGTCTAAATACAAGACAGAGTAAACAAGACCTCAGAAAAACATCAGTCAAAACCAAAACACAGGACTTAAAATGAAACCAGCATACCTGTAAGTATGAATCCTATATTCTCCAACTATAACTCACATCATGTTTGGTATGAATCTAACACCATGTTTGGTTACAAGGTTAACATAATTGAAACTGAAACTGAAAGCATCACCATTCCAACTTAAAAAGCATATGAAATTAAATGAGAAAGCATTTGAGGCTAAGAAAACAACACCATGTTTGGTATGAATCCTATTTTCCTCAACTGTAACAAACACCATATTTGGTAACAAGGTTAACATAAATGAAAACATCACCATTCCACATAAAAGAACATATGCAATTGAATGAGAAAACATTTTGAAGCTAAAAAAAATGAAAATCCAAAAGCCCAAATAACATACTTGGAAGATCCCAAGGTTCAGACTTGTACAAATCAACCTCAGGAATAATATCCAGCTCTATCTTACGTCCATGTATTTTCCTCTTCAAATAATAACTCAACAGTTCTTCATCACTAGGATGAAACCTGAAACCAGGAGGCAAGGACACAGGTGCCATTATAATAAAACAAAATTCCCAAAAACTACTATATTATGCAATGTACAAAACATAAGACATGAATGAACTGAATTGGAATATTGAGGAAAATTGAAGATGCCCATCTCCCAAATATAGACAAATGATCTGCTACAGTCCCAAAACACCGAAAGTTGATCATTTGATTTGACAATAGCAGACAAAGTGCAAAAGTGCAGCAGAAAATTCTAACACCCTATTCACACAAAATTTGCATGTCTAAATTAAATGGCTTAGCATAAAGAAGTGGGTTTTTTTGGAATATAAATGTTCTTAACGACTTCTTATGCTTTGGATAAATCTCATTTCCGACAATTGCAAAAGGAAATGTGGACGGTACGAATTCTTTAATATTCATGGTTAACAGCCGTTGTTTTATATTTAGTTTTTTCTCAAATATTTGATGTTATTCTTATGAACTTGTTTGCCTGTTGTGTAAAGCAAGGGTTGATGAACAGTTGAAAGAGACAAAAAGGAACCATGCCGGCAATTCTTTTGACCTTGAGAACACCACCTTCAAATGAAAACGAATTATGCTCTCTTTTCTCTCTGGAATCATTATGAGGAGAGAGAGCCCATGTTTGATGGCTGTATCATTGTATTTATGCTTTTCTTCATAGAAAACTAAAGGACTCAAAGAGTTGTGGAGGTGGAGATTCCTTTGGGGTTATATTGGGCTCTGTTGAGAAAAGGTGGTGAGGATGTTCTTGATTGAAATTGTTTGTGTCTTATTTTATGTTTTCGGTGGTTCTTGATTATGGTTAAAAGGTTGTATGGTCAAATTGGTGTTGCTCATGTTGAATCTTTCATGGTTCAGAAGTTGCATGATCGAGTTGGTTTCTTGCACATGTTAAATTTTTAATGGTTCTTTGTCATGGTTCGAAGGTTGTGTGGTCAAGATGGTTTGGTGCCCACGTCGAGTTCTTGGTGGTTCTTGGTCATGGTTTAGAGATTGTATAGCCGAGTTGGTTTTTTGCCCATGTTGTGTTTTTGGTGGTTCTTGGTCATGGTTTAGATGTTGTATGGTCGAGTTGGTTTGTTGCCCATGTTGAGTTTCCAATAGTTCTTGATCATAGTTTGAAGGTTCATATCTAATTTTAGATCAATAACTACTGATCCTGATTAGATATAATTTTTTATTAGATTGATCTTTATTTATTTGTAAACTTACTTTAAATTTTAATTATCTAGATTATTAAAGATTTTTCATTATTTTAAAAATAAAATATATCTAAACATTTGAATAATAATTATATATGAAAAACTGTTACAAAAAGTTCCACAAATACAATTGCCTTCAAATTTATGCTTTCCACTAATGATACATTTAATTTAACTATCACTTTATTCACATGGCCTCTTTAGCTCTCCAATCCCATTACTCTTCTTCACTATCATTCAAAGATCCATTTGACTGCGTTAATTGCATATTCTAGTTGTACTTAATCACCATCTTTATTATTATAACGTTCTTTTTATTTTTACAAATAGGACTTAGTGTGAGGGACCGTATATGGGTAGTTGGCAAACATGGGTAAGCCTGTAACTAAGGTTTGTATTGTTTATGTCTACCTTTGGGTCGTTATCTTTCTTTTTCATTGGGTCCTTCTTTCTTTTTCATTTGGTCCTTCCTTATAATTAATATGTGCATTTTTGACTGGACTCTATATTGTCTCGAGCGGATGATTTCCTTGTCATTTTACGGTGGTATGGTAAGCACAATTTCATTGTGTAGTCTATTTTGTCTTGACATGAGATAGTTTATTTTGTCTCCACATGACCTCAAAGCAGTCATTAACTAACCTACATGATTCATCTTTATCTAGAAGTACTCTTGATATATATAATGAGATTAGAAGAAAACTAAAAAATTATATACATATTAAAAGTTAGATCACATTAATCATCTTTTAGTTATTGCGATAAATGATTGGTGAGAACTTTCTTATTGGGCTGTTTTTAGATTACATTAATTATCTTATAGTTAAGAAAGAATCATGAATCTTTTTTTCTCCTTAAATCAATAGTAGAAACCTAAATCTCATTTCTTTATATATTTTCATAAAATTTATGCTTACATTCTTAAATAATATGATGGAACCCTTAAGTAAAGAAAGCTTTAAAAATAAAATGAGTTTGATATCTCTCAATATTTTTTAAGAGATGTACTTAATATGGCTAATAAGGAACAAGTGATATATAAATTTTAAAGAGTTTTGCTTTTAATTTATAAAAAGGGTATAAGATTAATTATTAGATTAAGTGTAATGAATGTAGATTGGATAATTATTTAGATATTAAATAATAAATAATAAATAATTAATAATAAAATATAATATTACTATAAAAAAGAAATTCAATTCATTTTATGAAATTAGAATAAAAATTAAAAATAAGTACAAATATTAAAATTTAGAGCGTACTAATTATCTTTTAATTAAGAAGGTGTTACACATTTTTTTTTCTTTCTTAATATTAAAAATCTTAATTTCATTTTTTTATATTCTTCAATAAAAGGATACAACTCTTAAATTTAAAAAAAACTAGAAAAATAAAATAATATTGTTATATCTCAACATTTTTAGATTGGTGTAGCTAATAATGAACAAGGATACACAAGTTATAAAGAGTATTTAGTACATCTTTCAATTTTATAATTTTATTTTAATAGAAATTTTAATTTAAGGTTATTTTTAAAGTATATTGTTGCAGAAAAATTTAAATTATTAATATTTATTTAAGAAAAAATATTAAATGCTAATAAGGTTTAGGATAATAAATTTAAATAGGAAATTAAAGAATGTAAATTGAATGTGAAAACTATATAATCTAATTATAATATTCAAGTTGAATTTTAAAATGAAAAGTGTAATGTTGGATATTAAAAAATAGTTTTCTTTGCAATGTCACCTAATAATATTAAATTTATATATTGATATTTTAATTTATATTTGTGAAACTTGATTAATGTATTAATATATTTATATGGTTGATTATAGTAGTTGACTATTACCTTTAATTATAATTATGAATATATGATATATATGATATCTACAAGATTCAATTCTTTATCCAATTAAGTACAAAATAACATTAAGCACATACACAATAAGATAACACTTAACACAACACCACAATTTTGGTTACGGGGAAACCCAAATAGGTAAAAAACCTTGGTGGGAATTAGCACCCACTATAAACTGCACTAGAGTATAATGATCCTTGTTAGAAGATCTTACAAGCCTATTAGAGGTTGATCTTTACAATTCATGAAGTACAGTGACCTCGTCAAAGGTCAGACCCTGTTAGGAGTCTTTTACAATTAACCTTGTTAAAGGTGAGGACACACTGTCGAGGAGCACACTGCTCAAATGGTGAAGGCTGCAACCTTTTGTATAACAGATACACACTATATCTAGATCTTGGTGAACTAGAAAGTAGAACTGTTGTCTTGATTAGTTCCAATGAATAGCATATACTCTCTTCTTCTTCACATAGATCTTCAACTGATGATTGACTATCTCAGTACATTCACATCTTTTGCTCTGCTCTTACAATCACAATCACAATCCCACTTAGCAATCACAATTGACTGGCTATAAGTATCTTCTTCCAAATGATATAATCAAGTCAACCTGTTAGAACCTTCTTGAAATCATATTAGAAAATTAATATAACTATTTTCTAACATCTCCAATGGCTAAACCAAGCACGCAACACAAATAGGACCATGCAACTCAATATGAGTAGATGCGTCGCTTCACACAGTCGGCTCCACCAAATTAATTGAAACTTTATTCTCATGCTGAAATACGTTAAGCACTCTTAACCAAACATTCTTAACTCATCACCAAACAAAAAGCCAAACATGCATATCAAAATGATAGGTTCAACTACTAAAATAATATAAATACTGTCAGCTCCATCAAATAATCTCAAGAAACTGTAACTGACAAATAACTCACATCATCATTCAACTTGTACTGCACAACTAACTCTGCATCCATGAACATAGCATCATAAACATGTCTTCTACACAAATATAAATGTGCAAGGCTCCATCATACCCATATTGAAAATCACATACAAAACTCTTCATGTAGCACTGTCAGGAACACTACTGATGTAAACAACTGCACAACTGTTTGCACTCAGAATCAACCTCTACATCTATGATATCATGTTGATAACATATCTAAGAAACATATGCTCAAGTCTCTCTACATAAGACTTCAACACACGCTTCTTACCATATGTTGTCATCAATGGAAAACATACAATCAACACTAGCTTGCTGGCAAATCTCCAACAATCTCCCCGTTTGGCATTGATGGAAACATATGGAATGAAAAATACCACCAATCCAAACGTATAATTATTTTATAACATTCTCCATTTCCTCAACAAAACTCCCCCAAAGATGAATCCTCCATCTACTACTGAATGTTCTGAATATCAATTGTTACATCTTCTTACTATATACTCCCCTTACTAATACTTACTCCCCCTTTCTAGAATATAGTCCCCCTTTCTAGATTACAACAACTATTTTGTTTTTCATGACTATATACTCACTCCCCCCTTTGAGATCAATGTAAAAGGGCGCCAAAACAAATAAGCACAAGTACTACTCCTAAAGTAGAGTAGTCAACCATTCATCAATCACTCAGGACTGATGCACTAATGCAAACTCTAATCAGATCTAGGGAAGTGAATTACTCCCAGCTTCTCCTTGAGATACTCAAATGTATCCTTTGGTAAATGATGCAGGAGCATCTCAGGTCCTTGGCAATCCTATGTCACCAAAAGGATTTTGAAGTTTGTCTATGTTGCTCAGTTCCTGCTTTGACCAAGTTGGTCGGTAGTTAGTCAGTTTCCTTTGGTTACCAAGTGTGGTCAGTTATCTCCTAGGTGGTCAGTTATTTCACTAGCACTCGGTGATGCTTGTCTGTTGCTCGATCATCCTTGCTTATCGAGTAGTTTATTTTGAGTTTCTATTGAGGCTGACTTGTGCATTGATTATGGGTCATGGATTTAATGCTAGTATCCATCATTGGGAAGTGTGTGGTCCCAGATTTGACTATTTCTTCCATTGATTGTGGATCTAAAGGCCGACTCAATTTGGTAGCTTCTTGTATAAGTATAGTTGTTTGGTTAGAGTTTAGGAGTCAATTTTTGATAGAAGATAGAAGATAGGAGATTGGACATTGTTGGCAGATCCTCGCATGTTTGAGGACTTCTATAATCCATTGTAATATCTAGCCATAACTGGGAAGGTCTTACAGCCCAACATGGCTGGATATGTAGGGTGTGCCATCATTTGGCCCCTTAGGTCTCTGGCATTATGCCAGGTGGTATCAGAGTGAGGTGAGATCTTGATCTAGGTTTGTGGATCTAGGTTTGTAGGTTCCTTCTTGGGAAGCCCTAGTTGATTTGTTGTGGGGTGGCAGATTGTGATTTGATCTAGAATTGCAAAGGGTTTTCAAGATGGTTCGTGGGAGGCGAGATGCAGATCCAGGATTGGTAGATATGCTAAGACAAATTGTTGCAAGATTAGAAGCTGTTGAAACAGCCCAAAGAAGAGGCAGACATCTTGAGGATGTTAGTGATGATGAAGTTGAAGAGGAACAAGAAAATGCAGAACCCTGTGATGGATCAGGGTAAGGAAATATTTTTAAAGGCTTTGACAAGTCTGAAGTCTACACCACACTTTAACCCTCCTGAGTATGGTGGAAAGCTAGATTCTAATGAATTGGTGGACTGGATCATTAAGATGGAGAAATATTTTGAGTATGAGAACATACCTGAGGAGAAGAAAGTAAAGATTACAAGAACAAAGTTGAAAAGTCATGCATCCTTATGGTGGGAACATCTGCAGCTGGACAGAAAGAGGAAAGGAAAATACAAGATCAAGGTATGGAATAAAATGGTGAATAAGTTGAAAGGAAAGTTCTTACCTTGTGATTATTAGATTAACCTAGTTTGTCGAATGCAAAGTCTAAAGTAGAAAGATAGCTCAGTAAAAGAGTATACTAAGGAATTCTATAGATTGGATATCAGATCTGGACATGATGAAGATGATGTGGAAATAATTTCTACATACCTGAATGGTTTGAGAGTTTCCATCCAAGAAGAAATTAGCATGGTTAAGTTGGAAAGCATTGAAGAGGCTTATATATTTGCATTGAAGGCCGAGGAGAAATTTAATAAGAGACATGAATAGAGACAAAGAGGTCGAGGTGGTAGATTCCCTAGAGGAAGAGGTAGATCCTATGGCGAAAATAGTAGATCTGAACCTGAAAAGACAAATCTGGATAAAGGCAAGACTGAGTGGAAAGGTGAAAGTTCATGTAGAGGCAGAGGCAGTAACTACCGAGGTGGTTATAGTAGAGGTAGTTTCCAAGGAACTTGTTACAATTGTGGAGAAGAAGGACATCGATCTTTTGAATGTACACATGCAAGTAAGAAGGCTAGTAGCAGCATAAATGCTTTGGTGCAAGAAGAGTCACCAAATGAACTTGAGAAGGAAAATAACCCGATGGTAAGGAGAGCACTGTGGAATGAATGTAAAAAGGAAGATCTAGTAAGGAAAAGTTTGTTCAAGACCAGATGTAGAGTTTCTAAAAAAGTTTGGAAAGTAATCATTGACAATGGTAGCTCAAAGAATCTAGCATCTGAAGAGATGGTCACAAAATTGTAGTTGGAAAGATTGGAACATTTGAAGCCCTATCAGATTTCATGGATCAAGGATGAGCATACTCTCTTGGTAAGTGAACAATGTTATGTGAATTTGAAGATTGGAAAGTACTATGATAAGGTGTTGTGTGATATTATGCCTATGGATTGTTGTCATATTTTGTTGCGTAGACCTTGGAAATATGGTAGACATGCTATATATGATGGAAGATTGCATAAGTATACTATTGTGGCTGATGGAAGAAAACAAATCTTGCTACCTTTGATGGAAGAACCTATTAGTAATGTTTGCACATCTGTGAAAGTTTGTTTGATGGAAGGAAGAAAGTTTGTTAAGGATTTGAGAAAGAATGATGTATGTTTTGCTATGATTCCTAACAAATCGAGTAAGAAAATAGAGGATAATGTCCTTGAGGAGATTGATAAGTTGCTCACCAAGTATAGTGATATCATTTCTGATATTGTACCTGATGGTTTGCCACCAAAGATAAGCATTGATAATTGTATGGATCTAATCCCTAGAGCTAGTTTACCAAATAAGGCACCTCATCGGTTGACACCTACCGAGAATCAAGAATTGAATCGACAGATTCAAGAGTTGCTGGATAAAGGTTTGATTAGAGAAAGTTTGTGTCCTTGTGTAGTACTTGCTGTATTGGCACCTAAGAAGAATGGAGAATGGAGAATGTGTACTAATTCTAGAGCAATCAAGAAGAGAATAATGAAGTATAGGTTTCCTATACCGAGAATGGATGACATAATGGACAGTTTGACTGGAGAAAAGTATTTCACAAAGATTGATTTGAAAAGTGGGTATCATCAGATCAGAAACAGAGAAGGTGATGAATGGAAGGATGCTTTCAAGACAAAAGAAGGTTTGTATGAGTGGTTGGTTATGCCTTTTGGTTTAACTAATGCACCAAGTACTTTTATGAGGCTGATGAATGAAGTTTTGAAGAAATTATTGGGTAAGTTTGTGATTGTATATCTTGATGATATTCTGATATTTAGTAAGACCAAAGAAGAACATTTGTTGCATGTTAGATAAGTTTTGCAGAGATTGAAAGAGGAAAATTTGCTGATAAATCTAGAAAAGTGTTCATTCATGAAAGAGGAGATTGTGTATTTGGGATTGGTGATTTCAGCCGATGGTTTGAAGATGGATCCTGAAAAGGTGGAAGCTATTCTGAATTGGCCTACACCTGTGAATGCTAGTGAGGTAAGATCATTTCATGGTTTGGCAAGTTTTTACCAAAATTTCATAAGAAATTTCAGTTCAATTTGTAATGCTATGACTAAGACTATGAGAGGAGATAAAAGAGAATTCAAGTGGACACATGGAGTTGATAAAAGTTTTGAGACTTTGAAGCAGAAGGTTGCTGAATTGACTATTTTGGCATTACTTGATTTCAATAAGGTATTTCAAGTGGAATGTGATGCAAGTGGTAGTGCAATTGGAGCTGTGTTGAGTCAAGAAGGTAAACCTGTTGCTTTTTTAGTGAAAAGTTGAACGATGCTAGAAGCAAATATTCTGTGTATGATCAAGAATTCTATGCTATTGTTCAAGCACTGAAGAAGTGGAGACATTATTTGATACCAAGTGAATTTGTGTTGTATACTGATCATAAGGCTTTACAGTATTTGGGTAGTTAGAATAAGTTGAATCAAAGACATATGAAATGGGTTCAGTACTTGCAGAGCTATACATTTGTGATCAAACATAAAAGTGGAGTCACTAACTGAGTTGTTGATGCATCGAGTAGAAGAAGATCTTTGATGACCAAGATGAAAATTGAAGCTCTTGGTTTTGATGAGATGAGAGATTTGTATGAAACTGACCCTGATTTTTCTGAGCTGTAGAGAAAGTGCAGAGCACCTATTCAAGATCAATCGAGTACAAAATGGGAAGAATATTTTATTCAAGAAGGTATGTTATTTAAAATTATTTAGTTGTGTATACCAAGAGCACCAATGAGAAATAATTTGATGGAGAAACACAATAGTGGTTTGGCTGGACATTTTGGTATTGATAAAACTTTGAATTTTATTAAGGAGAAATACTTTTGGCCTCAGTTGTATACATGTTCAAAAATTTGTGAAAAGTTGTGGAGTTTTTCAAGTTGCAAAAGGAGTTAGTCAGGATACTAGATTGTATACATTGATTGTTGTTCTTGAGAAACCTTGGATTAACATCAGTATGGATTTTTTTCTTGGCTTACCAAAAATAGTAAGAGGTAATGATTCTATATTTGTTGTGGTGGATAGATTTTCTAAAATGACACATTTTATACCTTGTAGAAAGACATCAAATGCAGTACATGTAGCAAATATTTTCTTTAAGGAAAATTTCAGATTGCATGGATTACCGAGGAGTATTATCTATGACCGAGACAGTAAGTTTGTTGGATACTTTTGGAAGACTCTTTGGAGAAAGTTTGGCACTAAGTTGAAATATAGTTCTACATTTCACCCACAAACTGATGGACAGATAGAAGTTGTAAAAAGAAGTTTGGGAAATCTTTTGAGATGCTTAGTTGGAGACACACCTAACAATTGGGATTCTGTTTTCACACAAGAAGAGTTTTCATATAATAATTCAGTGAATAGGAGTACTGGGAAAACACCATTTGAGATTGTGAATGACATACAACCAAGAGGTATATCTGATTTCAGAGATATTGCTGATGAAAGTAAGAGAAGTGCTGAAGGAGTGAAATATACTAAGTACATGAAGACATTGCATGAAGATGTGAAAATCAAGCTGGAAGAGAGTAATCAGAAATACAAAGATAGAGCCGATAGATCAAGAAGACATAAGACTTTTGATGTTGGTGATGAAGTGTTGGTTCATTTGAAGAAAGGTCAATTTCTTGTTGGAAAATATGGGAAGCTGAAGATGAAGAAGTTTGGACCTTGCAATATTTTGAAGAAATTTGACAGTGGAAATGCATATGAGATTGAGTTACCTGATGACATGGACATATCACCAATTTTCAACATTACTGATTTGTATGAGTATCATGAACCTGATGAAGAAATGACAGTACCGACAGAATATCCTAAGAAATAGAATGAAGAAGTTGGGCAGATTTTGGAGCAAAGAATTGGCAAGAGTACAAGAGGTAAACAGTATATGGAATATCTGGTAAAGCGGAAGAATAGACCTATTGAAGATAGTTCATGGATTTCACATTCTGAGTTGGATGCAACTCGGATCATACCTTCTAAATGATTTGAAGAATCATTTCAAAATAACCCCAGCTGTCTGATGTAGGAGCATCTCAGGTCGTTGGCAATCCTGTGTCACCAAAAATATTTTGAAGTTTGTCTATGTTGCTCAGTTCTTGCTTTGACCGAGTTGGTCAGTAGTTGGTTGGTTTCCTTTGGTTACCAAGTGTGGTCAGTTGTTTCATTGGAGCTCAGCGATGCTTGTCTGTTGCTCGGTCATCCTTTCTTACTGAGTGGTTTATTTTGAGTTTTTGTTGAGGTCGACTTATGTATTGATTATGGGTCATGGATTTAATGCTAGTATCCATCATTAGGAAGCGTGTAGTCCCATATTTGACTATTTCTTCTACTGATTGTGGATCTGAAGGTCAAATCAGTTCGGTAGCCTCTTGTATAAGTATAGTTGTTTGGTTAGAGATTAGGAGTCAGTTTTGGATAGAAGATAGAAGATAGGAGATTGGAGATTGTTGGCTAATCCTCACATGTTTGAGGACTTCTGTAATTCATTTTAATATCTGGCTGTAACTGAGAAGGCCTTATAGCCCGACATGTATGAATCAAGTTGAATGAAGTATAATATCAATGATCTTGCTTTCTCCCTCTCACCATGTTGTTGTTGCTTTCGTGAGTTGTTGAGAAGGGCTAGATCTGTAGGGTGTGCCATCATTTGGCCCCTTAGGTCCCTGTCTATGCCTTAGTAAAGGCTTTGTGAATATTGTTAGGAATGGGAACACTGAGAGGGGGGGTGAATCAGTGTTCACTATATCTTTATATTTTCTTTACTCTTGAATCTTAACTTGAATGCTTAAGTACTAAAATAAACATCAATGTAAACAAGATAAAAAATTCACAATACATAACACCAATATGGTTTCAGGGAAACCCAAATAGGTAAAAACCCTGGTGGGAATTGACACCCACTAAGAACTGCACTAGTATTTTATGATCCTTGTTAGAAGATCTGCAACCCTGTTAGGAGTTGTTCTTTACAATTCTTTTAGTACAATGACCTGGTCAAAGGTCAGACCCTGTTAGGAGTCTTTTACAATAACCCTATTAGGAGTGGGGACACACTGTCCTAGAGCTCACTACTCAAGTGGTGAAGGCTACAACCATCTGATCTTAGATACACACTATATCTGTTGGATGAACTGGTGCTGTGACACTGGTTGTCTAATCATTTCCTTTGTGTGCTAATGCTTTATCCCCTTGTAAAGCTCTAACTTATTCTATCTTCACTTCGCATGTCTATGCTTTGCTTGTCTTATTTCTATATCCACTTCCATACTTTATTACAAAGGTGCATCTTTTATTTATATGCACTAACAAAACAATTAACTAGGTCGGCCTATAATCAATTACATACAATGCTTCCAAGTGAATTGGATTAAGTGTGTTTACAAAAAAATATTTTTACATGTCTACAACCTAATTACAATAGGCACATAGCCTTTACAAAACATTATTATAACTGCTAATCAAAATACTAAAAGTCGACTGCATACTATGTTCTGTTCTGGTGTTTACTATCTATACCACTTCAACTAACTGTATCTTCATCATAGTGCCTCATCTGATCATGCACTCTTAGAATTATCATGAGTACACACTTACCAGCTTAAATTCAAGGGTGCATACCATAACTTGGTCATACGCACGTGTGTTGATGCTCTGATCTTCTGGTGCTCTGCTAACTATCTAGTCTTCTATACTTAGCCATATTCTGAGCTTATGATAATGTGCACTGAGTCCAAAAATCTATATGACTTTGTTGCCATAATGAAAACACTATCCAGTCATATACAATAGTATAGTCAATTTTCCAACAATTTCCCCTTTTTCATTAATGGCAACAAAGGAATATGGTGAAGTTACTAATTGTACCCTTATACAAAATTCTTTAATATATACTCTAACTTATATCTCCCTTATACTCTATACTATACTTCTTCTTTACATCATATATAATACTTCATACAATACTCCCCCTTTGACATTAATGCCAAAGGTGCTCAAAAAAGTTTATCTACAAGTACTTACAAAGAAAGTACATTTGAATAAGCAATCTGCAAGTTCTGGATCTCCTGTTTCCAAAATGCTATCAGTGCATTGATAGTCTGTAGATGGGCGCATAAGGCATATGTTAGCTTCTTAATCTTTTCCAAGTCTATACTCAAACCTTGATCATATGTCACCATAGTGGCATTGATCTCCTTGATGTTCTAATTAAGTACATCTAGAGAGGGTGCAAGAGCATTCTTGAGATGTGTTTTCCTTGCCCTTATTTTAGACATCTCTTTCTCAGCCCTTTCTATTTTGTCTATTTTCCCCTGGTACACATTGTTGCACATGTCCACATCGGTGGAGGGATTTTCCACTCATTTTCTTACATTATCAATCATTGCTTCTGCTTCCTAAATTTTCTTATAGTGATTAGCAATCAGCTTATCCTAGTTCATACAACCAGCAATGATCTTCCTTCCCTTAGATGCAAACTTATTCAAGGATGCTTGACCTATCTTCAATGAACTGAGGTCAAGTGCAAAGTTTCCAACTAGTTCACTCAATCTCTTCTTCATATATTTCTCTTGTGTAACTTGGGATGCAGATTCTTCCAAGGTAGAAAAGTTTTCTTTTAAGTTTGTCAATATGGTACTGACATCATCAACTAAATGAATTTTAGACACTTTCTTGTCTGAAGGTAGCAAGCTATTCCATATGTTGACTGATTCAACAAATAGAGGGTTCCTCATCACTTGCTTCTCTTTTTCTTTCTCCATAGCAAGGACACTGATCTTAATTAGGTCTTCTTCTCCCCAAGAGTCCAAGCTTGTGGTGTTTGGTGTTAGGCATGACAATAATGATGTTGAGGGTGAGGGACTGATAGGAGTGTTGTCCATCACTTCTTGCTTTATTCTGATTGGTATTTCAATAGATGGCTCATCTGTTGGCTCACTTCTTTTCACCTCTTCTTCTCCTTTCTCCTTTTCTACTTTTTCTTTTTCTTTTTCTATCTCTTTTTATGTCTCCTTTTCTTCTTCACCTATTAGATCCTCTATTAACACTTCTTCTTGTAGCTTAGGTGAATTGTCACCACATAGAATTTCAACCTCTTGTGTGCTCACAAAGGCTTCCTCAAATTTATCCAAGTCTTTATCTGTGGCCACCATTGCTATCTCTACATTATCAATAAAGATTGTGTCATCTTTTTGTGTCTCAGTCAAGGGCACAAACTTCATTGCCTCTAAAGGTGTTACCACTATAGGTGCTAAGTCCTAGGGACCTGTTATTGGTACATTGATGGTCTCTGACTCCTTGGCTTCCTTAGAGGGAACTTGAGTTGTGGGTGCAGTAGGTGGGTACATGTGCCTATCCAGAAAAACTTTCTCAAAAGCTTTCTCGGTTTCTTTAGCTATCCATTATGTGTGGAGTTCTTGTCTTTGTTTTGAGGTGCGGTTTCACCAGATATAACAATAATGTTTTCTCTTCTAGGGAACATACAGGGAGGCTTTCATCTATAATATTTTCTCTTATTCTTAGATCCTCCTCAATATCCTATCTTTTCAAGAATTCTAAGATGTTCCACACATTGTCTAGAATCACTGTCTTAAGTTCTAAGATTGTCTTTTTGAACTTGAGCATGTGTTTAATTATCATTCCATGGATTTTTGATTTATCAATCTCACTATATTTCTCATAGAATTTTCCTATTTGATCTATTTTGCCTTCATCAATAATCCTTGTTCTCAAAACTTGAAGACTAGGTTTGAAACTTACCTTAGGAGGTGCTTGAGCATTCTTCCTCAAACTTCTAGTAGTCCTAGAGGATGGATGACTTGTGCTGATTTCCTTCTTCCTCTTTGGATTCTTTTATATTCTGGAGGTGATGTGGTATCTAGATCAATTGTCTCTTTGGGTGTAGGAGGGATAACATCTATTTTACCCTGTTTATCCTTTGGATCATGAGTCTTCTCAATCTTGACTTTCTTCATTTTAGGATCATTAGTTTTAGCTTCTACTATGGATGCACTCTCAATCTCCAAGGCTATCTTTGCTTCTCTTTCTTTGTCAAGATATGCTTGTATTACACCATGAATTCTGAGTATCTCAAATGTAATCTTAGAGGCTTTCCTCTTAGTTGCTGTACTGTTCAAAACTACATCAACTTACCTTGTCTTTTCTTCATAAGTTCCCCATCTAGGTTCATTAGGGTCCTTAGGTACTGAAAATAGTACTTGTGTATATGCTTCCAAGATTGGTTCTTCTACCTCATAACCAAGTGGATGGATCCACTTTGTTCTAGGTTCAACTGCTTCCATACATGTTATGTTAGTTTCTACCATAAAGCAAATGTTGTCTTTGTATTTCTCAACAATACTTTTTGGTATCTTGTACCTCATCTATATTTTGATCCTGAATGTCCTCAATTCTAGCTTGATGAAATCCTTCAATGTGCTCTCAGTAGATGCCTTGAGAGATATTTGAGGCATTGTAGGCATACTTTTGTCTAAGTACAAATCTGAGACCTTTCCAAGTATATGGAAGTACATGTAAATGATTAGAAACCCAAGCCTAAATATTTTGGTCTTATCATGCTTGATGACTCTAATGTTATCAATCAATTGTGCATGCAAGATCTCACAAAAATTGAACTCTCCATTTTCTCTAACAATTCTGATTTCTGCAAGCATAGTGGCTATGGACACACTATTCACCTTGTTGGTGTGCTGAAACCTGTAACCTAGTATCATAGACATCAATTTTATGTCTTTCTCTTCAATGGGCTCAATTGTGATACCTTGCCTATCACTTTTGAATTTGCATGCCTTCTCTACTAATTTCCTCACATCCTTTCCCACTGGAAGAATGACACCTTTCTTAGAAAGGTGTGTCATTTCATGAATAAGATCTCCTATGATTCTTACTGGGACTTCACCTATCCAAAATAGGTCATCATGGATTCTTCTTAACAAGAGCTTGATCCACTTGGATTCATAGAACTCATATGCCACATCATACTTAAAAATGGAATGGTCTTCTAGATGTGTGAACTCATCTAGGAATGTTTTTTCTAGTTTCATCATAGACTCAAGGTGTGACCTTATCCTATCAAGTCCAACTAGTTCTTTCTTATAGTATATATATGTACAAATGTCTTCAACATGCATTATGACCATAGGGGCTCTTGAAAATGCACCTTCTAGGTAATCTAAGGTGGACTTAAAAAGGTTCCTTTTAAAAACATATCTCTTCCTTTTCGCAATGTCAAATAAAATAGGTGTAGCCATGAATTAATTGGTTAACGCTTCAAATCAATTTTCAAAGACTTCTGAATTGTCATGTCAGGCTAGGGCTTCATAAATGATCAATCACACTTATTCATTGGTAAATCAAGCTCCAATACTTCACAATCCAACTATTAGGGCTTCTGTGGTCTCTAATTGCTCTATCTCAAATGCAATGAGTGATCTATAAGTCTCCGTATACTATAAAGTGAAATTTACACCATTAATGCTTGCCACATAAACCAAAATTCAACTGAGAATTTCCAACTTCCATCCTACAATCGATCAAGTAGTGTGCTCTTGCACATAGCATCAAATAGTTTCCAAAATGTTAAATCCAAAGGCACACACTCTGATGGTGAGTATACCACCCACGTAGGGGTCTAGAGCTAAATTAGCTCCCCCTATGACCTGGAGGGTCATTCATCCAAATGTAGAGGGTGTGTCTATTGTAGATGCATCCAATACATACTCATCAACCTTATCCTTCTTTGCCTCTATCCAAATCAAGCTTGCATCTTCTATAGCTTTCACAAACTTGACTTCTCCTTCTTCATTAAATATTGATATTGCTAGCTTTTTAGGGCTTTCCTGACTTTGCATTCTTGATCTACAAAACTTTGAGATGTGTCTAGCCTTGTTACAAGAGTGACAAATAATTGGAGGCCTTAAATTCCTCATCACATTGATATGGGTTACCATTTTACACTATCTATCTGAGTGACCATTATAATTACATATCTGACATGTAATACTCAGAGAACTTCTTGCATTTGGTTGATTCTGATTTCTCTGATTATGATGAGTCTTGTTCTTCTGACTTGTTCTACAATTCATAGCTCTATGACCAAATTTATTGCATGAATAACAGTAACCATTGAAAGGTCTTACCTCTTTACAATCCCTTACAATATGTCCATGCTTTTTACAGGCATAACAAGTTTGGTCTACTGGCTTGCACTCATCCTTAGATGGTTCAACATTATCTTTAGTTTAATTTCCAGTCTCCTTAGCATCTGTAGTGACATCTGGTGCTTTCATCTTTTCTCGCATGTCATCAATCTGATTTTGTGCTTCATTGAATCCAACACCGCTAGTATCTTCTTTAAGCTTCCGTGCATACAACTATGACTCTATCAAATCATAGCTGGTGTGTAATTTCTCAATGTGATTCTTTGCCTCTTTTAACTCAGATTCGAACTTTTCTTTGCTATTTCTTAGCTCCAAGATTTCCATGTTTGCTTGCCTCAATTCTTCATTTAGTTGAAGGTTCTCTTTGATCTATTCATCATAAACTTCTTGATTGTTAGTTATTTTTTCATCCAACTCTTCAATCTGATCTAGTAGATATGTGTTCTCCTCATTCGGTTTCTTAACCATTTTTCCCAAATCATTGTTTGTACAATTTTTAAAATCTTGTCTCAGTTTCTTGATGAATACTTGTGCACTACTGACTTTGAATTTTAGTTCTTCAACTTCTTTCTCAGATTTGTCAAGGTCTTCAAGAGCTACCATAAGATTCTTCTTCAGATTCTTTTCTTCTTCTAAACCCATTGATCTCCTCAAGTGGTTAAAATTTTCTTTAGAGGACTAGAGCTCTGATACCAATTGTTACAAATGGGAACACTGAGAGGGGGAGGGGGGGTGAATCAATGTTCACTATATCTTTATATTTTCTTTACTCTTGAATCTTAACTTGAATGCTTAAGTAATGAAATAAACATGAATGTAAACAAGATAAACAATCACAACACATAACACCAATATTGTTATAGGGAAACCCAAATAGGTAAAAACCCCTGTAGGAATTGACACGCACTAAGAAATGCACTAGTGTTTTATGATCCTTGTTAGAAGATCTGCAACTCTGTTAGGAGTTGTTCTTTACAATGCTTTTAGTAAAGTGACTTGGTAAAAGGTTAGACCCTATTAGGATTCTTTTACAATAACCCTGTTATGGGTGGGGACACACTATTCTAGAGCTCATTGCTCAAGTGGTGAAGGCTACAACCTTTGGATCTCAGATACACACTATATCTTCTAGATGAATTGGTGTTGTGACACTGGTTGTCTGATCAGTACCTTTGTGCGCTAATGCTTTAGACCCTTGTAAAGATCTAACTTATTCCATCTTCACTTTGCATGTCTCTGCTCTACTTTTCTTATCTCTATATCCACTTCCATACTTTATTAGAAAGGTGCATCTTTTATTTATATGCACTAACAAAATAATTAACTAGGTCGGCCTATAACCGATTACATACAATGCTTCTAAGTGAATTGTTTCAAGCATGTTTACAAACAAAGATGTTTACATGTCTACAACCTAATTAGAATAGGCACGTAGCCTTTACAAAACATTATTATAATCGCTAATCAAAATACTAATAGTTGGCTATGCACTCTGTTCTGTTCTAGCATTCACTATCTGTACCACTTCAATTGACTGTATCTTTGTCATACTGTCTCATCTAATCATGCGCTATTAGACTTATCATGAATACACACTTACTAACTTAACTTCAAGGGTGCATACCATAACTCAGTCATACGCATGTGCGCTGATGCTCTGATCTTCTGATGCTCTGCTAATTATCCAGTCTTCTATACTTAGCCATATTCTGACCTTATGATAATGTGCATTGACTCCAAAAATCTATATGACTTTGTTTCCATAATGACAACACTATCTAGTCATATACAATAGTATAGTCAACTTGCCAACAAATATGTCTACTAGTTGTTCTTTTGTGCTCTCATAATCCAATTTTACTTCTTTTTCTGCAACTTTCTCTCTTACGAAGTGATATTTTATCTCAATGTGCTTTGTCTTTGCATGCATCATAGAGTTCTTTGACATATTGATAGTGCTAGTGTTGTCACAATGAATAACAATAGGGTAATCAATCTGAATTCCAAAATCCTTTATCATCTGCTTGACCCACACAATTGTAGAACAATTTAATGCAGCTGCTACATACTCTTCTTCTGCTGTTGATTGAAAAATACAATTCTACTTCTTTCTTGTCCAAGTAAAAAGTCCATCTCCAAGAAATATTGCTCCTCCTAAGGTACTCTTTCTATGATCAACGCAACCTGCCCAATCTACATCTGTATACACATGAAGTTCTACATTCTCTGAATTAGGATACCATAAACCATAGTCTATAGTTCCTTTCAAACATTTGAATATCCTTTTTACTACCATAAGATGACTTTGTTTAAGTTCTACTGCAAATCTTCCAACAATACCAACTGCATTAGAAATATCAGGTCTAGATTGAGTAAGATATATTAGTTTACCAATCATAGACTTATATGGGGTCTTGTCTACTACTATAGAATCATCTTCTTTTGAAAGATTGTTTCCTATTATCATAGGGGTACTTACTGGCTTACAATCATCCATCTTGAACTTCTTCGATATTTCTTTCACATACTTAAACTGATTAATGAAAATACCTTTGTCTTTCTACTACACGTTCAGTCCCAAAAAGTACTTGATAGGTCCAATCATGCTCATTTCAAATTTGCTCTGCATCTCTTTAGAAAATTCTACACTAAGCTTGTCATTACCACCAAAAATAGCAACTAGTAATAATCCTTCACGTGTCTCTCTTATGAATAAGTTACAATCTTGTGCTCCTTTCTTGAATCCAATCTTTGTCAAGTAACCATCTAGTCTTTCATACCATGCTCTAGGAGCTTGCTTAAGTCCATAAAGGGCTTTCTTTAGTCTGCATACCATATTAGGTTTGTTTGATAAAGTGAATCTTTCAGGCTTCTCTATGTAGACTTCTTCCTTCAACTCTCCATTTAGGAATGCTGACTTGACATCCATCTAATAGACTTTAAAGTCTTTGAATGTTGCATCTAGGATAGTAATAACTTTATGGCTTCCAATCTACTTATAGGGGAAAATATATCTGAATAATCAATTCCTTCTCTCTATGCATATCCTTTACATACTAGTCTTTCTTTGTTCCTTACTACTTTACCATCTTCATTCATCTTGTTTCTTAATATCCACTTGGTTCCAATCACATTATTGTCACTAGGTCTAGGGACCAATTCCCATGTACCATTCTTAACTATCTGATCTAGCTCTTCTTTCATTGCTTCATGACAATTTGAATCATTACATGCATCTTCAACACTTAAGGGTTCAATTTGTGAAAGTAAACATACCGCTTCATCAACTGTTGAAATTTTTGCCTTTGATCTTTTCATGACTTTTCTGTTCTAATCTCCAATGATATCTTCTTTAGAATGGTATCTAGATGTGAATTTTGGAACATTAGGTGTGACTCTCTCATCTATCTTCTGTGATTCTTCTTCACTTGTTTCAGGATCATTGAATAATACATCAACGCTGTCAAACATTTCTTCAACAACTATTTCTCTATTGATAGGACTAGGTTCTTCCTCAATCATAGGTGCATAATCATGATATCTCTCTTGAATCATAAAATTTTCGTCAATCTTTACATGAGCACTTTCAATGATCTTCTTCAATCTTAATTTAAAACATCTATAAGGGTCGCTGTAAGAAGTCGAGTCCCACTTTTGGGCAAAAAGTGGAAGTGTTTTCCCTTTTTTTCAAATTTCTTGTCAATTGATGTCTAAATTTGAGACACTTAGAGATTGAATCTCAAAAAAATTTAGGAATAGAAAATGTAGTTCTCTGAGTCTACTTTTCAAATATGTAATTTATTTAAATACCCACATGATATAAATTTCTTTTTAGTAGGAATGTTTAAAAACCATGTTTTTAAAATGCCTGTTTCAGGACCATACCATAGCTGTGTACAAACACCATATTTTGACTTAAATAAATGAATTTTTGCAAATCCTTCTGGGGAAATATACCTAAGACATCAAATATTGGTCAACATATTTTTCCTTATTTTTTTATTGAATATATTTTTTTAATTGATTTTTAATTGACTATAAAATACGTTTTCAAAACCTTTGGTGTATGAACACCATAATTTGATGAGAATTTTATATTTTTTCAATTTTTTTTTAAAAAAAAAATCTTCAAAAGAATTGTATCTAGATTGGTCTCATATAATTTATTTTCCAAAAAACTTAAAAATAAAAAAGTTATTAATGTTTTAGTTAACCTCGCTATTTTATGTTTAGGTACCACTTTTAACTAATAAATAATGCAAAAATAGTAAAAATAATCACATCACTATGAAATTTGCATTTTTGAAATTAGGACAGTGAGAACTCTAATGGGTTTTTTTTCGTAAAATGATACAATCGGGAAGGCCCTCAAAAAATTATGGCAAGGTAGAAATCTGGCATTCCAATGCCTTAACCAAATTTTTGGAGGTCAAGGCATAGGCTTGGTTCTACCAAGCCTAAACCAAACCGACTTTGGAATGAAATTCAAGGTAGATGTGTGCTTCCCACTCATGTCTTAAGAAATGGGCACCCATTTTTTGAATTCAAAAAATGGGCGCTCATTTAAAAAATAAAAATCAAAGTGTTAAAATGCATTATTAATTCTAAATAAATAAATAAATAAATAAATAAATAAATAAATAAATATATATATATATATATATATATATATATATATATATGTATATATATATGTATATATATATATATATATGTATATATATATATGTATGTATATATATATATGTATATATATGTATGTATGTATATATATATATGTATATATATGTATGTATATATATATATGTATATATATGTATGTATATATATATTTATATGTATATATATATATATATATGTATATATATATATATATATATATGTATATATATATATGTATATATATATATATATATATGTATATATATATATATATATATGTATATATATATATATATATATATATATATGTATATATATGTATATATATATATATATATATGTATATATATATATATATATGTATATATATATATATGTATATATATATATATATATATATATATATATATATATATATATATATATATATATATATATATATATATATATATATATATATATATAGAAATGGGCACCCATTTTTTGAATTTAGGATCAAGTGACCGAACCTAAAACGGGCGCCTATTTTTTGAAAACAGGTGCCCGTTTCAAGTGACATCTCTCATTTCTACAAGACTTCTGCGGAATTGTCCCCCAACTCCAAACTCTTACCCATAAGCTTTTCTTTTAGTAGAGTAACCAAGAAAAATACCTTCATTGCTTCTTGCATCAAACTTTCCAATAGCTTCATCTCTCTTGATGTAGCACTTGCTTCCAAAGATTTTGAAGTATTTTACTATAGGTACATTCCAAAACCATAGCTCATAAGGTGTCTTGTTTGCACCTGGCCTTAATTGAATTCTATTGATAGTATAGACTGTAGTATTGACTACATCTCTCCAATAGGTGTGTGCAACTTTTCCTTCAATCATGATGGTGCACGTTGTGTCAAGTATGATCCTATTTCTCCTTTTTGCAATTCCATTCTGCTGAGGGGTTCTAGGTGCACTTAGCTATCTCTTTATCCCATGTTCTTCACAATACTCATAAAATCTGTCAGAGGTGAATTCTCCTCCTCTATCTAATCTCATACATTTTATCTTTAATCCAGACTCATTTTCAACATAGCTTTAAATATTTTGAACTTCTCAAATGCTTCAGATTTATCTTTTAAGAACATAACTCACATCATTCTAGAATAATCATCAAAAAATAAAATGAAGTACCTTTCACCATAGTATGATCTTGTTTGAGTTGGTCCACATAAGTCTGTATGCACTAGATCCAATTTGTTCTCTACCAAATTATGCTTGCTTCTAAATGAATTCCTCACATGTTTTCCCATCACACATTCCCTGCATATTGTGTCAACTAGTTTTGCAATACTAGGAAGGTTTCTAACTGCCTTTACATTGCTTATCTTTACTATATTGTCAAAATTGATGTGACATAGTCTTTTGTGCCATAACCAACTGTCATCTACTTTAGCAAAAAAATAAATTTCTTCTGAATTAAGCTAAAAAAGATTACCTTTTGTCTTTGAACCTGATACAATCATTACTCTTTCTTTGTTATTAATGATGCACTTATTGTCTTTGAATTCCAACTGATATCCTTTGTCAAGCAACTGTCCAACACTTAGTAAGTTATGCTGCAAACCATCAACATATATAACATCATCAGTGTTATTCTTTCCATCCAAGGTGATAGCTCCTCAACCTATGATAGGTTTGTTGGAAATGTAAATGGGAAAGTGGTACTGAGAGGGGGGGTGAATCATAAATTACTAACTTCTATCCTTTTAATCTGTTAGAACTTTATGCATCATTTGAGAAAAAATTGAACAATCTAAGTAAAATATTTTGTTAAGCAGCATACATGAAATCACACATAACACAATAGATTTTGGTAACCCAGAAACCCTTGAAAGGTAAAACTGGGGTGGGGATGACAACCACAAATCTTCACTACTGCAGATAATAAAGTTTGCTTGTTAGGGCTACAAATTGTGATCAAACATGATCTACCCTATGAGAGGTCTACTCTATTAAAAGATAAGAGACTTATACAATCTACCTCGTTAAAGGATTTAAAAACTTAAAATAAAGTAAGCACTCGACAAAGAGATTTACAAAAGTCTGCTAAGACTACTCGGTTAAGAGATTTACCCTGATACACTAGTCAAAATGTCTCAGTATTTGATCTTTTGGTTTGCACTGATATGTTGATTACAGATCTTCTCTTTATTGTATGATTGTGATCTCTTCTATCTGATCTTTCTTGATTCTGTCTTTCACTGCTTTTCTAGGTCACTGAACTTTGTCTGAATACTTCTCCTAATCATTTCCTCATACTCATAGTATTCATTCAATCTCAATATCTCCTATTCTCTTTCATTCAAACACACATCTCTGATCTAGATCTTTCCCTTATATAGTAACAAAAATGTTTTACCATTACAAGAGCTACGGTTTAGATATTTTTCTATTGCCGCCTAAACTATACAATTTTATGATTGGCTCTAGGTTTTACATAGGGATTAATGATAACAATATGGATGTGTAATCACCTCCATAATTACCTCAATACAAAAAATTATTATCATGAAAAATGGTTTACCTCGATCATTGTGCCATTCCAAACTTGCATGCCAATTCTGGCTAACTTAGCAAAATTTATTCCTGGCACTCAGCATCAACTATACTTGGCATCGGTTGAACTTCTTTATCACTTGGTAATCATTGATATATGTAACTCAGCATCAGTTATACACTCGGTATATTACAAACATAATGTGACCATAACTTTACTCGGCAGTACTACTGCTCGGTAAGTACACAATACAAAACTTGGCCTTTACAAAATGACTCAGTCGCAGTGATGACCAACCATCATTGCCTAGATATATGACTAAGTGTAAGACACTAATAGTCAACAAAATTATAGAGATCTACAATCTCCCCTTTTGACATTAGTGGAAAAAACACTTTGTCATGACATTCGTATATACAATTACAAAAATATGTTTGTACTAGCCTAATACTTCCCCTGAGATATATATACATATTCAAAATTGTGTTATCTATCCCTATTCACACTCGTGTCATGATGATTCCCCCTTGTTTTTGACACAACTAATTTATTCATCAGTAGGTAAGTTACAAATTTTCTCCAGAAAAGGTCTGTGCAGCACTGTGATCATGTATAATGCATCTGTCCATGTAGTTGAAGCGAGATTTAACACTTCAGTTTGTACTTCTAAATCAACAGCTAGACTAATGAGACCTTCGACTGTAGACAAATGTGAACCACTCTGGATTAATGTTTGAGCCTTAGCTAATTTTCTTTGTATAGCCTCCATATGTGGTGTAAGAACAGTTTGAATAGAGAGTAGGTGAGAATGAATCTTGCCATCATTTTCCATCAACTCAGCTAACTTACCCCATGTCTACATTACTTTAACATAATGTCCAACACTGGTGCTGGCATCCAAAGTCAGAGGCTGACTTGTAGCTTTGATCTCTTGCTTGAGAGTGTCAAGCAAGTGTTGGTTCTCATTGAGGAACAGTTCAACATTGCATAGCTTGGCCAGTAGAGACTGTTCATCCACAACTAATCACTCGGTCTCCTTTACCAAAGTTGACAACTCAACTTGTTTAACTGTGATCTTGGCAGATATCTTATCCAGCATTTTTGTCTCAAATCTGCATTCTGACCATTCAAATAGCTTATCACTTGCACAAGTAACTTCATTATTGACTTTTTGAACAATGTGTACAAGTTGTTCCAATATAGGAGCGAAACTATTTACATCCAACAAGTCATATATTTCATTAAATATGTCCTTAATTTCATGAAGAACTTGTTTTTGCTGATGCTCCTTTCAGAGTTCTTCTTGTCTACTTTTCCTTGTCAGCAAATCTTTCATTATCTATAGCTACTCAAAAGAAAGGTTATCAGTATCCCATTTAGGAATAACAATTACTTCATCAATTGTTACCTCATCTTTCTCCTTTTGTGCTCTCGATGGGGTGCTTCCACTTGGTAGTTGTACAAGAGCTTTGATTGCCTCTTGTTCCTTCGGTGCTTGTTCTTTAGTGAATTTTCCTCTATTGTTTCCTTCTCCTTTCTCCTTCTCCTCGACATGAGGTCTAATAGCTTGTTCATCTGATCTTATTGCATGTGCATCTATGCTGTGTTCTTCCTTAGAAAGACTCTGAATTTTATCTTTTGCTTTGACTTCTTCCTTGGCAGAGTGATTTAGTGGTACCGACTTGATTGATTCCTCGGTAAGACTTGTACTAACTAACTTGTCAATAGTAGCAACTCCAGGTATAGTAGGATTATCAACGGTAGATTGTGTGCTCATGATGGTGGGATAATCCTTGACTTGCAATAGTACTGTGTTACTACCTGGCAGGGGTGTTCCAATTGTTGTTGGGTTCTTTAAATCATCCTCAGTTAAGAACGAGTTCTTAATGGGGCTCTCCTCTGATATATCAAAAATATGAACCTCAAAAGTATCTTGTGTTTTCACTTCCTTAGGAGTATCAGTCTCCATTTTAATTTTCTTGATGTCAGGTTCAACAACTATTGAAGTGGTAGCAACTGTACCTTCATTCTTTCCTTCATCCTTTTCTTCTACCAGGGTGGGTAACAAACCAAAAACTACGTTCCAAATTTTCAAACTTTCTTGAACAACATCTTCAATCTTGTGTTGAAGGATAAGATAGGCTCTAAGTTTAGGATCAAACTTACCTTTGTAATCATTAATTATCTTTTTAATATTTGTAGGAGTGAGAGTGGATTCAACTTGTGCTAATGTACTTTCTCTAATTTCTTTCTCTATTTGTAAAGCATACTCCCACTTTTGTGTGACTCTGTTGCACAATTCCTTTGGAATCCTATTTTCAATTTCAATCGACAGCATCTTGAAAGTGTATAACATTTCAAGAATAGCATCCTCAACTTTTTCTTTATCTCCAATACTCATTGATCCAAACTTTAATCTCTTCACTTCATCAATTGCAGATGTGCTAGTAATCTTATGACATAATTCATCAACAGTGAGTTGATGTGAACCCTATTATGTTGCCTTCCCCTTTATTGCTTCATCACCTTCAGTTTCTTCATCATCATCTTGTGTTAGAACAAGTTTTCTTCTCGGCTTCTTCATAGCCTTCGTGGGCACTACCTTCGGTTGAGCAGGTTTTCACTTTGCAGATGTAGGAGGCATCTTAGGAGTCTCAGTAGTAGTCCTTCTAGGCCAAGGTCTAAGTGATGGTGTCTCAAACACTTTACATTTCAACACTCTTCTTTTAGGTGGGGACTTGGCAATTATTGATTTCTTCTCTTCTCCTTCTTCTGTCTTACTACCACTAGTTTCACTCTTCTCATCTTCTCCTAACCCTAGGGTTAACTCTAGTGGTGCATCCTTACCAGATTCTTTAACATATTCTTCTAGATTCTTTACTATTTTCTTTCTTCTTCTCTTAGTGGTGGTAGCCAATAATCCCAAAGAGATATTGGATTTGGCCTCTTCAAATGTACCAAAGTAAGGTGCCTTGTTATCAACTTCGTTAGCTAGGAGGGATGTGATTGCAGTAGTGGCTTCATCAATATTGAGTTCATAGGGTAGTGGCATCAACCATGAAACCCTAGGTAGGACTGCCTGTGCATAGGTAAAGTTTGTGTCTACTAGAAAACATATGTCTTTACTATATTTCTCAATCAGAGACATAGGGACTCTATTCCTATTCCTCATCTTCTTCTTAAACTCAATGAAATAATTTTCCATTATCCCTTCAAAATCATCACCAATCTTATTTATGAAATCATTTATTTGAACAGTAACGGGTTTCTTCTTATTCCATGTCACATCACCATGTGTAGGAAAACACTTCTTGACATAAAAGAATATACAGATTAGCAAGGAACCAAACTTACACATAGAGTTCTTCACCATCCTGATGGAGTTCAAGTTCTTAGCAAGTTGAGTTAGCTAGAGCTCAACAAGATCATATGTGTGCCCTTTCTTAATTATCTTCCAAGCCTGGTCCACTGCTATACAGGGGACACTATCCAACCGACTGGATTGGCAAAACTTATGCGAGATAAATCTAACAGTGAAGTCAATTTCTAGATTAGTGATGGTTGAAATTGTCATTCTATGTTTGTTCTAGACTACCTGTGTGTTCGCTTGAATATCCTCTTTTCCTGCACATTTCATCGTTCTCTTTCCGTCAATGATAGGGTAACTAGTGACATCATGTATCATTTGCTTCGTAATCTTCACCGGTCCATCTTCCAGCCATAATTGCATGTCATGCACTTGACCCAACATGATCTTTATCCATTCTACCTTGAAATTTTGTGGGAAATTTAGGGCATGTACTAACCCTTGGTCGGCAACAACCTTATGCTCCGGCTTCAACACTCCGTTGACACACAATTTGTCATATGCTTCCCTGATCTCATAATCACTGATTTCTCCAATTTTGCACATATAGAAAGACCTAACGTCGTTCATCATTAACACATTTTTTGGAATCGAAGATAGGGCTCCATTCAAATCTCCTTTGATTGCACTTTCAGATATTGCCTTGAATACCCTCGGTTTGCAAACTTCATTCCTTACAAGTTGTACATTGAAAACTTCCATTCCTTGTTTCCTGACTGGTGCAGATGAAGATGATGCCATTTCAAACTATAATTTTTGAAAGAAAATAATTGCTCCGTAAGGTAACTTTTTGTCAATTAACCTTGTAGATGAATTTTGCCGACAGCATGCTGAGAAGATTCAGAATTGCTTTGCTTGATTTGGTTGCACAAATTTTGAATTGCTCTAAAATCTTGAATAGCCTGGTGAAATGAAATTAACGGCAACTTTCCGCATTATAGAATCCAAAAAAATAGGATTAGGGCCTCATAAATGCTCCATAAAGATTTTAGGTGAAATACAGCTATCTCAGCAAACTCATGTTAAACTTGGTTAAACACAAGCTCGGTCGATGTAACCGTTGCGATACAACTCGACATAGCATTTCGGCAATAACAGGTGCTCGACAAACATTGTTAGCTTAGTCATGACACTGATGCTCGGCATCAAAATGATTTTTTTTTTTTTTTCTTAGATATGTCCTAATGCATCTTAATCTATGCAGATATGGACTTTTTCTCGATTCTATGTTAGGAAATGATGTAAAGTAAGGCTTTGCAAGAATCAGTTCCAGTCATACCTTTCATGCTTAGTTGGAAGAAGTGTGATCACTTGATCCATCGAATTGGGTGACCTCAAATGTGCTTGCTTCACTTGTTGTTCCTTCTTCTTTCTTCCTCCATGTCTTTTCCATCTGGTTCCTCAATTTTTGATAGATATCCTCATTTTGGTTGTTAACATTGCTCGACATAGGTGATCTGCAATCTCTCTTTAAGTGACCAACCTTATTACATTTATAACAAACCATGCTTCCATTCATCCAGCTTTTGGATTTGCCTCTAAAATGAGTCTTCATGCAATTTGCTCCAATATGTCCATACTTACCACAATAATGGCAATTTTACCATGTGTTGTAATCCCAATTGTAATTGTTGCGCTTGGTGACTGGTTTTGTTTGCTCATTAGGTGACCACCTTGGTCTAGATCTGCATTCAAATTCTTTGTGTCCATATTTCTGACAATTGAAACAACTTCCTTGAAACTTGGGTGAGGTGGATGAATTGCTAGCTTTAGATCTACATTCATGTGCTTGATGTCCATGCTTCTTGTAGTTAAAACAATGTCCATTAAACTTAGGTTTAGAATCAGACTTACCATGTTTGCTTTTGCATATGTTGGCTGTATGTCCTGGCTTCCCACAGTGATGACATGTGGGCTTTTTGTTCTTTGGTTTAGCAATCTTCTATTCTCCATTCTTTGATGACTCTCCTTATTTAGTAGATGAATGTTCATTCAGTCCAAGTCTAGATCTATCACCAGATCTCCTACGTGACCTTAGCAATTCTTCAAAATACTTTGCAGCTTCATTAGGTTTGTTCATCCTTTCATTGATTTATTTCTCAGTTCTCAAATCATGTTTCAATTGATCATTTTCATATTTTAGTTGATTGTTCTCCAAGTCTTTCCTACCCAATTCTTGGTTGGCCAGCAATAGTTGATTTACCATATCTAGTTGATTATTAGTCAACCTTTGCATGTCACTAGTTCTTTCATCTAGCCTTATTTCCATTTGTCTTTTTTCTTCTTCAGCCATTGCCTTATCATCTTCAACTTTCTTTTTCTGCTCCACTACTTCACAGAGTTTGACAGATTGAATTTCCTATTCTCTATTTAGAGTCCTGATTTCATCATTCAGTGTGGTATTTTTCTCCATCAGTTCTTTTATGGCTTTGTCATTTTCTATAGAATTACCAATATCAAATAGTCTGGTTATGTCTTCTTCCTTGTACTGTGGCTCACTTTGTTGACTAGAAATTTCTCTTCTTTTTCTCAAAGATTTCATCAGTTCCCCTCTGGTTGCTTCCAGCTATTGTAATGCTAGTTGAACTTCAATCATTTGATTCTCTATGACTTTTCCCAGTTTGTAAGCTTCCATCTTTAAGATCTTTTCCTCAAGTGGTTAGACTTCCCTATGAGAAACCTTTAGCTCTAATACCAATTGTTGGAAATGTAAATGGGAAAGTGGTACTAAGAGGGGGGGGTGAATCAGAAATTACTAACTTCTATCCTTTTAATCTATTAGAACTTTATGCATCATTTGAGAAAAACTTGAAAAATCTAAGTAACATATTTTTTTAAGCAGCATACATGAAATCACACATAACACAATAGATTTTGGTAACCTAGAAACCCTTGAAAGGTAAAACTAGGGTGGGGATGACACCCACAAATCTTCACTACTGCAGATAATAAAGTTTGCTTGTTAGGGCTACAAATTGTGATCAAACATGATCTACCCTATGAGAGGTATGCTTTGTTAAAAGCTAAGAGACTTATACAGTCTACCTTGTTAAAGGATTTACAAACTTATAATAAAGTAAGCACTCAGAAAAGAGATTTACAAAATTCTACTAAGACTACTTGGTTAAGAGATTTAACTTGATACACAGGTCAAAATGTCTCAGTATCTGATCTTTTGGTTTGCACTGATATGCTGATTACAGATCTTCTCTTTACTGTATGATTGTGATCTCTTCTATCTGATCTTTCTTGATTCTGTCCTTTCACTGCTTTGCTCAGTCACTGAACTCTGTCTGAATACATCTCCTAATCATTTCCTCATACTCATAGTATTCATTTGATCTCAATATCTCCTGTTCTCTTTTATTCACACACACATCTCTAATCTAGATCTTTCCCTTATATAGTAACAAAAATGTTTTACCGTTACAAGATCTATGGTTCATATATTTTTCTATTGCCGCCTAAACTATACAATTTTTTGATTGGCTCTAGGTTTTACATAGGGATCAATGATAACAATATGGATGCATAATCACCTCTGTAATTAACTCAATACAAAACATTATTATCATGAAAAATGGTTTACCTCGATCATTGTGCCATTCCAGACTTACATGCTAATTCTGGCTAACTCGGCAAAAGTTATTCCTGGCACTCAGCATCCACTGTACTCAGCATCGATTGAACTTCTCTATCACTTAGTAATCATTGATATATGTAACTTGGCATCAGTTATACACTCAGTATATTACAAACATAATGTGACCATAACTTTACTCGGTAGTACTACTGCTTAGTAAGTATACAATACAAAACTCGGCCTTTACAAAATGACTCGGTTGTAGTGATGACCGACCATCATTGCCTAGATATATGAATAAGTGTAAGACACTAATAGTTGACAAAATTATAGAGATCTACAAGATTTAGGAGTTTTGTCTCCAAATCTAACCATGCTGCCTTTGTACTTATCCAAATGTACAAATCTATCTTTGTCTCCTATCATGTGATGTGAACAACCGCTATCAATGATCCAGTCTATTTTGATGTCAGCTTGTGAAATTAATGCTAACTCTTGTGCTTTCTTTTCATCTTCAATATCCATTTCATCAAACATTTTCTCCATATCGTTAGTAGAAATGAATCCAATTTCATCTTCTACTGAATCTTCATCTGATACTCCATCTCCAGCATAGTAACATTGTTTTTTATACTTAGGCTTGTAATTGGTTTTGAACTTCTTGACTCTTGTAGGACACTTAGATGCAAAGTGACCAATCTTGTTGCATGAAAAACATTTGAATGGTAACTGACTTTCATATTTTAATTTTCCTTTTCTTTCTTTCTTAGCAATCATAGCAATGAAATCATCTAGTTCTTTATCTTCATCATCATCATCAAAATTACCATAATTGCTCAAGGATTTCTTACCATGGACTGAAGCTTTGAAGGCTGTTTCACTTTTAGGCTCTGTCTTCAAACTTGATATCTCGAATGCTAAAATCTTGATAATTAAGTTCTCTCTTCTGAAGTCTTTTGAAAACTGCATAGTCTCATCTAGGATGTTTATCTTGCTCTCATATTCTATTGTCATAGTAGTCATCAACTTATCCATTATGTCTTCTTCTAAAATTTCTCCACCATTGTTTTTGATTCTTGCAACTGCTTCATTAATTCTTTGATTGTAGGCTCTGATGTTCTCTTTAGGTAGCATCTCCAATGTATTATACTTTTTATTCCATGTCTTTCTGTGCACATTCTTGGCTTGGATGTCTCCTTCAAATAGGTCTTCTAGATACTTCCATATCTTGTAGGCTTTATCTACTTTCTTGATATTTGAAAACTCACTGTCAGACAAGGCACTAATAAGGGATTCTTTGGAAATTGCATTTTGAGTAAACATTTCCTTTTTCTTAATAGTTGCATCTTCCTTTGCAAGATCCGATAAAGAGGGAATCTGGATTTCTTTAGTGGCTACTTCAAAAATATCAAAAGCAATGCATTGAAAATGTGTTATCATTTTGTTCCTCTAGTCTAGATAATTCTCTCCATCAAACTTATGACTTTCTTTTCTAAAGAATGCCATTTGATGAACCTCAAGTTGTTAGACTTTCTCTCTGAGGCACTTGGCTTTGATACCAATTGTTCTTCTTCAATCATAGGTGCATAATCATGATATCTCTCTTGAATCATAAACTTTTCATCAATATTTACATGAGCACTTTCAATGATCTCCTTCAATCTTAAGTTAAAACATCTATAAGCTTTTCTTTTAGTAGAGTAACCAAGAAAAATACCTTCATCACTTCTTGCATCAAACTTGCCAATAGCTTCATCTCTCTTGATGTAGCACATTCTTCCAAAGATTCTGAAGTATTTTATTGTAGGTACATTCCCAAACCATAGCTCATAAAGTATCTTGATTTACCCTCATCCTTATTACTTTGACTCTCATAATTTTTCCTAGTAGGGACCGACTCCATAATGTAATCCTATTTCAACTCTTAGAGTTTACCTTGGTCAAGCTCTAAATGACCTCCACACTAATTTAATTTACAATGTAATGGCTAATTTTCAGCACATGTTCTATATTACATGATTTATATAAAGGAACTTCTCCTCAAAAACCTTAATCCTTTTTTTACAAAATTATTTTTCATGTCTAGAATAGATTTAGCCATTTCTTCAATCATGCACTTAATCTCCCTATCTATAGGTGTATGTTTGACCCTTTTTATCAGGGATTAAATGTTGTATACCTTGTATTAAATATATTGAGATGTTGTTGGCATTGTTTTTATTGATGTTAAAACCTTCATATTGGTTACCTAGCAATATTGGTTGGTTACTTGGCAGTATCAGTTGGATGTATATGGCTGTCAGTCAAACATCAAGGTTTTGGTTATACATGTAGAACATATTTAGTACACATAATTTTGGTGTATGTTGTAGGATGTACTTGTTTATACTAATGAAATAAATCTTTTGGTACATCAACATGTTTTAGTGGTTGTAGTTACTTGGAGTTATGTGAATACCTGTTGACTGTTGTGCTTACAAAGTTATTCAAGGTGTTGCTACTACCTTGATATTCTTGTAGTTCATAAATTTTTTGGTATAATGATTATATCTCATTCTAGATAGGTTTTAGTAGTTCCTATCCATTAGTTGGTTTAGACATTTTATTGATCAAGTCATGGAATTGGTTATGGTGTTCTGACAGTTCCATAATCTTTCGATAAATGTCATATAAAATGTATGCATCTTAAGTGTGACCTATATTTAGGTCTTGTGGTAATGTGTTCTAAATATTTCTTAAGTATGACCCAGATTTAGGTTTGGTGGTAGTGTGTTAAATATAATGCTAATATCTTTTGTTCTGTGGATGACATGTTTTGTAGCTTGGTCGACATATATGGCCACCTTAGAATTATATATAAATAGAGATATCTTTTGTATTTAGTGCGAGTGTGAATGGGTGTATGTGAGAAAGAGACAAAGAGCTCAATATGATATAGTGCAATTTTTTTGGTGCATATCTAGTAACGATGTGTAAGAAGAAGGAAGTTGAGTTAAGTATTTCTATGGTATAGAGAGGTCTTACATACTATGTTATAGAGGTTTGGTATATGCTGGAAGAAGATCTATATCAAATATGTTGTTAATTACAGTGATTTTTTTGCTTTCAAATGGAACTATTTCATGCATAGAAAGATGCAATTATATCAATTTATATTTTGTCAATAAAATATTTATTAATAAATATTTTGTGGAAGGGAAGTTAACTTGACTGGCAGTGAGCCAAACCACAATGATAAAATTGACAGTGAGCCCTTGTAAAAATTACCTTAACTAGTGTTCATTTTAGGAGAATTAGCTTCTCCATGGTTTTTTCCAGTTTGTGTTTCCATGTAAATTTTGGCATTCATTATTTTGATGGTTTTTGTATTTTCTTTCTTTTATCACTCTTACTTATTTGAATGGTTTATGTGCTTACCAGTTTAGTAAAATTTTAAGAAAGTTCTTGTGAATAATTGATTCAGCCCCCCTCCCCCCTCTCAGTTATTCTACATGTTCAACAATTGGTATCAGAGCTTGGTCCCTTGCAGATAAAGGTTAACCGCTTGAGGGAGATCTAAAATGTTTAAATATAGGAAAGTAGAGTGCTATTCTGATGAGGATTTTCAAATCATGATGAGCGACATTGAGTGCACTGAATTAGAGAATAAGGATTTTAAAGAAAACTTGAAGGAAGTAAATGCATGTATCTGTAAGCTAAGGGATCAGACTTGGAAATTTCAAAGCAAGGAATAAGGAAGTCAATTAGGAATTGAAAGAATCAAAAGAAAAGGTGGCATAAATGGAAGACAAGTTGACTGATAGTAAAAAATACTTAGGAATTAATCAAAGATGGGTTAAAGTAGAAAGTGGAAGAGGATAGAAGAAAATCTTAAGAACACTATAGAGGAATAGAAGAAAACTAAAGAGAATATCCAAAATATCGTCAAGAAGCAGCTGAATAAAAATGAGAAGTTGGATCAGAAATTAAGGAAGATGAGATTTGAAGCTAAGGTTTGTGAGAGAGAAATCCTATTTTGGATCAACTTTTAGCCCTACAAAAGAGTCACAAAGTTAAAAAAGGATTAGGGTTTACCAATAAATGTTCAGATCTGAAGGAAAATGGAAAAGATAAGGTAATTGAAGAAGTGAAGAATGAGACAACATACAATATCATAAATCCAAAGACATCTATAGGAAGGCCTTTGGTCAAAAAACTGAATGCTTAAAGGTACTTATATTTTTATGGTTCTTGTTACATATGAAAGAATTTTGGTCATAAGGTTATTAAATGTAAGATGAAGAAGGAACAAAAGATTCAATGCTTCAATTTTCATAAGGTTGGTCATAAATAAAATCAATGTGAAAGTAAAGTTTCTAATCTACTTAATAAAAGTGGCATGAATAATATCTTTCATGGGAATTGCTATGTGTGTTACAATTATGGTCGCAAGGATAATCAATGTAGATCTAAGGTTTAGATAGTTAGACCGGGATCTATAGAAATGTTAGCTATTTCAAATGAATTCAGATTGGTCATTATGCTAACACATGTAGATCTAGTGGTGCTTCAATAAATACTAGAGATGGTAATTATAATATTATAGTTTCAAGGATCTTGATACTAGCTCTTTCAGTAATTGAGCCAAATGATTTAGCTCAAGGGGAGTATTAAAATTCTATATCAATCACTTCCCCCTACTCTTCTCAGTGATACTAGTTGCAACTAGCTTGCCTCTAGTGTGTTGGATGAACAAATAATGATTGCAGATATGATTCATGTGCGAAGTATAATTGGATTGTGTCAGGAATAATTATTTTTTGATGGGAATATCAATTGTGTTGGATTGAGGTTATAAAAGAGAATATTTAAATCATTTGGCACCGTTTCAAGAAGAAATCATAATTTTCAGCAGAGCTTGAGAGAAAGGCTAAATAAGATTACTTGAGTAAAATAATAGAGTCTCAATTGATAGTTCATGGTACCAATGTGATTGTGTTGAAGAAGGATGAGCTGGAAGAATTTGATCATAGCAGGATCAAGAAGATGGAAGTTAGTTTGTTAGTGGATGAATTGCATAGGATACAGAATCTTGGTTTAGACATATGGGGATAAATCCCCTAGTTCATTGATAAGGAATTCATTATGTTCTTGCTATGTTAGTTTCAGGATAGAAACCTAGTGTTGGAGAAACCCTATTGGGTGATAAAAGAGGTAATTGAAGTTATCATGATATTGTGTACTATGGGATACTTACCAGGAAAAAGAATGATACGTTACAAGGAAGTTGAAGAGTTAACTAGTATTGACCATGATCAACATGCATTGCTAATATATGCTCTTAAAGATCCAGTTGTGAGGTATGTTGCTTATGGCATTTCCTCTAAAATTTAGTTTTGAAATCATGATGGAACCACTATGGCTATGGAAATTTGCATTGCCTATAAAATGGTTAGAGAAAGACTTCAATTTGATCTATGCAAATTATTGTTGGATAATTTTCTTGAAAATGTCAAGATGTCTATAGAAGATGGTTATGGGTTTCAATTTGGGTCTTTTGTTGTATGTTTAGTATTATAATTCATGAGGTCTCTACTAGGGAAAGAGAACATAGATTACATGACTAGAATCCCTATCTATAAATAGATTTACAAATAATTAGGGAAGTTGGAGGATAGGGCAGATGATTGTAAAGTGTATTTTAGTTCATTACAAATGAATTATTGTTTTGGTCTTGTTGTATCTAGTGTTTTTAAAGTGATTCATAGTGAGGAGGGTTCCTCCTTTAGTTGGAAGAGTGTAGATGTTGTTGGTGGTTCCCCTCTAAAACCTAAAATGAGAAAAACTAGTGATAAAGAAAAGGAAATTGTTACGATCTTAGAGGATGAAGAAGAAGAGATTGAGAAAGATGTGGTTTATCCATTAGAATCTAACTCTGTGGATTCTAATGTGATTGACTCTTTGTTAGAAGATGGTGAGTTTGATAGAGTTGGTGATTTATGGTTCAATTTCTCTTTGGTGAGAAGAATAGAGATAGAAGAATTGTTGACCAGTCACTTGATTAGTAAGAATATCACTATTTCTAGTGCATCTTGTATGCTACTAGTTGAGTTGGTAAAAAATATTGAGAATATTTTTTTGTAGAGTGGAACTGATTGCAGAAAGATCAAGGATCCTATTGGGAAGAAGTGTACTGATGCTAAATGAAAGTTATCCAAATTAATCGGTGAGACCAAGGAATGTATAAGGGAAATTTTGGATATGTACAGATATTGTATTTGATGGTTTGTTGTTGTTGAAAATTTTAGAGGTTGAATTGAAGTAATTGAATGAACTATAAAATACATATGACTATTTAAAAGACAAGGAAGGAAAATAGAGTATAAGAGTTGGTCAACTAAAATGTGAATTATTATAGGTGTAGAGACAAAGGGAAGATCTTGTGAGAACTTTATGGCTGGTAAAGGACATGGTCAAGGTTCAATTGGAACATGTCTTTGGTATCCTTGCTAATGCAGAGAGTTATGAATGATGATTTTAGTCTCCAAACTGGATTTCATCTTTTGACATGCTAGTGGAGCATGATAGTCTATGCCTGAATGAGGTTTGTTATTGCTAAGTGGAAGAAGGAGCTTCCTATTTTTAAAGAAAGGTATATGAAATTTTTTACCATGAAGACTATTGTTTTGATTTGGTTTTTCTATGATTTGGTTTTGGCCCTTTTCCATTGTGGAAAAAAGGAGGAGAGAAAGTGGAAAACAAAAACATTAATGAGGTTTTTGTTATTTTTACATCAATGCCGAAGGGGGAGATTGTTAAACATATTGAGATATTATTGGCATTGTTGTCATTGATGTCAAAACCTTCATACTAGTTACCTAGTAGTATTAGTTGGTTACTTGGAAATATTGATTGGATGTCTTTAGTTGTTGGTCAAACATCAAGGTTTTAGTTATACATGCATAATAGATTTAGTAGGTGTAGTTTTGGTGTATGTTATTAGGTGTACTTGTTTCTACTAATGGAATACATATTTTGGTACACCAACATGTTTTTATGATTACAGTTTCTTGGAGTTTTTGTCATTACCTGTTGAATTATTCCAGGTGTTCCTACTACCTGGACATTCTTATAGTTCATTAGAAGTTTTGGTATAATGATTATATCTCATTCTGAATAGGTTTTATTGGTTCCTATCTATTAGTTATTTCATAAGTTTTGTTGATCAAGTTATGGACTTAGTTGTGGTGTTTTGACAATTCCATAATCTTTCAGTAAATTTAATATGAAATGTATGCATCTTAAGTGTGACTTGTATTTAGGTCCTATAGTAACGTGTTCTAAATATTTCTTAAGTATGAATGAGATTTAGGTTTGGTGGTAGCATGTTAAATATAATGGTAATATGTTTTGTTTTATGGCTTGGCTAACATATATGAATGTACCTTAATGAATGTATATAAAAATAGAGATAGCTTATGTATTTGGTGCAAGTATGAGTGGGTGTGTATGCTAGAAAGAGACAAAGAGTTGAATATGATATAGTGAAAGTCTATCTTGGGGTATTTCTGGAAGTGGTGTGTAAGAAGAAGGAAGTTGATTGAAGTATTTCTATGGTACAAAAAGAAGGTCTTACATACTATGTTATAGAGGTTTGGTATATGATCATATAAGATTTATATCAGATCTGTTCCTAATAGTGATTGGTGTTCTTTCAACTAGAACTATTTCATGCATAGGAAGATGCAATTTTATTAGTTCACATTTTGTTAATAAAATATTTTGTAATACATATTTTTTATAAGGGTAGTCAAGCCAACTAGTATGTAGTGAGCCAGTGTAACACCCCGCCAGGCAACCCAAGAGGACAAGACATAAAACCTCTATAAAATGCAAGTAGTGAATTTTTTTTAAAATTTATTTATTTATTTTAACTAGAATAATATTCATCATTACACTTCATATTTCTAAAAGAAGAAATAATTTTCTACTACTTGAATGTAAGATTTATACAACTTAAGTCCTCTGGGTTCCCTAACGTCGCTACCTAAGCAACATCATATAAACCATTTACATGCACAAGATATTCACAGAATCATGAGCTTAAAAGATCTACATTCATTTTAATGCACCAAGTTAAATGTCCCTAACTTATTTCTTTTATTATACATAGGTTAATCATCCAACATCATTATTCCTTTTATCAACTCATTCCATAAATTCATATTGATTTCATCTACATCTACTATCCTTTATATCACTTTTCTCTAATAATTTAGGTAAGAGATTAATATTCATTAAGGTAGGCATTATCCTAGGTATTTCATTAACATGAACCAAGTATTAACATTATAATCAAGTTACTATTTTATTGCATTGTTTCATAACCATTCATTGTTAATAATTCCAATCACTAACCTATCATTTCTCAATAATTTCCTTGGATCCTTTCATCAAGAGAGAATACATTATTTTTGTGATACATCATTATATATAACTATATTTAAGATTATTTCCTTTACATATGGACAACATAAGAGGATAGGAGAAATAACATAAACACTTTCTTTTAATGCTAGTAACATGTCCAATATTTCACATTATTTTCCCTTTATTTTACCTAGAACTACCCATTCCCTTATGCATTGCTTTGAATTGAGATTACATCAATACTACAAGACTCCTTTTAGGAGATTAAAAATTACATGAATTCAAATACATAAGTACATCTCAACATATAAAAATATCCAATAAGAAATCTTCAACTACAGATTTGGAAAGGAATATGTGCTAGGATCATCCAGAGAATCACGAACAATACCTCGATATAAATATTAACCACCCAACCACGTGGAACCAATAGGCCCACTCCCCCGAGCTAGGAGATAGAACCAAAGGCCCATACAAGAGGTAACAACTAGAAAATTCCTAAGGTGGTGATAAAAGTTCCCCAAAGTCACAACAAAAAGGAAAAGATAAGAAGACCACAAGGAATACCAGAGGCAAGATCAAATTTGATAGAGACTCTAAGCTACAAGCTAGGTGAGTGTCATCACATAGCCCTCACCCCTTGGGTTGTCCTGGTACTAGCCACTCTTGGCCCCGGCCCCCAAGTAGGCACATGTGGAACCGAATGCCTCTCGTACAGACAAGGTCATTCAGTTGTACCTACGCATAGGTAACTTCTCCCACTCCCATCCTTAGTCTTTACTAGCACTAAAGGCATGGGTGAGGCACAATTAATCTTGATTAATGTGTAATTTCCCATTTCAATAATCTCCCATTCCCAATTCATTTATTTAGGTTATCACTTGATTAAATAACTCATAGTAGGTTATCCTGGTACTAGCCACTTAGGACCCCGGCCCCTCACTATGAGCCACTCACCTAGTGTACTTAGGTTCCCTAACATACATATAAAAATCATAAGAACATAATAGATTCATCATCAAGAATTCATATCAATTCCATAACAACATTTGATTGAGTTTAGGAAAACATATGTTGTCCCTAGTCCACTTGACAACCCTAAACCCAATATGGCATTCAGAATGTTCCAAACATATAAGAAGACATCCAAGTGATATTATAAACATATTCAGAGTATACATAGATCCAATTAACCAAAATCAAATTCTAATAGCCTCTGGTAACCATACAAAATCTTAAAACTTAATGATGTTCTTAAATTAAATTATTTCAAGCAAGGATTAAATGCAAAGAATAGTCATCATAAAACAGTCATCCATATCTTCCACAAAACATAAAATAAAGGAAATCTCTTCAGTGGAGATTTAGATAACATAATTATGGACTCTCAATTTTATTTTTAGGAAGATCCAACGGTGGGAAAGAAAGTTATGACTTCTGGTTTAAAACAGAAAATTCTAGTTAGGGTTCAGACCTGCCTTCACTAAAACGGTTGTAATTTTCACAAAACATAATTAAAATTCACAAAAACAATTGGAAATGAAAGATAAGACTTAAGAGAATCTCTGATATCAAATTTAGACTTTTATATAATCATATCAGCCTGTAGCATACGAATACATTTGACAAAAAATTCGGAATCAAGAATGGACAAGCATAGTCTGCCAAAATGTCAAAAATAAGGCATTAATTCGACCCTAAAAATAAAATCAGAGAGATACCCATTTGAGATCTCTGAATTTTACTTCTATAAAATCAATTTAGTAAAACCATAGATGTAATTTAAATTGTTATAATAATAGATCTCCAAAAATGGGTTGCTAAAAACCCTAGGAAAACACATGCCAATTCTTACAAACAAAAACTCAAAACTTTAAAATAACCATACAAATGAAAAGTAAAGATATAATAAATAATTATAATATATAAATATATCTATAATCTATCAGATACATCAAGTAACTAAAATATTCAATCCATACCTCATGTCCTATGAAGGTTGAATCGAAGAAGGAAGGAAACAAAAGAGAAGACAAATCCAAACTTGAGATGCATCCTTCAAACCCTATCCACTTTCAGAAATCTCCATGAAAGAAAGAAATAATTCCACAAAAAAGAATCCCTCTCTCAACTACTGAAATTCTCACAAAAATGTCTCTCTCCCAAAAGCAAAGATAACCAAAAATTCTTAAAGACATATGCTTACAAACTCTCCTTCACATCTCCAAGTTTTCTCTCCAAAATCTCCATGAAAAGTAAGGCCATCCTCTCCTCAATGCTTCAGCCCCAAAATCCCCTCCCTTCAAATGAGAAAGTAGTGCATATAAATAGATTTCCAAAGGTTGAGAGGAAAAGTAACCAATTCCCAACTAACTCTTAACTAAAGGGTATTATAAAATAACTTAATATCATACAACTATATTACTCAAATATACAATAAAAGATTATTTGTATTCATTCATACACACATGTAATATTATCCTAACATATATGCATATGCCATCATTAATTACATCAATATCTATATATATAACCTATCCTCATTATTAATAATTAACAATTGAGAATAATATACCTCGCATTATTTAATATTTAATTATTAATAATATTATACTTTACATTAATCCCAAAATATACACCATCAATAATATCTACAATAATTAACATATAATCACATATAAATTATATATATATAAATACATATATGTGTGCACCCATATATATATTTCCATATATATATATATATTTATATTTATATAGATACATGCCAAATACCAAACACTATAATCTATAAGATTATGAAGTAATAGATCACAATATTATTACCTATTTATAATTACTATAGGATATAACACTGAGGTAGAATAAAATCACATGCCTCAAAATAAATCTAATCATCCAAAGAGGCCATACAAATCATTTATGAAACATATCGAGAAAACCATAAGATCAAACAAGGTCAACCAAAGTCAACAAGGAAAGTCAAGCCAAACTTTTGAAACACAAAATAGAAAGATTAACTAAGAATCATACCAAGAAGGAGAAATAAATAAAATGAGTAAACAAATCATACAACCAAATGAATTCAAGTGATCACAAGGCACTAACTACAACCATGCCCAACCGGGTGCGTTGGATCTGGGTTTTTGACCCAAAGGTTGACTGACAAAGAAGGAACCCTAATATTCCCAAATTGGAATAATGACAAAGGAAGACTCATGTAGGGGCCTTAGTACTATCTCCATAACAACAAACATCAAGGATTTGAGGGCATGCTCAAACCTGTGAAGCCAGGTGAAGTCGATGCCCGGTACCTGCAAACCTGCATCACAAAGAAGAAATACATATGCACGGATATACATATAAAAGAAAACATTGCAGACAGATGACCAGGATCGATACATCGTGTGGACCTCAGCTATGTGAGTAACTACGACTTCATCCTAAATCATGAAAACACATCATGTATATATATACACTCAAAGCATGTAGCATCATCATAATTAAGGTTAGAATCTCAAGCATTGTGTTAGTCTCTTATCAATACTAATAATAAATTAACATAATCAAATCATCAAGTGAGATATAAGATTCATCCAAGGTAACCTTAATAGAAGAAAATATAAATAACCACTTATATATATCTATCAAGTACATATCATATAACATCCTAACTATGTTCATAAAGGTCTTGCAGGTACTCAATACATACATGGAGAGAAATACACACAAGAATGATACCTTTAGATAGTATGTCTGATATTAGAATCATTGAGTACTAGCTTATGAAATTATTATAAACAACTATAGGAATAGATCAAACAAGTATCATGTACAACTTAAGCTGTAAGAAAACATCGAAGGATCTTAATTCTTTCAAAAATATAAAACTTATATTAGGGTTAGAGGGGTATTACAGCCAGACCACAATGAGAAAACTAGCAGTGATCCCTTGTAAATATCACCTTAACCAGTGTCACCTTAACCAATGTTCATTTCATGAGAATTAGCTTCTCCGTGGTTTTTCCTAATTTAGGTTCCCACAAAATTCTAGTGTTCATTATGTTGATGGTTTTCTTTCTTTCATGCATTTATCAGTCTTAATTAATTGAATGGTTTATGCACTTATTGGTTTAGTAAAATTTTAAGAAAGTGTTTGTGAATAATTGATTTACCACCCTCTCAGTTGTTCATCCTATTCAACACCTTGCATGATGTTTAATTTATTATTATATGTTAAGTGCACCTAGAGGGACCTAGAAGTACATGAATCACTCAAAGTTTATTGGGTCCACTTTATGTGTTGTATGTAACATGAAACATATTTATTTAATATTGGAGAAAGTTAAATAATAAAGTAAAAATATTAAATGTGTGGTGAATGGTTTTGTAATCTCATATTTCTAGTCACGTCATTTTATGTAAAACCACTTGGTGGTTTTGTTGGAAGCTTATATTTATAAAATAAAACAAAAGTGTAGTTGTTTAATTGTTGGCTAGTTGGCCATTTTGGAAAAGGGTTTGCGAGCATATGTTATTTAGTATTTGTGAGGATTTGAAGCATGTCATGTGATGTGTGATTACATGCTTTTTCACATATGGAGTACTTGTACAAAGCTTGTGCTTTAGAAGTGTTCATGGAGGACTCTAAAGATATATTGTAATGGTTATGTTGTTAAAAAATACACGAATTCTGATGCTTTTGGAGACTATTTTTTCCCTCTTTATGGTTTTTTGAGGGTATATATTGTGTCATCTTTGATGGGTATGTTGTTTATTCTCTTGCATGTGTGAATTATGAGTTATTTTTTACATAGATTTATCTTATATGTTATGTGGAATTTTTCATTATGTAGCTGCAAGTTTCCTTTTATTCGGTATAAAAACCAAGTTGTGGTTGTATAACCCTTGGTTGAGAAAAAATATTATTAATTTTGAACCTAGAGCTTGCATGAAAGGATGAATTCATGACAAGACATGAGGGTTTTGTGTGGGTTGTTCTTTATAGATTAGAGTTTTGGTGTTGCATATTTGGGATCATTTTTTGTACATTTAGATATATGAATCCTTGTTTGAAAAAGGGTTTTCAATGAATGTTCATTATGAGTCTTTTGGTGGGAGGTTTCACAAATGACCCTTAGGAAAAATTAAAATTCACCATTAGATCCAAGTGTCTCAAGAGATGAAGTTTGACATAGAATTTGACCTATTCAATTACCCCCTTTGCCCTATCGTATGGCTATACAACCATATGGATTGACAAAAAAAGTAAATAAAAACATATATGAATTTTTCTCCTGCATATAATATTTTTTTTTTCATGGCTCAATTTTTCAAATCATTTAAAAAATCAAAATTTAGGGAACGTTCGCAGACCCCTCATATACATGCAAGTATTGACAAGACTTGTAGTTGTAATCCTATCAAACATGTGGTCATTGAGGTACAAAAATACTATAGGTACTTTCAAGGCATAACCCCCAGCTCAGTCTCTTGGTCTCATACAAAGCCATGAGATCACCACCTATGAGGGTTCAAAATATCTTTTCAAAAATAAAATGCTTTCCTTCAAAATTTAATCTAATCTTCACAATTTTTATTGAATTGGTTTGAAATATCATATGGGCCCACCATGGATGTGGAGGAGGTTATTCCTAGCGAAACATCTCCATCAAGGTAAGCCACCCATGAGCCATCAATAGGTCACTACTATTCTTCAATTAGCTATATTGGGTAAGTTATTTCTATAGAGCATAACTTGGGCATATAATGGTAGTCACTGGAAAGGTGGTTCCATGCACTACATAGTGGTGCGATTGATTTTTTTATATTTTTCCATTTTAATAGTGAAATGATTGTTAGAAGTCAAATGTTCTTTTCCAAATTCGAGAGGTCATAACTTGTGCAAAAATAATTAATTTTGGACTTCAAATAGTTGATAAAAATCTTAGAGTACTACATAGTGAACTATGTTTGGAGTTGTTTTGGTATGTTTTATTTGCTATTATTCCTATTTGATCTATTTATTGGAACTTTTAACTATGGTGGTTCTATGATATTATGACACATCAAACCTTAGTGATTTGGTGCTTATGTCATTGTATACTCAATTGTGTATCTCAAATTTATATCTATTTTGACATGATTATTTGTATTTCTTTGGTTTTGTATGTTTAATTGTTGGGTCTATGATTTGTGTAACTTGTTAGAAATAGTTTATACTTATAGGTTGTATATATGACTTGGATTTAGGTTTTTTATACTCATATACCTTTTACAATTGATACACATTCAAATTGGTGGCTTGACTAAGTCACTTCATTTTTTTATCATCTTGAGGAGGAGAGATGGTGTTACTATGTGTATTGATGATTAGAGATCAATGTTGCTAATTATGTGATATAGATATATGTGACATAGTGAGAGTTATATGGTTTTTCAATTGGTGGTGATCATGGTGTCATAAATGTTCCTTATGATTTTGGACTTTGAGATGGAATGATTATATTTGCACATGCTTTTTGGGTGGTGGTGGATTGATTATTGATTGGTCATGGTAGTGTATCTCCTTGTATGAGGATCATGGTTTTAATTTTCCTTTTGGGAGGTCATATAGTAATAAGTTATATCATATGGTGAGTGTGATTCTCACCATGGTTTTTACCACTTTGATTGTTTACATAAAAACCTTGGTGTCACGTGGTGTGTTATTTTTTTCTTTTAGGTGTTTACTTTTCACATGAAATAAATGAAATGAATGAATAATTATGATAAAATTTTAAGTATGTGTTGATTCACCCACTACCCCCCTCTTAGCATCCAAAGTTGTTCAACCCTTGTATTGTATCTTGTATATATTAGGTGTGTGAGATGGAGAGTGTGTGTAAGAGTCTTATAGCCATTCACTTACCTCTAGGTCCTTGGTTGGTGATGTGCTTGAAAGAATCTTTCTCTGCACACATCTTTTAATTTTTATTGGTTTTTTAATAATATATTGGGCTGCTTTTGGAGTGTGGGATTTTTCTTCCAAAAGGGGTTTCCCTAGGTAAATCACTAAGTTGTGGTATACATGTTATTTGTGTTATTGTTGTTAAGTTTTTGTGGTTGTTTTAAAGATCTATTTTTTTTTTACATTACTCTCTCCCCAAGAATAGTGTAGGAAGTTGTTCCACTACTTAAATTCCTTACAAGTGGTCTAAGAGACTAATCAATTTTGGTTTTAGTTTTGGGTTGTTTGGTTTTTTGAACTAATCCAAATTTGAGAGGGAGCTTATGTATTATATATTTTCCTTCTTGTTGCAAGAACTTTTATATGGATAGTTCATCAAGAAGAATATAGATAAAGAAAATTTCTAAAACTAATTTTGAAATGTGGAAGCTAAAGATGGAGGATATGCTAATAGTGTTAGGAATAAGGTGTCTCAACCTTGGATAATTCCTATTCTTATTATTTGTTTTGTAAACTGTATTTCTTGCAAATAATGTTGATTTGTCAGCATCTTGAATTGTGTGTAAGGAGATCATGGCTAAAACGGTTATGACGGATTCCTATGACATGTAAGAGTTATGTCAGGAAGATTCAATGATAGGTGAAGACATGTGGCAACTGATAAATTTGAGTACTGTACACTCTTCCCCAATAGTGGGGTTCGGGGCATCGACCCAAAAATTTTTTTGGGGTTCCTATTTTCTCGGAGAATGGTAAAACCCTAATATGGTTATCTTTGGGAGTAGCCCTAAAAAGTGAAGCTCATGATATAAGAATTTTTTAGGGTTGCGAAGAGATGTGATGTGAGTGTATTGTTGGAACATTTTATGCTACCGTGATTTGTCTTCAAGGTTTTGAAATCTTCTAAAAGAACTTGCATTGCAAGTGTATTGTAAGCTGCAATAGTTTTGATCAATACATTGTGCAGGTTTTGGAGTACTGGGGTTTTTACCGAAAGGTTTCCCCAGGGTATATCATTGTGTTATTCTCTATTTTTCTATATGCATGGTATGTGGTTGCAATAGATTTGTTAAAGTAGTTAACGAATTTGAAATTGTAAGGATTTAAAAGAATTTGCACAATACTTTCCTATAGAGATTAGCGTAGGAAGCTATTTCCACACCTGAGTTTCCTTACAAGTGGTATCAGAGCTTGATCAACTTTTGAGCCTAGTTGTTGGGTAGGGTTTTTTGAGCTGATATCAAGTTTGAGTGAGAGTTTTTTGTAGAGCATTCTGAATCTTATTTTCAGATTGAGATGGCAAGTTCATCATATGGGAGAATGAGGTTGGAGAAATTTAATAGCACTAATTTTGAGTTGTGGAAACTCAAGATGAAAGACATGTTGGAAGATCATGACCTATGGGAAGAAAATTCAAGTGCTACAAGACCAGCAACTATAGCTCAAGCAGATTGGGATATCAAAGACTGTAAAGCTAAGGGTCTCATAAGACTCTGTTTAACTGATGTAGTTCTTTTGAATGTTCTAGATGAGAAAATCACAAATAGTTTGTGGGAAAGACTTGTGGCTGTGTATCAAGCCAAATCTCTAGTGAACAAGTTGTTCATGAGGAAGAAGTTGTACTCTCTATGAATGGAGGAAGGTGGATCCTTAACGGATCATTTAAATGCATTTAATCTGCTGGTTGCATAGTTGACATCAGCTGGTGTCAAGTTAGAGGAGGAGGATCATTGCTACACACTTTTGTGTTCTTTACCGGATTCATGGGACCATCTTGTGATGACTCTCGAAAGCATGTTAGTCACCTTCAAAATGGATGATGTGGTGTCTTCACTGCTATCAGAGGAGATGCAGAGAAAGTCTTCTGTTTCAGAAAAAGAAGCCCTTGTTGTCTGTGGGAGATCCACTGAAAGAGGGAAGAAAAATGATAATAAGTCTGAAAATAAGGGTAGATCCAAATCCCATGGGAAGTCAAAGACTTCCAATAAGTCCAAGGAAAAATGTTGGAAGTGTGATAAATTTGGGCACTTCCGTAAAGATTGCAAAGAGCCGAAGAAGAAGAAGAAAGGTTCAGATTTAGCTTCAGAAAGATCTCAAGAAGATGGCGATGCTTTCATCATAGCTTTGGTAGCCCATGCATCTAATGATGTGTGGTTGGTTGACTCAGGTGCATTTTTTCACATGTCCTCTCATCGAAACTGGTTCTCAAAATATGAAGATTTTGATGGTGGAAAGGTGTATTTGGGTGATGATTCTCACCTAAAGATAGTTGGATGCGGAAGGGTCACTATCAGATTTCTTGATGGACGAGTAAAGGGAATCAATGAAGTTATGCACATTCCAAGTTTGGCATGAAACCTATTATCTGTAAGTATGTTGAATGATGTAGGTGTGTAGGTTGTTTTTTCAAAAGAAGGATGCAAGATGATGAGGGGATCGATAGTGCTTGCGAGGGGTACTAGGAGAGGTACCTTATTTTAGCTAGATGCATGTATTCCTCTATGTAATAGTTCTTCATCCTCACCATCTGAACAAGTAATGAAGAAGTCTGTGGTTATTGGTTCTGATGGTAGTGCAAACACTTTGGAAGGTAAGCTCCCTGCAAAAAAGACAATGTTGTGGCATATGACATTTGGCCACATTGGTGAAAAGGGTCTCAGAACCCTGAAAAATAAAAATCTCGTTGAGGGGTTAAATGATTGCAATCTCAAGTTTGACTTCTTTGAACATTGTGTTTATGGTAAACAAAATCATGTTTAGTTTTACTCTAGTTCTCACAAATCTTTTGATGTTTTGGATCTTATTCATTCTAATGTATTTGGTCCTGTAAAAGTTCCTTCAATCTCCAAGTTTGTATTTTTTGTATCTTTCATAGATGATTACAGTAGAAGGACTTGGATTTATTTCCTTAAAAGTAAGACACAAGTCTGTAGTCAGTTCAAGGAATTTAAAGCTCTTGTAGAGAATCAGACTAGTAAGAAGATTAAGTGTGTGAGAACTGACAATGGTGGTGAGTTTTTCTCAGCAGAGTTTGAACAGTTCTGTAAAGAACAAGGTATCGAGAGGCATAAGACAACTCCTTATACCCCACGACAAAATGGAGTTGTAGAGAGAATGAATAGGACACTGATGGAGAAGGCTAGGAGTATGCTTAGTGGAGCTAGTTTAGAACAAAGGTCTTGGGCTGAAGCTATGGCTACTGCTTGCTATCTGGTTAATAGATCTCCTACATCAGCCCTTGTTGGTAAGACACCCATGGAGGTGTGGTATAGTAAGAAGACTTCAATTAGAAATATTTATGTTTTTGGTTGTGAAGCTTATGCACATGTTCCAAAGGAGAAAAGATCTAAGTTGGAAAGCAAAGCTGTTAAATGTATTTTCATCAGATACAGTGCTGGTGTGAAAGGATACAAGCTTTGGGATCCTGTGACTAGTAAGGTGTTGTATAGTAGAAATGTTATTTTCAGAGAGCTAACATCTTCTCCTATTGTGCTACAACCAGATGAAAAAAAAAAGAAAAAATATGTTGTTCAGTTGCCTCCTACCCCTGAGAAGACTGAACAGAGAGACCATGTTGGGCCTAATGATGAGGAGGGCTCTAGCAGCTCTGATAGTTCAAAAGAAGAGGAAGAACAACCTCAATTGTAACCCTTGAGGAGATCCATGAGAGAAAGAAAGAAACAAGAAATGTTTGGTTATTCTATGTTAGATTCTAGTTGTGCCTTTGCTTTGATTACTAACACTGATGAGCCTAGATCTATGAAAGAGGCTTTGGGCATGAAAGATGCAGGTTCTTGGATTGAGGCTATGGATGATGAGATGGCTTCATTGGAGAAAAAAAAAAACTTGGGACCTTGTACCTTTGCCTTAAGGGAGAAAATCTATTGGCTATAAATGGGTGTTCAAGAAGAAATTATGTGCAGATGGCAGTGTTGAAAGGTACAAAGCTAGATTGGTTGCAAAGGGGTATTCACAGGTAGAGGGAATAGATTATGGTGAAATATTCTCTCTTGTTGCAAAGTTGACATCCATTAGATTTTTGTTATCTTGTGTTGCATCATATGATTTAGAGATAGAACAGATGGATGTGAAGACAAATTTCCTTCATGGTGATTTGGAGGAAGAGATTTATATGTCACAGCCTGAGCACTACATTGTTAAAGGTAAAGAATCCTTAGTTTGTAGATTAAAGAAATCTCTATATGGTTTGAAGCAATCTCTTAGGATGTGGTACCTTAAGTTTGATGCCTTTGTGTTGTCAATTGGATTTGTAAGATCAAAATTAGATCATTGTGTTTATTTCAGAGTTGAAAATGATCACCTTCTTATTGTTGCATTATATGTTGATGATATGTTGCTGTTTGGGAAGGGTAAGGTTATGATTTCTGATTTTAAATCTCAATTGTCAGCACAGTTTGAGATGAAAGATCTTGGGGTAGCAAGGTACATCTTGGGTATGGAAATCAATAGAGATAGGTCTAATAGAAAACTTTGGTTGAGTTAGAGTAAGTATGTGAAGTCCGTGTTGGACAGGTTCAGCATGGCAGATTGTAGACCACTATGTGTTCCTATTTTTGTGGGAACAAAGTTATCTGTAGATGATTGTCCAAAATCTCCTAGTGAGGTGGAGGACATGAGTAGAGTACCTTATGCTAGTGCAGTTGGTAGTCTTATGTATGCTATGGTCTATACTAGACTAGACATTGCCCAAGCAGTGGGAGTCCTGAGTCAGTTTATGGCTAATCCTAGACGGGTACATTGGGATGCAGTTAAGTGAGTATTTAGATATTTGAGGGGTACATCAGATTATTCCATATGTTATCATGGTAACTCTTTTGGATCTCTACATTTAGTTTGTATTCATGGGTTTGTGGATTCAGATTGGGCAGGTGATAGTGACAGCAGGAGATCCACCAGTGCTTATGTGTTCACTATGTTTGGTGGTGCCATCAGTTAGATGAGTAAGCAAAAACCTGTGGTTGCTTTGTCTACTATAGAAGCTGAGTACATGGCTGCTACTCATGCTTGTAAGGAAGCCATTTGGCTTAGAAGATTTTGTTTTGATGTTGGTGTTGATGCATAACAAATTACTATTTGGTGTGACTGTTAGAGCGCTATTTTCCTTGCGAAGAATCCAACTTTCCATGCCAGAACGAAGCACATTGATGTGCAGTTTCACTTTGTGAGAGATATGGTGGAAGATGGAAAGGTAAATTTGGAGAAGGTAGATACTGTGAAGAATGTTGTAGATGCATTAATGAAACCAATGGGCACTGAGAAGTTTAGATGGTGTTCGGAGTCTATGGGCCTTTTTCCCTATAGTGGTTAGTTCCTGTTATGTTCCTGTTGCTCTTACAAGGTGTTTGACAAGTGGGAGAATGTTAGGAATAAGGTGTCTCAACCTTGGATACTTCCTATTCTTATTATTTGTTTTGTAAAATATATTTCTTGCAAATAATGTTGATGTGTGAACATCTTGAATTGTGTGTAAGGAGATCATGGCTAAAATGGTTATGATGGATTCCTATGACACGTAAGAGCTATGTCAAGAAGATTCAATGATAGGTGAAGACATGTGGCAACTGATAAATTTGATTATTTTACACTCTTCCCCAATCGTGGGGTTCAGGGCATTGGCTCAAAATTTTTTTGGGGGTTCCTATTTTCTCGAAGAATGGTAAAACCCTAATACAGTTATCTTTGGGAGTAGCCCTAAAAAGTGAAGCGCATGATATAAGCATTTTTTAGGGTTGCAAAGAGATGTGATGTTAGTGTATTGTTGGAATGTTTTATGTTTTCATGATTTGTCTTCAAGGTTTTGAAATCTTCTAAAAGAACTTGCATTGCAAGTGTATTGTAAGCTGCAATAGTTTTGATCAATACATTGTGCAGGTTTTGGAGTGCTGGGGTTTTTACCGAAAGGTTTCCCCAGGGTATATCATTGTGTTATTCTCTATTTTTCTATATGCATGGTATGTGGTTGCAATATCTTTGTTAAAGTAGTTAACGAATCTGAAATTGTAAGGATTTAAAAGAATTTTTACAATACTTTCCTATAGAGATTAGCATAGGAAGCTATTTCTGCACCTGAGTTTCCTTACAAATAGATCAATATTTGAGGGAGGTAGTTGATAAGAATTGAATAAGGTGAAATAGTATCCACCTTAGGATGTATGGGGGAAATATGAGGTCTACTTCTAAATCCAAATTCCCAAAGGAAAGATCCAAATTGATCAACCAAAAGGTTAATGCACAATTGAATCAATCTATGGAGAATATGAAAGAGGAAGAAAACCTTATATTTCCCTCTAAAGGAGATGTGCTTGAAATTTGAAATAATTGAAAGACAAATACTAACCTCAAAATAGGGAAGATCTGGAAAATTTTGATTTATGATGTCTGTGTGTAGTTTTAGGCAATTTTGCAACTTGTTTCGGATTGGAAATACCGAGACGAAGAAAACCCAAAAAACTTTTATCTTTTTGACAACAGGTAGTCTTTGACCCCGATAAAAGGTCAAAGGCTACATTAATATTTTGAAGGTCAACTTTGACTTTGTTCATAGATCTCAGAAGTTCATCGAAAAGGGTATCGAAATCCAATCTTAGATCCGCAGTTCTGCTCCTGTACCTATAAGAAAAAGAGGGTTTTTGTTGTTTGTTTAAGGGGTTTGCCTTGGTCAAACCCCAATTTGGAATCAACCTTAATATTGAAATCGAAATGAGAATGCTAGCAAGTAGTAGAAGTATATCTAACAATGAAGCTATGCAATTTGATAGATATGCAATTGTATTTCAAATGTAAATGAATATATTGATGACAATAGCAAATGTAAATCAAAACTATGAAAGTAAATGCAAAACCTCCATGTTTGTATGCTTGGAATCCACCTTGATAGAAGAATGAATGGATCTAGAAGATGAACAAAGGATCTTGAAGGAAGATGACACCATCATGATGGCTAGATCTAGGGTTTGAATGATGAATCTTGCATGTTTGAACCAAATCCCTTCAAAGGCTTGAATGATTGAATCCTTGATCTTCAATGGAGAACTTGAATGGAGAAGAGGGCTTGAATGCTTCCTTGAAAATGCTTGATGAAATGATTGCTTGATATTTATTTATAACTTGAGTGCTTGATGGCAAGAGGAGATGATCTCATAAAACTTGATGATCAAAATGAGAGAGGAAGGCCTCCTTTTATAGTGATCTAGGGCACAAACCTCTAGAGAAGGCCGATATTGGGGAATTAAATCCCAATTAACCTTAACCCCTAGGAATGGACCCATATTAAATGCAATTGAAGGATTTACCATTCTGAAACCCGAAATGGCCGACTGGGAAGCAGGAAAATAAATATTTTCAAAACTTGACACCCACAAATCATGGGAATCTAAATTTTGAAATCTGGGTCAAGGATGAGGTAGACCCCACCCTAGGTCAGGGTTGAGGTTGACTTTGATCCTCAAGGTCAACTTTGACCTTGAGGTGAGAAACCTTAGGACCTAAGTCCATAATCCCAGGAAATGTAGAAATAAAGTGAAATCAGGTGCAGAGAGAAGTAGAATGGGGGGAGAAAGCCAAATTCAAGCTAAGACCCAATCAAGGTGCTTGACATGACCACAGACCACTCACTCAGAGGGCTAAACACTCTTAACATGGAAGTTCCTCCATTTTAAGATGATACAAGAATGTAATGAGATCTACACATCTAGATGAGGCTGCTAAATTTGTTGTTATGGACTATAAAGCCAAGGGTCTAATTAGATTGTGACTTTCATACTATTTTAATCAATTTCCATGAATATTCCTCTACAAATAATTTATAGAAGAATCTTGTGAGATGTATGGAGCGAAATCTTTAGTAAATAATATTTTATTGAGGAAGAAACTATATTCCTTAAAAAAGGAGGGTGGACAAATTATAGACTATTTGGAATCATTCAATATGTTTATGGATGAATTGGAATTAGTTTGTGTCAAGATGGATGAGGAGGTGAAATGTTAAATCTTGGTTTATTCTTTGTCTAATTCATGGGATTCTCTAGTTATCGCTATTAGAAGTACCTATGATGTTTTGAGGATGGAAGATGTGGTAGATTATTTTCTTTCTAGAGAGATAACGAGGAAGGTATCCATTAGTTCCAAGGATGCCCTAATTATTCATGGAAGACCTAAGGAAAAAGGTAAAAAGAATGAGAAGTGTGATAAAATTAAATGCAAGAGGAGATCCAAATCTCCCAGAGAGTCCAAAGTTATTGGCTAGAATTTTAGTAATCTTAGACATAGTTGTAAGGAATACAAAGAAGAAAAGAAGAAGAAAAAGAAGAAATTTAATTTTGATTCTGAGTCTAATAAGGAAGATGGTGATGTGCTCATTGCATTTTTTCCCACCCTCACATGTGGTGATGCATGTTTAATTGACTTGTGTACATATTTTCATATGACCTCTAATAAAAATTTAATTTTAGAATATGAATAATTTTATGGAGGTAAGGTGCATTTGGTTAATAATTCTCCTTTAAATATTTTTGACCATAATAAATTTAAAATAAGATTTTCTAATGCTAGAATAAGAAAGATCAATGATGAGTTATGTCTCCCTAGTTTGAAACAAATTTATTATCAATGAACAAACTTATGTACTTGAATATGTAGGTAGTTGATGCAAGATTCAAAATGGTGAGATGTACTATGGTGATTTTTGGAGGTGTCAAAATTGGCACATTGTATAATCTTTATGCATACACTAATAAGTGTAATAGTGCTTCTATGAAGACCAAATCTATAGATACTTCATTGAAAAAGGTGAGAATTTCACCTTTAGTAGATGATCATGGATTGGGTACCTAATGGTAATTTTTATTCTGAATAAAAGTTACTTGTAGATAAAACTATTTTATGGCACCAAAGACTTAGCCACATTGCAGAGAAGGGTTTAAGGACCTTGATAAAGAAAAACCTTGTTCAAGGTTTAAATGATTGTGTAGACACCTAAAAATCCTTTAGAAAATAAAGTATTTTTATTTTTTGAAAAACCTCTGATGACATCATCATTTGTTAATTAATTATTTAATTAATTAATTAATTAATTTTTATGTCATTAAATCCCTTTACCTTAATTAAAAATATTTAATTAAGGAATCCCTCCCAAAAATGTTTAAATCTTATTTAAACATCATTCCCCTATTTATTAATTATTTAATTAATAAATTGACCAAAAATCCCAAAATAAATAAATAATTTATTTTTTGCCCAAAACCTTGCCAAATTCCTAAAAACCACTAACCTCTTCCAGAATCTTCTAATCCCTCTTTAATTTCAATTAAAGGCTAACCCCATCATTTCCTAACCCTAATCCCAACTCAAAATATTTAATTAAGCTTAAATATTAATCCTCAATCCCTAAATTACCCTAGGAAAACTCTAGACTCTTCTAGAACTTTCCTAATCCTTCCCTAAACCCATTTAGGGGAAATTACCTACTTTCCCTAAGCTAATCTAAGTCTCCTTTGACTCCTAGTCAAACCCTAACCCTAATGAGCCTCAAAATTCATTAAAACCTTTAAGATAAATAAATATTTATTTATTTCCTAAATTCCTATTATCTGTAGAAAAGCCTAGAATCTTCTAGAAAGTCTTCATCCTTATCCCCTTTGACTCAAACCCTAACCTTACCCCAAACCCTAACCTATCCTCCTAACCCAACCCCTTAAGAAATCTTATAAATACCCTCATTTCTAAGAGCAATCCATCCAATTTCTTTTCAAGTAATAGTAATCTTATAATGCCATTTTCATGTTAGATCATAGCTTAAAATCAACTAATTGTTAGATTTCATTATTTTCTTCAAGATTTTATAGCACATCATCGCTTAGCCATAATGGATTAACTTAGTTTCATTATTGTTTATGCATCATCCTCACACTTCATTTTGGATTAAAATCAATCTAGTTTAATCATTTTTGTTTCTTAAATCTCCATTAAAGCATTCTTGAGTTCTTGAGGCCTTAGGGGCAATTTTGGGTGTTCTACCCAATATTGTGCCATTTTTGGGGTTTTCATGAATCTCAATCCATCTTAGTATGCATTAGAATATGCTCCAAGTGCTTAGAGAGCACACCCACATCCCCTAAGCAAGAGAAAATCAAATAGTGCTTGGGTGCACCTATTTAAGCTCTATCTGAGGTGGCTTAGCTTAGATGTTTTTATTTTTGAATTGATATAATGTTAGATTAAAACCTAATGTTTGCTTTTCTTAGCCTTTCAAAACATATACAAATAGCCTAGTCTACATTCTGGCATGCCCGGTGGGACTCACTTCGCAAGTCTTTCAATTTTTGGAGTTTTTGGCAAAGTTTGAAGTTTGAACATGGAGGAGGTAGTTTGATCATCTTTCTTGTCTAAAAGCCCATTATTCCTCTATTCTATCTATTCATTCTTCTTCCCCTTGCAAAATCTTGTCTTATTCTTCCAAAAAATCCCTAAGAAAATCTCATTTTGACAAAAAAATGTGTATTTTCTATGTAAAAATTCTGTTTAAAGTATTTAAAATTGTCAGAGGATCACATCTGGTAAATCTAGGATAGTATCCGGGATTCCTGGATCGCATCTAGGTACTACACCATTCTTGGATCGCATCTGGGGACTACAACATTCCTGGATTGAATATAGTAAAATTCAAGGTAGCATCCATGATTCCTAGATCGCATCTGGTAAATTCAGGATAGCATCTGGTAAATTTAGGGTAGCATCTAGTAAATTCAGGATAACATCTGGTAAATAGGATAGCATCTGGTAATACTTCAATTTGGGGTAAAAATGAACAAAACAAAGGCATAAACATCTTATTTTAGTGCTTATAATGAATCCCCAAATCACTCTTGAATGCATTAAAGACTAAAACTTGCAAAATCTAACAAACAAACAAAACCAATCCAATCATTTGCATCCTTGCAACATCAAGGTTTTAGATGCATTCATGCAAAGTTAGGAACACTTAATTTTTAGAAACTTAAAAAGAACTTCAAGTTTCCATTTCAAAAGGTTCAAAATCAACACTAAGTGCACACAAAATTCTAAATCAAACTCAAAGTGTCAATCAAGGATAAAATGAACTTCATTTGCAAATATTTTAAAGTTCTTTTAAAATCTCATGCAAACTAAAAGTCCTAAATGGTTGCCAAAACTATCCTAAAAGCTTTGTTATTTATTCCAAACAAATGTCTTGCTGCAAAATCTTGAATGTTTCCTAGGTTTTTCATGCATCAAAACAATCTAGGAATATCATTTTTGGGCTTAAAACATGCAAACTAGCACACAAAATCTTGAATGAAAAACAAAGTCCAAAAGAGTGATTTTTATTTTGTGTCCAACACAATCTTGAATGACTTAAGGGAAAGAAAGGCATCTCTATTCCCTCCTTTTTAATTCAAGCAAAAGCGCAAATCCAATCTTGAATGCCCTAAGGTCAAAACAAAGCACTTCAAAGTTCTAAATAAAAAATGATAATTCAATCTTGACTGCCCAAGTCAAAGCAACTGCAAATGCTCAAAAGTCTTTTGGAGAAAGAAAAAATCAAAACCTAAACACTTGTGTCTTCAGCTATTCAAAATCAAATCCCACTTAATTCAATTTGGGAAAGAACAACTTGCTTGATGTGCATCTAGGAGCTTTGCATTTTCTGTAAATCCTTGTTAGAATAAGCAACGTAGAACATTTGAACTTGGACAAGTTCACTTGTTTTACTTTTAGTGAGGCCTATCCAGGGAGAAAAGTGCTTCCTCTCTGGAGAATGACCTCAAACCAGTATCCCCCCCAGCTGGTATATAAATAAAGTGAAGGCAAAAAGTACTCACTTATATCTCCTAATCCACAGGTGTTCGTGCCAAATACAGTGACTAGGGATGGTAAATATTCCTCCCCTAGTGTTTTTGGCTAGGCTCTTAAGTGAGTCACGGGTGGTTAGCATAACCGGGTATGGAGACTCCACAGAACTATTAAAAACTTGATAAAATAGAGGCTACCCTATCTACATCTGAAAGTATAAAAATCCTTGTGCAAGGACTGATTCCAAGGGGTTTACCGGGTCACCTCAAGATTATTCACCATCTGTATTCCCTTCTAGGGGGTACCAAGCTGCGGGCAAGTGATTTTGATACTCACCTTCCTTAGGTAGATTTGCTTGAAGTGCTTGACAGTCAAATACTTCGTGAAAACATTGTTGGAACATACACTTTTCAAAGCTTTATTAGAGTCAGTTATCCTGTTTGTATCCCACAAGGTTGCTTTGTCCCTTGTGGGGATTTCTTTTCTGAGAGTCTTTTTTTATCTATCCTTTGCCATTGGGAAACATCAAACTGATCAACAAACCTGGTTTGAGATACTCAGAACATTTTGCAGAGAAACCCTTGGAGTCAGATATCCAAAAGCCTTTTGTCTCAAACCAACTATCAGGAATTTCCCCGAGTTATACCCAATTTGATCAAACGTCCTAAAGCTAAATTGCCCAAATCCAAAGACTATCAAGAGAAGAAAGTTTTAGGGAGAAACCTTAAGAGCTATCAATCCTCTATCCAAGCAACCCGAGCAGAAAAGAAACATCAAGAAAGACTTGATAATATTGGCTATAATGCAAGGGTCAAAAAGTTTTCCTACCAATTCTAGGTGAACCATTGCTACGTCAATCTTGAAAGAGAGGACTAGCTGGATCCATCACATGTCCTATTCTACCTTTAGATCTCAAAATCCTATCTCGACAGTCCTTCATCCCAGTTTCATCCTAGTTTCATCCCTGCATCACCAAACCTTAGTTACATCCTAGAGTCCTTCTTAGTTGTATTCATCATCATCTTCCTAGTAGCATCGTAGATCATCCATCCCTGTTGCATATGCATCATCCTTTTTAGAAAGAGCATTGTTTCATCATCCTTCACCATCCTTCCATCAACAATTCATCAATCAAAATCCCAAATCCTTGATCCAAATCTAGCAGCCATTATCCAAATTAGAACCCACCATCCTTTGCACCAAATCTAGAGATCCAAATCCACAAGCACTTAGTGTTCAAGACCTTTGAGTTGTTTCCATCCCCCATCCTAAATAAAAAATCATCCCCTTTTTGACAGAGCATTGTCTAAAGGAAATCCAACTTGCCCTTGCACAACCTCATCATCTCAAGCAAGAGATTGGCTTGCATTGATAAGAATCCAGTTGACCGAAGATCATTAGTCTATCATAGGTTGGCCAAATCCTATCACTGATCCTCCATCAAGAAAAATAGCAGCTCATTGTTGACACTTAGTAATCTTCCACTCACATCCCACCAATCCTCCACCCAATCTTGACCCAAATCAGAGCATCCCACCAAGCCTCCATCATCACCAAACATTTTACCAATCTGTGACCATCTTCCATCCAATCTTCTACCATCTTTGATCCATATCCAAGCATCCCACCAATCCTTGCATTACATTCTAGAAGTTCATCCATCGTTAGCAGTTTCTTAGCTTGTATCCTCTTTTCATAGAGTCTTTTAGGACCATCTTGCATCCATCTAGTGTCTACATCTCCATGCCTGTCGAGACAAGATCTGGATCTAGGAAGTGAAGGAACATGAATCTTTATCCAATCACTAGCTCATATGATCCCAACATTTTTACCAGTGTGATGGTAACCTATGATCCCCAAATACAAAATAGCAATGCATGGGAAGATCCCAATATCACCTCAGCTCCTCTGGCAATAGAAACATTTGTGATTCATCCAGAGAATCCACCAGTAGTCAATACACTCATGGCCCAAAACCAACAGAGCATGTTCACTAACTTTGCACAAAGGCATACTCCCATTCTACCATATCTTCATCCTCATATTCCCATAAGCACTATCCAAATCCTAGCACAAGCATACTCTCCATTCATCCAAGCATTCCTTGGTCCAACCTTGCAAACATCTCAAGAAACCTCCACCATTCCCCTTCTTTTGCAAGGAAGCTTCGCAAGTCCCGTAACACAAGCTATAACACCATCTACTCCATTCCCTATCATAGGTACATCATCATCCACCATGGCCACCCAAGCTCTTGCACAAATCCAATGCTTGTCACAAAATCAACTCCCACCTCTTACACATCCCTCTACACAAGAAGTTCCACCATCTTCCATAGGCCAATCAACACCATTCTTTCTAGGAGGGATGCAATCATCCTTCCCCCTTGCTTCAGAAGCTTCTACATCCACACCTTTCATGACGGGAGGGAGAAAAATGTCCTTTCCTTTCACTCCACAAGCTTCCGCATCCATACCATCTTTTCCAGGGTCAACACAATCATTTCCCTCTTTCTCGCAACAAGCCTCCACATCAATGTCATCTATTCTGGGGGCAACGCAACCACTCCCCTTTCATACTCAGCAAGCTTCCACATCAACATCACCCTTTTCATGGGGAACATAAATATTCTCTTCCTTTCCCCCCCAACAAGCATCTACCCAGGCACAAGCCCATCAAAATGCCCTCACCACAGGAATGCCTTCCATGGCTTTTTCAAATACACCATTCATGTCCCAAACTCCCATCACATCTACCTTCCCAGCATTATCTACAACATAATTCCCACCTCACACTGGTTCTCATTGGGGCCTCACTCAAGAAGACATGAAAGCCTTTGGCATACCAACCCAGTGTCCTACATCCATGTTTGCAAACCAACAAGCCACCTTCCCACCAGCAGCACCACAACAACCATCACAACCTCCACCAGCATCATCTTTCGCAAGCTATCCATTCCTAGCACCTAGTGATTTTTAGCAAGTTCCTCCACCTTAGCAACAAAGTTCATCCCATTTCACAAGTTATCTTGCCCAGCCACCCTTTGCTTCAAGCTTCCCTACATCAGTTCCACCCTTAAGCAATGCAGGAATGCATCCATCTTATATCAGTCAAACACAAAGCCAAGTTCAACAAGGGCCATCCTACCAGCAAGCTACATCATTCCACCAAACTCCCCCACAACAATCATACTTCCCATCGTAGCAACAAAACCCCATCAATCCCTAGCAAAAATAAGCTTCCTCCTATCAGCCACAACAGCCAGTCCCAGTCATCCCACAACACCAGCAAGCAGTTCCATATCTACCATTGCAATATCCCCCTATGCCACATTAGTAGTATCCTCCCCAGCAAACATCACTCCAAAATCCACTCTAATCTACCTATCCCACTGGGCCATCTCCATATCCCACTCCATAATACCCATCTCAAATGGGAGTACCTGCTCAAATTCTAATCAATGCCGAGTGGGAAGCCATGAAGAACACTCTTAAGGAGCTTCAAACTGGTACCGAGAACAAAACCTACAAGTTTGAAGAGGTGTGTCCTTACCCATTTGACCAATCCATTGCCACTATTCCTTTCCCTAAACACTTTGAGACACCTAAATTTGATAAATATCAAGGGAAAGGAGATCTAGTCAACCATATTAAATAATTCTATATGGCATGCCAAGAAGTGGCTTATAGTGATAACTATCTCTTACGCCTATTCCCCAAAAGCTTGGGAGGAACTATTGTTGAGTGGTTCTAAAAAATACCATGTGGGACTATCAAAACCTTTGCTGAACTCTCTAAAAATTTCATTTCCCATTATGCCCACAATGTTGAGAATGAGTTGACCTTGTTAGATCTCTCCAACTCAAAATAGAAAGAAGGAGAAAGCCTAGCAAAATACTTGCAATGATGGCAGAACCTTACCACCAGGTTATCATACTAGCCACCTGAAAAGCATTTGACCAAAATCTTTATTGATAATCTGCATCCTAAGCTATCCCACTTCATGCAGATGAATTGTCTCCAAACCTATCAAGATATCAAGAGCAAGGGGATAGGTATTGAAAAGGCCCTCCTAGATGAAGGCATGATCCAACACTTCAAAAATGATTCCCACAATAGACCCAGCAATGATAAATCCTATTACTGGAAACATAACAAGAACATTGTTACTGATGGAGCCACTGATACCAAGCATGTCTAGTTTGTCATGGCTAGTCCTACACCAACTCCTGCATACTAACAGCAACAAGTACCCGTCTATCAGCAACCTCCTCAAGTCCATCAGCAACCCACACAACAATATCATTCTCAACATAATCAGCAGAATTATCAGCAGCAAGCCCATCAAGCTTATCAAGGTAATCCGAACAATCCGGTCAATGCCGTTAATGTTGCTCCCAAAAAAAACAAGCCCAGAGCTCAAAACAATCCAAGGAAGACCTTCACACTACTGGGTGAGCCTCTGGATGTTATTTTTCTCTGGATGGCCAAGGCCAACTTGATCACATTTCCACCAATCTAGCCAGTTGATGATACCACCCCCAAGCCTGATTGGTACAAAGATCATGAATATTGTGATTATCATCATGTCAAAGGACACACTACCCTAAAGTGTATGAGGCTCAAAAACTACATCCAAGATCTCATTGACCAAAAGGAGATCCAAGTGGATACACCTGCTCAAGCCTCATGAAATGCCAATTTACAAATCTATCAGAATGTGTTCCCACAACACAATGCTGGGAAGAACCAAGTTAATGCCAGTCATCCCTAGAACCACGACAAAGGCAAACAAGAAGATCAAACTGGTCACCAAGACTACACTACTACCTATATCAATTATGACAAATTTATTGGATGTATAACCTAAGTTGAGCCCATAGTCAATGCCATGCATGTCAGAGGAGTAGATAGTCAATGTGTTGTTACCACCTGCAGAGGTTGGATAACTGTCATTGGTGCCCATCCAAGGCTAGTACATAATGCACAAAATGCATAGTACAATCTCATAGAACATCTTAGGAACACACTAGCCTAAATCTCCATCTTGGACCTTCTTATCACTTCACCCCTCCATCAGGAGATCCTTGACTGAGCTCTCAAAGAAGGACATGTCCCCATAGACATTAACACCACCTAGTTTGAGACCCTTGTGGTACATCTATCCATAGCCTATGCTTTATCCTTCAAAACATCTGACATGCTAGATGTTGCACCTGACCACACTCTCCCTCTCCGTATCGCCATTATGGTTAGAGACTTTTCCATCAAACGGGTCTTAATAGATAATGGGTCAGCCCTGAACTTGTGTACTTTGAAATTCATTCAGCAGATTGGGTTCACACAGGCTGATATATCACATGAAGTAATCACCATCAAAGCCTATGACAACTTGGAGCATACCTCTGAAGGTATTATTACTTTGCCTCTTCAGCTAGTCCTAGCAATACAAGCTACCATTTTCCATGTTGTTGATCTTGACCTACCATTCAATATCCTCCTAGGCTGACCATGGATTCATTCCATCAAGGCTATACCATCTACATACCATCAGTGCATCAAATTTCTGCATCAAGGCACTGAGGTTACCATCCATGCTGATCCCCAACCCTTCACATACTACCGTGCGATGGAAGCATCATTCCCTCATTCTGCTCACTGTCCTGGAACTGACATTAACACTTCTATTGCCAACTCGTCCCGATCCCATTGCGATCCAGAGACCATCTTTGCTTCCACCCTCTCTTCTATCAAGATGAATAACCAGGGCTATGGTGAATATAGCCAACATGATGCATTTTTCATAGAGGCCCTCCCACTTGATCCGCATACTCAAGGGTGCCTGAGTCACCAAAGAAAACCTTCAAAAGATATCCATGCAATCAAGAGAATGGGACCTATGACTTTTGAATCCCATGGCAACATTAATAGTCAAGAGATGGATCCTAACATCAATAGGTGGTTGTACAAAGATCCCCCACCACCTGACAAACAACTTCTTGGCTACTTCAAGGATAAATATCCATAATCGCACAAATACACTACTAAGCAATGGAACTACCAAGGTGGTGGTCTAGGACCACAAGAAGGTAGAAGAAAAGACCTAATCATAGCATCCAAAAACCCACAACATCGGCGTCTTGGCTTTAATACCCCTCTCCTACATATACAAGGGCCCAATACCATAATTGGGGGCACCAACATGACTAGTGTTCCCCTCTTGAATAGCCAAGACAACCTCATAGAAATTGAAGACATCCCTAAAGAGAAAGAAATAAGATCCTATGATGACATCTTCAATGATGATACCCTCCTAGGGACTTCTGTCCTCCAACAACTCACCATCAATCTCATAGAACTTCCCCTCATTCACCCTCAACTCATAGACTAGGACCAACCAAGCATCACACACATCGATGAGTTCCAAAGCATTGAAGCACTCCTAGAGTTCATGGGGGCATCAAGCCCACAATCAGTTCAGGATTCAAAGTCAACTCACATCTATAAGCTTGACCCTAAAGGATACTTTGGGGAGAAGGCAAGCTTTAGCTGCAAAAGAGAAATAGAAAGAGTAAAACATGAGTCTTTATGTGAAAACCCTTCTGGGGCACATTCTGATTCCAAAATAGTAAAAATAAAGAGCGTATCTTCTAGTGAAAACTTGTCAATTCAAGCACTAGTAGATGAAGACTTACCTCTTCCTCCTATCTAGGATTATAGACCTGAGCAGTCACCTATCATCATAGAAGAAACCAAGCCAGTCAACTTGGGTATAGAGGAATGTCTGATGATCACCTACATTGCGGCCAATCTTTTAGAGGGTGAAGAAATGGCTTTGATTGCGCTCCTTAGAGAATCAATTATAAATTTTGCATGGTCATATGCACACATGCCTAGGCTTGATCCTAATGTTGTCATCCATCATCTAGCAGTGGATCCTAATGTCAAGCTAGTAAAATAGAAGTTGAGGAAAATGCATCCAAAAGTTGCCTTATTAGTCAAAGTAGAGCTTGAGAAACTCCTCCAAGCCAAGATTATCAGAGCTATAGATTATTCAGATTGGATCTCCAACATGGTGCTTGTCACAAAGCCTTTAGGTGACATCAAAATATGCACAAATTTTAGGGACTTGAACAAGGCATGTCCTAAAGATGATTTCCCACTACCAAATATAGACATGATTGTAGATCTTACAGCGGGTCATGAAATGTTGTCACTAATGGATGGCTTTTTAGGCTACAATTAGATTCATATAGCAGAAGCAAATCAACATAGGACAAAATTCACAACTCCATGAGGTACCTTCTATTATAACATGATGCCATTTGGGCTAAAGAATGCAGGAGCCACATATCAAAGAGCGATGCCAATGATCTTCCATGACATGATCCACAAGATCCTAGAGGACTATGTGGATGATATTCTTGAAAAATCAAAGACACGCCATGAACACCTTGACATTCTTGAGAGTGTGTTTGATCACCTACATCATTATGGGTTAAAACTCAATCCAAAGAAATATGTCTTTAGTGTTACATCTAGAAAGCTTCTAGGCTTTATAGTATCATGACGAGGCATAGAGATTGACCCTAAAAAGGTCAAAGCAATAACATAAATGCCTCCCCCAAGAACACTCAGATAGCTCAAAAGCCTACAAGGAAAGCTTCAATCAGTGCGTCAGTTCATTTCTTAGCTGGCAGACAAGTGCCAACCTTTCATGCATCTCTTATGCAAAGACACAAGCTTCAAATGGGATCCCATATGTTAGAGAAGCTTTGATAAGCTCAAGGAGTATCTAGCCAATTGTCCAATCCTAGTACCACCAGTTCCAGGATGCCCTCTCATACTCTATATCTTGGCAACTACTACAACACTGGGGGCACTCTTAGCTCAGCATGATGAGGAAAACAAAGAGAGATCCATGTACTATATTAGTCGAACTCTTGTCAGCTATGAGCTTAATTATTCACCCATGGAAAAAGAATGCCTTGCAGTAGTCTTTGCTATTCAAAAGCTTAGACATTATATGCTTAGTCACACAATCAGGCTCATTTCAAAAGTAGACCCCTCAAATATCTACTATCAAGGACAAATCTCACAGGCCGTATGGAAAAATGGGTCATGCTACTTAGTGAGTTTGACATCTAGTACATAGATTGGAAAGCAATCAAAGGGCAAGTCATTGTTGATCAGCTAGCAGAGGCACCACTGGTGGATGCTTATCCACTAATTATGGAATTCCCTAATGAACACTTATGTATGATCGAATAACAACCCTTGTGGAAGCTATGCTTTGATGGCTCCTACACATTACATGGATCAGGGGCAGGAATCCTATTTGTCACACCTCAAGGTGACTACATCCCAAAATCATTCAAGTTGGGATTCCCATGTACTAACAACATCGCATAATATGAGGTACTCATCTCAAGTCTCAAAATAGTCATTCAGTGGAATATCATAGAACTGCAAGTGTTTGGGGATTCATAGCTAATTATCAAACAAGTCCTTGATGAATATCAGACAAAGGATGACAAGTTGCTACCCTACAAAGAGCTGGTGGATAGACTGAAAGAGCATTTCCTGAATCTACAGTTCACATAGATCCCAAGGCTTTAGAACAAAGTAGCAGATGCAATGGCAACTATTGGATCCTTGTTAGAAATCTCATGCAACGCATCATAGTATGAATTCCTAGTTGAGCAGCTACACACACCAGCTTATGAGAACGGCGATGTAGAAATGGTGTGTGTCTTGGTTGGTCCTGAGTCCCTGTGGTACCATGACATCCATGCATATCTAAAGAATGGTATCATATCTCCCCATCTCACCAACAACCAATGCCAAAACCTTATTCGTAGAGCTTCCCACTACACTCTTGTAGCCAACACCCTTTATCATCGAGGGTATCACAATATTCTCTCTAGGTGTTTAGATTCACATGAGGCCATCCTGGCTTTACAAGAGGTCCACGCTAGAATTTGTAGTGCCCACATGAGTGGAATGGTTCTAGCTAAGCAGTTGCTTCGAGCTGGGTATTATTGGCCAACCATGGAACATGATGCTTGTGAGTTTGTCAGAAAATGTCTACCATGTCAGTAGCATGCAAATCTGATTCATGCACCAGCACAAGACTTGCAACCCATTGCACCACCTTGGCCATTTTCATGTTGGGGCTTTGACCTTGTCAGCTTAATCACTCCCCTTTCCTTAGATGGACACAAGTACATAATAACTGCCACAAAGTACTTCACCAAATGGGTTGAAGTGATTCTGCTCACCCTAACTATTGGCATCCAAATATCTAAGTTCATCCTTTACCACATCATTTGCCATTTTGGCATACCATCTACCATCTTCACAGACCATGGCACACCTTTTGAAAACTAGCATGAGGATGATCTGTGTGCCAGAATCCACATCCATCACCATTTCTCCAGTCCATATTTCCCTCAAGGAAATGGCCAAGCTGAGGCAACCAACAAAACTATCTTGAAAATCCTCAAGAAGGTTGTCAATGATTTTGGTCGTGACTAGCACCTCCAAATCAATCTCGTCCTTTGGGCCTACTGCTCTTCTTATCGCACTCCCATAGGCACCACCCCATATTCCCTTGTATATGGTGCTGAAGCCATTTTGTCGATCGAGGTTGAGCTACCATCATTGCGAGTCTCCATAAAGAACTACACCACTGATGAAGACTATCATGTGGCCCATCTCACACAGCTAGACCTATTAGATTGAAAGAGACATCAAGCATATGATCACCTGGTTGCATACCAGAATTGACTCAAAAGAAGTTATAACAAGAAGGTCCATCCTAGATAGTTCCAAGTTGGTGACATGGTCCTCAAAGAAAATTAGAAAGTCCAAGCCAATCGAGAAAAGAAAGGCAAGTTTGAGCCTACTTGGCTGGGCCCCTATGTTGTCATAGCATGCTTTGGCTCTGGAGCTTATTAGTTATTTACACTAGGAGGTGAACCTTTGAATGATCCAATCAACATCATACATTTGAAGAGGTTCTATGCCTGAACCAGATCTAAATATTCAAAAAATCCATAAAAATTGGAAAAAGTAGAAAAAAAATGCAAAAAAAAAATGCAAAAAAAAGAAGAAAAAAAAGAAAAAACAAGCAAAAAGAAAGCAAAGAAAATAATCATCCAAAGGTGAAAACTTGGCAATTCAAGTGCCTTGGACAAGTATGTTGGTGAAAACCTAGCAAATAGGTGCCATACATAGTGGACCGAGTCATTATCCATCAAACTCCCATCCCCTCATCCCAACATCTCAGTCCTTTTTCTACCATCCCCATCCACCATCCCCCAGCATTCCTCTTTTCATAATCCTCAAGCAAAACTACAATCCATACCCTACACATATCTTGTACTTTATCTTGTATATCCTGTATAGCACCGTCCTTCCTATATATCCTGTATAAGAAAGATCTTCCTATCCCCCATCCTAAGCTTTTGTACATATCCGTTGTATATCTTTTCCTATCCATTGTACATATCCTCACATCTTGTTGTACATAGTCCTTGTTAGTCCCACAATAGCATTTGATCAGAACTCTTGTCCTACCCAGCCTCATACTTTAGCAACATCAATTGTCAACTATTCTTGATCACAATGATTATTCTATGACTTCATCATTTGCCAGCGTACAACAACACTCATTCTCTCATCAATCAGCAGGTCCTTGAGGATGTATCCTTCCTCCTGTCAAACCTAATCTTTCACCCATCACACCAAGTCCGTGTCGATGTGTCCTTCCACATGTTCAGACCAGTCTTCCCACCATCACTCAATCAGTCCCATCAAATCTATCTCCTTGGCAAAGGATGTCTTTTTGGAGTTCTTATTTTAGTCTTGGATTTTCTCCTTTGGATTTTATTAATCTTTTACGGCTTCTTGTTGTTATCTACTCAAAGTCACCACGATCCTTTATATTATGGTGCACTATGAATGAGGACAATCTAGGGCAAGGTATTTTGATCTTTTGATTCTTCCTGTGAGTCAGTCAGATGTGACCCTTGCATGGTTCACATGTGATCTTCTGGGTTACATGGTGCACTTGGGAAATGTCATTTGCTTGTGGTTTCTTCAGCATCATTTTTACCATGCCTCCTTTTTAGGATCATGTGTGATGGTGGGGCAACCCTATGTGTCTTTTTAGTGTCAGTCCTATGCAATGCTAGTGACAAGGCCTCATGATCCCAGTATCCTTGGCAGGTCTCTAGTATTACTATATTAAACTAGGTTGTGCTCTCCACATTTGCGCTTGGAGCTCCCGAAATCCCCTGCAGTCTGCACCATATAGATTAATCTTGCATCTTTTCATCTAGCTGCATTCTGCATTTTGCATTCCATCTCATCTTGCATTCACCCATCTTTTCTCTTGGAAGCTTGGTTATTTATCTCCCCTTCTTCATAGGTCCTTCCTTCTTTGTTTCTTTTCGAGAAAATTTCACAATATTTACTCCTTGCGTTATTTTCTTGAGGGGGCACAACCCCATACTCCTCCAAATTCTAGCCTTGGGCATCTTATTTTCTTGTCTTTGACACCAAGCCACTTGCAGCATCACATCAAAGAGGGGAAAAATGTAGACACCTAAAAATCTTTTAGAAAATAAAGTATTTTTATTTTCTGAAAAACCCCTAATGAGATCATCATTTGTTAATTAATTATTTAATTAATTAATTAATTAATTTTTATGTCATTAAATCCCTTTACCTTAATTAAAAATATTTAATTAAGGAATCCCTCCCAAAAATGTTTAAATCTTATTTAAACATCATTCCCCTATTTATTAATTATTTAATTAATAAATTGACCAAAAATCCCAAAATAAATAATTTATTTATTTTTTGCCCAAAACCTTGCCAAATTTCTAAAAACCACTAACCTCTTCCAGAATCTTCTAATCCCTCTTTAATTTCAATTAAACGCTAATCCCATCATTTCCTAACCCTAATCCCAACTCAAAATATTTAATTAAGATTAAATATTAATCCTCAATCCCTAAATTACCCTAGGAAAACTCTAGACTCTTCTAGAACTTTCCTAATCCTTCCCTAAACCCATTTAGGGGAAATTACCTACTTTCCCTAAGCTAATCTAAGTCTCCTTTGACTCCTAGTCAAACCCTAACCCTAATGAGCCTCAAAATTCATTAAAGCCTTTAAGATAAATAAATCTTTATTTATTTCCTAAATTCCTATTATCCGTAGAAAAGCCTAGACTCTTCTAGAAAGTCTTCATCCTTATCCCCTTTGACTCAAACCCTAACCTTACCCCAAACCCTAACCTATCCTCCTAACCCAACCCCTTAGGAAATCCTATAAATACCCTCATTTCTAAGAGCAATCCATCCAATTTCTTTTCAAGTAATAGTAATCTTATAATGCCATTTTCATGTTAGATCATAGCTTAAAATCAACTAATTGTTAGATTTCATTGTTTTCTTCAAGCTTTTTTAGCACATCACAGCTTAGCCATAATGGATTAACTTAGTTTCATTATTGTTTATGCATCATCCTCACACTTCATTTTGGATTAAAATCAATCTAGTTTAATCATTTTTGTTTCTTAAATCTCCATTAAAGCATTCTTGAGTTCTTGAGGCCTTAGGGGCAATTTTGGGTGTTCTACCCAATATTGTGCCATTTTTGGGGTTTTCATGAATCTCAATCCATCTTAGTATGCATTAGAATATGTGCCAAGTGCTTAGAGAGCACACCCACATCCCCTAAGTAAGAGAAAATCAAACAGTGCTTGGGTGCACCTGTTTAAGCTCTATCTGAGGTGGCTTAGCTTAGATGTTTTTGTTTTTGAATTGATATAATGTTAGATTAAAACCTAATGTTTGCTTCTCTTAGCCTTTCAAAACAGATACAGATAGCCTAGTCTACAAATTGTACTCTTGATTTTGATTTCTATTGGCATAACATTTATAGAAAACAAAACCACATTTATTTTTACTTGAGTTCTCCTAAATCTTGTGGTGTATTGTATCTTATTCATTCTAATGTGTTTTATCCTATAGATGTTCCTTCTATTTGAAAGTCCACATATTATGTTTTATTTATTGATGATTACAAAAAAAGGACATGGGTATATTTTATAGAGTAAATATGATATTTTTAATTAATTTAAAGAATTTAAATCATTAGTTTAATTGTAGTCTAGAAGGAAAATAAAATGTTTGAGGAGTGATACTCATGGTGAATTTTTCTCTAACAATTTCAATAGATTTTTAAATATTGTGGCAATCATAGGAAAAAGATAACTCTATAGAAGATTGGAGTTTAAAAAAGGATGAAAATGACATTGATGGAGAAGGCTAGGAGTATGATGAGTGGTTTTGGCCTATAACCAAGGTTTTGGGATAAAGAAATTGTCACTTCTTGCTACCAATGATAAAGTCTCCTACATCATCATGTGTTGATAAAATGTCTATAGAAGCATGGTATGGTCATAAGCTTTCAGTGAGACATATCAAAGTTTTTGGTTGTGAGGTATATGCTTATGTGCTAAAGGAGAAGCGAATAAAGTTGGAAAAAAATGTTGTAAAGTGTATCTTTATCAATTACACTCATGGTGTGAAAGGAAACAAGATTTGAAATCCTTAATCACATAAGGTAATACATAATAAAAGTGTTATTTTTTGAGAAATGAATCATCATTTTATTGTATTCTAGCCTAAAAAGACTAAAACTAAAGATGTGATTCAACTACCTTATGTCTAATAAATTTGAATCAAGGCCCTTAGATAAACAAGAAGTTTAGGAAAGCTCATATAGCTCTGAATCTTTAGAAGGTGAGGAAGAACCTCCAACTCATCTTGTTTGAAGGTCTACAAAAAAGAGATATTCACCTAAAAGGTATTCTCCTAATGATTGGAGATATATGTTTTCTTTAAATACTATCATTGATGAACCTAGGTTCATGGAAGAGGTATTAGGTATGAATGATGTAGAATTATATAAAATTATTATAGATGAACAAATGGAATCTTTTCAAAAGAATGGTATATGGAAGCTTGTACCATTTTATAAAGGATGAAAAATTATTGGTTGCAAATGGGTGTTCAAGATTTTTTTTTGGCTTAGATAGAACTGTTGAGAAGTGTAAAGAAAGATTGGTTGAGAAAGACTACTCTCAAGTTGAGGGTGTTGATTATGGTGATATATTATCTTATGTTGCATGCTAGTGCTTAAGATTGTAGATGATCAATACCAATTAGAAAACTCTGATACTTAACTCTTGTGATCCCAATAGATACACCTATCAATACTAAACACTAAGGTGTTAAGGATTTAGATCCTTCTTCACTTTGAGCTTCAGGCTTAGGCAGGTGTACCTATTTAATTTAATTCTTCAAAGAATCACACAAATCATCTGCATACTTGACACATCTAAGAATGTTTGTTTTATTTAACAAAAATTAAGATAAATTATTATTTTATTTGGGTGATGGTGAGAATTGTAATTAAGTAATGACCAGTGCCAAATCCTAGGGCATCAGAGTCAAAAAAACATACATCTATAGGAAATATCTCAAATCAAATAATCCAAAAACCCAAATAAAATGCCTTACAAATTACCCTTTCATTGAAGTACACTGTCATCAGATTCTTGCACAAATTATGAATTTCTTAAGACCTCCCTTAAGATTTACCCTTCCCTTGAAAGAAACTTAAGATTAACCCCACTATCTACCTTGTAGATGATGTATTAAAAATGCCTAACATATTCAATACATAAAGAAATCTAAATTCATACTTGAAGACAAACAAATATATACAAGGAATTTTAGTATATTTTCATTGATAAATCTTCTATATCAATACATTTAGAGACTAAGATTCTTAGAATCAAAATGCTAATGCAAAAACTCTCCTTACAATAAGTATTTCACCACCACCTTACAACATAGAAAAATAACTATATATACACTAGCCATCTTGGAATCCTCAGGAAAAGGATGCAACAATCTTTGGATGGCTAGCATAGTGACTTGCACTAGAATACAAAATACATTTCAAAATGAATAGAAAAAGGGAAAATTGATGCCAGAATTCTATTTCTACTCATAGTGAACTTCTCAAATGGTACCTTTGTCTCTAGATATTCAAAGTAACTGTTGAAAGTTGTTCTGTGAATGATGAACACCTACCAGCTAACATACATCATCCTCTTCATGATAGTTACCCTCCCTGTGCTCAAGGATTAGGTGCCATGTTGTAGTTCACTCTTCTTCCATTGCCTCTATGTTAATAGTAGCTAAATTCTTCTTTTTTGGTTTGGTGCTTTTTTCCCATGCTTCAACCTCTTCCTCTATAGGCTAGGTGTACACCTTTAAACTCTACAACAACTTGACCTATTTGTCCCATCTGGAATCAGTAATGGCCTTAGTGTCAACAATAAATCTGGTGCATTTATTTTCAACTTTAAAAATGTCATCCAGAATACTATTAAACCTGTCCATGTCTAAAGAGCCATCATCATTTAGGAAGGCCTCTTGCCTAGTCATTAATTGATTCACACTTGATTTTGACTCCTCAACTTCTATGATGTTACCATCATCTTTGTAAATTGGAGGGAGGTATTTTCTAAAGTTTGGGCCAAACATATCCATTTTAGCCCTTACTTGATTGGCCTTTCCCTTGAAGAATCCCCAAGTTGTACCAATAAGTTCTATCTTCTCTCCTAGTTCTGCAACTGACTCCAGAATATCTTACCTATGTGGCTACAATAATTCAAGCTTTTCAAAGAGGGCCCCTCTAGTAGACCATATGTTTAACAGTGGCTCTAAAGTAGCCATGGCATCTTTGATATTTTTGTTTAGCTTTTGCAACCCAAGGTATGAATTGTGGACCGAGTCCATCTTCCCTTTTATTACCTCTAATTTATGTTGCGTGATGTCAGAGAGGGCCTTGAGGGATATATCCAACTTGTTTTTCTCTGATTCATCTGCTGCCTCATTAGGAACTTCTACAACTAATTGCATTGCAACTTTAATTTGTAGGACTGGAGGAGGAGCTACTTTTGATGCTTCTTCAAGCTTAAATTTTATTTCCTCAATCTCATTCTCTAGGAATTTGATTTTCATCAATCCCTTTTCTCTATCCTTTTCTTAACCAATGGCATCATCAAACAATTTGCCATACCTATTGGATAGTTGAGTAGTTTTAGCCTCATTTAGGTGGAAAAATGTGTCACTACTTTTGACACTTCAAGATCACTATTAATCTGAATAGTTTAGATGATCTCGTTCCCTTCCATCTTTTCTTCTATACTAACTAGGGAGGGCTTTTGGGTCCTTGGAGCAAGAGACCACATTGTTAAGGCTTGAGACTTAGGGTCATATCCACATCCCCTTATCATGTCACCAATTTGGGCCTCATAAGAAATACTTCCCTTAGGTTTCTTTATGATCTGATCTATAATGAAAGCTAATGTTAAATCCCATCTTGGCACCAAGATCATTCTACTAGACATAAATAGTCTCCTAGCTTCTTCAACAGTGATGGTCTCTGACTCAAGGTCATATGCAGCTAAGGATTTCAAAGCTTCATCATTAGGATCAACACCTTCAGTGACTATTTTTTCTATCTCCTGCTGCTTCTTCCATATTAAGAAATTCTTGAATTCCTCACTTTTGATGAATTGATCATCATTGAGTAATTCCTCTTGGTACATTTCTCACTCATATTTGCATAGAAGAAGGGGAAATTACACTTCTTCTTGTGTGGCCACCTTCTTTCCTTCTCTGATGTTTTTCCTCATATGATGATGGTATGACCTATCGCCATGTACTAGGGATGCAACCCTATCAACTTCCTTCTTTTGTTTCTTTCCTTTTGAAGGCTCTCCTTCCTCAATTCTCTATTTCTTTTAAGGTGGTTCTAAAACATCCTCTGCCTCAGGGGCATCCTAGTCAAGATCAATAAAAAGAGGCTCATTGATTTGGGGTGGGCTATCTCCTTCCTATGAGCCCTCACTGTATTCTTCATAATATGAAGAAGAATAATCCTTTTTTACTTCCACATTCTCTTCAAGTTGGTCTTCTAGCTGGTTGGACAAGGTGTCATACATTGCTATCATTCTATCAATTCTTGTTAAATATGGGAGGTCTAGGAAAATTGTCCAAAGACAATTCTAGCCTTTCTGATTTGAGCTTCCAAATTCAACAAGTCATAAATTTTCTTAAGAGATCTTTCAATCTCATCTTCATCTAACATGTTTCTTGTTACATCTTCATCATCACATCCCTCATGATCTTTGATAGCACCAATGTGGGGGATGAGCATCTTCTTGGCATTCTTAATGAAATCCTTAGAGTCCACATACATGTATACACTAGAAGCCATCTTGAAGTTATTCAACCATGTACTAAGATGTGCTAATGCTCTTTTACCAATCAGAAAACTTGATAGTTTGAACCATCAAGGAGTGAAGGTTCCCTTTCTATGTGGTTCCAGGTGCTCTTTATCTATCCAAATTAGTTACCATATAAATTCTAATTGGGAAATTATTGGTGGCACATATTTTGGGAGTATATGTGGGGGTTGTGGGCATCCATAGACTCTAATCAAAGTGCATTTCTTGCCTAAGTAGAAGTCAGCCCTGGTATGACCCATTTGTCACTTGTCAACATATTCTTTAGGCCTAAGAAGCCTTAGCACCCTAACTGGTAACCTTGTTACATTTGTTCCCAAAATGTTCAAAATTGGCAAGACTATCTAATTTTGAAATGCACATAAATTATTTTCATTTGAGGTGTAGTTCCACACCCTCAACCAAAGCTGTACTGGATTTTTCTCTCCATCCTTCATTGTCCTTGGTCTCAACATATGTACATCCAAACTGTAAACATTGTAATATAGAATCATATGCATTAAGAGACGATAGTGCATGAATTTTTATGGCCTCTTATCTTCTTTGATCATTACCAAACACTCATATATTCTATCAATTACATATTAAATGTAATCATAGTCTATGTTGGCATGTGAATTCTAAATGTCCAGGATCATCATCAGTATATTTGCTAACATCCTTTCTGCATCTCCATCTATCCTAAAACTTGACATAGCCCATACGATAGATACTTCATATAAAAATGGAGGGATTTATACTCATAGGGAGATTTCATGTGTGCAGGGAGAGAGGCAACATATTTGCCAATTCTAGGCATATTCTAGGCAACCTGGGTTTTCACAAGCTTGGTTTATCTTGCATACTTTTCTTTTTCTTTCTTCAGGTCAATCTCTGTGGAAGATGCGGAATATATACTAAAAGATTTCATGAAGGATCCCCTATCAAGAATTACTAAGGCTGATTGTTCACTTTTTTTGATACTTTTTGACACAGTATCATAAACCATGGCTAACTCATGAATACAGTCAACATTTGATGCCAGATCATCTTGGGTCCTTAGCAATCCTATGTCACCAAAAATAGTTTGAGTTTGTTTGTGTTGCTTGGTTCCTAATTTGACCAAGTTGGTTCAATGTTGCTCGGTTCCTTTATTTACTAGTGTTGGTTGGTTATCTCTCCAGTGCTCAGTGAATTTCCCTCGTGCTCAGTGATTCTTGTCTAGTGCTCAGTTTCCTTTGTTTTGGATTTCTTTTGAGGTTGACTTGTGCATTTAATTTGGGTCATGGATTTAATGTTGGTATCCATCATTGGGAAATGTGTGGACCTAGATCTAGTCATTCCTTTTGTTGATTGTGGATCTAAAGGTTGAATTGATTCGGTAGCCTATTGTATAAATTTAGTTGTTTGGTTTAATTTTAGGGAGTAAGTTTTGGTAGAAGATAGAAGATAGAAGATTAGAGATTATCTATAGATCCTTACATGTTGGAGGACTTCTGTACTTGATTGTAATATCTGGATGAAACTGGGAAGGCCTTATAGCCTGGCATGTATGAATCAATTTGAAGATAATATATGAAAGATCTGCATTATCTCTCTCTCTCTCACTGTTATATGTTGTTTCTTCCATGTGTTGTTGAGCAAGGTAGATCAGGTTAGGGTGTGCCATTTTTGGCCTCTCCTGTCCCCTCTTGCATCAGGTGGTATTAGAGTGAGGTTAGATCCAGATCTAGGTTTGTGAATCTAGATTTGAAGGTTCCTTCTTGTGAATCCCTAGTTGAATTATTGTGGGGTGGTGGATTGTGAGCTGACCTGTAATTGCAGAATGTTTTCAAGATGGTTTGTGGGAGGAAAGATGTAGATCTAGGATTGGCAGACATGTTGAGCCAACTTGCTGCTAGATTAGAAGCTATTGAAACAACCCAGAGAAGAGGAAGACATCTTGAAGATGTTAGTGATGATGAAATTGAGGTAGAACAAGGTGATGTAGAACCTTCACCTATGATGGATCAGGGTGAGGAAAGATTCTTGAAGGCTTTGACAAGTCTGAAGTCTACACCACACTTCAATCTTCCTAAGTATGGTGGAAAGTTGGATTCTAATGAATTGGTGGATTGGATCACTAAGATGGAAAATTATTTTGAGTATGAAAATGTACCTGAGAAAAAGAAGGTGAAAATTGCAATCACAAAGTTGAAAAGTCATGCATCCTTATGGTGGGAACATCTGCAGCTAGATAGAAAGAGGAAAGGAAAAGAAAAAATCAAGGTATGGAGTAAAATGGTGAATAAATTGAAAGGAAAGTTCTTAACTTGTGATTATCAAATTAACCTAGTTAGGCGAATGCAAAGTTTAACATAGAAAGATAGCTCGGTAAAGGAATATATTGAGGAATTCTATAGATTAGATATCAGATCTGGACATGATGAAGATGATGTGGAAAGAATTGCTAGATGCCTGAATGGTTTGAGAGTTTCTATCCAAGAAGAAATCAGTTTGGTCAAATTGGAGAACATTGAAGAGTCTTATAAATTTGCATTGAAAGATGAGAAGAAATTGAATAAGAGACATGAGATAAGACAAAAGAGGTAGAGGTGGTAGATTACCTAGATGAAGAGGTGGATCCCATGGTGAAAATAGTAGATCTGAACCAGAAAAGACAACTCTAGATAAAGGCAAGACCGAGAGGAAAGGTGAAAGTTCATCTAGAGGTAGAGGTAGTAACTACCGAGGTGGTTATAATAGAGGTGGTTTTTGAGGAACTTGTTACAATTGTGGAGAAGAAGGACATAGATCATTTGAGTGTACACATTCAAGTAAGAAGGTCAGTAATAGTAGAAATGCTTTGGTGCAAGAAGAGTCACCGAATGAACTAGAGGAGGAAAATAACTTGATGGTAAGAAGAGCACTTTGGAATGAAGGTAAAAAGGAAGATCCGGTAAGGAAAAGTTTGTTCAAAACCAGATGTAGAGTTTCTGACAAAGTTTGGAAAGTAATAATTGACAGTGGTAGCTTAGAGAATCTGGCATCTGAGGAGATGGTCACAAAATTACAGTTGAAAAGGTTGGAACATCCGAAGCCCTATCAAATTTCATGGATAAAAGATGAGCATACACTCTTGGTAAGTGAACAATGTTATGTGAATTTGAAAATTGGAAAGTACTATGATAAGGTGTTATGTGATATCATGCCTATGGATTGTTGTCATATTTTGTTGGGTAGACCTTGGCAATATGATAGACATGCTATATATGATGGGAGACTGCATAAGTATACTATTTGGGCTAATGGGAAAAGAAAAATCTTGTTACCTTTGATTGAAGAACCTATTAGTAATGTTTTCACATTTGTGAAAGTTTTCTTGATGGAAGGAAGGAAGTTTGTTAAGGATTTAAAGAGAAATGATGTATGTTTTATTGTGATTCCTAACAAACTAAGTAAGAAAATAGAGGATAATGTCCCTGAAGAGATTGATAAGTTACTCACCGAGTATAGTGAAATTATTTTTGATAATGTACCTAATGGTTTTCCATCGAAGAGAAGCATTGATCATTGCATGGATCTTATCCTTGGAGCTAGTTTACCGAACAAGGCACCTCATCGGTTAACACCTACTAAGAATCAGGAATTGAACTGATAGATTCAAGAATTGTTGCAGAAAGGTTTGATTAGAGAAATTTTGAGTCCTTGTACAATACCTATAGTATTGGCACCTAGGAAGAAATGAGAATGGTGAATGTGTACTGATTCCAGAGAAATCAATAAGATAATAGTGAAGTATAGGTTTCCTATACCAAGAATGGATGATATAATGGATAGTTTTATTGGAGAAAATTATTTTACTAAAATCGATTTAAAAAGTGGGTATCATCAGATCAGAATTAGAGAAGGTGATGAATGAAATACTGCTTTCAAGACAAAAGAAGGTTTGTATGAGTGGTTGGTTATGCCTTTTGGTTTAACTAATGCACCGAGTACTTTTATGAGGTTGATGAATGAATTTTTGAAGAAATTCTTGGGTAAGTGATCAGGATTAAAGTGGGAAAATACTGAAATCTAATTTTTCCAAAATTTCATATGTTTTAGTAAATTGCAATTTTGAGGGTCTTCGATGCATTTATGGGAAAATATGCTACATGATGGGACATCAATGTTTCTGAAATTTGGTTCAAGATTATTTGAATACCTTTCCAACGCATCAAACGGTTTGTAATTTGGAGCTAGGATGAGAAAGTTATGCCTTCTCCAAGTGGACCTAAATTTTATATTTAGTTTTTTGATAAATTTTGATAGTTTTAATAGTTTAATTGTAATAAACATTATGATGACTCTTCATTTCAATTCCAAGGGATTTATGTGACCCTTGGGATCCATCTGACTTGTATAAACTCCAATTTTGAATAGAATGGAGACAATTTTTGGTTTGCAATCTTGTTGTTCTCAATTTTCATGTTGAATTCTACAATACTATAGGTATCACACTAGGTATTGTAATCTAGTTTTCATAAATTAGATTAGTGGTATCAGAGTGGGAACGCTCCTTTATGCCAATTTACACAAGGTCTTCCTACTAAAGATTAGGATTGGATACACAAGATTTGTCAAAATAGCCACCTTTGAGACGCACACGATTGAAGATGTCAGACGATGATGTTAAGAAGTTGGTCGAGGAAGCTTTAAATAAGCAATGAGAGGAGATGATGAGTCAATTTTCACACTTCCTACAGAAGAAAAAATCCACTGAATCTGAAACATCATTTCATGGAAATACCCCTTTCAAAGTGCAGGTCAATTTTTACATCCCGAATTTTGAAGGAAAGGTCATTTCTGAAGTTGTTGATAACTGGTTATCAAAGTTGGATAGGTACTTTTTTGTAAATAATTTCTCAGATGCTGAAAAGATAACATTTGCTCTCCTCAAAGTTGAAACCCATGTGAAATTAGCATGGCAAACCAAAGTAGAAAATAAAGAACAAGAATCAGTTGATGAAGATGGTTTTATACTATCTCTTGATAAGAAGCCCACATGGGGAGAATTTGTGGAATACATAAAAGAAGCTTACCTCCCGGAGGATGTATATGAACAAAAATACATAGAATGGAAACTTCTTCGACAAAAGAGGGATCAGTCTGTGCAAGATTACACCAATACATTCCATTCACTTTTAGCAAAACTTGGTATTAATGATTTAGAGAAGCATCAAATTTTGAAATATTGGAGTGGACTTCATAGGTATATTCAAACAAAGATGGAATTTTTAAATATTGAGACATTGGCAACTGCCTATAAATATGCTACAAAAATTGAAGAAAAATCCAAGCAAAAAGGGAAGAGGGACTACTTTGCAAACAACAAGCCAAGGGTTGAAGGTGGCAATAAATTTGCAGGAAAATTGGTGACCAAGGAACTTCATTCAAATTCACCCAAGAACACATGGTGGTCTACTAAAAAGATAGACACAGGCATGTGGTGTGAGATGCATAAGTCCCCAACCCATAATACAAAGGATTGTCGAAGTATTAAAAATTTGATGATAGAAATACGAGGAGAGGAAGCTGAACCTGAATCATCACCAATAGATAATTCTAAGAAAGAGGATAATGATTCCATCATAGAAGCAAACCCATATGCCGTAGTTGGAACTGCTAAAGTATTGCCCCATGAAGATGAAGAGAGACTTTTTCATTCACAGATGTGGGTTGATGGAAAGCCTTTGCATTTTATTGTTGACAGTGGGAGTCAAAATAATTTGATCTCTAGGGAGACAGTCAAAAGATTAAATCTGAAAGTGACAAGACACCCACAACCATACTCTATGGGATGGGTAAATGAGGGACAAGATATTCAAATAAATCAACAATGTCATTTGCCATATTCAATCAAGCCTTTCAAGGATGAAGTGATATGTGATGTAGCACCATTGGATGTATGTGATGTCTTGCTAGGGCAGCCATACATGTATCAGAGGCATGGGGTGTATGAGTCTAGGCCACGTAGTGTTACAATCAAGCTTGGTGGGAAGAGGTATCAAATACCAGAGGCATGTCCAACACAAACTGCTTCTTTAATTAGTGCTAAACAATGTAAACACTTGATTTCTCAAACTAGAGCTTTTGTTGTACTCATGATTCACCTTGAACAAACAAACTCAGTTGTTCTTAATACACATGCTAAGGTAATAGAGAATCAACAAAATCAGATGGATAAAATTTTGAAAGAATATCACAGTGTGTTTACACCACCAGTGGGAGTATCAACACACTGTCAAGTCAAGCACTCATTGATTTAATCCTAGGCACACCGCTACCACATGAGCAAATATATAGGAGGTCAGTTTTGGAAAATGATGAGATTAAGAGACAAATTTAGGAGTTGATTCAGAAAGGACACATTGGTCCAAGTGCTTCACCTTGTGGAAGTCCAATTGTCCTTGCTAAAAAGAAAGATGGGACATGTAGGCTTTGTATTGATTATAGAGCATTAAACAAAATCTCTGTTAAAAATAGATATCCAATCCCTCAAATTGATGATTTGTTGGACCAACTTAGGGGGGCTAAATTCTTTACAAAAGTTGACTTGAATTTTGGATACCACCAAGTACCAATTGATCCAGTAGATGTGTGGAAGACTGCATTTAAATCTAAGGAAGGTTTGTTTGAATGGTTGGTCATGCCTTTTGGCCTAACAAATGCCCCAGCCACATTTATGATATTGATGAATGATGTGCTTAGACCATTCATTGATTCTTTTGTAGTTGTTTATTTGGATGACATACTCATCTTTAGCAGGACTTGGTCTAAGTATTTACAGCATGTTGAACAAGTTCTTTCAACTCTGCAAAAATAGAAACTTTATGCCAACATTGAGAAGTGTTCTTTTGGTATGCAGAGTATTCAATACTTAGGGTATATCATTGACACTGAGGGTGTTCATGTTGATTCAGAAAAGATTCAAATAATCCAAGATTGGCCATCCCCTAAAAATTTCACAGAGCTTTGCAACTTCTTGGGCTTAGCCAACTTCTATCATAGATTTGTGTTTGGTTTCTCACACATCTCATGGCCTCTTAATCAATCACTAAGGGGTGGAGCACAAGTAAAATTTCATTGGACAGAGGCAAAGCAACAAGCATTTGAGGAGTTAAAGAAAAGACTATGTTCCGCACTAGTATTGGTCCTTCTAGATCTACAACAAGCATTTGAGATAGAAACAGATCCATTAGATTATGCTCTTGGTGTGGTACTCACACAACATGGGCATCCTGTTGCCTATCACAGTGAAACTTTTTCTGATACAGTACGTAGGTATCCCACCTATGATAAGGAGTTGTATGCCATTGTTTAGGCTTACAAACAATGGAAACACTATATACTAGGAAAGGAAACTGTTATACATATAGACCATAAACCACTCCAATTCTTGCAAACACAAGGGAAGCTACAAAATGATAGACATCAACAGTGGTCAGCCTATTTACAAAAATTTCACCTCAACATTCATCATAAAAAAGGAAGTAGTAACAAGGTGGAAAATTGTTTGAGTAGGCCTCCAATTGCAGATTTGACAATAGTGTTGGATTCATGTGGTCATCAATCATCCACTTGGGAACAACTATATAGTACTGACCCTGATTTTGCTAACATCTATAGTAATTTGGTAGAAGGAAAATCTGTCTCTGATTTTCACTTGCAGAATGGGTTTCTTTGCCATAATGGTCACATATGTGTACCCACCGAAGAATGGAAGAAAATGATATGGGAAGCTCACTATAGTCATGTTGTAGGACATTTTGGTATTGGTAAGACTACTGCTATCCTTTAAAAGTATTTCTATTGGCCAAAAATGAAGTAGGATATCATTTCACATATACAAGCTTGTGCAGCCTGTGCAATTGCAAAGCCAGCAAACCGTAAGTTGGGTCTATAATTACCATTACCTATTCTAGATAAGCCATGTTAGTTTGTTTCAATGGATTTTATGTTTGGGCTTCCAACTACTAGGCGGGGGCATGATTGTGTATATGTTGTGGTAGATAGGTTTTCTAAAATGGCTATCATGGTGGCATGTAAAAAGATGATTTCTGTAGAAGATACTGCCAAGCTATTTTTTGAACATTTGTGGGTTCATTTTGGTTTTCCAAAAACCATTATTTCTGATAGGGATAGCAGGTTCATTAGCAAATTTTGGTCTGCACTATGGGCTAAAATGGACACGAAATTGACAAAGTCCACAACATTCCATCCCCAAACAGATGGGAAGATAGAAGTGGTGAATCAAATGATTATTCATATTTTACGGATGTATCATTCAAAACATCCTCACACATGGGATGAAAGCTTACCCTATGTGAAACATAGCTACAATCGTGCACTCCATAGTACTACAGGGCACAGTCCATTTGAGGTTTCTCTTGGGTACTAGCCATTGGCACCTATGGATGTAGCAATACCATCTCTACACTCTAGTAGTCCATTGAATGGTGACAAGGAAGTAGATAAAGTAGAAAAATTATTGATAACATTAGACACCTACAAAAAAAGGTTCATGAGATATTGGAGCAGAGTAATCAGAAGTATAAGGAAAGACATGATAAACATAGAACTCCTCATCAGTTTTAGGTTGGTGACAAGGTATGGTTACATCTTTAGAAAGAGCGCCTGCATGGACTAAATAGGAAGCTTCACCCTCTTCATTATGGACCATACACTATTGTGAAACAAGTTGGTGAGAATGCTTTTGAACTTAATTTGCCATCCTTTTTGGGACTGCATCCAGTTTTCAATGTGGAATTGTTGAGACCCTATTTTCCTCCTTTATTGGATATCTCCCAAGCTACTGAACACATTCAAGCTATAGAGTTAAATCTCTCTACTACTACTCTAGTCCAGTGTGACCATGTTACTGAAGCCATTTTAAAGACTTTGAGAAATCAGAACATTCCTTTGTATCAGGTGGTTCGAGCTGGTCAACATTCTCATCAAGGCAAGTGGTTTACTAAGGAACAAATTGAAGAACAATTTCCTCATCTGTTGTAGTAGATTAGTGCAATGGGGCCCATTGCCTCTTAAGGGGGGAGGAATGATCAGGATTAAAGTGGGAAAATACTGAAATCTAATTTTTCCAAAATTTCATATGTTTTAGTAAATTGCAATTTTGAGGGTCTTCGGTGCATTTTTGGGCAAATATGCTGTGTCGAAATGTGATGGACCATCATTTCCAAAATTTGGTTCAAGATTATTTGAATACCTTTCCAACGCATCAAATGGTTCGTAATTCAGAGCTAGGATGAGAAAGTTATGCCTTCTCCAAGTGGACCTAAATTTTATATTTAGTTTTTTGATAAATTTTGATAGTTTTAATAGTTTAATTGTAATAAACATTATGATGACTCTTCATTTCAATTCCAAGGGATTTGTGTGACCCTTGGGATCCATCTGAATTGTATAAACTCCAATTTTGAATAGAATGGAGACAATTTTTGGTTTGCAATCTTGTTGTTCTCAATTTTTGTGTTGAATTCTACAATACTGCAGGTATCACACCAGGTATTGTAATCTGGTTTTCATAAATCAGATCAGTAAGTTTTTGATTGTATATATTGATTATATTATGATATTCAGTAAGACCAGAGAAGAACATTTGTTGCATGTTAGACAAGTTTTGTAGAGATTGAAAGAAGAAAAGTTGCTGGTAAATCTAAAAAAGTGTTCATTCATGAAAGAGGAGATTGTGTATTTGGGATTTGTGATTTCAATTGATGGTTTGAAAATGGATCCTAAAAAGGTTGAAGCTATTTTGAATTGGCCTACACCTATGAATGCTAGTGAGGTAAGATCATTTCATGGTTTGGCAAGTTTTTACCAAAAGTTCATTAGGAATTTAAATTCAATTTGTATTGCTATGACTGAGACTATGAGAGGACACACAAGAGAATTCAAGTGGACACATGGAGTTGATAAAATTTTTGAGACTCTAAAGCAGAAGGTTGCTAAATTGCCTATTTTGGCATTTCCTAATTTTAATAATTTATTTCAAGTGGAATGTGATGCAAGTGGAAGTGCAATTGGAGCTATGTTGAGTCAAGAAGGTAAACCTATTGCTTTCTATAGTGAAAAGTTGAATGATGCAAAAAGGAAATATTCTATGTATGATCAAGAATTCTATGCTATTGTTCAAGCCCTAAAGAAATGGAGACATTATTTGATACCGAGTGAATTTGTGTTGTATACCGATCATAAAGCTTTACAATATTTGGGTAGTCAGAGTAAGTTGAATCAAAGACATATGAAATGGGTTGAGTATTTGTAGAGTTATACATTTGTGATAAAGCATAAGAGTAGAGTCACTAACCGAGTTGCTTATGCATTGAGTAGAAGAAGATCTTTGATGATCGAGATGAAAATTGAAATTCTAGGCTTTGATGACATGAGAGATTCTTATGAATTTGATCCTGATTTTTCTGAGCCATGGAGAAAGTGCATGGAACCTATTCAAGATCAACAAAGTATTAAATAGGATGAATATTTTATGCAAGGAGGTATGTTGTTTAAAGCTATTTAGTTGTGTATACTAAGAGGAACAATGAGAACTAATTTGATAAAAGAGAAACATAGTAGTGGTTTGGCTAGACATTTTGGTGTTGATAAGACATTGAATTTTCTTAAGGAGAAATACTTTTGGCAATAGTTGTATAAAGATGTTTGGAAATTTGTGAAAAGTTGTGGAGTTTGTCAAGTTGCAAAAGGGGTTAGTCAGAATACTAGATTGTATACACCAATTGCTATACCTAAGAAACCTTGGATTGACATCAGTATGGATTTTGTTCTTGGCTTACCGAAGATAGTAAGAGGTAATGATTCTATATTTGTTGTTGTGGATAGAATTTATAAAATGGCACATTTTATACCATGTAGAAAGACATAAGATGCATTACATATAACATATCTTTTCTTTAAAGAAATTGTCAAATTGCATGGATTACCGAGGAGTATTATCTCTGACCGAGATACTAAATTTGTTGGATACTTTTGGAAGACTCTTTGGAGAAATTTGGGTACCGAATTGAAATATAGTTCTACATTTCACCCACAAACCAGTGGATAGACATAAGTTGTGAATAGAAGGTTGGGTAATCTTTTGAGATGTTTAGTTGGAGACACATCGAGTAATTGGGATTTTGTGTTGGCACAAGAAGAGTTTTGCATACAATAATTTAGTGAATAGGAGTATTGAAAAAATGCCTTTTGAGATTGTAAATGGCATACAATTGAGAGGTATATCAGATTTGAGAGACATTGATGATGAAAGAAAAAGAAGTGCTGAAGGAGTAAAATTTGCTAAGTACATGAAGACATTGCATGAAGATGTGAAGCTTAAATTGGAAAAGAGTAATCAGAAATACAAAGATAGAGCTGATAGATCAAGAAGACATAAGAATTTTGATGTTAGTGATGAAGTGACGATTCATCTGAAGAAAGGTAGATTTCCTGTTGGAACATATGGGAAGCTGAAGATGAAGAAGTTTGGACCTTGCAAGATTTTGAGAAAATTTGACAGTCGAAATGCATATGAAGTTGAGTTACCTGATGACATGGATATATCACCTATATTCAATATTGCTGATTTGTATGAGTTTCATGAACCTAAAGAAGACATGGGAGTACTGATGGATTATCCTAAGAAATAAAATGAAGAAGTTGAGCATATTTTGGAGCAAAGAATTGGAAGAAGTACAAGAGGAAAATAATATATGGAATATCTGGTAAAGTGGAAGAATAGACCGATTGAAGACAGTTCATGGATTTCACAATCTGAGTTAGATGTATCTTAGATCATACCTATTTAATGGTTCAAAGAATCATTCCAAATAACCCTAGGTGTCTAATGCAGGAGCATCTTGGGTTCTTGGCAATCCTGTGTCACTAAAAAAATTTGAGTTTTTTTGTGTTTCTCGATTCCTGCTTTGACCAAGTTGGTTCAGTGTTGCTCAGTTTCCTTTGTTCGTCAGTGTTGGTTGGTTATCTCTCTAGGGCTTGGTGAATTTACCTGGCACTCGGTGATGCTTGTCTGGCACTTGGTTTCCTTTCTTACCGAGTTATTTGTTTTGGATTTCTTTTGAGGCTGACTTGTACATTTAATTTGGGTCACAGATTTAATATTGGTATCCATCATTGGGAAGCATGTGGAACTAGATGTGGTCATTCCTTCCATTGATTGTGGATCTAAGGGCCAACTTGGTTTAGTAGCCTCTTGTATAAATGTAGTTGTTTGGTTAGAGTTTAGGGAGTCAGTTTTGGTAGAAGATAGAAGATAGAAGATTAGAGATTATCCATAGATCCTCACATGTTGGAGGACTTCTATACTTGATTGTAATATCTAGCTAAAAATGGGAAGGCCTTACAACCTAGCATGTATGAATCAATTTGAAGATAATATATAAAAGATCTGCATTCTCTCTCTCTCACTTTTGTATGTTGTTTCTTCTGTGTGTTGTTGAGAAAGGTGGATTAGGTTAGGGTGTGCAATTTTTGGCCCCTCTTGTCGCCTCTTGCATCAACATCTAAGAAGACATCAAGAAAAATTAGTTTGCCATACCTAGTGTCCATGCATTGCAAATGGGGATGGGTTTGAAATGGTTATTGTAAAAGTAGCTAAACAACATATAACTAAACAAGAAGGGGTAATTGGATCCCTACATTCTAACATATAATCCAGGAAGACTTCATCACTAACATTTTTATTCTGATTAGAACCTAGGAGAAATGTGACAAATTCATCTGAATAATTGGGTTTTTCTTTATCTTCACCTCCTTGTTCCTTTTCTTCCTCATTGGATGAGGCTTGGATTGACTCAGGTTGGCTCATCTCTACAATTTTGAATGACACTCAACTCTGCAAATTTTCTCTGCTCAAACACACACTGCAATAGCTGAAATTCTCAATTGTTCTCTGAAAAAATGATAAGTGTAAAGGTGTGAATGTGTTGTCTATATATTATTGATCAATGAATGTGTAAAGATTGCCAAGATTGCAACAAATCTATCCAAGTCACTTCAAAATTCACTCTTACATAACACCAAATTCAAATCATAGCTAGCCATAAGGTGAGATATTGACAGGTTTCATTTAAAATTTGGAAAGTATGCAAAATGAATGATTAGTGTGTAACTTCTTTAAATCCCTTGAAAATTGATAAAAACCCTCACTTAACATTTGATTAGCTAGTATTTGTACTTTTTCCATCTTGACAGAGTACCTTTCCATGTTAGAAAAACTCTTTTTCCTTTATTACCTATGAGAACTTAACCAAGCCCTATCTGGAGATTCAACGATTGAAGAATTCGCATGATTTCAAAATACTTTTCTAAACTATGGTTTAATCAAGAGATCAAGCGACTAAAGGAATTCTCTGAATCTCAAGAAACTTACCTTAACTATGGTTATCTTTCAAGAATGAGTGACTAAGGACTTCACACAATCTCATAACTGTTTACTTAACTCACATTTGATTGCAAGATCCAATGATTGAAGCAAAGTCTCCAAATCTCCAAATCTTAAACTTAACCTTAGTCCCATTGCAAGATTCAATGAACACTACAGCTCCAAATCTCTAAGTGATTTACTTAACTCAAACTTAATCTCAAGATTCAATAATAACTATGTTCTCACATTCTTTGAATATTTTTACTAATCCTGGTTATGTTATGAGATTCAACGAGCACCATTATCTCTGAATCGCTAGATAAATTCCTTAAATTTGGTTCAATCATGTGATTAAATGTGATTTGTTGATCTTTAAAATTATCCACAATTCTTGCTAAATCACCAAATGTTTTAAGACTTAACTATTTCATTACAAGAATATGAGAGAACCATTATCTTTTACTTTGTCACTGAATCACAAAATGCAAAGTCACTAACTACCAACTTTGTGAGATTAAGAGAATACCTTATTCGCTAGATCTTTGAATACTTCTCCTTAAGTGCTAACCATTTAGAGATCACACAATTGAACAAACAAACATCTTCTTATAACCTTGTCTCTAAATCACCAAATTTTTTATACTTAACCGTTGGAATTTGGAGATCATGAGAAAAACCTTTTCACTGGTTCGCTAAATGTTTACTTACTAACCATCAGAATCAAGTGATCATGAGATAATTGCTCTTCTGAATCTCTAGATCCATTACTAACTACATAGTCAATTATGAGATATAATGACAACCATTGATCAAGATTTGAATCAATGGACTACATTGAATCACTGGATATCTTAAGGTCTAATCATTTCATTACAAGAATGGGAGAATACCGCTGCACTTGATCACTGAATGTTTGATGGAAACCACCAAGAATTATGAGAATTGGAGAACACACTATCACTGAATCACCAAATGGGTTCACTAACATCTAATTATTTGGAGATTGCATGACAACATAAAATAAGTTAAAAGCTTCACTATGTCGCTCATTCTCTAAATTCAACAAGACTTAACACTTTTATTATAAGATTTTACGACTGAAAAAGAGTAAAGAATAACCATGTGCATATATGAAAGCTTAAGTGTCTGTAAAGTAAGATGAGAACATAAGGACTAGGGCATAATTAGGAACATGTTGAAAGATAAAACCATACCAAAGACAAACAAAACCTAGGGCAAGGATATGCAGACAATTGTTTTCACATGGTGACCTCAAAATTCAACCCTCCTTTGGACAATTGCTTGCAGACACATGAAATATATGAGACACAGGCATGATTCAGATGTCAAAAGGATAAGAAAAGACTCTTCTCAAAAAAACCTTAAATTTACTCCAACATTGCAAAAGTGAAATCCATTAGATTTTTGTTTTCTATTGTTTTTTTTATGATTAGAGGTTGGGCAAATGGATGTAAAAATTGAAGAAATATTTGTATGACCTTAAGAAAGTATAAGGATGTGGTACCAAAAATTTGATACATATATGTTGAGTTTGGTATTTGAGCATTCTAAATCAGATCATGATATTTATTATAAATTTGATGGTGGTCATTTATTTCACATTACATTATATGTTGATGATATGTTGTTCATTGGTAAAGGAAAATGTATGATTGTAAAAATAAAGTCTTAGCTTGGTGCTAAATTTGAGATGAAAGATATTGATGCAACTAAACACATTCTTGGAATGAAAATTAGAAGTGATAGAGTGATAAAAAAGATATGGATAGGATACATTATGTATGTGAACTCAATTTCATAGAGTTCAACATGTAGGATTGTAGACCATTATGTATTCCTTTTATAGTTGGAATGGAGTTGTATGTTTCAGATTTTCCTATATCCCCATCAAAGATGGAAGACATGGCCAAATTACCTTACTAGAGTGTAGTTGGAAGTTTTATGTATTCTATGGTACGGTATGTACTATACTAGAACTTTTCCAAGTAGTGGGAGTTCTTTGTAGATATATGTCTAATCTTAGAAGAGTTCCTTGGGATGTAGTTAAAAGAGTCTTCAAATATTTGAAAGGCAGCTTGGACTATTCTTTGTGTTATCATGGTAATATGAAAGGAGACAAAATTTCCCATTATATTCATGGTTATTGAGGTTTAGATTGGGTAGGTAATATTGATAAAAAAAATCCACCAATGCTTATGTATTTACATTATTTAGTGGTGCAATCAGTTGGATGAGTAAAAAAAATGTTGTGTTTACTTTATCAACTAATGAAGTTGAGATTATGGTAGCTACTCATGCTTGTAAAGAATTCATTTGACTTAAGATAATATGTTCTAATATTGGAATAAACAAAGAGCAGCAACAATTTATTATGATAGTCAGAGTGTGATCTAGGTAGAAAAGAACCAAAATTTTCATGTGCTAGAACTAAGAAGACTAATGTTCAATACCAAATGTCAAAGATATGGTTGATAATTGTGTCTATTGTTTTTCTTGCAAGCCCCAATCCTAGGTAAAAATATAAGAACTAGACTATGGGATTTAAAACATAGAACATACATTCCACACCCTCAACAAAACAAGGATAAGAAAACCCAACAATGAAAAGGTATGAAAACATTCTTCACTTTGAGCTCCATACACTCAAGAGGGTTTTCCTAATAACATAAATATGCACATAAAATAAACCTTTTAATAAACAACACTATGCAGATACATAAATGTGGATAGTTCTCAAACATATAGGAAATGGGTAACTACAACTCTACTAGTCTTATACAAAATCCCACTTTCATTAGGTCTGCTTATAAATAGATTAGACCATTCCTACACTAATTAACATGAAATTAAAATTATTTGAATAAGATTTTAGATTTCTTCAAAAAATACTTCAAACCCTTGTAGATCAGTGCCCCATCCTAGGCTACAAACTCATATAGAAAACCATAATAGAAAATCTTACAAACAACTAAAGCCAACATAACCCAAATGTTAATGCCTTACATTAAAAAAATCATTTGTCTTATCATTAATTTATTCTTATAAATCCATTTGTGCATTCAGAATTACAAATATCCACTCAAAGTATTTAACTCTTCCCTTGGAGGAAACCTAGGAATAGATATTTCAATAACAACAAAATACTGTAAAGTAAAACTTGAATATCCCTGATATAACTCAAAGAAGTCTAGATACAAAACTCAAGATTACAGTTATCTAGACAAATAATTTAATCTCTTCCTTGAAGAGAATCAATGAACAAACAAATCTATTGTAGAGAATCTACATAAGATAAATTGAAACAACCTAGTTGCATTAAATATATATAATCTAAAACTTCTCAAACTAGAGACAACTTAATTACTATATTTATAAACTTGCACAACTATTGGTTTCCTTGTTCACAAAGTCAAACTATTGTAGAAAAAATCTTACACCTGCAACTTAAAAGTGAGCACACATATTTACATACAATGAAATAAAAAATCTCAAAACTAGAATGAAGAAGAAAGAAAGGAAATATATTGAAGAGTAGATTCCTAATTGATCTTGCTCTAAACACTTGTCCCTCTCCTTCAAATTATAATCTTCACCTTTTTTTGACATCTTTCATATTTCTCTTTCAACTCATCCCAATTGCCTTCAAATTGCATCCACAAATAATTTGATTTTTCCACTAGAAAATATCTTCTCCCTTTCACTTGACACCCAAAAATCAAAAAATTTCAACCTCTTCCATTGGAAAATGTCATATTTAATTTGCATAGTTATAGGTTTTTGATCAAGGGAAAAGATAGGTTTTGAAGGGGGCCTAAAACCCTTTATAGAAAGTTACAAGAGATAAGCATTAGAGTCCATCAAAACTATAATAATTTTCCTAAGGAAATGAATGTAATGTCAAGGTCTAGAAGCTCAATAGATAACACAAATATGAGAGACAAGATGATTAAATGAATAACTCAATAATAATCAAATGATAATGGATACATAAAATATATGAAAGTGATAACTAAGAGATATGAAAGTGATAACCTATCAATCACACTAGGTGTAATCACATGTCCACCAAAGGTGGATAATCCTCCATTGTGCAACAAAGTATGTGCAACATGTGCAAAAATGAGAGGATGATAATGTGATAAAAAAACTAAAGGTGGATCTCACACATAAAGAGGTACAAAATGACAACTATCACCACCTAAAGTGGAATTCTCCTACACCATGTACTAAAATGAGATGCAAACTCGTAGGTCTCTCAATGACAACTAATGTGTAAATGTATTATCCTAAGTAAACTTAAGTAAAATGTAATTAGTGAATACTTAGTTATACCAACACCCCCCTTAAGTACAACTTAGGGGAATGCACTTAAGATCACAATGCTAGAGAACAATGCATGATGGGTCCTATCTACTAGGCCATGCTAGGTACCCATGTAAAAAATACAAGTGCAAAAGATATGCAACGAAATCTCTCATAAAGAAGAAAAAGTGGGGAAACCTCATGGGAAAAACCTTCCCCCAAAAAGAGATATAAGTACAATAACAAAAAATGAGAGAGAAGATCTCATGTGAGGAAAATATCCCCCCATAAGAGAGAATAGAGAAGTCAAATAGCCCCCCTTGGAGAAATATCTTGCACTCCCAAGAGAGCTCACAAGTGAGGATACTTGCTCCCAGTGAAGGGTTTGGTGAAGATGTCTATAATATTCTCTGTTGTAGGACAATACCGCATCTCAATGACCTTCTCCTATATTAGCTCTCTGATGAAGTGCATATGAACCTCAATGTTTTTGGTCCACTGACGTTGGAATAGATGTCTCGAGATCTCTATAGCACCCTAATTATCACAATGAATTACTATAGGTCATGGAATACTGAAACCAAAATCCTTTAGGATATGCTAAATCCAAATATCCTTTGTAGCTAAATTAACAACCCCTTGATACTCGGCCTCAGTCAAAGAGAGAGCATTAGCATGTTTCTTCTTTCTCTGCCAACAAATGGGTCCTAAACCAAGATGAAACATGTAACCTGAAGTAGACTTGTGACCATCAACATCTCTTTCTCAATATGAGTTTGTATATCCAACCATATCAAGTCATGTACCTACTACATAGTGAATCCCATGTGTATGTGTACCCTGTATGTAGTGCAATATATGTTTGGTTTCCTTCCAATGAAGCTTATGTGGCTTTTTCATGAAGCAAGAAACCATGTCAACTACAAAAGATATTTTAGGGTGAGTATATGTCAAGTAGATGAGACTTCCAACAAGCTATCTATAGAATATAGCATCAACAAGAGGTGTGGAACACTTATCCTCTAACTTGACACCTAAAAGAAAGGAAGTGGGTGCAACCTTGCAATCAATCATGTGAAATTGAGAAAGTCATTCAAGAGCATACTTGGGATGAGAAAGTGTGATCCCTATTGAGTATTGTGTGATCTTAATACCATGAAAATAGTGAAGTAACCCCAAGTATGTCATATAGAATATATCCTACAAATAAGACTTGACATTTCCAATGATGGATGAAGTACTCCCTATAATGGTCAAGTCATCAACATAAAGCACAAGTATCAAGTGTGAGTCATCCTGCCAAAGAATATAGACATTCAAAACTGAAAGACACTTGGTGAACCTTGTTGAGAGAAGAAAGTAATCCATCTTGGCATACCAAGCCCTAGGAGCCTATTTGAGGCCATAGATAGACTTCCTTAACCTGCAAACCATAGAAGTATCCCATATGAATCCCTATGAATGCTCCATATGAATATCCTCATGAAGATCCCTTGTAGAAATGTAATATTTACATCCATCTGATGTACATCCCAACCATGAGCTATATGTATAGCAAGTTTAAAATGAATGGATTTCATCTTGGCTACAAGTGCAATGGTATCAGTATAGTCAATACTAGGAACTTGAGACAAACCTTTTGAAATAAGACTAGCCTTATACTTATCCACACTTCCATCCACTACAAACTTGGTCCGATAGATCCAATTACATCAAACCAACTTTCTTCCCTTAGGAAGAGGAACTAAGTCCCAAGTTTTATTCCTCATCAAAGAGTTATATTCATCCTCCATATCTTTGTCCCACTCAGGAACCCATGAAGCTTACTTAAATATCTTTGGATCTGAAGAAATTCCAATACAAGCATGTGGAAATGATTTGTGTTGGGACCTTTTCCTCCTAGTGTCTGAAGGATTCCCCACAAGGGAACCTACTAAATCAAGTTTTTTTTGTACCCAATGAGGTCTAGTGGAAGAAGAAGATGAAGAAGGAATGTCCTCAACTATTTCTTGACCCTATGAAGGTGAAAGCATGTTAGTTAGGGTTAAAGGAGTTTCATCTTCTAAGTCACTATCATCACTATCATTTTCAAAAATGTAGGAAGAAGGAGGAGTTGAAGAATCCAAAATAGGACAATTCTCTTCAAATTTAACACTCCTCTCAAAGAAGATCTCACGTGTCTTAGGATCTATAAGCTTGTATGCCTTAAGAGTCTTAGGATAACCAACAAATATGCAAGGCCTACTTTGTGGTTCCAATGTCTTGTACTTCTATGGAGGTATACATTCCCAAGATGGACAACCAAAGACTATAAAATGTTTCACAACCAATTTTATACCAAAACAAGCCTCAAAATGAGTGACTCCATCCAAGGCCTTATGAGGAATTCTATTTTGGATGTGATTGGAACAACATATAGCGTCATCTAAAAAAGCTTGATCAAGAGACTTACCATGAATCATAAAAGTGGCCATCTCCTTAAGAGTTATGTTATTCCTTTCTACAACACCATTTTGTTGTGGAGTGTATGCTATTGAATTCTGAATATAAATATCCTCAAGTGTGCAAAATTATATAAGCCATGAGTTCACATACTCCCTTCCTTTGTCTATAAGAAAAATCTTGATGGCTTTTCCTGAATGATTCTCAACATGAGCCTTGAAGGTGAGAAATTTATCAAACACTTCACTCTTGTGACCAAGAAATTAGACCCAAGTGTAGCATGAAAAGTCATCAATGAAGATGAGTACATAATAAGCTTTCCAAATAATGAGACTGGAAATAGACCCATTACATCACTATGAACCAGCTCAAGAACATTTTTTTCTTTCCAACCCCTGGTCAAACTTATCTTAGGGATGCTTTCCCACTTCACAACCTGAACATACACCCTCTAAATACTTGACTTGAGGTAGAACTTTGACCATATCCTTGTTACTAAGTTGTTGAAGATAGTGATAGTTGAGATGTCCAAATATTTCATGGAAAATTTTACTTTGTGAATTTGAGTGTGTCAACAAGGCATGTGAAAGAGACTTAGGCATAAAATGAGAAAAGGAATAAAACCTTATGTCATGATTAGATTTCCCTATTGTCACCATAGAGTCATTCTTAATATTTTTCACTACAACTGAATTAGGAAGGAAATCTACTTTATTTCCACCTCCATAGTGAGTGATTTGGTAAATTGAAAGGAGGTTGGTGCTAAGGTTTGGAACATAGAGAACATCTTTGAAAGCTCCATTTTCCATATCAACTTCCCCTTTCCCTTAAAATTACACTTGTGTATCATTTCCTACATAGATGTGAGGTACCTTAGATGGTTTCAAAGAATAAAATTGCTCCTTTGAAGCACCCATATGATGTGTGGCCCTTGAATCAAAATTCCATTCATGTGAATTAGTTGTACTTGCCACCAATGGTTTCCCTTTACCCTTTGAATTGGAAGGTTATGACTCCTTTCCCTCGTAGGAACTTGGAAAATCAATATGATGCTTCTTGATTATGTTTTTCAACTCATCAATTTTTTTCTTGTGGCATTCATGCTCATTATTATTTGGATTCTTGCAATATGCACAAATTTTCTTCTCCTTAGAATTCTTCCCCTTGGTGTTGGAAGAAAAATTTCCTTGTGAGGAGGAAGATTGTTGCATGTTTGATTGTGATTTGGCCTTCCATTGCTTTTTATTCTTGTTGGAACCTTTACCACCTTGATTCCTTTGATTCCCATTATTAGCCACCAATGTCTTAGACTTTGAAGACTTGAGAGTCCCCATACTCATCTATTTTTCTTGTTATAAGACCAATATTTCTGCAAATGACTCAAATGAAGGATTAGTGAAGGAACTTCCCATGGTCAACTTAAGATTATTGTAGCTTGAAACAAAAGATGCATAATTAGGAGGAAGATTTTTCAACAAATGATTGATCAACTTCAGATCCTTCATGGGATTACCACAATCCTCAAGTTGTGCTCTATAATCATTGACTTTGTTGGGATAATCTTGTATGGTGTCAAAATTCCTAGGATCCAATTTGAGAAGATCATCTTCAATTGAGAATACCATTTCTTCATCCACTTTACCATACAAATATGCAAGTTTATCCCAAGCTTCCTTTGCATTGTCCATGAATTTGATGTGATATAAGATATCTTTATGAACGTGTTTTCTCAAGAGACCAAAAACCCTAGAATTTTTGGTAAGCCATTTGTCTCTAGTAGGATCAATATCATCAGGTTTTTTTATTTAAACATCCACATAATTATTTAAATCATTTACCATTAACAAGCTCCATACATTATCTTTCCATGTAGCATAGTTATGTGGAGTTAATAGTGGACATGCATTAGAACCCATGATGCAAACTAAAAAGAGAACAAGAGAGAAAGAGACACCAACAAAAAAGATACTGCCCTCTAATTCACTCAATTAAAGACAACCTCCCCCCCCTCAAAATGATAATTTTGGCACTTTATATATAGTGCATGTACAATTGCCACTTGCCAATTTTGGGCCAAAGTGGACTTCTAATTTTGAAATTTACAATTACCATTATGAGGCCAAATTAGACTCAAATCAATATTGCTCAGAATCAAAGAAAATCCTAAGAATTACAATGACCATACAAGGCCAAAAAAGACCCATTTTTGAAAGTGATATTTTTTGCCCAAATAAGGCTATAATTTGATATAAAATATGGAAAGTACTTAAAAAATTATACACTTTCAAAAAAATGGCTCATAAAAATTTGTCTTGATGAGGCCGAACGAAGCCTTTGAAGTTGCAAAATTGAGGATCAGGTAGGTACAATCAACAAAAATTACAATTTATGCAAAATACATGAACCAAAACTAGAAAATAAAACCACCACTAAAAAGTTAGGAAATTCTAGCCAAAATAAAAAAATTGCACTCAATTTGGAGCCTGGATGACCAAGTTATGGCCTCTCAAAGTCAGACTACCAAACCAACAATGCATATGGTGAGAGGTCCAAAATTTCAAAGATTGATGATATCAAAAAATCTACTAGCTTAACTTTGACAATCAAACGACCGTCACAGTATTACAAAAATCCCAGTTTTGACAGTCAAATAGACATCAAATTTGACACACTATATTGTTGTTGCAATCATGGGATTAAACTTGATGGTCAAATGGACATCAAAGAAAAATAAAAAATGCATCATGTGATGGCCAAACGAGCATCAATTTTTTTCCTATAAAAATTGACGTATGAGGGAAACAAAATTATCCAACTATTTATGTGGACCTTGGTATGATGATGTGTCGACCAAAAATGACTATTTTGCACATGTCCAATTGTGATTTATGGACTACCACTAATGTGTGTCTCTAAGTGAATACAAGATCACTATATGGTAGGTATTGGCTCAGCAAGATGTTCGAGACAAGATGGATGAGCTGAGCGATCTAGGCAATTTGGGCAAGTGACTTGGTGAGCTAAGAAAATTGGGTGAGCGGCTCAGTGAGCCAAGTGGATACCTTGGAGAGCCAAGAAAAGGAGTTATGATCTACGGTGATGTGGCAAAAATTTACCCATATTCACAATGGGTAAAATACTGTTGCACTTTATAAACACTAATGCATGTAAAATACCAACAAAAAATAGCTTGGGTTGGGGAATTTGGTAATAGAAATGTAGAGAAGATACATAGTCTTATGTGCTTAGGATGCTTATCTGACTGCATTTGTGAAAATGTTAGGAGTTGTGTACCTGATGACTATTTCACATATTTGTATGGCTCCAATTACCTTCAAGTCAATCTAACAAATACAAAGGCCTAATAGGCCATATTTTTTTGTAGATTTTTCTTTTATGAAAATAGGAAAAAAAGAAGATTTGAAAAATCAATTGACAAAATTAGAAATAAACTCATCTCTAAAAGGAAATTTCCCAAAAACAATTACCCAATTGCAGATCAGGCCTTAGGGTTTTGATTTGCAAAAAAATTTTGCCTCAAATTTGACTTTTTCCCAAGGTGGACAAATTTACAGTCAAAATTCACCAGAATGGCCACTCGAATGCAATGGTGGGGTTTGATCTTTCTCAAAATGCTCCCACAAAGTGTTGATCTTGGATTTGGTTTGTGGCCCTTTAAAATTTGAAGTAACAATGGCTCTCCAATGACTATGTAATGAAGACTCCTATGGCTCTGATACCATGTAATAATTTTCCTAAGGCAATGAATGTAATACCAAGATGATAGGGAGGTTGGATGAGCCAATCACAAGCTCATACCTAGGTCTCACAAGTGACCTTGAGGTTCTCTTTCTTGATACCTGCTGACCTATAGGATCTCCTTTTTAGGCTTGATCCCTTAGTCAACTGACCAACCCAACTATCATGAAAAGACTACCAAGACTAGCTAAGTTCTTAGTGCTCCTCTAACTTTCCCACACACTAACCCTTAATGCCATCTAAGGGCTTTCCACCTCCAATATTGACATGAAATATTGCAGAGATGAGGAAGTGCTCAAATATATATCAATTTGACCATTTATGTGTTTTGGAAGTCCTTCACCCATCTCCTTTATTGATTTCATGGATTGTTCACAAAATAGACCTAGAAGGAAGAGCCCCTATTAGGTATCCTATCCCAAGAAAATAGGAATTTTCACCAAGGTCATGCCAAGGGACCTTGCAAATTTCTTATGGATTCTTGCTTCAATAGTCAGGTTCTCAAGGATTTTTGAGGTTTTAGGATTTTACCCTTTAGTACAATGCCATAACCAAAATTGAGTGTTTTGGGAGGGTTCTAGGACTCCTCTGGCTTCTCAATTTGTCTGCAAGTATTGGGAAACCAAATGGATTGGTTAGACCCTCTCCTCTTCACCAGATCTTGGTAAGATCCCTTCCGTCAACCTCCAATCCCCAATATATAGATTCATGCACACCCCTGCAAGTTATCAATGTTGTAGCTTAGTCTTTCCTAGTCGGGCTCACCATAGACTATCCTAGGGAAAGACATTGAAAATGCTTACCATTATTTTAAGGGCCCATGATTCTATAAAAAAATATGTACAAGGAGTCTACTCACTATCCCTGAGAGGCCATATAGATTGAACAATGGGATAGTGAGCTAGGTATCCATTTCTAACAATCTCCTGGTTTGAACTAGTGAATAAACAAAACACAAATAATTTATTAAAAGTAGAGAAAGAAAAAAAAATTAATAAACTAAGGACACTAAATGAAAGGGAAAAAAATACTCTAAGATCTTCACAGATTACATTTCACATTCTAATCAAGAACATTCTCCTGTAATTGATTAACCACAAAGATCCACACAAACTCATGCACTATTTTAATTCTCTGAAACCAAAAGCTTGTACATCTAACATTCCAACCTTTAGATTAGGTCCAATAGTGACTTAAATAGGTTGAGTCTTGTCTTAGGTTTTTTATTAGGGAACTTCTAGGTTGTTGGAGTGTGTTTGGATAGATTTGTCTGAGCAACTTTGAAAATTTGTTAAGAAACTTTTTGAAACATTTTAGCAACTTTTATGTTTTCAGCACAAATGTCTTTGTTCTTCTCCTAGCTTAACCTAGACTCCATCATAGGTCCTAACATGACTTCCAACACATCCTAGCCCTAATGAAATCATTTTGACATCATCCAACTTTAAATAACCAAGCAAGAAATGTTTAACACTTAAGCCTCAAATATGCAATAGTCTAAGACTTAGGACCTATCTAAACTTTTAATCGCTATTGGATTCACACACTGTGGTCAACATGACCTTATGAAAAATAAACACATGCCATTGAGGGATTACATAAAAAAGAGAAATTATTAAATCCATCAACCCATGGGTTCTCCTACACCATTCTCCCCCTCTGCACAAAGAGTAACTAAGGTACAATAGGGGATATTAAAGAAAGATCAATACCCAGCTTGTTGAAGTTGCTATCCTCCACCCAATTAGCTTCATATTTAGGGTGGTCCTTTGATTGTACTAGGTGTTCCATGTAGACCATTTGTCTAATATTATTCTTCAACCTAGGCTCCAAGATCTTCTCTTCTTGAGGCATGGTCTTAGGAGGTATGACTGCTATACTAACATCTAAGAGAACCTCTTGAGTATTTTGATTGATCTTTGACAATAGTCATTTTTACTTCACAAGGTCTACAATATTGAACACCAGTGATATGGCTAGGTCTAAAGGAAGGTCTACCTTGTATGAATTATCCTCATACTTAGATAGAATCTTGCATGGTCCTACTCTCTTCATCTACAACTTGGTAGGTACTCATTTATGCAATCTAGACTTGTTCAAGTGAACCATCACATATTCACCTACTTCAAACTGAACATCTCTCCTCCTCTCATCCACCTTGGATTTCAATTTTTGGGTTTCCTCTACTAGGGTCTTCTTGAATTTCTCCTAAATTTATTTTATAGTTTGAGAGAAGTATTCTACATGGACACTCCCATATTCCATACTCCCTAGATCTCTGAGTTCACTCACTCCCCTTGGGTGCATCCCATACACTATTTCAAAAGGGCTTTTTCCATTTGTCTGGTTAACACTATCATTATAGGCATACTCTGCTTGAGGGAGGACTAGATCCCATATTTTACCATACTCCTTGGTTAGGAACCTAAGTAAGTTACCCAAAAACCTATTAATTACTTTAGTTTGACCATCTTTTTGTGGATGGTAAGCTGAACCAAAAGATAAATTTGTACCTGATCTACTCCATAGGATCTTCCAAAATTGGCCCATAAACTTAGCATCCCTATCTGACATAATTCTTAGAGGAAGTCCATGTATCCTCATAACCTCCTTAAAGAAAAGATAAGCTATGTGGCTAGCATCATGAGTTTTTTTGCAAGGGATAAAGTGAATCATTTTGCTAAATATGTCTACCACCACATAGATGCTATCTAACCCTGTCTTGGTCTTAGGAAGCTCCACTATAAAGTTCATGTTGATGCACTCCCATGGCCTATTGGGAATGGGTAAAGGCTAGAATAGGCCTAAATTTCTAGCTCCTCCTTTGGCCTTCATACATATAACCCACTATTCCACATATATTCTCACATCCCTAGGTAGTTTAGGTCAATAATAGAATCTTTGGACTAACTCCATGGTCTTGTTGATGCCAAAATAGCCACTAAGACTCCTATTTTCCTTCTCCTAAATGGGATTTTATCTAAGTGAACCCTTAGGGAGATATAACCCTTAAAAAATAAAACACTTTGCAAAGTGTATTCTTTAAATTGATTGTGAAAGTGATTCTAAAAATTAGAACATACCTTATAAGACTTTTAGAAGTCCTCATCATCCTTGTAGAGGTCTTTGAAGATTTCTATACCAATGCTTTGGATTTGGACTTCCTTGACTATCAACAACCTTCTTCTCAATGCATCTTCCACCTTTTTTATTTGTCCCTTCATGTGATTGATAGTAATGTGAAGGCTTGTAGATATTCCATCCATTTTAGGTGTTTATTACTTATCTTGTCTTGTGTATTGATGTAGCTTAAAGCCTAGTTGTCTGTGAACACCAAAAACTCTTTAGGTGGGAGATAGTGCCTCCATTTCCTAAGTGATTTTACTATGGAATAAAGATCCATGTCATAGGCTGAATACTTCTTTTTAGCCTTATTGAGCTTCTCACTAAAGAAGGCTATTGGCCTTCTCTCTTGACTCAATACTCCTCCTAGTGCTATTACACTTGCATCACACTCCAAAGTAAACAACTTATCAAAACTTGGTAATAGGAGAATTGGATAGGTGGCTACTTGTTGCTTCAACCTCTCAAATTATTTTCTTGCCTCTTGAGTACACTTGAACTTTTTATTCAACCCTCCTTTAATGGTGTCTATCATTGGTGCATAAATTCCACTAAAATTCCTTATGAATTTCATATAGAATTGGGCTAAGACATGAAAACTCCTAAATTTTATCATTATGGTTGGTGTAGGCTAGTTTAGGATGGCTTCCACCTTACTTGGATCCATCTTTAGTGTACCCTAAGACACTACAAATCCCAAGTAAACAAGTTATATCTTGAGGAACTCACATTTTTCCAAATTAATAGATAATTGTTCTTCATGGAGTCTTTTGAGCACAACCTCAAAATGCTTTAGGTGTTCCTCTTTTGTCTTTCTAAAGATGAATATATCATCAAGATATATTACCACAAAACTTCCTATATAGTCCTTTAGAACTTCATTCATCAATCTCATGAATGTACTAGGGGCATTAGTAAGCCCAAATAGCATCACAAGCCACTCATACAACCCTTCAATGATTTTGAAGGGTATCTTCCACTCATCCCCGTCCTTAATCCTAATTTTATGGTATCCACTTTTGAGATCCAACTTAGTAAAGTATTGGGATCCTCCAAGGAAATCCATTATATCATCTATCCTAGGTATAGGAAATCTATATCTAATAGTAATCCTATTTATTTCCCTTGAATCGGTATCTAATAGTAGGGTTGCTAGTGTACCATCACTGACTATATACTTATATCTCCTAAGAAAATATTGAATCTCCATTGGTATAGGTTCTTGGCTAGGCTTCTCCACTTCCTTGGGATTCACAACTATGGCATACCCCTCATTGTCTTTTTCTTGAAGTGTATGTAGTAGTTCTTTTCCACTACTAAGAAACACACTAGGGGTTTTTGTGTGCACTTCATCATCATCCATTAAGGAATGGATTTTGAATGTTCTACCATCTTTCTTAAAGGTAACAATATTTCATCTTCCATCATACATGGATTCCCTATCATATTGCCATGGTCTACCCAATAAGAGATGGCAGGCATCCATGGGTAACACATCACATTGTAATTTTTCCTTATATCCCCCAATGGAGAATTCAACCCATGTCCGCTCATTCACTAGGATACTTTTCCCTTTGTTCAACCATGTCACCTTATAGGGATTTCTATGGGGCATATTATTAAAATTGATATTCTTAGATGCTTCCTCTGCAATGATATTGTCTATGGATCTAGAATCGAAAATCACCTTACACACCTTACCCATGATATTACATCTGATTCTGAATAGGGCTCTCCTTTGTTTTGGCTCTTCTTTCACTAGTTGTCTTATCAAGACCCTTCTAAACATAAGGTTCTCTCCCATCTCTAACTCTATGTGACTAACCTTTGGTGACTTGACAGTTGATGTGTCTTCTTGTGCATATGCCACTCTTTTCTCTGAATTGGAAGAAGATGCCTTCTTTGGACACCTATATGTTGGATGTCCCATCTATCCATAGTTATAACACTTCATGCTAGAAAAGTAAGAACCACTTCTTCTTGCCTCTCATCCCATATTATAACCTCCATGAGTGCCTCTTCCTCTACCATAGATCCCTCTAGAGCTTGTCTGACTAGTTTTCTCAACAATTTTAGACTCTCCTTGGCTTCTCTGATCAGTCCCTCTTCCTCGGTGACCACCTCTATGACCCCTTTGGTCTCTTCCTCTACCTCTGTTCCTTGAGCTTGAGTCTCCTTTTCTTCTACCCTTTTCCTCTATCTTTAGTACTAATTGATAGCACTGATGCACTATTTTAGGACTTAGGAGACTCATCTCCTCTTTACTAGACCACATCAATCCATTAAGATATCTATCAACCTTGATGCTTTCTTATTCTACCACCTTAGACCTTAGGTACAACTTTTTGAACTCATCAGTGTAGGTGTTGACATCAGTCTCCTTTTGTCTTAGAGTTTGTCTCCTTTCATGTAGCTATATTTCATAATCCTATGGTATATAGGCTTCTCTAACCTTGGCCACTATTCTTCTCCATATGGCTATGGGTTTTTTCCCTTCTTTTTCCCTCTCTATTTGGACAAACTTCCACCATGTAAGAGAAGAGCCTCCAATTATTGACCTAGCTACTCTCACCTTCTAAGCTTCAGTTAGTCCATCACACTCAAAGTGATTTTCCATGCCCTCTATCCAATCAATGACTAATTCAGGGTCCATTTTTACACTAAAAGGTGGGACACCCTCTAATGCTTTTCCACCTAGTGCCTTCAAGGCTTTTAGGAAAGGTTCTTGTTCCACCATTGGATCAAGTTTAGGTACCTCATCCTTCACTACCTTATCCTTCCCTTCCTTCTCATATATCCACTCATTTACCTCCTCTATTCTATCTTCTACTACTTCCAACTTCTTTGATAGTTGGTCTAATCTTTCCCTCAACTAACTATTTTCTTCCTCCTAGTCTTTGACCTTCTTGGCCAATTTTGCATTGGTCACCATCCTAAAAGATCCACTAGATTCACACTCTGACATGCACTTACTTTCCCAAATCTTTTGGGAATCTGATACCAATCTGATAGGGAAGTTGGATGATCCAATCAAAAGCTCATGCCTAGGTCTCAGAAGTGACCTTGAGGTTCTATCTCTTGAAACCTACTAATCTATAGGATCTCCTTTTTAGGCTTGACCCCCTAGTCAAATGACCAACCCAACTATCATGCAAAGACTACCAAGACTAGCTAAGTTCTTGGTGCTCCTCTAACTTTCCCACACGCTAACCCTTAATGCCATCTAAGGGCTTTCCACCTCCAATTTTGACATGAACTCTTGGAGAGGTGAGGAGGTTCTCAAATATATATCAACTTGACCATTTAGAGGTTTTGGAAGTCCTTCTTCACCCATATCCTTTACCAATTTCATGGATTCTTCACAAAATAGACCTACAAGGAAGAGCCCCTATTAGGTCTCCTATCTTGAGAAAATAGGACTTTTCACCAAGGCCATGCCAAGGGAACCTACAACTTCCTTATGGATTCTTGCTTCAACAGTCAACCTCTCAAGGATTTTTGAGGTTTTAGGGTTCTTCCCTTTCGTACAATGCGCAAACCAAAATTGAGTGTTTTGGGAGGGTTTTAGGACTCCTCTAGATTCTTAGTTTGTATAGAATATGTACATGGAGTGTAATCACTATCCCTAAGAGGCCATACATATTGAACAATGAAATAGTGAGCTAGGTCTCCATTTCTAATAGTCTCCTGGTTTGAATCAGTGAATAGACAAAACACAAATAATTTATGTAGAGTAAAGAAAGAAAAAAATATAACTAAATAAGGATACTGAATGCAAGGTAAAAAACTACTCTAAGATCTACATAGATTACATTTCACATTCCAATCAATAACATTCTCCTACAACTGATTAACCACAAAGGTCAACACAAACTCATGCATTGTTTCAATTCTCTAAAACCAAAAGTCCATACATATGACATTCCATCATCAGGATTAGGTCCAATATTGACTTAAATAGGTTGAGTCTTGTCTTAGGTTTCTATTAGGGAGCTCCTAGGTCATCGGAGTGTGTTTGGATAGAGTTGTCTGAGAAAATTTGAACAGTTACAAAAATTGTTAAGCAACTTTTTGCAACATTTTAGCAACTTTTACATCTTTCAGTACAAATTACTTTGTCCTTCTCCTAGCTTAACCTAGACTTCATTATAGGTCCTAACATGACTTCTAACACATCCTAGCCCTAATGACATCATGATGACATCATCCAACTTCAAATAACCAAGAAAGAGACTTTTAACACTTAAGCCTGAAAGATGCAATAGTCTAAGACTTATGACCTATCTAGACCTTGAATCCCTATTGGATTCACACACTGTGGTCAACATGACCTCACGAAAAATAAACACATGCCACTAAGGGCTTACACATCAAAAAGAGAAAGGAATTAATCCACCAACCCATGGGTGATCCTACACCACAAGATCTAGAAGCTCAATAGATAGCACAAATAAGAGAGACAGGATGATCATATGAATAACTCAATAATGATCAAATGATAATGGATACATATAATGTAGATGTGCCTAGATATATAGGCAATGTATGATAACTAGGAGATATGCAAGTGATAACCTATCAATCACACTAGGTGTAATAACATGTCCACCAAAGGTAGAACATCCTCCATTTTACAAAAAAGTATGTGCAAAATGTGCAAAAATGAGAGGATGATTATGTGATAATAGCACTAAAGGAAGATCTCACACATTAAGAGGTATGAGATGACAACTATCACCACCTAAAGTGGAATTCTCCTACACCATGTGCTAAAATAAGATGCAAACTCATAGGTGTCTCAATGAAAACTAATATGCAAATGCATTATCCTAAGTAAACTTAAGTAAAGTTTAATTAGTGAATACTAAATTACACCAACAAAAACAAAACACTTCTGGAAACAACCCCAACCAGTAGAACCCAAAAAACTAGCAACCAACACCAAATAAAAACTAGAAAAAAAACAATAGGTCATAGCAAGTGTTAGCCCATTTTCATGTCATAGCTAAATTCCTTAGAAAATGGTCTACCCCTGCAAATAATTTCATGGCTGTAGCATGTTTCTTCTAGTCCCTGCAGTCATTTTTGTGTCTCTGGCCTTGAAACCCTTGCAAAATTCAAAATCTAGCTATTACATTCAAGAAAACCTAAGTGTGCCCTAGCTTTGTTCTAATTTCGTGTTACTTTTTGGGTCACTTAAAACCTCATAAAGACATGTGGATTATTTTTTTATTCCCTGGTGGTCTTCATTTTCCCTAAGTTTCCAGTGCCCAGCGAAATATTTTTCTTAAGTCTATCGGCTTTAATATTTCCTAAGTCCAGCATTAAATATTCCTAATGTTTTGGCTTATTTTATTTCCTGGGCCTAGTCTCTCTAGCACCATCTTGATCTGATGGTTGTCGTTAAAGCGCAAGGGATGTGTCAGAGCCATGAGATCTTGTGCCAGCCATTGATTTTACTTTTTCTCAAGCACTGATGAGGGTGGGTCCCCTAACAGGTGGTGTTGACATGCAGTGTTTTGATTGGCTAAGCAGGAGGGTGAGGTGGACTGGTCAGTGGGTCTGCTCATCTCAGGGGAGTTAATAAATTGTAGGATCTAATGGTTGTCATGATATCATTGATCGGAGATGCACATGCTTTATGCAAGCACTTTTGCGATGACCATCTGATGCGAAGACAAGGAAAATTTTGTGATGTGTTCCCAGTGTCTGAAAGGATGATGTGGGGGCTTTTCAGTGGTCTGTGTGTTGCTGACTATGTTGTGTTAGTGGGGCCTTTGTTTTGTAAAGAGGTTAAAGTGTTGCGTGATCTCTTGGCTATCGTTACACTACAAGGGTAAGTTGCACAATGGATAAGTTAGCGGTGTAGCGACAGTCGTCAATCTTCACTAAAGATGGAAGGCCTACTTGGTGGGTCCTTTGCGCCAGTTGTCGCTAACGTGCATGATTTTTATTGGCTGTGGTATGCTGACTTGGTGAAGACTTTTCAAAGGGTTTATGACTTTTGTGAGATTAAATGTAAACCACCCGATCTGCCAGGAATTAATGAAATCAATGGTTGCATTTTAAACTTTGTCTGGATGACCGTTGTAATTCAAATTTGAATTTTCTAGAGGTTTTCCATGATAGGAAGGACCAAAATTGAATGCTTTTATAGCTGGATTTGGTAGAATTGGTTTTTCCGACTATTGCAGTGTGGTCCAGGGTGTTAGATGATCATTTGCAGAGTGTCTGTACCATGATTTTGTTCTTGAGGCATGTTGCAGGTGGCTGAATTGGTTGGTAAGTGTGGGTTTTTTTGTGGTTCTTAGTACTTTCTCAGGGAATTTGTCATGATTGAGGATCACTCTTGGATCCATTTTTCTCTTGGTTGCTTGGGTTTCTTCCCCCTGTATTAAATTTGTAATTATTTTTAGTTGGTTTGGTGGGTGAAACCCTAACCCTAATCATCTGTAGCTTGTTGCATCCTACTTTTGGGATCCCAAGATGATTAGTGGTATATATGGTCATAATTTTGTCTTTAGAAGGGTTCTGATCTAGGTTGGTTCCAGGGGTTCTGATTTTGATTGGTTCCAGGGGGGTTGTAGCAGGCTGTATCACATTGTATGTAGATTGAATAGAATTTCCTTATAGTCTTTTGCAGGTTATTGAGGTGGTTTTCTCTCTTTTCTACTTTGAACATGTACATGAATCATCATACTTAATATAATTATTTCAAGCTTTCAAGTCTCTCCTTGGTGTCAATCTTGTGAATTCTGGATTTTATAATCCATTGCATAGGGTTACCTTTGTATATGTTCTAGTCTTTAGTTCTTGATCTAGGATCAAGTGAAATATACTTTAGATAGGACATAGATTCATTTGGTTTGTCTACAGAAGGATTTTATAAGTAGTGGATGGGCTGGAATGTTTATATTTATGGCTATGAGTCTTTGACAATAGTTGGTTCATGTTTCAATGTTTGTATTTGAGATCTGCCCAATGGATAATGGCACTGATCAAGGATTAGTATATTCAATTGAGTTCAATGCTTGATTGGCTCTTGTTTACTTCTTTCCATCTTCACATATCAACACCATTCCAAATCTTTTTATTATTTGGTTGATAGTAGTAATACCCTTCATAACAATGGAGATTCAATGAATGCTTGGTTAACATTTAGTAGTCTCTTGTTATCATCTGCTTTGTTCAATCCAGTTTAAAGTCCTAGAATGCCATAAGATACTAGATTAGCTACACCCACCTTGGTTTTGTAGAGCCAGAAGTATAGAGGGCAGTCTTGTCCTTATAGTTGGTCTAGTTGTCTTGCAAAGCTTTCATACTTGGAACTAACCATTCCTAATACTAGTCTCAAGGCATATTGGCAGCTCTAGTTGGCATAAGAGTTTTCAAAACCCAACAAAAAGAACCAATCATAAATAGAGAGGTAGAAAGAAAAGCCAGGGAGAAATAAATCCTAGGCTAGCTCTTTTAAAGTAGCTACAACCTCTTTTTCCATAACATTCATACTGTCTAATATTTTCCTGAGGTTTTGAATTTCCTTTGGCCTAGAGGTACCATTCTTCCTAAGACTTCCACATGTACATTTTCCCATTCCTTCAATGTAACCAACATCCAAATCATGCTTGATCTTTATAGTAGCTTTCGCCTAGTAAGCTTCCTCCATCCTAGTTTTGAGATTCTTTAGGTTTTCAATAGAAAATTTCATGCTATCATGACTTATATGGAGAATTTTCTTGAGGGTTTCCTCAAGGTTCTTATTCTCCATGTTTATCTTTTAAACCCTCTTTTATAGAGCCATTCTAGTAGCTCTCTCTTCCTCTAATTTCTCCAATAAACATTTATTTTCCTCCAGCACCCAGATGTCAATTTTCTTCTCAATAGCATCTTTCATGATTGTAAATTTATCAGACAATGTATTGTTCTTCATTTTGAGGTTGTTGATTTTAGTTAGGACCCATTTTTCCATCTTGTAAGAACTAAAAGCCCAATCTTTGGCCTTTTGCAAAGAATAAAGACCAGGCACAGTCTTCCCATGAAGATTGTCTAGACCCATATGAGTAGATTCCCAAAGAAAAATAGAATCAACTTTCCAAGATACATTGGTGTGTTTAGACTGAGAACCAAGAATAATAGACAAAGAACTAGAGTAACCTACAAGATTAACCTCCTCATTATTATCTTTCTCTTCCAAATCATTCTTAATAGAGGTGGATCCAATCTCCAAGCCCATAGTAGGATGACCTGAATCCTTGTTGGAGATACCCTCATTATCCATCACTAGACCATCATCTACTTCCTTAGAAGTGTTCTTGTGGTTTTTCAAAGATAAACCCTCACTCCCATTTTTATTAACATTTCCATCATAAGAATCCCCATCATCTTCCATCTCCATCCCATGATCATCATCAAAGTGTTTACCTTGAGTGAATTTCCTTGTATCTTTCTATACTAATTACTTAGCTAACTTCCCACCTAAATCATCACCATCATACTCAATTTCCATACCTTTGATTTTATCAAATCATTTCTCGAAGCTCAAAGGGGACTTGATCTTTTTTCCCTTCAAGATTTTAATCATCTACTCAAAGCTCTCATTATCACCGTCCTCCATTTTTATTTTCTCTTTGCTTTCCTTTATGGAGGCTTTAGGATTCATCTCCTTGTAGTAGTCATAAATTAGAAGAATTAGTCCCTTGTGAAGGAAAAGCTTCATGGGCTTCTTTATGTGGTCCTCTATACTTTGAGTGAGAGAGAAATAGAGGAAGTGAAGGAAACAAGGCTCTTGTGCCTGACATGGTTTAGGAAAAAAAGTGATAGTTGTGCACCCTCTTTTACCTCTCATCCAAGGTAATGTAATCTATAACATAGGTGAAAACCTTCCACCAAATGGGCTTAATGTTCTCTATCCCATAATAATCCCCAACTTTAACAAGAATTTCCCCCTCTTCTTCCAATTTGTGGAGTTTAAAGATAGGAGCTTCATAATTTTTAGGATCTTTGAAAAATTCCAGCCCAGTACAAGGTAAGACCATAATCTCTGAGATAAGCTCAACACTAATATTAATCTTATTACCATTTAAGATAACAAAATTACCCATCAAAAAATAAATTGGTTACCTTTATGTCATAGTTGTGGAGCCATTCCAAGAAAGAAGTAATGTCTCCCTTTTGCATATCTTTCCAAACTTTTTCCTCACATCTCCAATCTTCACAAATCACAGGCTCCAACCTTTTCAAATCTCCACCCATATTTCTACAACTGGACGCAGTCTCCACACTTAAAATCTTACTCAAATTGCAAATGAGGAGAATGATGGTCGTAGTCCATAAAATAACCCACAAAATGTGCGAAGGGGATAAAGTGATAATTTTTGCATAATTCCCTTGATTAATGCTCATGTGATCCCTTTTTTCAGTGTTCATATTATTCATTTCCATTCTATACAAAAATATCACCCACAATGTTGTGAGTCTTATCATAATTAATGAGGTAATTAACATCTTTATCATGTCTTAGCTCACCATGCCAAGTAATCATTTACTTACACCTCACCCCAATATTTGCAATGTGATTAACCACTGTGTTCACTTTATAGTAAGCATGAGAAATATTTACCTTATTAAAAGTTTTCATGATTTCATAATCTTCCTTAATGATGGATTCAATAGACCATGACACTTTATAATCTCCCTTCAAAAAACTAATAATATTATTTGAATCACATTCTAACCATACCTTATGATAATTCATTTGTTTAGAAATTTTAAGAATTTGGAGGGCTCCCATAGCCTTAATCAAATGAAAAGTCTAGTTTCCCAACAGATAGGAAATAGTACCATTAAAATTTCCTTAAGTGTCTCTAACCACCCCACTACAATTAGTTGATCTGGGGTTCCCTTTGGCCACACCATCAAAGTTAGCTTTAATCCAACCATGAGGAGTAGATAACCACACCAAGCCTCTCTATTATTCTCCTTACTCCTTTTAGAATCAAGAGAATAGAAAAGAAAAGAATTAGGATCACAATCACCATCCTCTAGATGGAATTAATTCCTCACAATGACAAAATTTTCTTTGATAGCTCTTATTATCTTCTCAACAACCACCTAGGAAGAAGCTTCTAGATTTTTGAAGATTTGGTTATTGTATTATTTCCATATATTCTAGAAAACATGAGGATCCAAAATGGACCAAACCAACTTACTGGCTTTATTTTAAGAAGGGCATTTACATTGATTAAGAAAGTCCATTAAGGTATCCATAAGAACCCAGGAGAGATTCCACCCCTGGAAAATCCTACCCTAAACACCATGAGTGTACCTACAATGAAGAAACATATGAAAAATCAATTCTACATCATTCTTACATAAAAATAATATGCTAGGGAGATAAAAACATCTCTTGCATAAGTTATCAATAGTCAACACTTTTTTTGAATCAAAATCTAGAAAAAAATATTAATCTTAGGGATAAGGGCTTTATTCTAGTACAAGGCCCAGAAAGGAGGCAACTCATCAGCTTCACTCATGGTCTCCATAGAAGATGATATAGAATAATTTATAGTAGGGTTAGGAGCCTAAATCAACATATCCTCAAAGTTTCTATTCATGGAGCATGAGTTAAGAGAGACCTTGATGTGATATAGATTGGGATCAATGGTATCTAAATTAATCCAAGCCTCCTAAACCCAATAATCATCCACCAAGGCACCACAAATATTTTTGAAAGTATACATCCCATTCCTAGCTTTTGACAAATCAACAATTGGTTTATCCAGCAACAGGTAATCCTCCCAAAATCTAATTTTGGTACCTTTTCCCAACTTCCATTTCTTTCTTTTAGTTGCCACATGTTTAACATTCTGTACACTATTCAAAATGAAAGATCCTTTGAAAACATTAGGGGATTTAATCTACAATGGTTAGAGCATTGCATAAGTATTTCCTTTTTTAGATTGTATTCCAGTCCCTCTCATCCTCATACAATCTCAAATTTGTTTGGCCATAAGGGCCTTGTTTAAGTGATGAATAGGCCTCAGTCCCTAGCATCCCAATCTTTTAGGTTTGCACATAGATTCCCAAGCCACAAGAGATATTCTATTTTTCACCTTAGTGCCAACCCAGAGAAATTTCTTCTAGATATTATTTATTATGTCAACATATTTAGAAGGAACCTTAAAGAGGCTAAGAGCATACAAAAGAAGATTCTGGAGGAAAATTTTATGAAACTAAACCTTGCTGGCATGAATAAGTAAAATTCCCTTCCACCCAACCAACTTCTTGTTAAATCTTTCAATAAGAGAGACCGAAAAAATAATCTAGAGGTTTTGACCCTAAAGGCATCCCTAGGTAGGAATCAAGAAGGGAAGAGATTAAACACCCCAAAATCCTTGATATCTTCAAATGTCTTTCTTCAGGAGTATTGATGAAAACAATAATCTTTTATCCTAGTTTATTCATTGAGTAGTAGCATTGGAATAAGTGTTCAAAGATGACTTCATGCTTCTAGCTTCTTTGATGGAAGACACTCCCATTAATATAGTATCATCCACAAAATATTCATGAGAAGAAGTATGAGGGTTGTAGTGCCCACCCCTTTATTGCCATTTATGTTTAGGATGATAACCCTTTTAGACCACTTTTATGAGTATTAGATCTTCGATTATAATTAATGATTCAATTATATGATACTTTAAATCATTTGATTTATATCATATTAGTTAGATAATGATGATAAATTACATATGATGATGTTACTGATGTTATAGTATTTACTAACCCCATACTTGCATGTGTTGTTGGAAACTAAAATTGAAACAATTTTTATATTGTCATTGATGTCAAACCTTAATTGGTGAGACAATTTCTATCTAGTAGAGTACCATATCTTTTGGTTGATGAAGAGGATTTGAAAAGAAGAGATAACAAGAGGACCTAAGGAAAGGTTGAGTTATGTGATATTAAAATGGTACTTGATTAGTTGGCACATTGACAAGGTAATATAATGTGTATCTTTAACACTAAGTGAAGAAGCAATTAGATTTGAATCATAGGCTTAACTGAGAAAAAGAGAAGAAATTCAGTTTAAGCTGAGTGATGCTAGTGTTGACTGAGTGCCAGTATAAGTTGAGTAAATCTCAGTGTCGACTGAGCATTAGTAATTGTAGAGTATCAAAGAATTAACCAAGAGAAGATATCATTTTACAAGTATAAATTTTTTAGTGGTGACCGATATATCTAGTGATGACTGAGTAGATGAACATAGTATTGACCGTGTATTATTAATTTATAGTTTGTGAAGGAATTGAGAATCCTAGCTGACATAGTTGAATTCTTGAGATATGTAAAATGTGTTGACATTAATAATGAATGATATGGAGCATTTAGTGCATGATAAACCATTTTCTTATGGATTCAAGGAGAAGTTTGGATAAGTATCTAGAAGGATAAGGAGGAGAAAAAAATGATGGAAGGATTCAATGAATCTGACCTAAACCTAAAATCTATAGAAGAGATTAAGTGATAAAAGATTAATCTACCTGATCAAAGAGGTATAAGGATGACATAATTGTGAGGTTATGTGTGTGGTGGAAGAGGTTGATATTATTGACTGAAAAATCTAAGCAGAAGGCTAAGAAGAGTTGTGAAGAGATGAACAAAGTTGGGGTGATTGCTTGAAGGGATTTATGAGAATATCAAAAATTGAGATGGTAATGAAGGCCAGTCAGTAAATTAGCATATGAGCATATTGGATTTGTGTTGGTTCCTTTTTTCCACACTGTCATATTTACAATTTAATTAACAAATTAATGTCACTGATTCTCAATAACCACTCCAAATTTGATAGAAAAAGGGCCAATTAATGAGGACCAAGAGAATGACCCTCCTACACTTTGAGCTCCACATCACTCAGGTGGGTATACCTCATCTGGACATACATAACTTCTTTTGACAAACAATAGGCCTGCAAGTATATTACTATGGAATAGCCTTTAGAATCCTATAAGTAACCTGTACCTCAATGAATCACCAAGTCTTATGCAATATCCTACTTGCACAGAATGAGTCTAAAAACTAGAAACTACTCCTAACTCCTCCTATCAAACATGAAAGGAAAAATGATTTCATTTGATTGAGTTGATGTTTTTGGGATGAATGGACCCCTGAAATGCCCCAAGTCTCTCATAGACAAGTGCCTTATCCAATGGGCAATAGAGTCAAATAAATCACTACAACAAAGAGCTATGAATAATGAAGACAATACATTCTAATATGTTGATGCCTTACACAAAATATACACCATTGATCAGATCCTACTTAGCAATCCACCTATGTACACAGATATGCAATCACCTTTTCAAAGGATTTTAACCCTCCCCTTAGAAGAGACCTAGGAACAAGCAATACATTAATCAACATCCACTCAAAGGCAAGTATGAGATACCATTGATATCCCAACTCATACGTACATCTAAAAACTAGTCATAAACTAAGTTGTTTCTATGAAAACAACTCTATTGCAGACATCTTGGAAATATAATAGAAAGATTTAAACACCCTTGATGCTCTAATCAACAAGTTCAATAATCAAATAGAGACAATTTGATAGTAGTATGAAAATATTGAGATCTTATTCATAAGACAAACTGTTACAACTTATATTATATTCTCCAAGCTAGAAAGGAAAGAGGGAACACCCTATATGTAGAGAAGAAGGTGATATATTTACAGGAATGAACCACTCATGGAACTAAGAAAATTGGAACCCCTCAAGATTACCAAAAATTGGAACCCTTCTAAATGATCTTCAAAATCCTTATAAAGGATTGCAACAAGCTAAAAATCATTTAGGTCAAAGTTAGGTCTACAACCACTAGCCTCAACAAGAAATGAAAGAAAACAAGAAAGCCTAGAAACCTGGGAGAATTAGATAAAATTTGATGTACAATTATTTAGGCTTCATCATCAAGGCTTACTAAAAATACAAATTCAACTCATTTCTTGTTGCAGGAAAAAAAAAATTAAATGCCAGGACCACCAAGAGGAAACTTGTGTGAATCAAAGCATGGAAATAATTCTGACATCCAACAAACCCTAGTTGCCCATGTCAAAACATCAGTCCTCAACATTAACTCAACTTGGCACATCATGAAGCAAATAAAATTAGATGGCTACCCATATCTTCTTCATCATTTATTACCTGCAAGCATCCCAAAAAATCAAATCTGATCCGGCCTTGTCGTATCTACTTCAGTGTTCAAAAACCCTCCAGAAACCCTTAATCAGTTCAAATTCTAGCAGCAATGACTAACTAGTTAGTTTTAAAATATGACTGTTGATCTTCATCATTTCTTGGCACATTAGATGGTTCTCATCAGATGACAATAGTCAACTAAGCCCTTTAAAATTACCCATCCAAATCATCATATATCAACATCCAATCATGAACAGGCACATTAGATCAACTTGGCACTGAGGACCCACCTTCTTATTTGTCTTTCCATTAGACGGCTGTTGTAATGCCATGATAAATATCTATCCCGCATCTTCCCTTTACAGCATCATGACCACCATAGATATATCTTGGACCTACAATCTCTTTATCTTTTAACCACGGCCAACCCTTCACCTTTAGTCATCTAGAGATCACATGACTAAAGTCATTCTCCAGGTCATGAAACATTTCACTTAACCTTGGTCTAGTTTGGAGATCATGCAAATGAAGCATTTACATGATCACTAAACATTTCTTTAACCTTGTGACTTATCTAGTGAACAAGCACAGCCACCTGATCTATTTTCATCAATGTTCCAGATCAGTCTCCAAGCCCTTAAAGCTTAACTCAAGCTTGATCACGAGATCACATGACTGAAGTATTGGCTAGATCTCATAACATTTCTCTCAACCCTAGTTACATTTAGAGAACATGAGATAGCCTTTATTTTCCAAGTCACCAGATCATTTACTTAACCCTAGATAGATCATGAGATCAAGTCCCAGCCATTGATCATGCTATCATCCTACGGTCCTCACTGAAACACTGAGCCCATAACTTAACTCACCTTATATCAAGTGATTCATCAAAAAAAGAGAAAACTTGACTAGCCTATAACTATGGTCATATTCAGAGAATACACAATTGAGCATTCTCACTTTCACTGGATATCTTCTCAACCTTGTGTTAAATCATGAGAACAGACGAAACCCTCAGTCGCTAGATTGCTGAATAAAAACTTGACCACCCAGGACTAACCTTTGACTTAACCTAATCCCATCTAGAGATTATGTGAAAAAAAGGACTTGGCTGAATCTCATAATTATTCTTTAAATTGGGGTTAAGTCCTGAGAACACATGACTGAGGCAATCTCCAAGTTGCTGAAAATTTTCTTAACCTTGGGTTACATCTGAAGAATCAGTGCCAACCGTTGATCTGGATTTGCATCGATGGTCCAAGTTTAAATGCTGATAGTTACATGCCTTGACCATGATATCTAGAGATTCAGTGACTAAGGGAAGACATAGCCATCCACGAGGTCACTAGATGTTAAGAACTTAACCACCAAGATTAGGGGAATGCGCAAACACTGCATTCACCCATTCACCAAATAAAATGACTAACCACCCAGGAGCTTGGAGAGCTAGCAAATGCCTTAGTCAAGTAGTCACTAAATAAAAAAATAACTACCTAGGAAAGGAAATAAGACATGTGCACAAAGGGGACTTAAGTGGCTAGGAAAAGGTTATGAAGAAATAGACTTTGGCTAGGGTTTTTGGACTTGAACAATTTCATGAAGCCCTAGGACATGGATTTTGACCTATTTCTCAAACCTTAAAAATGCAATATCTCTCTATTTTTTGCACTTGAGCACATGTGATCTGAGCTGAAACTTGATGACACCCTATACTATCAGAGGCTAAGGGTGCAAGCCATAAAACATCATAGATTTTCTTCACTGATAAAAACAAGTTTGTAGGAGGACATGACAATTTCACAAGATTTTAGCAAGGAATAGGCCATTTTCTTTAGATTTTGGCTATGATAGGAAAATGGGCTAACAATCTGTATTTGCAAAGTGAGTTGTATATTTCATATCATAACCTATTGTTACTTTCTGACCATTGTATTAGTAAAAATCCTTAAATCAAGGTTGACCTAATAGACATTTTGTAAACCCTTTAATCAAGTTGACATTCTGATGGAATGTTCTTAAGTCCTCTAACAAGGCCACTCTTAACAGGGTGATTAAATCTTTTAACAGAGTCACACCTAATAGTGTGTATTGTAAAGCTTTAACAGGGTTGGCTTCTCATAGAGCTCACTTCAGAAGAGTGAAAATTTAATAGCATGTTACTGGTGGTTTTTCTCATATTAGGTTTCCATGTTTTATCTTGGTGTTATACTTATGTGAATGTTATTTGATGTGTTGTTGAAATTTTTATATTCTGCAAGTTGACTACTTTTGGATAGTGGATTGCAAGTTTTATGTTACTAATATATTCTATAGAGACCAAGTGAATTGATGAATAGATCTAAGTTTGTTGAAGAGTTTGAAATTTGAATTACTACATTTGGACCTGAGGATAACTGATTCAACCCCCCTCTCAATTATTGTAAAATCATTCTAACAATTGGTATCAGAGCTGTTGGTACTTGTAAGGAAAATTTTTAAAGGCACTTGAAGCTAATGATCAAGATGTACAAAAAGGAGGTACCAAAGCTGAACAAGGAGAACTTCCTTGCATGAAAGAGTTTGATGAATTTGCACTTAGATGGTATTGGTGATTCAACAAAATACTATGTGGAAAATGATTATGTACGAATTGTTGCACCTATGAAAATTGAGGATATGAAGGAAAAACAAGAACATAATTAGGCAATGTTGGAGATTGCATCAGCCCTAAGCTATCCTAAATTTGAAGACATCAAGGACTATACTAATGCAAAGCGAATGTGGGACACACTAGCATCTATCTATGGTGGGGATGAAAATGTGCTAAGAGCCAAATCTAAAAACTTGAGAGGTGTTTCCAATCAAATAAATTTTATCTTATTCATGCACGACAATTTCCAACCTTTGTCAAAGTTTAAGTTGTAAATTGAATCTTGAACTATGAACTTGAACCTACCAGTTCAAGGTTCAAAGTTCAATATGCATTTATCCAAAAGAGTCATGTATAGGTAGCATCACGGTAGTAAAATCTCTTTCTGTCATAGTCATGTGTTCATTTGTAAATGTTGAAATAAACCTTGAAGTTTGAACTCCTCTTTTATGGTTCAAAGTTCACGTTTAAATCTGCACTTCGACAACTTTGCATTAAAAATCTTCCAAGTCAAGGTTTTAGTATCACGATTCATAATTTTCTGAGCTTGTTATAGATGTCCTAGGGATCCACCATAGTTGTCAAGTGTGCATATTAATTAAAACATCGTGAATCATGTACTTTGAACCCAAAATTTATGGTTCAAAGATCAAATTTTGAGATGTAATAATATCCAGATATAAGCTGTGAGCCAAATCTTTACATGCTGAAAATGAAATGATTGATGTGACTCAAAGAGTGGCACCACCTCAGCTTAAGGGATTTTCTTATTGAAGAGAAGTGTGTATAATAGGATGATAGCATTTATTGCAGTGTAAAAAATGATTTCATGGAATTTCTCTCAAGTTGATGGGAATCAAAGAAAGTGTGTGTGTATTTATTTTCCCTCTCTTTTCATTTCTTTTTTCTACTTTTCTTATCTTCTGGAGGTATCTTGGAGCGGTGAGGTAACATTTATGAGAAGCAAAAAAATAGTGAGTTCTACAACAACCTTGGCCCTATAATTCCTTTAAGCTTCTTCATTTTAAAAGAAAAGAGTCGGCTTCATAGGAATCTTGCAAGATTTTGTTTCAATATGTCTTCTTCCAAGGTAAAATTTATAAACTAAAATAATTTTTCTCCAATCAGTAGTTGTTTTCCTAAGATGAGGGATATAGTGATAATGGATGATGATATTGGAGAAATTGTGGAAAGATTAAGGAAAATAGTTGATGAGGCCATATCTATCAGAATTGTAGAGAGTGGTTTGTTGGAAGTAGATAGTTTCCCTAAAGTAATTCCATGCCCAAAACTAGTGATGGAATGCCGTAATAGATATAATAAAGCTGAGAGGTGCATCAATCCAAAAAGAAGTGAAGTCCTGGTGAATATTAATAGAGAGGTAATAATGGTTGCTTTTAAAATCCTATTAGCAGAGGTTTATGGGGATTGGAGTATTGATAAATACATAGTAGACTCTAAACAAAACAAGAGAGAATATATAAATAACATAGCTAGAGACTAGCTATTAAACCAAAAAAAAGGAGGTTCCCATCTACCTAGACCTCTCAGAAAAGATCACTTGTTTAGAGAAGTAAGGGATATAACAGTAATGTTAAATAGACTTAAAGGTAATCCTGTAGACACCAATTGGGAAGACTAGATGTACATTTTTTTATAGGCCATCCTAGACATTGGTAATACTATTGATTGGGCTGAAATTATAGCTGAACAATTACATGAAAGTTTGTCCCAACTAGCCTTGATTTTGAGTTTCTATATGTCCTCATACATCTTTTATATCCTTTCCATTTGTAGAATTTGGGATGGTCTACCACATGAAGAGTGGAATAGCAATATGACCATTTATGAGTACCATCCCCTGTTGAAAAAAGGAAGAAATTCCATAGGTTTCAAGAAAGTGAAGGATACCTTTATGTCCAAATTGGTCTTTGAGCTGAGGGGAAAACCTAACTGGAGGATATCAAAAGAAGCCATGGAATTTGTGAAGATTTATGGAAGTTTTAATATTTAGTTCCCTACCTTTAGCTATTTGAGGGTGGGACACTTCAGTGATGCTCCCCTAAAACTTCCTAGGTATTGTCTAGACAAGTGTATTTTACTTGAGGTAGGAAGATAATTGTTGATGGTAGAGAAGAAATACAAGATTAAATGAGGTATTGGTGTTTTCTTCCCACTAGATATGGGGCATTATAGATCCTAGTTAATTCATGATTTTTCCTTCTTGATAAATGAGCTAAAAGAAATGAACCTCCAACCATATCAAGTAAGGAATTACTTTGCTAGCAAAGGTTTTGTGGATAGCAATTTCAAAGTAGATTCTATGTTTCTTTATCAGCTAGAATTAGAAGACTTCTAGGATGATTTCTTGGATGAAGCTGAGGTGACAAAGAGAATGCACTCTAGATTTTCACTTAAACAAACTACTGCTTTAAAACTTCCTTTTAGTATCAGAAACATAAAGGATGAATATGATAATGTATTGGAATCAGAATGTGTGACATCAAACATTGAAGTGGTGATTAGAAGAGTTGATTGGACTGAAAAGGAGGAAGAAGATATAAAGTCTTTGACTAAGGAGGTTTTCTAGATAATAAAGCATTGGCTTAAAGCTCAAAGAAAGAAAATTCAAGCAACCCCTACATTGAGAACTAGGAGGAGTCTAAGGACTCCAAAAATTGAATCTTACCCTATCCTAACTAATAAGATTAAACCATTTCTTTCTAAAGGTATCTCAGATCCTCCAGAAATCCCTAACATTGAAGATTCAAAGTTGGTTTCTGATGACACTGTGAGGTTTACTAGGCAGAGAAGTAAAAGAGGTGAGAAAGTGGATCCATCTTTTTGCATTGTTCTTGATTCTAACACTAAAGAACCCTGTGTAAGTTAGTTCAAAAGATTGAAAAGGAGAAAAGTATCAACCATGGACTTAGTATCAGTAGGAGGTAGTGGGAGTATAGGTCAACAGGATCTAGTCACTCCATGTAATCCAAGCACCACTATTTCCTTACAGAATACAAATCCTAAGACTCCAAACTGGATGGATTTTTTGTGAACAAGAAGAGGAACATTGTTCCTACTTCAATTCCTTTTGGTGACTTGGTTTGCAAATATCTTGAAAAATCCCCAAGGACAAAGAAGCCAAAGACAGAGTCTATGGTAGATATAGACCCAAATAAAGGTCATTGGGTTGGTGAGATATTCAAGCCTAACTCTGAGAAGACTAGTGTTGAGGTCACTAAAAAAGTTTTCATTGTGGAGAAAATAGACTGAGGAGTCTTTTCTAGGGTGGCAGATTTGAAGATTTTGAATTCTACAAACAAGAAAATCAACCGCAGAGTACTGAAAGATTCAGAAGATAATGCAAAATTGAAACAAGCTCTATGTGAAATGTGTTGGAAAGTTGGCTATACTCATGTATATGACTTAATATAGTGTTTTCATTATGGCAACAAAGTCATATAGTGTTTTGGAGTCAACACACTTGATGAGAAGATCAGAAATTGGCTAAGTGTTGAAGACTAGACAATATACAGAGCACCAGTAGTTCAGAGCATTAGCGCACATGCGTACAATTGAGTGATGGTGTGCACCCTAGAAGATAAGTTGGGTAGATAGTATTAATGCTTAGTATATGAGTTCATGATCATATATAGAGGTATAACAAAGTTACACCCAGTTGAAGTTGCATAGCTAGTGAATGCCAGAAAAGAATAGAGCAAGCAGCTGACTATTAGTATCTTGATTTGTGGTTATAATATAACATTGTAAAGGCTATGCACCTATTTTAATTAGGTTTCTAACATGTAATTATGTTTTTTTGTAAACATGCTTGAGCCAATTCAATTGGAAGCATTGTATGTATCTAGTTAAAGGGCTGACCTATTTATTTATTTTGTATGCGCATATAAATAGAAGATGTGCCTATTGTAATTATTATAAGAGTCAATATAGAGTTAAGAGAAGTAGAGAAGAAGTATTGAAAGAGTTGTTAAGGTCTATTAGAGCTTTGCAAGAGGTGAAAGCATCAACACATCAAAGGAACTGATTAGACAAGTAGTGTCATAGTGATAGTTCATCCAATAGATAAAGTGTTTATCTGAGATCAGAAGAGTGTGGCCTTCACCACTTGAGTAGTGAGCTCTAGGATAGTGAGTCAACACCCATAATAAGGTTTGACCCTTGAAAAATTCTACTGTACTAAATACATTATAAAGAAACTCCTAACAAGGTTAAGGATCTTCTAACAAGGATCATAAAACACTAGTACAAAATATTAGTGGGTGTCAATTTCCACCGGGGTTTTTACCTATTGGGGTTTCCCCATAACCATATTAGTGTTATGTGTTGATTTCATGTTTCATGTTTTTGTGGATGTTCATTTCAGTACTTAAGTATTTATGTTCAGTTTGAGATTAAGTAAAAAGATAACATATAGTGAACACTAATTCACACTGCCCCTCTCAGTGTTCCCATTCCTAACAATTGGTATCAAAGCTCTAGTAAGAAGTTTAACCACTTGATGAGATCATGGACAAAGAAGAAATGAAACATCTAAAAAGAAATCTTGAAGCTACTCTTGAAGACCTGGACAGATCTAAAAAAGAAATTGAAGAACTAAAAGAAAAGGTCAGTGATGCTCAATTAGTCATCAAAAGGCTAAGAAAGGATTTGAAAGAATGCTCTACTAGTGATTTAGGGATAATGATCAAGAAGCTAAATGAAGACAATTAATCTTTGAAAGAATAGATTGAAGAATTGGATGATAAGATGACTAACAATCAAGAAGTCTATGATGAACAGATCAAAGAGAACCTTCAACTCAATGAAGAATTGAGGCACGCAAACATGGAAATCTTGGAGCTAAGGAACAAAAAAGAAAGATTGGAATCTAAATTAAAAGATGCAAAGAATCACATTGATAAATTACACACCAGTTCTAATTTTATAGAATCTTAGTTGTATACAAGAAGAGTTAAAGGAGATACTAGCTGTATTGGATACAATGAAGCACAAAATAAGATTGACAACATGTGAGCAAGAATGAAAGCACCAGAAGACACCTCATATGCTAAGGAGACTAGAAGTCAGACTAAAGATCATGTTGAACCATGCATGAATGAGCGCAAGCCAGTAGATCAAACTTATTATGCATGTAACAAGCATGGACATATAGCAAGGAACTGTATAGAGGTAAGACCTTTCAATGGTTACTATTATTCATGGAATAAATTTGGTCATAGAGCTATGAATTGTAAGAAAAGTCAAAAGAATAGGACTCAGCATAATTAGAGAAATCAAAATCGGCCGAATGTAAGTTCTTAGAATGTTACATGTTAGATATGTAACTATAATGGTCACTCTGCAAGACAATGTAAAATGGTGACCCATGTCAATGCGCTGAAGAATATAAGGCCTCCAGTCATTTTTAACTCTTGTAACAAGGCTAGACACATCTCAAAGTTTTTCAAATCAAGGATGTGAGGTCAGGAAATCCCTAAAAAGCTCGAAGAACCAGTATTGGATCCTGAAGGAGAAGTCAAGTTTTTGAAAGCTTCAGAAGATGTGAGCTTAATTTGGTCAAAAGAAAAGAAGGATAAGATTGATGAGAATGTACTGGATGCATCCATAGTGGATGCATCCTCTACATCTAGATGAATGGCCCTTAAGGTCATAGGGGGAGCTAATTTATCTCTAAACCCCTGCGCGGCTGGTATACTTAGCCTCAAAGTATGTGCCTTTAGACTTAAGCTTTTGAAGACTAGTAGAACCTATGTGCAAGAGTGCACTAGCTGATTGTTTACAGAATGAAAGTTATAAATTTTTAAGTGACAGCCTGGTTTATGTGACAAGCATTAATGGTAGAATTTCTACTTTAAAGTATATAGAAGTTTGTAAATCACTCATTGCATTTGAATTCAGAGTGATTGGAGAGCATAAGAGCCCTAGCATTTGTTTGTGAAGGATTGCAGATTGATTCATTAGTGATTAGCTATTCATTTGATCAATTTTAGAAACCCTAGTTTGTCATGTCGATTCAAAAGATCTTGGAAACCATTAGGAAAGTGATTTACAAGTAAGTGATGGCTACTTCTACTATATTTGATGTTGCGGAGAAGACAAGATATGTATTTAAGAGGCACCCATTCCAAACCACATTGGATGACCTAGAAGGGGCATTCTCCCGCATGCCTATGGGTGTTATGCATGTCAAAGACATTAGGGCATACATATATTGAAAAAAGGAATCAATAGGTTTGGATAGTATTAGAGTGCACATAGAAACAATGATGAAACTTGATAAAATCTTCATAGATGAGTATGCGCAGTGGAATAATCACCCTATAGTGGAATATGCTATGGAATATGAGTTCTATGAGTTGGAATGGATCAAGATCCTACTCACCAAGATCCATGATGACCTATTTTGGATAGGTGAAGTGCTGATTAGGATTACAAGTGACCTAATTCATGAGATGACAGGCCTCTCAAAGACAAGCACCATTCTTCTAGTGGGAAAAGATGTGAGAAAAATTGTTGAGAAAATATGTAAGTCAAGAAGTGATAGGACTGGAATGACTATCGATCCTATTGAGAAAGATGACATCAAATTGATGTCCATGATACTAGGATATAGGTTCCAACACACCAACAGGGTGAACAGTGCGTTTGTAGCCACAATTCTTGTAGTAATAAGACTAGTGAAAGAGAATGGAGAGTTTAATCTATGTGAGATCTTGCATGCATAGTTAATAGACAACATTAAGGCCATCAAGCATGACACGACCAAGATATTTAGGTTTGGGTCCCTAATTATCTATATGTACTTCCATATTGTTGGAAAAGTGTCTGATTTGTATCTAGACAAATATATTCCCACAATGCCATAGATATCTCTCAAGGCATGTACTTAGAGTACATTGAAGGATTACATGACACTGGAGTTGAAGACATTTAGAGCCAAGATGTAGATACGATACAGAATTCTAGAGAAGATAGTTGAGAAATACAAGGATACTATTTGTTTCATGGTTGAGAGAGACACAACATGCATGGAGGTAGTTGAACCAAGGACAAAGTGGATTCATCCACTTGGATATGAGGTTGAAGAATGAATCTTAGAAGCTTATGCTCAAGTTCTATTGTCAGCACCTAAGGACCCCAATGAACCTAGATAGGGAACTTATGAAGAGAAAACAAGAGAAGTGGACGCAGTATTGAACAACGCAACAACAAAAAGAAAAGTTGCCAAGGTTACCTCAGAGATCTTGAGAATCCATGGTGTATCACAAGAAGACTTAGACAAAGAAAGGGAAGAGAAGATTGCTTTGGAAATTGAGAACGTAGTAGCAAAGATAGAATCTGAAGATCCTAAGTTGAAGAAGGTGAAAATAGAAAAATCAGATGATAAGAAGGGTAAAACTAATGTTACTCCTTCTGCACCCTCAAACAGTTGACCTTATTGGTCCTCTAGAGTATAAGGCAATGCCTAAGAGGAAGAAGGAGATTAGCATTAGTCATCCATCCTCATGAGTAACAAGGAACGAGAAGAATACTCACCTGAAGTAAGCTTTAAAACCAGTCTTAGTGTGTTGAGTACAAGAATCATTGATGAAGGCAAGATAGAGCAAGTAGGGAAGTTCTATGAGAAGTATAATGAAATTGAAAAGTTAGAGATTCATGGAATGATTTTCAAACATATGCCAAAGTTCAAGAAAATAGTCCTAGAACTAAAGACTATGATTCCTGATAATGTGTGGAACATCTTAGAGTTCCTAAAAAGACAAGACATTGAAGAAGATCTGAGAATAAGACAGAAGATTTTAGATGAGAGTTTTCTAAAATGTTCTCTAGAGGAGAAATCTCTGTTACTAGATCTAGTAAAACCACATCTTAGAACCAAGTCAAGGACCCTGCACATAATGGACAAGAACTATGAATTGGTTGCAAAGGAAATAGAGAAATCCTTTGAGAAGGTCTTCATGAATAGGCACATGTATCTAGCTACTGTGCCCATAGGTCAAGCACCCACAAAGGATGAAAAAGAATGAGAAACCATAAATGTTCCATCTATAGGTCCACAGGATTCAACGCATGTAGTTGATGCATCCACAAAGGCACATAAGTCTGCACCCATGAAAGAGACATTCAAGGATGACTCAATTTTTATTGATAATGTAAAAGTCACTATGGCGGCCACAGACATGGATTTGGACAAGTTTGAAGAAGTATTTGTAAGCACACAAGAGATTGAAACTCTTTGTAGTAACACTCCTCCCAATCAACAAGAAGAAGTATTGATTGAGGATATAATAGATGAAAAAGAATAAAGGAAAGAAGTAGAAAAAGAAAAGGAGGCAGAAAAAAAAAGAGGATAGGAAGAGGTAAAAGAAAGTGAGAAAATAGATGAGCCATCTATTGAAATTCTAAGAAAAGTAAAACTAGAAGTGATGGATAGCACTCCTATCACTCCCTCAGCATCATTGTTGTCAAGTTTGACACCTGACACAACTAGTTTGGATTCACGGGAGAAGAAGACCTAATCAAGATCAATATCTTAGTTGTGGAGAAGGAAAAGGAGAAATAGGTAATGAGGAATCCCTTGTTTTTTGAGTCAGTGAGCTTATTGAACAACCTACTACCTTCAAACAAGAAAGTGTCGAAGGTCAGTATAGTTGATGATGTTAGCAACATCCTCACAGCCTTTAAGACCAATTTTACTAGCTTGGAAGAATCTACATCTCAATTTGCAGAAGAGAAGTACATGAATAAAAGGCTAAGTGAATTGATCAACAACTTCTCACTTGACCTCAGTTCACTCAAAGTTGGACAAGCAACTTTGAAAGAGTTTGCAGAAAAAGGAAGGAAAATCATTGCTGATTGCATGGATAAGGACAAATTAAGTGATGCCCACTTCAAGAAGATACAAGAGGTAGAAGTGATGATAGAGAAAGTAAAGAAATTAGTGAAAGACCCATCCACTAATGTAAATATGTGCAATAATGTATATCAAGGTCAAATTGACAAGATTGAGAAGGCAGAAAAGGAGATGTCCAAGATAAGGGAAAGGAAAACATAGCTAAGGAATGCTCTTGTGCCCTCATTAGATATACTTAATAAGAATATCAAGGAGATTGATGCCACCATGGTGACATATGATCAAGGTCCCAGCATAGATTTGGAGAAGATGGAGAAGCTACAGTATGCACTATGCGCCCATCTCCAAATTGTTAATTCATTGATCACATTTTGTAAGAAGGAGATCCAAAACCTACAGATAGCATATCCAAATGTTCTCTCACATGAAGTATTTGTAGATATATTTTTGAAGCACCTTTGTCATTAATGTCAAAGGGGGAGTATGTATAGAATATGGAGTTATAAATATATAAAAAGATGTACAGTAAAGAATATAAGGGAGATATAAGATAGAGTATAACAAAAAGTGTTTGTATAAGAGAATAGTTAGCAATTGTGCCATATTCCTTTGCTGCCATAAATGAAAAAGGGGGTGATTGTTGGAAAGTTGGCTATAATAGTGTATATGACTTAATATAGTGTTTTCATTTTGGCAAAAAAGTCATATAGTGTTTTGGAGTCAACACACTTGATGAGAAGATCAAAAATTGGCTAAGTGTTTAAGATTGGATAGTATAGAGCACCAGCAGTTCAGAGCATTAGCGCACATGTGTACGACCAAGTTATGGTGTGCACCCTAGAAGATAAGCTGGTTAGATAGTATTCACACTTAGTATATGAGTGCATGATCAGATATGCGGGTATGACAAAGTTACAGCTAGTTGAAGTTGCACAGCCAGTGAATGCCAGAAAAGAATAGAGCAAGTAGCGGTTTGTTAGTATCTTGATTTACGGTTATAATATAATATTGTAAAGGCTATGTGCCTATTGTAATTAGGTTTTTGACATGTAATTATATTTGTTTGTAAACACTCTTGAGCCAATTCAATTGGAAGCATTTAATGTATTTGGTTAAAGGGCCGACCTAGTTATTTGTTTTGTATGCGCATATAAATATAAGATGCGCCCATTGTAATTAGTATGAGAGTCAATATAGAGTTAAGAGAAGTAGAGAAGAATTATTCAAAGATTTTTTAAGGTGTATTAAAGCTATGAAAGAGGTCAAAGCATCAACAGATCAAAGGAACTGAGTAGACAAGCAGTGTCATAGTGACAGTTCATCCAACAGATAAAGTGTTTATCTAAGATCAGAAGGTTGTACCACTTGAGCAGTGAGCTCTAGGATAGTGAGTCCACACTGCTAACAGAGTTTATTGTAAAAGAATCCTAACAGGGTCTGACCCTTGACAAGGTCTACTATACTAAATACACTGTAAAGCAACTCTTAATAGGGTTAAGGATCTTCTAACAAGGATTATAAAACACTAGTAAAAAATATTAGTGAGTGTCAATTCCCACTGGGGTTTCTACCTATTTGGGTTTCCCCATAACCATATTAGTGTTATGTGTTGATTTCATGTTTCTTTTATGTGGATGTTCATTTCATTACTTAAGTATTTAAGTTTAGTTTGAGATTAAGTAAAAAGATAAAATACTGTGAACACTGATTCACCCCCCCTCTCAGTGTTCCCATTCCTAACAAAATGGAAAAATACATTCAACAATTGTAGAATCCTATTCCCTAGCCTTTGGCAATGGTACCTCTAAATATGGATTTCAAGTCTCCAAATAATAAAAAATTCCTTGATTAGGTACACAAAGAGAGATATCTCTCTAAAACATTTTACAATTGGATGGGAGAGGTTGGTGAAATGGTTAATCATTTTGCACAAGCCTATGAAGATTCAACTAGTACGTCTTCTTCTCTGGTGTCTGTTGTTGAAGCTAATATGAAACTCTAGGAAGGAAAGAGGGATGACCTAGAGATAGAGATAACCAACATGGATGAGGATTTTGTCTATGGTATAGACAAGTTTTTATCTGAGAAGGTAGTACCTAATGCTGATGCCAGTCTCTTATTTATAGCTAAGATTAATGAGGAATGGTGATGTACTCTATTTGATCAAGGTATCGAAGAATCGGGACAAATTTTGAAGGTAGTAGCTTATGTTGAAGAGGTTCTTAGAAACCATATAGATTGTCTCTACAATGTAGCAAAGGGTGAAATAAAGATCAAAATTGATGCAGCCAAGATGAAGGAATCCTTCACTGAGAAGGCACAGGGGTTAAGAGATGCCAAAGAAATAGTAGCACATGATTTCTCACTTCTAGTCTAGGTGCAATCATTGTTAATGCTTGACAATGAAAAAACAAAGACATTGGAGACCAAGCTTGGTCAATTGCAAAACTATAAATGTATCTAGGACCAGAGGCTTGATCTTGTTTCTTCACCAAACAAAGTGATGCTAGAGAGATTCACGACATCATTTGAGGAGTGGACCACTATGTGAAAAGTAGCTGATGTCACCACCGGTGTTGAGACTAAGAAAAGTTAATCAGTTGATTAGTCTTTGACAAAGTAGTTCCAAGTAGTTTAGGGTGTTAGTTTCATTTCCAGGAATAGAATTTTTAGCTACGAAACTGATTAAGCCCTATGTGGCTATATAATAATTTTTGAGTGACCTTGCAATGGTCGGTTCTCTCATAATAGAAACTTAATAGTTTAATATTTGCTACAAGTACTTTCGATGAATGGTTTTGTTTTGAATTAAAACATATGATATAGTATCAGTTGATATATATAGTAGATAATAGTATCTTTCTCAGATCAATGGGTCTAGTTACTACATGTATGTTGGCTTCAGTTGGAATTAATTTCATGTTGCTGTAATTTGTGTATGTGTTTCAAGATCATTTATCCATTCTTCATTTTTATTTTAGTATATGTTGAATCGATCTTTCGGGAAGTGTTTCCTTTACAATCTTAGTAAGTTGGCTTAGACAAATGTGGAACTTTCTCAGAGCATAAATCTTTCTGTGGTCATTTTATATGAGGAATTGAAAAGCCTTTTGTACTTTTAGGTCAAAAGCATACATAGTCTTACTATTTTTCATTCTTTTCAAATAAACAGATTGTCAAGACTGATCTTTATATAAGGTAGCTACTACTTTGATCATAGAGAGTTTAGTTGTGAGTGACTAACTCAACTATTGTATTAACTTTTCCTTCTTATTGGGAAAGAGTGTTTGAAGTTTGTAATAATTTTGGTAAGATGGAAAATTTTTATACCAACAAATTTTTGGTGACTCTACTGGGGAGTCTAAAAAGTAGACCGAAGCTTAACTCTTTTTCATTTAATGATCAGTTATGGTGCTATGTGCTTAGGTAATTCCTAGTCAGCAAGAGCTTCCCCCAATGTTACAACCTAATCTTCACTTCTCTGATACATAAGAGGACATTATCGTTGATCTTAATGCAACTACTTGGAACCTGAGAACCAGTGGTCAATAATATCAACAAGTGAGGTTAGTAATTGAAGAGGAGGAAGAAATTGGAGAGTGGTTGAGATGTTTTCCTTTATCTCAACCAACTTTTGTAGAAAATAGAGCAGCCCAAAGACCTAGAGGGTAGGTTTTTCTTTATTAATATATATCTCCATTATAGTCTTAATCAATAAGCTAGCAGAAAAGAGGTATAATAAAGGGGATAAAGAAAAGGGACTAGTTGATGAAGATTTTGAAGCCCTTGAGTGATTGAATTTCAACCCCAATATCCCTATGAGAAGAAACACCCAAAAAACTAGTAGAGCATCCTCGCCTACCAAGTCTACAACACCCATTTCTAGTTTCCAAGCCCTTACATTATCTGGCACATTAGTCCCCTCTGTTTTTAATCCTCAACCTCTAAATTTTTTTGCACCAATCATGGCCCAAAATTAGCCATGGGGTGCTCAGGTTGGTCCTCTGGATCTAACAAATTTTAACTTACAAGCTTTACCCAAAGGGGCTAGAGAGGTTCTACCCAAATTCAGTGGTGATGCTAAAGTTTACCCAAGTGATCATATTAATGCATTCAATACTACATGTACTGTTATAGGTGTGGGTACAAAAGATGTGGAAATCTATCTTTTTGTTTAGACTTTGATTGAAACCATTGCAAATTGGTTTCATCATTTTCCCAATGGTTCAATAAAAACTTGGAATGGTATGAGAATAGCTTTTCTGGCTCACTTCAAAGCAACCGATGATGAACACTCCTTATTGTTCTAGCTCTCTCAATTAAAGAAGGAGATGCATGAACCCATGTGGGAATTTTTTTCTAAATTTAATAAGCTCTTGCAACAGATTCCAAATGCTCATCATCCCAGTGGCAAGAACAGAAAGGGCTTCTTTGTAAATGCTATGCCTCCAGATATTAGCTTCCATCTTAGATGAGGAAGAGTGGCATACTTGGTAGCTACTCAAGCATTAGCAGTGGAGCTTGAAGATGACATGATTATTGTTGGTAAATGGAGAAGAGAGGTTCAGAATCCTAATAAGCAGCCTTCTACATTAGGATCTTCTAATCCTATTGTTTAGAGACTGGTAAATGATATGATTACTCTAAAAAGGCAATTACCAAAGGCTACCCCTACTCCCTATCAAGATATCCCTAGAAGGTATGGAGGCCAAGGAATGGGAAATTATGCAAAGAAGTCAAATAATTTTCCACATTAGCCTAGACTTCAGATTGAAGCACCTCCCACTAAAAGTAACATGTGTATCTTTCACTTAACTGATGAGCATGATGGTGATTCTTATCCCGAGATGGTGTGGTTCAAGAAAATGGAGGCCAACAAAGAAACCATTGTGGGAATTCCTGGTAATGAAGATAACTCTGGAGGACCTAGTGATTCTATGAGTTACTATCTTGAGTATAAATTTGATTCAGATCGAGGTGGTGACATTCTTACAACTCTAGAGGAACCTTCATGTTCGATGCTTACATGAGGTCAAAAAGGTGGAAAAATTAGTAGTCACGCTTCATCTCCTTTCCAAGGCAAGAAAGATAAAGAACCAATGAGTCAGGCCAGTAGCAGTACAAAGACTCCAAGGAGTGAATCAGTGCGAATAAAAATTCTTAAAAGGTTAGACTCTGAGCTCACTTTTGATTTCATAGAGTTCTTTAAGTCTTCTAAAATACAAATATCTCCAATTGAATATTTAAAGTCAAATCTTGGTGAATTGGATAAGTTGGTAGCTTCAGTCAAAAAAATTTGGTATCCACTAGTGAGATTCTTGTCGATCATAAGATTAAACAACCTAAAGTTAAAGAACCCATCATCAGTCATGAATCTTTAGGACCCTCTCATATAGTAGAGAAGCCTGAGCCTTTTTATGTTTCATTGTTCATCCATGGTCATAAACTTAGTAATTGTATTATAGATTCTGGAGCCTCTGATAACATCATACCCTCTTCAATAGAAAAATCCCTTGATTTGCCTTAACAAAATTTTTTGGTAGGTGCTATTCCATGAATTCTAAGCAAGTTCCCTTGCTGGGCCAAATCAAAGATGCACAAGTTACATTAGCGGCCTTCCCTAACAAGATGGTCAAGTTGACTATCTTGGTTGCTGACATACCAGCTAGTTATGGTATGCTCTTGAGCAAAACCTTTTGTAGAGATCTAGGTGGAGAGATCAAATTAGATTGGTCTCAGGCTATCATTCCCATTGGGGATAAGAAGGTTACTCTACAACTAGAGACAAAGTGTAAGTACATTGTTTTTCCCTCTGAGGATCCCAAGTCTCATATCTTGTATCAAGAAATAGATTTTTTTAATTACTTGGCCATGCCAAAAATTGATGTTATGAATGAAAAATATCCTGATAATGAAGAACTGTGGACCTTAAAATTTGATGGGAGCCGTTTGTCTACTGGTTCAGGTGCTGGGGTGGTATTGATTTCTCCAACTAAAGAAAAATTCCCTTTTGCCTACAAGCTTGAATTTGAGAACACTAACAATACTGCAGAATATGACGCTCTATTACTTGGGATTCAAGAAGAAAAAATAAAAGGCATTAAAATGCTAAAAGTAAGAGGAGATGTTGAGTTAATTGTGAAAAAAGTAAGAGGGAAATATGTAGTGAGGAATGATAGAATGAAGCACTACAGGAATAGAGTCTAGGATGAGATTGAAGGATTTGAGGCATTTTCAATTGAGTCCATACCTAGAGAACAGAACTCCAAAGTAGAAGTCCTAGCTGGTTCTACAACACTATTAATTCCTCATCCTAACTTTGACAGTGATCAATATACCATTGATCTCATTCATCGACCTAATGTACTAGACATTGCTAATTCTTGGCAAGTCTTCAGTGATGATGCTCATGTGTTGTCTTTTCTTCAGGGTATAGAAAAGTTTTCTTCTATCTTTTTCGAAGGGTCAGAATCTAAATGCCAAGAGTTCTATGCTGATGAGGAGGTTGAAAAGGGAGAAGATGTTATTCAATTAAAGGGAAATCATATTCCTAAAGGTCTTGTAACTATGGAAAGGTTGTTTGATCGTAAAGATTTCTTTGTGTGCCAAGCTGATGGGACAAAAGAAGAATAGTCTGGTAATTATGAGAAAATTAATATTGGGAGTAATGAAGACCCTAAGTTTGTCAACTTAGGTACATGCTACAACCCTATGAAGAAGGATATATTCACAAAATTATTGCAGGAATTCATAGATGTGTTTGCATGGTCATATGAAGATTTGAAGGATTTTAGAAAGGGGAAGTTCCAACACCATATTTCTCTAAAACTAGGAGCCAAACCCTTCAAGTAAAAATTGAGAAATTATAACCCTAGGGTGGCTGATGCTATTTTCAGAGAGGTAGACAAAATGTTTAAAGCCAAAATAATTTACCCAATTCATCATTCTACCTGGGTAGAAAACATAGTACCTATTCACAAGAGAAATGGGGAAATTTGAATATGCATTTATTTTAGGAATCTTAATCAGTCTAGTTTGAAAGACAAATTTGCTCTCCCCAATATTGACCATATTCTTTAGATGGTGGCAGGGTCTGAAATGATGTCAATGCTAGATGGGTTCTCAGGGTACAACCAAATTAGTGTGGCTCTTGAGGACCAACACAAAATGACATTCACTACCCCTTGGGGTACATTCACATACAATTGAATGCCATTCAGTCTGATCAATGTAGGAGCAATGTTCCAGTAGGCCATGAATTCTTCCTTTAGTCATTTAATGAATAAAGTGATTGTAGTATATCTTGATGACATGACTGTTTTCTCTTGTAGAAGGAAGAAACATCCAAAATATTTAAGGTTTATCCTCCAAGAATACAGGAACTAAGGGATATCTTTAAATCCCAAGAAATCTATTTTCTGTGTGACTAAGGGAAAATTGTTAGGTCACATAGTGTCAGAGAAGGGAATTTCAATTGATCTTGAAAGGGTGTGGGTGATCCAGCAATTGTGCTTGCCATCCCACCGAAGTGGAATAAGGTCATTCTTTGGACATATTAACTTTTTGAGGAGATTTGTGCGAGATTTTTTAGATACAACTAGACCCATGGTGAACTTGTTAAGCGAGAAGAAAACTTTCAGATGGAATGTTGAGGCCAAGAAGTCTTTTGATGATGTTAAAGAAGCAAGTGTGTAAGCTCCAATCCTTGCTCATCCATATTTCCAGAAAGATTTTATTATACATTGTTATGCATCTGAGCACATGATGTTGGGCATCCTGTTATAGAAGAATGAGGCTGATGAAGAGGTTCCCATTTCCTTCATGAGTGTTCCTTTAAAGAATCATGAATTGAAGTATTCACTCACTAAGAAGCAGGCCTACGTAGTGGTTAAATCTGTCAAGCAATTTTGGTATTATATCCTACATTCTCATTCTACTGTTTATGTTCCAAATTCTACTGTTAAGAGTATCCTAACTCAACAAGAGGTGTCCATAAATAAGAGAGCCAATTGGGTAGCAAAAGTTCAAGAGTTTGATTTAGAAATCAAACCTACTAAATTGGTCAGAGGCTAAGGCCTTTGTAAGTTGATCACAGAAAATGATACAGTCTCTAAGGATAATATGCCCTTGTCATTGTTTATAGGATTGAAAGATACATGGTTCTTAGATGTGGCCTATTATCTCACTTATGGAGACTGTACCACTCATTTAACATCTAAAGAATAGAGAAATTTGAAGCTTAAAGCATCCAAGTATGTCATAGTGGATGATATTTTGTATAAAAGGGGTTTGGATGGGATGTTTCTCAGGTGTGTAGATGAAGATCAACAAAAGAAGTTGCTTTAGTCTTTTCATAATGAAGCATGTGGTGGACACTTCTCATCTACAGTAATAGCTTTCAAGATTTTAAGGAGCTGCTACTACTGGCCCCAAATGTAAATAAATGGGTAGCACAATGTGAGAAAAGCTGCAAGTTATTTTCTTGTAAGCTGCATTTAGCTTCTCTTCCTTTAAGGCCAGTGATAATTGAAGAACCATTCAAGCAATGGGGTTTAGATTTTATAGGACCAATAAATCCCCCATTAATTTATAGACATACCCATATTTTAACAGCTACAAACTATTTTACTAAATGGGTAGAAGTTGTTGCAGTGAGAAAAACTACTTCAGAGGTGGTCTGTTCTTTCTTGAAAGACAATATTTTGGTTAGATTTGGTGTTCCTGCAAAGATTATTGCTGATAATTTATAGACCTTCTCTTCTCAAGAGATGCAAATTTTATGTAATGACAATGGGATTCAATTGGCACACTCATCTGATTACTTTCCCCAAGGCAATGGGCAAGCAGAATCTAATAATAAAAACTTGATTAGTATTATGAAGAATTTAGTGAGTGAAAATTCCAAAGACTAGCACAAAAGATTGTTTGAAGCTCTTTGGGCTGATTGTACTTCTCCTAAGAGGGCTATAGGTATGACTCTATTTGAACTGGTCTATGGAGTACAAGCTCAACTCTCACTACCTCTAGAGCTTACAACAATAAAATTGAAAAAGGTGATTGAAGAGCAAACTTTTTCTGATGGGTTGGATAAAAGGATCATGTATGTAAGCAAGATCTAGGAAGAAAGAGAAGAGATGGTAAACCACATAGCGCTACATCAATCCCAAGTGAAAAATATTTTTGACAGGTAGGCTAGGCCCAGGAAGTTCATGGAGAATGACAGAGTGCTACTATGGGATAAAAGGAGAGAACCTTGAGGTGCCCATAATAAATTTGAGTCCCTTTGGAAGGGGCCTTTTGAAATCACTAAGGTGCTGGGACCTGTAATACCCCAAAAATGGGCTATAAGTTCATTAACCTTCTATATCAACAATTCGAACGAAATCGACATCAAAGTCCTAACCTAAGGCACATCTAAACATCATCGAATCATAATTGATTATCTTAAATTCTGCATCGAGGAATATTCCTAGCAATATTCCTAATTATCATAATTATCTTTATTTTAATGATTATTTGGCGATAAATCACATTTATCCTAAGTTTGATTAATTGAATATTTTCATATTTAATTAATTAGATTTAATATCTTGCCACTTAATTATTTAATTAAATTTAATTCTATCTATTATTAATTGTATTATTTAATTTTGACAATAAATCAAAATTCCTATGAATAATTGATTAAATTCTTATTTAATTAATTAAAGCATGTTGTCATTATTTAATAATATAATTTTTAATAAAAGTTTGGTAAAATAGTTGATTAACCCATAAATCAATTGTTTTATTTTTAAAAATCAGTTAAGTTGGAAATAAATCACTTTATTATTAAATTAATTCATAAATAAAACATGCACAATCATAAAAGCAGACAACTATCAATTATCAATTAAAGCTAAACTCTAATTTGAGTTAAAGCTTAGCTTTTGCATGTTTTTGTGAGTTAATTATCTTTATTTAAAAATAACTCAAAAATCAAGCTGAGTTATTTGAGTGATTTATGGCTTTTTCCCATACACCTCCAAAGCCCTGGATTTCTATAAAAACAAGGCTCATCTCTTCATAACTCATCTCTCAATCATCTCTCAAATTTGCCTATCTCAATCATCTCTCAAATTGGCATCCAAGCATCTCATATTTTTGCACAATCACGTTGGAGAATTGGAATTGAAGAAATCAAAGCTCTTGCGAATTGACATCTTTGTGAGATCAATCTTATTTTTGCATTCATATTGCATATCATTGTTAGATTAGTATTGCATATCAATTTTCAATAGCATTCATAGCATATCAATTTCATATTAGCATAGATTCATATCAGTTTTTATCATTCTTATTCCATAGAAAATATCAAAAATATAGATTAATTGCATTTAATTTAATATCCATCTTTTGCATTCAAATCCTTCATTTAGGTGTCGTCTAGGTCACTGATCTTGATTACAATCTGAGAACATTAATCTCGCACCTATTAGAAGGCAGTAAATTGCTTGGTTAGATAGTTTTCAATTTTGCACAATTTTGATTATCACTAACCTCTAATGTTTTACTGAGTGTTGTGTCTATAGATTAGGTACAATTTTCACACACACATTTCTGGCACCCACCGTGGGGCAACCCACCTTTGCATGCTGGTTTTGATTTTTTTGGGGAGCTAAAACCCCAAAGTTTCAAAGACTTAATTTTATCTCTCAAACGGCTTGGATTTTTGGTCTAAAATTGTTTTTGTAGGTTGGTGACATATCAAGGAAGCTACAATAAAAAAAATTAGAATTTTCTAAGATGTTTTGAATTTTTAATAATTTTTTCTTTAAATTCTGGAAAAAATTAATATCTGACGCAAATTAGCATATTTTTCAGAAATTTTTATATTTTCAGAAATCTCTTTAAATTCTACATGGGGTCCATTCTTTGTGTTTTAAATTTGGACATGATATCATAGCTCAAATAGTCAATTTATAAAAACTAGTCTATTTTGATAAAACGGGTCTCTAGGGCACAAATGAAGAGATTTTTCTAAAATTTTTGCATTTTTGGAAAGTTCTCTATTTTTTAGAAGGGGTCTCTATTCTAAATTTATATTTTTGTGGCCAAAATCATATCAAAAAAATTAGATCTTGTTGACTAGGTCAAATGCAGTGCAAAAAAATTAAAATTTTGTGATGGGTATGCACTTATTTTTCATATGATTCAATGCATGATATGAGTTGTCATTTGGATTAATTTTTGGTTATTATTTCTTTTAAAAATTTATTTTTAGATCTAACCTTAGGGTTTTTATAAGTTGAATATACCTTGCATATCTTGTTTGCTTGTTGGCTTGTTGGAGAGTTCGTAGCTTGCTTGCATAGTAAAGCTCAACAAAAATTGCTAAAAATTAGGTAAAATCTACTAAGCGCATTGCAAGGATCCCATGTATTCTCCTTCATCTAATAAAATTTCAATTTGGGACTTAAAATAAATCTCTTATGTGTCAAGCTTGTTGCATCTTTTCATGCTTTTGATCTATTTCTACACACTTGCATAATTGATACTAGGTTGTGAACCCTTAAAGATTTATTAAGTAGTCTTAGAATATTTGTGATTGATCTTGATTTCTATCTTGAGTTATTGGACTCGCTAATCCACCGGCCCCTCATTTCCACCCCGTGGTTGCAATCTCAGCGCCATAAAGGGGAGGGGTCAACAGGACAGAAGCGTTAAGTGTTCCACTTGGCAACCCTTTTGTGCTTTTAGGAACTCACTTATTTTCTAAGTTGGGGACTCATTTTTAGCTTGTGTGAGGTGTTAAGTGTTCCACCTTGTGGACTCATCTCATATTTTCTTTAAGCGTTAAGTGTTCCTCTTTCTACTTTTTGGATGCGTTTGGTAGATTTGCTTTTAGAAATATATCTGTGCTCACATAGTAATTAGGCCCTATGAACACTATTTGTGATTCTTGAGAGATTGGATTCCTAGAGAAATCTTTCTTGATGATAGAATCTTTATAGGTAGGGAGGATACTTAGTGCATTTCACATTCAACTTGGTTAGTGCGTCTTCTCTTATTGATCGACATATTCTCTCTCCGGAGAGGTTGATAGATCACATGGGGTTGATATCATGAGCTTTGGTGAATCAAAATTGGTTAGTGTGTCTTCTCTTATTGATTGATACATTCTCTCCCTGGAGAGGTTGATAGATCACGTGGAGTTGGCATCATAGACCTTGGTGAAGCAAAACTTTTTCTTAGCGTGTCAGATTAATCTGCTTGCTTTGTTTGGGTTAAAAGTGAAGAGGTGTCAAAAACCTTGGATCTGGAGCCAAGTCCCCTTGTGGTATAAATCTATGAGTCACCTTTAGAGATGGTTAACCGTAGCAGACAATCCCTTCATAGGGCAAACTGCGTTGACGGAACCTCAAGCGGTAATAGCCATTTTTGCCATGGTAGTGATAGCCGCTATATAAATGTTCTTGTGGAAGAAATCTCCACAGGTATGGTTCATTGTTGGGTTGTCAAATCTCCCTAGCAGCTCTTGAAGATTAAGTTCTCAGACTATGTCAAAACCCTAGTGTGCCGGGATTGGAGATCACCCCTTTGAATCATAAAAGTTGCAGAGTCAAACCATTACTAAAAACCTTAGAGACGCCAATTTTTTTTTCATTCTCAAGTATATGTGTGTTATTGCAAAACTCTTCAGAACATACATAATTAGTACTCTCAGGGATTAGCACAATTTGGTTACTTGATTGTTCATGCGCAAGGTTGCTTTTGCCCTTGTTCATTATTTTCAGATGTGCTTGGAATCACTTGCTTGTTGTTCTACGTGTTTGTTTATCTACTTGGCTATTAAAAATGATCAAATCAGGTATAACCTTCAAAATCTGGACAGTACAATTTGCAAACAATCCAGAACTGAAAACCTTAAATTTTGCAAAAATTGACGTAAAATTCTTTTTGGAGTCAAAAGTCATTTCAGGAAGTCAAAAGTCATATGACTTTTTGTTAAATGTCATTTCAGTATCACCCATCTGTCGTATGATTGAGAACCCAGTGTCGTATGAGTTTTCATGCCAGCAAATCCAAGGAAGTCAAAATCCTGTTAGCAACTGTCGTATGATATTTACAACTATTGTTTCATTGCTACCCAACTGTCATATGAGTTTAACAACTATCATTTCATTGCTACCCAACTGTCGTATGAGTTTAGCAACTGTCATTTCATAGACTACCCAGTGTTGTACGAGTCTGTAGAGTGTCGTTTGGAAAAATTTGAGAGAGTTGTCAGAAATTGTCAAATTGCAAGATATCCAATATTTCCAGCCTAGTTCCAGAATCTGTCAAAAATATCACTGTGTCAAGAACAGAGCCGTAGCTAATGAGAATTAGTACACACGTCTCAAAGAATCAGTACACATGAGGAAGAAATTCTAATCGCCGCTATGATGAAGCAGCTGCAAGCTATGCAAGTCTAGCTTGACAAACTTGAGAAAGAAAAGGAACCTCTATACTCTTTTCCATTTGATAAAGACTTGTACATGTCACCATGCCCCTGGAAAAAATTTGAGCAATATGATACCTCTTCCATGGAGAGTGACACATCTAGCTTTGGAGACTATGATGACTATGACGACAGACAATGTAATGATACCTATGACACCTCTGTTCCTAAGAGTCCTCCTCATTGTTCATTCCTACTTACTACAAATGGGCCATCACATTGGATAGATCATGATGGTGATCCATATGATTCTGATTTTGAAAGATATTTTGATGGCTTTTGTGGACAATACCTTGATGATGATCCATCTACTACTGCTGAGGACTATAAAATACATCGTGCTAGCTTGAAACATCAATACTATAAGGATCTCTCCTCTAAGAACTCTCAAGCTGAAAATAAAGATTACACTCTCAAGAAAGATCATGTTAATGTTGGACCTTTGTCTTGTGATGGTTCCCTTCTATCCCCTACTTCCTCCACTACTCATACATTTCCTAAAGCTTCTGAGTCTTTCAAATCTTTCACAGAACCTTCATTCGACACAAGCCCTGATACTTTTCATGTGGTTCCCTATAGTTATCCTCCAGGGCTACCTCTTAAAGAAACTCAAGCTATCCTTCACTTGGCTGCAAATACTTTCAATGATGATAATCTTAAAGAGCCTAAGCCTTCATATGCTATAATCCCTACTTCAGCTAGTCCTCCACCATCTCTTCCAAAGTCATCCATACAATCCCAACATGCTTCCTTGTCCTTAGAAGTGGCTCCATGTCAAGAGGACTCTAAAAATGATAAAGAAAAGAACATAAAGAAAGATCAAGATCAAGAACCCTCCATGTCATCCAATTCCTTTCATGATGTCTCTTATCCACTTCATTGTTCTTTTGATCCTACAAACCCTTTTTCATGCATTCCACCATGTCTTAAGTCTTCTCCTAAGCAAGATCAAGCTACTACTCACACTGTTGAGCTTATTGACAATCAAAATGACCTTACTACACTTGTGCTTTCCAAAGATGATACTTCCATTAAGGTTGGTAAAAATAGTGTTGTTACTTCCAATGTTAAGCCTATTGAAAATCAAAAGAAAAATTATGTGCTTGTGCTATCCAAAGATCCTTGTCAAGATCAAAGTCTTCCATCTTCTTGTTCTACCACTCCATGTTCACTTCCACTTTCTACTCTTCCTAAGTCTTTGCAAGCTTTGAAAAATCCTATCAAAGAAGGTGCTCATATTCAAGATGTCCACGATTCTATTAAAAATTCTAATGCTCACTCTAAAGATGCTGATATCCTTAGTTGTCATATAGATGCTGATGAACTTATTGATTATCCTTTTGTGTCTTCCACTTCCATCCTTGGACCTCTTCCACCACTACAAAGATCTTCACGCCTTCCTTCCATCTTGGGTCCTTATGTCCCTTCACTTTCCCCTCCTAACTCTCCTAATTTGCCATCCATCTTGGGTCCTTACATACCTCCATCTCCCATCTTTCCTCAAGATCAACATAGATGCATACCCTTGAATCCTTTTCATCCACCCACCCATCTAAACCAGTCGTATCCTCCCTCTTCCACAAATCCCAAGTCTTTTGGAAGTAACTTGAATGTTCAATACAAGAAAAAGAAGCAATATAAGAATCCATCAAAAAGAGAAGATCACCATGTCTCCTCTAAATGACATGGAGGCATAAAGTCAAAAGAGATATCTAAAAAAAAACTACAAGACAAGTATGGGTTCCAAAATCCATCATTGAAGATATTATCTCTAAATCATCAAAAGGAAATAAAAAGCCTATGATTATATGGATTCCAAAGTCTCTCTTGAAAGAGTCTGGTGTTGAACAAAAAGTGAAATTGACATTCAAGCTTCCAAAGGCTTCCACTTCATCTCCCTCTAAAAATATTCTTCCATTTCATGTGCCTAAACCACAACCTCTGCTATCCATTCGCCATATTCCTTCACGTATTCCTTCATTCATGTTTCCTCCATTCTCTCACCACCCTTCAAGGTATGTGTTGATGTTGAACTTGTCTTCCTTTCCATCTACCCTTTCACAATCCTTCCATGCATTATCCTTCTACCTCCTATCCTTTTTCCTCACTTGCCTATTCCTCCTATCTTCCAACCTCACTCGCTTTACATAAAACCTTATCCTCCATTTTTCTCTTTCATCTCCCTTTCCCTATCAGCATCTTTGAGTGTGTCATTTTGAATCCTTGGCATATCATGGTTTATCCTTTCAAGGAGCATTATCTAAAAAGCTTTCCTTCTTCCAAAAAAAGAAATAAAAAATAAAATAAATTGAAAATGTGCCTTGGTGAAAACCTGGAAACAGGCGCCTTGGTAGCAAAAGTAAAGAGAAATAAATTCATCCTATGGTGAAAACCACTCCCTTGTGGTGCCTTGGATAAGTACCATGATGAAAACTTGGCAATCAGGCATTATGCGTAGTTCTTCTACATATTTCATCCATTCCGTCTTTTCTCTTTGATCTTGACAATGTTGATCTATACACGAACATTTGACTATTTTGTGAGCTATCTTATGATGATCTTGCTTTCATTCCTTTCATGTTTAGCCTTCATATCCATCTTCCTCCATTCATTTTTGCCTCTCGCTATCCTTTTCCCCTTTGGTCTTGATCTAATAAAAAAAGAAAGAAAGAGTAAAACACAGTGCTATGAAGCCTCTTGACATGTCTACTCCTTTGGATTGCATTCTTTCCTACTCTTGCACTATGCTTTTGTGAATTATCCTATACTAGCCTTTCCCTACTTATCCAAATATGCTTTACATGATGATTTTTCCCTAGCTTGAGTATTCTTGAGGAGTTTTCCCTTGAGGATTTCTTCCCTTCATTCTCCTTCATTCTCTTGTCTTCCATCTCTTCCACCAGCTTGCCAATCCTTCTTGTTCTCCACCTTGCTAGACATTGGGACTGCATGATATGATTTTGCTTGGGAGTTTGCAAATGGAAAAAGATGCTATCAAGTATACCAAGTATCAGAATAATCAGTATCAAAATTAGTATCAGAACTAGTATCAGAACAATTATCAGAATCAGTATCAGAACCAGTATCAACACAAGTATTAGAAAAAGCATCTCATGATTAATCCAGCTCTATGGGCCTACAAAACAAGTATCAGAACACCTACAGGGGCTACACTTTTTGCTTTAGTTTATGGGTCTGAAGCAGTACTACCTATTGAGGTCAAAATCCCATCACTAAGAATTAGAATGCATGGTCTCGTAACTGATGATGACTATAGAGCGTCTAGGATACAAGAACTGGAACTACTAGATGAGCGCAGACAAGCAGCGTATGATCATCTCAGAGTGTATTAGAAAAGAATGTCTATAGGCTACAAGAAGAAAGTCAGACATAGAGAATTTCAGGTTGACGATCTAGTGTTGAGAGAAAATCCTAAAAATTAATCACATCAAGAACACAAGGGGAAGTTCGAACCCAATTGGCTGGGTCCCTTTGTTATCACTACTAATTTTGGCTCTGGTGCCTATCAACTCTCAATGATTGAAGGAGAACAGCTCTGAGAACCAATCAACGTTCTGCATCTGAAGAAATTCTACGCCTAAGGCATTCAGTGCTTGGTAAATATCCTGAAAAAATCTTAAAAATTGGAAAAAATCCTGAAAAAATGAACATCTTGGTGAAAACCTAGCAATAGGCACCTTGATGATTTGCAAAAAAATCAAAAAATATCAAAAGTACAAAAAAATTGAAAAAATAAAAAATACAAAAAAAATGAAAAAAAAAAAGTGCCTTGGTGAAAACCTGGAAACAGGCGCCTTGGTAGCAAAAATAGAATCTCTTCCAAGATGGTGAAAACCCGGTAAACGGGTGCCACTTGTTCAAAATGCTCCATCTATCAACACAATCTTGGTCTTTCCTAGCTTTCAGTCTTGCTTTAGTTTGTACATATCTCCCAGTTTGTTTCTGCATTTTCAGTTTTCAATAAGTCGGTCTGTACACCAATCGGCTCTAGCATCTGTATCCTATCAATGTTTAACACTTGCGGGCAATCAATGTCATATCTTATAGTCTCCAATGTATCTTAGACATGTCATATCCACTCAGAGTCCTTTGAAGCTTCATTTGAGTCAGTCATGTCTATCTTGTCTCCAGAAAGGATTTTGCATCTACACCAACAATCACACACAAACTGAAAACAATCTGTGTTTTTCATGCTTTTATCTCCTTGTATGCTTACTGATCCGCATTGAGATTTTTGCATATTGTGTCCCTTCGAGCTCTTTGATGATGTCCTTTATAGGATTTAGAGAGTGATGACTGGGGGCATAATCTTTTCTTTGTCTTCTACTTGTATGTGAAAATCTAACAACTTTGGAAATTCTGGATTGAAATGGTGTCTGACTATAAGAGCCTCTATCTCGAATTGGATGGCCATGCGTACCTCGACCATTGATACCTAGACAATTCAAGGAAGTTTGATCTAACTATTGTCTTTTTGAGTAAGTTCTTTCTCCTACTGTGGAACGCGATCTTGCCTAAGGATGTGAACGATAAAGGGTCACTACAGGTAATTCACATCGGATTTAGAATGATCTCTTGACTCTTTGATGTGTTTGCAACGCAAGGTGTACTCAAGTCATCATGAAATTTATGTTTTGATGCTTGTACAAATTGCTATATCAAAATGGACATGGTATTCAGGTCATCCTAGCATTTATGCCTTGGTACTTATATCTAATCTGACATTCCAAAAATAAAATCAATATTCATATGTCCATGGTTGTTTGACCAGTGGGGGTTGTATTGATTCTTGCACATACAAATCAATATTCATATGTCTATGGTTTTTTTTTTAGCTAGTGGGCATTGTATTGATTTATCCAGTTACTTAAAAGTTCAATGATGATAAGAAATCGACATATGATCAGTGACTAGGTCCTAGGTCTTAGGTTGCATTTCATATTGCATGCTTCTTTGCATTTTTCATCTTTGCATGATCTCACAATGGCTAAATGAACTTCAATGCTTAAATGATTCTTCAAATCACATCTTCAAGTCTAACAAGAGTTGAATCTCACACGAAGGTTCTTCCAATGAAATAGCAAGTAGAATCCTTTTTCGGGATCAAAATTCAAATCTGAGATCATTCATATTATTAACTGCTTGCATATTTGACCTTCTATCATCACAGAAATCCAGTATTCAACTTAACTGATTATCTAACATCAAACTATCAAAATTTCAACTTGGTCAACTATGGTCAACTCATGGTTTCACCTAGTCAAACTTGGTCTTTTTGGACCTTCCAACGATGCACAATGCGTTCTCGAACGTGTATAACCACTTCTCAAATCAATTAACATGCTTCTAAACTATCAATGCTAACTTTTCTTGTCAGATTTCAATTTTAATCCCGAAGGGGGCATGGTATTGCACATCATTCAAAGTCTATAAATCAAATTCTATCGATCAAATCTATCAATATCTTTCATTAGTGATCAAGACAACAATCACGTCTAGTCGCTGATTCATCAAAAGTCCTCATCGCTCAGGGCAAATCTATCATCACTTGGGGCATATCAGATTCTTCAATCCATATCAATCTGGTATTCTCTTAATCTTGTAATCTGTATCAGTTTTTGCAACCATCAGATCATAGTGCTCTTTCCTTGGTTCTTCGGCAATTGAAGGGTTCGGATGTGATACCTGCTAGTTCTGCTAAGACAATCGAGTCTAGAATGGGTCACTCACTTCTTATCAATCCTAAGGTTCAGAATCAGGCATTTTAACACTTTTTCAAAATCATAGGTTCATTTTCTGTTATAGTGAACATTATCTCTAGTCATTCAGGACCTCCTATCTCAATATCTTTCAATCAGTTTCTATCTTGAGATCGGTTTATATTTTGAATCAATTTCATATATTTATCAAACAGAGACTATCTTTGAACCACTACGCTTCATACAGTAATTCAAAGAGGGGCAAAATGTAATACTCCAAAAATGGGCTATAAGTTCATTAACCTTCTATATCAACAATTCGAACGAAATCGACATCAAATTCCTAACCTAAGGCACATCTAAACATCATCGAATCATAATTGATTATCTTAAATTCTGCATCGGAGAATATTCCTAGCAATATTCCTAATTATCATAATTATCTTTATTTTAATGATTATTTGGCGATAAATCACATTTATCCTAAGTTTGATTAATTGAATATTTTCATATTTAATTAATTAGATTTAATATCTTGCCACTTAATTATTTAATTAAATTTAATTCTATCTATTATTAATTGTATTATTTAATTTTGACAATAAATCAAAATTCCTATGAATAATTGATTAAATTCTTATTTAATTAATTAAAGCATGTTGTCATTATTTAATAATATAATTTTTAATAAAAGTTTGGTAAAATAGTTGATTAACCCATAAATCAATTGTTTTATTTTTAAAAATCAGTTAAGTTGGAAATAAATCACTTTATTATTAAATTAATTCATAAATAAAACATGCACAATCATAAAAGCAGACAACTATCAATTATCAATTAAAGCTAAACTCTAATTTGAGTTAAAGCTTAGCTTTTGCATGTTTTTGTGAGTTAATTATCTTTATTTAAAAATAACTCAAAAATCAAGCTGAGTTATTTGAGTGATTTATGGCTTTTTCCCATGCACCTCCAAAGCCCTGGATTTCTATAAAAACAAGGCTCATCTCTTCATAACTCATCTCTCAATCATCTCTCAAATTTGCATATCTCAATCATCTCTCAAATTGGCATCCAAGCATCTCATATTTTTGCACAATCACGTTGGAGAATTGGAATTGAAGAAATCAAAGCTCTTGCGAATCGACATCTTTGTGAGATCAATCTTATTTTTGCATTCATATTGCATATCATTGTTAGATTAGTATTGCATATCAATTTTCAATAGCATTCATAGCATATCAATTTCATATTAGCATAGATTCATATCAGTTTTTATCATTCTTATTGCATAGAAAATATCAAAAATATAAATTAATTGCATTCAATTTCATATCCATCTTTTGCATTCAAATCCTTCATTTAGGTGTCGTCTAGGTCACTGATCTCGATTACAATATGAGAACATTAATCTTGCACCTATTAGAAGGCAGTAAATCGCTTGGTTAGATAGTTTTCAATTTTGCACGATTTTGATTATCACTAACCTCTAATATTTTACTGAGTGTTGTGTCTACAGATCAGGTACAATTTTCACACACATAGGACCTAATTCTTTCAAGCTTAGGTATGTGGATGGAACATAAATGCAATTATCTTATAATAGGAAAGATCTAAAGCTTTATGAGTTATAATTAAGTTCAGAGGTCCTTTCTACATATGTTTTTGTTGTGTTGTAGGTTAGTTGCATGTGTTTCCTTTTAGTTTAGTGCGAAACCAGAGAGCTTGGATTCATTGTTTAGTCCCTCACATTCCTAATCCCTAGTTGAAGCCACCTATTGCCAGTCAAATAAATTTTATCTTATTCATGCATGACAATTTCCAACCTTTGTCAAAGTTTAAGTTGTAAATTGAACCTTTAACTATGAACTTGAACCTACTGGTTCAAGGTTCAAAGTTCAATATGCATTTCTCCAAAAGCATCATGTATAGGTAGTTTCATGGTAATAAAAGCTCTTTCTGTCACGGTCGCATGTTCATTTGTAAATGTTGAAATGAACATTGAACTTTGAACCCCTCTTTTATGGTTCAAAGTTCATGTTTAAATCTGCACTTCGATAGCTTTGCATTAAAAATCTTCCAAGTCAAGGTTTTAGTATCGTGATTCATAATTTTCTAAGCTTGTTATAGATTTCCTAGGGGTACACCATAGTTGTCAAGTGTGCATATTAATTAAAAAATCATGAATCATGTACTTTGAACCAAAACTTTATGGTTCAAAGATATAATTTTGATATGTAATAATACCCAGATGTAAGCTGCAAGCCAAATCTTTACATACTAACAATGAAATGATTGATGTGACCAAAAGAGTGGTGCCACCTCAGCTCATGGCATTTTATTCTTGAAGAGAAGCATGTATAACAGGCTATTAGCATTTGTTGCAGTGTAAAAATTGATTGCATGGCAGTTCTCTCGAGTTGATGGGAATCAAAGAAAGTGTGTGTGTATTTTTTTTTCCCTCTCTTTTCATTTCTTTATTCTACTCTACTTATCTTCTGGAGGCATCTTAGAGTAGCGAGGTAACATTTCTAAGAAGTAGAAAAATAGTGAGTTCTATAGCAACCTTGGCCTTGTAATTCCTTTAAGCTTCTTCATTTTAAAAGCAAAGAGCTGGCTTCGTAGGAATCTTGCAAGATTTTGTTTCAATATGTCTTCTTCCAAGGAAAAATTCATAGAGGAAAATAAATTTTCTCCAATTAGTAGTTGTTTTCCTGATATGAGGGATAAAGTGATAATGGATGATGATATTGGAAAAATTGTGCAAAGATTAAGGAAAATAGTTGATGAGGCCATATCTGTTAGAATTGTAGAGAGTGGTTTGTTGGAAGCAGACTCTAAACAAAATAAGAGAGAATATAGAAATAACATAGCTAGAGACTGGCTGTTAAACCAAGAAAAAGGAGGTTCCCGTCTACCTAGACCTCTCAGGAAAGATCACTTATTTAGAGAAGGGATATAATAGTAATGTTAAATAGAGTTAAAGGTAATCCTATAGACACCAAATGGGAAGACTGAATGTAAATTTTTGTGCAGGCCATCCTAGACATTGGTAATGTTGTTGATTGGGCTAAAATTATAGCCAAACAGTTGCATGAAAGTTTGTCAAAGCCAGCCTTGATTTTGAGTTTCTATATGTCCTCGTACCTCTTTTATATCCTTACCATCTATAAAATTTGGGATGGTCTACCATGTGAAGAGTGGAATAGCAATATGACCATTTATGATTAGCATCCCCTGTTGCAAAAAGGAAGAAATCCCATAGGTTTCAAGAATGTTGGATACCTTTATGTCCAAATTGCTCTTTGAGCTAGGGGGAAAACCTAGCTGTAGGATATTAGAAGAAGCCATGGAATTTATGAAGATTTATGGAAATTTTTATATTTAGTTCCCTACCTTTAGCTATTTGAGGGTGGGAGGCTTCAGTGATGCTCCCTTGAAACTTCCTAGGTATTGTCTGGACAAGTGTATTTTTCTAGATGTAGGAAGACAATTGTTGATGGAAGAGAAGAAATACAAGTTTAAATGAGGTATTGGTGCTTTCTTCCCACTAGAGCTGGGGCATTATAGATTCTAGTTAATGTATGATTTTTCCTTATTGATAAATGAGCTAAAAGAAATGAGCCTCCAACAATATCAGGCAAGGAATTACTTTGATAGAAAAGGTTTTGTGGAGAGACATTTTAGAGTAGATGATATGTTTCTTCATTAGCCAGAATTAGAAGAATTTTGGGATGATTGCTTGGATGAAGCTGAGGTGACAAAGAGAATGCACTCCATATTTTCTCTTAAACAAATTGATGCTTTAAAAATTCCTTTCAGTATCAGAAACATAAAGGATGAAGATGAGAATGTATTGGAAACAGAATGTGTGACATCAAACACTGAAGTGGTGATTAGAAGATTTGGTTGGACCAAAAAGGAGGAAGAAGATATAAAGTCTTTGACTAAGGAGGTTTTCTTGAGAATAGAGCAATGGCTTAAAGCTCAAAGAAAGAAAATTCAAGCAACCCCTGCGTTGAGAACTAGGAGTCTGAGGACTCCAAAAATTGAATCTTCCCCTATCCTAACTATTAAGTTTGAACCATTTCTTTCTTTAGGTATCTCAGATCCTCCAGAAATCCCCAACATTGAAGATTCAGAGTTGGTTTTTGATGACACTATGAGGTTTACTAGGTAGAGAAGTAAAAGAGGTGAGAAAGTGGACCCATCTTTTTGCATTGTTCTTGATTCTGACACTAAAGAACCCAGTGTAAGGTAGTTCAAAAGATTGAAAAGGATCAAAGTATCAACCATGGACTGAATATCAACAGGAGGTAGTGGGAGTACAAGTCAACAGGATCCATTCACTCCAAGTAATCCAAGAACCACTATTTCCTTAAAGAATACAACTCCTAAGACTCCAAACTGGGTGGATTTTTCTATGACAAAGAAGAGGAACATTGTTCCTACTTCAATTCCTATTGGTGACTTTGTCAGCAAATATCTCAAAAAATCTCCAAGGATGAAGAAGCTGAAGACAAAGTCTATGGTAGATATAGACCCAAATACAGGTCATTGGGTTGTTGAGATATTCAATCCTAACTCTGACAAGACTAGTGCCAAGGTCATTGAACAAGATTTCAATGTGGAGAAAATAGACTTAGGAGTGTCTTCTGGGGTGATGCATTTGAAGATTTTGAATTCTACAAACAAGAAAATCAACCACAAAGTACTAAAAGATGCATAAGATAAAGAAAAATTGAAACAAGTGCTATGTGAAATGGAAAAATACATTCAATAGTTGTAGAATCCTATTCCCTAGCCATTGGCAATGGTACCTCTCAATCTGGATGTCAAGTCTCTAGATAATAAAAAATTCCTTGATCAGGTACACAAAGAGAGATCTCTCTCTAAAGCATTTTACAATTGGATGGGAGAGGTTGGTGAAATGGTTAATCATTTTGCACAAGCCTATAAAGATTCAACTAGTAGGTCTTCTTCTCTAGTGTCTATTGTCAAAGCTAATATGAAACTTTAGGAAGAAAAGAGGGATGGCCTAGAGATAGAGATAACCAACATGGACGAGGATTTTGTCTATGGTATAGACAAGTTTTTATCTAAGAAGGTAGTACCTGACACTGATGCTAGTCTCTTATTTATAGCTAAGATTAATGAGGAATGGTGATGCACAATGTTTGATCAAGGTATCAAAGAATCAGGACAAATTTTGAAGGCAGTAGCTTGTGTTGAAGAGGTTCTTAGAAACCATATAGATTGTCTCTACAATGTAGCCAAGGGTGAAATAAAGACCAGAATTGATGCAGCCAAGATGAAGGAATCCTTTGCTAAGAAGGAAAAGGGGTTAAGAGATGCCAAAGAAATGCTAGCATGTGATTTCTCAGTTGTAGCCCAAGTGCAATCACTGATAATGCCATTCGATGAACAAATAAAGATATTGGAGACCAAGCTGGAGCGGTTGCAAAACTATAAATGTATCTGGGAGCAAAGGCTTGATCTTGTTTCTTCACCAAACAAAGTGATGCTAGAGAGATTCATGGTGGCATTTTAGGAGTGGACCACCATGCACAAAGTAGCTGATGCCACCATTGGTGCTGAGACTGAGAAAAGCTAATCGGTTGATTAGTATTTGACAAAGTAGTTCCAAGTAGTTTAGGGTGTTAGTTTCATTTCTAGGAATAGAATTTTTAGTTATGAAACTAATTAAGCCATGCATGGCTATATAATAAGTTTTGAGTGACCTTGCAATGGTCAATTCTCTGGTAGTAGAAAATTAATAGTTTAATATTTACTGCAAGTACTTTCGATGAATGGTTTTGTTTTGAATTGAAACATATGATATAGTATCAATTGATATATATAGCAGATAATAGTATCTTTCTCAGATCAGTGGGTCTGGTTACTACATGTATGTTGGCTTTAGTTGGAATTAATTTCATGTTGTTGTAATCTATGTATGTGTTTCAAGATCATTTATCCATTCTCGGGGAGTGTTTCCTTTGCAATCTTAGTCAGCTGGATTAGATGAATGTGGATCTTGCTCAAAGAATAAATCTTTCTCTGGTCATTTTATATGAGGAATTGAAAAGCCTTTTGTACTTTTAGGTCAAAAGTATACATATTCTTATTGTTTTTCATTCTTTTCAAATAAATGGATTGTCAAGACTGATCTTTATATAAGTTAGTTTCTCCTTTGATCACATAGAGTTTAGTTGTGAGTGACTAACTTAACTATTGTGTTATCTTTTCCTTCTAATCAGGCAAGAGTGTTTGAATTTTGTAATAATTTTGGTAAGAAGGAAAATCTGTAAACCAACAAGAGGTAAGTTTGATGAAATGATAATTCTTAAAGGTGAAAACATTGTTCAATATTGTGGTATAGCTAAAGAGGTAGTAAATTCTATTAGAGGATCTAATGGAAACATTGATGATAAAACTATTATTAGTAAAGTTTTGAGAGCCCTACTTCCTATCTATATTATAAGGGTTTTTGCAATACAAAAATAAAGATGTAATCCTAGTAATTTCCTGACTTTGGAAGGTCTTGTTGGTAGACTTACTACTTTTGTGTTGTCTAATTTTGATAATTTCACTACTCACAACATTGAATATGCATTCAAGTCTCAAATGGTTCTATTGGCAAGTTGGCTATACTGGTGTATATGACTTAGTATAGTGTTTTCATTATGGAAACAAAGTCATATAGTAGTTTGGAGTTAGGGCACTTAATGAGAAGACCAAAAATTGGCTAAGTGTTGAAGACTGGATAGTGTACAGAGTACCTGAAGCTCAGTGCATCAACACACATGCATATGACTATTAAGTTGGTTAGACTATATTCATGCTTAGTCTATGAGTGCATGATTAGATATGCAAGTATGAAAAAGTTACAGACAGTTGAAGTTACACAGCCAGTGTGTGCTAGAGAAGAAAAAAGTAAGAAACCAACTATTAGTTTTTTGATTTGCAGTTATATTCTATTGTTTTAAAGGCTATGCACCTATTGTAATTAGGTTTACGACATATAGATATGTTTTTTTGTAAAAACACTTGAGCCAATTTAATTGGAAGCATTGTATGTAATCTTTTAAAGGGCCGACCTAGTTATTTGTTTTGTATGCGCATATAAATATGAGATGTGCCTATTGTAATTAGTATGGATGAAGTAATAGAGTGGAGATAAGTAGAGTAGAAGTGTGTGAAGAGTCTATAAGATGTATTAGAGCTTTGCAAGAGGTCAAAGAATTAGCACATAAAAGGAATTGATCTGACAAGTAGTGTCACAGTGACAATTCATCCTACAGATATAGTGTGTATCTAAGATCAGAAGGTTGCAGCCTTCACCACTTGAGCAGTGAGCTCTAGGATAGTGCATCCACACCCCTAATAGGGTTTGCTGTAAAAGAATCCTAACAGTGTCTAGCCCTTGACAAGGCCTACTATACTTAATACATTGTAAAGAAAATCCTAACATGGTTAAGGATCTTCTAACAAGGATCATAAAACACTAGTACAGAATATTAGTGGGTGTCAATTCCCACCGGGGTTTTACCTATTTGGGTTTTCTCGTAATCATATTGGTGTTATGTGTTGATTTCATGTTTCATGTTTATGTGGATGTTCATTTCAATACTTAAGTATTTAAGTTTAGTTTGAGATTAAGTAAAAAGATAATGAACAGTGAACACTGATTCACCCCCCCTCTCAGTGTTCCCATTCCTAACAATTGGTATCAAAGCTCTGGTCCCCAACAAAGAAGTTTAACCACTTGAGGAGATCATGGACAAAGTAGAAATGAAACATCTAAAAGGAAATCTTGAAGATGCTCTTGAATACCTGGAAAAATCTAAAAAGGAAATTGAAGAGCTAAAGGAAAAACTTAGTGATGCCTAATTAGTCATCAAAAGGCTAAGAAAGGATTTGAAAGAATTCTCTACTAGTGATCTAGGGATAATGGTCAAGAAGCTAAATGAAGAAAATACAAGCTTGAAAGAAAAATTTAAAGAATTTGATGATAATTTGATTAACAATCAAGAAGTCTATGATGAGTAGATCAAAGAGAACCTTTAACTCAATGAAGAATTAAGGAAATAAAACATGGAAATCTTGGAGCTAAGGAACAACAAAGAAAGCTTGGAATCTGAATTGAAAGAGGCTAATAATCACATCGATAAATTACACACCAGTTCTAATTTGATAGAATCTCAGTTGTATGCAAGAAGAGCTAAAGGAGATACTATCTGCATTGGATACAATGAAGCACAAAATTAGATTGACAACATGTGAGGAAGAATGAAAGCACTAGAAGGCACCTCAATTGCTAAGGAGACTGGAAGTTAGACTAAAGATCATATCTAACCACCTAAGAATGAGTGCAAGCTAGTAGACCACATATGTTATGCATGTAACAAGCATGGACACATAGCAAGGAACTTTACAGAGGTAAGACCTTTGAATAGTTACTGTTATTCATGTAATAAATTTGGTCATAGAGCTATGAATTGAAAGACAAGTCAAAAGAACAAGACTCAGTATAATCAGAGAAATCAAAATTAGTCAAATGTAAGAAGTTCTCAGAATGTTACTTGTCAAATATGCAACTATAATGGTCACTTAGCTAGACAATGTAAAATGGTGACCCATGTCAATGCGTTGATGAATATAAGGCCTCCAGTCATTTTTCACTCTTGTAACAATGATGGAAACATCTCAAATTTTTGTAGATCAAGGACACAAGGTCAGGAAAGCCCTAAAAATCCTAAAGAACTAGTTTGGATCCCGAAGGAGAAGTCAATTTTGTGAAAGCTTCAGAGGATGGAAGCTTGATTTGGTCAGAAGAAAAGAAGGATAAGGTTGATAAGAATGTATTGGATGCATCCATAGTGGACACACCCTCTACATCTATATGAATGGCCCTCAGGGTCATAGGAGGAGCTAATTTAGCTCTAGACCCTTGTGTGGCTGGTATACTCACTATCAAAGTATGCACCTTTGAACTTAAGCTTTTGGAGACTAGCAGAACCTATGAGCAAGAGCTCACTAGCTAATTTTTGTAGAATGAAATATAGAAATTTTCAAGTGACAGCTTGGTTTACATGACAAGCATTAATGGCATAATTTCTACTTTAAAGTACACAAAAGTTTAAAGATCTCTCATTGCATTTGAATTGAGAGCGATTGGAGAGAAAAAGATCCCTAGCAGTTGATTGTGAAGGATTGCAAATTGATTCATCAAGTGATTTTTTATGCATTTGTTTGGTTACCAAAACCCTAATTCATCACACCGATTGAAAAGATCTTGGAATCCATTAATAAAGTGATATACAAGTAAGTGATGGCTACTCTTATAGTATTTGATGTTGTAGAAAAGAAAAGATATGTGTTTAAGAGGCATCCATTTAAATCAACAATTGACAACCTAGAAGGGGTGTTCTCCCGCATGCCTATGGGTGTTATGCATGTCGAAGACATTAGGGCATACATTTACTACAAGAAGGAACCAGTAGGTTTGAACAGGATAAGGGTGCACATGGAAACAATGTTAAAACTTGATAAGACATTCATGGATGAGTATGAACAGTGGAATAATCACCCTATAGTGGAGTATGCTATGGCATATGAGTTCTATGAATTAGAATGGATCAAGATTCTACTTAGAAGGATTCATGATGACCTATTTTGGATAGGTGAAGTACCAATTAGAATTATTTTTGACCTAATTCATGAGATAATAGGCCTCTCAAAGATAGGTGTCATTCTTCCAATGGGAAAATATGTGAGGAAAATTGTTGAATAGACTTGCAAATCAAGAAATGATAGGAACAGAATGACCATTGAGCCTATTGAGAAAGATGACATCAAATTGATGTCTATGATATTAGGATATAGGTTCCAACACACCAGCAGGGTAAATAGTGTGTCTGCGGCCACAATTCTTGCAGCCATAAGACTTGTGAAGAAAAATGGAGAGTTTAACCTGTGTGAGATATTGCACACATAATTAATTGATAAAATTAAGGCAATCAAGCATGAAAAGACTAAGATATTCAGATTTGGGTCTTTAATCATATATATGTACTTCCATATTGTTGGAAAAGTATCTAATTTGTATCTAGACAAATCCATTCCCACAATTCCATAGATATCTCTCAAGGCATGTACTAAGAGTACTTTGAAGGACTACATGACACTAAAGTTGAAAACATTTAGGGCTAAAATGCAGATGAGGTACAGAATACCAGAGAAGATAGTTGATAAATACAAGGATACTATTTTCTTCATGGTTGAGACAACCACAACATGCATGGAGGCAATTGAACTAAGAAAAAAGTGGATTCATCCACTAGGATATGAAGTGGAAGAGCCTATTCTAGAGGCTTATGCTTAAGTTCTATTGTCAGCACCTAAAGAACCTAATGAGCCAAGATGGGGAACCTATGAGGAGAAAACAAGAGAAGTTGATGCAGTGTTAAACAACACAACAACAGAAAGGAAGGTTGCTAAGGCTACCTCAGAGATCTTGAGAATTCATGGAGTGTCTCAAGTAGACCTAGTCAAATCAAGGGAACAAAAGATTGCTTTAGAAATTGAGAGCGCAATAACAACAAAGAATGAATTAGAAGATCCTAAGCTAAAGAAGGTGAAGATAGAAAAGTTTGATATTTAGAAGGGTAATACTGATGTTACTCCTTTTGCACCCAAAGAAACCATTGACCTTACTACTCCTCCTAAGTATAAGGCAATGCCTAAGAGGAAGAAAGAAATCAGCATTGGGCATCCATCCTTGAGAGTAACAAGGAACAAAAGGAACACTCAAGAACCTCCTGAAGTAAGTTTCAAACCTAGTCTTAGTGTGCTAAGTACAAGAATCATTGATGAAGGCAAGATTGATCAAGTAGGAAAGTTCTATGAAAAATATAGTGAGATTGACAAATTAGAGATACATGGAATGATTTCCAAACATATGTTGAAGTTTAAGAAAATAGTCCTAGAACTGAAGACTATGATTCTTGATAATGTGTGGAACATCTTAGACTTCCTAAAGAGATAAGCTATTGAAGAGGATCTAAGGATAAGGGAAAAGACCTTAGATGAAACCCTCCTAGTATGTTCCTTAGAAGAAAAGTCACTATTGTTAGATCTAGTAAAGTCTCATCTAAGAACAAAGTCAAGGACCCTACATATAATGGACAAAAACTATGAACTAGTGGCTAAGGAAATGAAGAAGGCATTTGAGAAGGTCTTCATTAATAGGCACATGTATCTAGTTATTGTGCCCAAAGACCAAGTACCCACTATGATTGCCAAAGAGTCAGAGACCATCAATGTACAATCTATAGGTCCATAGGATTTAGTGCATGTAGTTGAAACATCCACAGAGGTAGAGAATACTACGCCCATGACAGAGACACCTAAGGATGATTCAATCTTCATTGACAATGTAAAAGTTACTATGGCGGCCATAGATATGGATCTAGATAAGTTTGAAGAGGCATTTGTAAGAACTCAAGAGGCTAAAAACTTATGCAGTAACACTCCTCCCAATCAACAAAAAGTATTGATTGACAATATAACAGATGAGAAAGAAGAAGAAAAGATGGAAGAAAAGAAAGAAGAAGAAAAAGAAGCTAAAAAAAAAAAGGGAGAAGAAGAGGTAAAAGGAAGTGAGAAAAAATATGAACCATCAGTTGAAATAATCAAGGTAAAACAAGAAGTGATGGATAACACTCCTATCACTCCCTCAGTAGCATTATTGTCAAGTTTGACACCTGACACAACCAGTTTGGACTCTTAGGGAGTAGAAGACCTGATCAAGTTCAGTGTCTTAGCTATGGAGAAAGCCAAGGAGAAATAGTTGATGAGAAATCCCCTCCTTGTAGAATCATTAAACATCTTGAACAACTTGTTACTAGAAGACAAGAAAGTCTCTAAGGTACACTCTATTGATGATGTGAGTATAGTCATTTCACAGTTCAAGAGTAACTTCTCTAGCCTGGAAGAATTTGCATCCCTAGTTGTAGAAGAGAAATATTTGAAGAAGAGGCTCAGTGAATTGGTTAGAAACTATGTGTTAGGAATAGTCCCAAGAGATAACTGAGAGGGGAGGGGGGGTGAATCAGTTATCTACAAGTTCTAATTCTTTATCCAATTAAGTATACTTAAACATGAAACATAAATACAATGAAAGAACACATGAACACAACACCAATATTTTGGTTACGGGGAAACCCAAATAGGTAAAAACCTCGATGGGACTTGATACCCACTAATATTCTGTACTAGTGTATAATGATCCTTGCTAGAAGATCATTTACCCTGTTAGGAGTAGCTTTACAATATATGAAGTACAGTAGACCTAGTTAAGGTTCAGACCTTGTTAAGAGTCTTTTACAATTGTCCCTATTAGGGGAGAGGATGCACTGTCCGAGAGCTCACTGCTCAAATGGGCAAAGGCTACAACCTTCTAAATAATAGATACACACTATATTTGGATCTTGGTGAACTACACTTTGACCTGCTATCTAGATTAGTTCCAATGAATAGCACACATACTCTAGTTGGTCACATAGACCTTCTTCTAATGGTTCCACCACTTCCACACTCTGCTCTACTCTGCTTAATCAACCATGAACCACACTTCAACAATCACATATGACTTCCTATAAATATATTTCCTCCAAATGATATAATCAATTTGGCCTATTAGAACCACCTTGAAATCATATTAGAGAAACCATAATAAACTTCAAAAAAAAAAATTTCAGCTCTACTATGGGCGCAACACATTCTACGACCTGTTCATATAATATAATTATAGACGCACGCTACACACTGTCAGCTCTACCAAAAAAACTATAACTTTCTCCTCAAGATGAATTAACTCATGCGATCTTAACCAAACATCAAAAACTCATCTCTAAGCTTAATTCCAAGGGTACATACCCTCAAGATAGGCATAGCTCAAGAACCAATAAAATCTCTGTCAGCTCTTCTAAACAAACACAGTAAACTACTACTGGTGAATAGCGACCGCATAACTTTACTTGTGTTCATCATTAGACTATGCATCCATGAACTTAACATCACTAACATGTCTACAACATAAATCCAAGGGTGCATGCCCATAGGATAGCTATACAGACAACCATACACAGAACACTATTTGTTACTCTATCAGGAACACTGCTACTGCTATATAATTATCTGTACTTACAGTTAACCTCTGCGCCCATGATATCATGCTAATATCATGTTTGTGCAACATATACTAAAGGCTTACTACATAAGACTTCCACACATGCTACTTTCCATATTTTGTCATCAATGACAAACATACAGTCAGTATTGGCCTACTGGAAAATCTTCAACAATCTCCCCCTTTGGCATTGATGGCAACATGTGGAATGAAAAACCACCATCAACCCAAATGAATAATTCTTTCATAACATTCTCCATTTCCTCTTCAAAACTCCCCCAAAGATGAAACCTCCATCTGCTACAATAAATTCCAACATTCTTCATTTCCTCAACTAAACTGTTGTCACAACTAAATACTGCTCCCCCTAAGTACATTACTCCTATTTTTCATGACTCTATATACTACTCCCCCTTTGACATCAATGGAAAAGGGTGCCATCCATTTTAAGCACCAGTACTACTCCAGAAGTAGAGTAGTCAACCTTCCATCAGTCCCAGAGGACTGATGCCATTCCTACTTCCTTCTAAGAAGGATCAGGGAAGGGAATTACTCCCAACTTCCCCCTGAGATACTCAAAAGTATCATTAGGCAAGGGCTTTGTGAATATGTCTTCCAACTATTCCTTAGTATTCACATAGTCCAACTTAACTTCTTTCTATGCCACTTTCTCTCTTAGGAAGTGATACTTGATCTCAATGTGTTTTGTCTTTGCATGAATCATAGGGTTCTTTGACATATTGATAGTGCTAGTGTTATCATAGTGAATAACAATAGGATAATCAATCTGAATTCCAAAATATTTTATCATTTGCTTGATCCAAACAATTGTAGAACAATTCAAGGCTGCTGTAACATACTCCGCTTTTGTTGTTGACTGAGAAATACAATTTTGTTTCTTGCTTGTCCAAGTGACAAGTCTATCTCCAAGAAACACTGCTCCTCCTGATGTACTCTTTCTGTCATCAACACATCCTACCCAATTTGCATCAATGTATACATGAAGGTCAACATTTTTTGAATTGGGATACCATAAACCATAGTCTATAGTGCCTTGTAAGTATCTAAATATCATTTTTACTGCCATGAAGTGACTTTGTTTAGGCTCTGCTACAAATCTTCCAACTATGCCAACTACATTTGAAATATCAGGTCTAGTCTGTGTAAGATAAATCAATTTACCAATCATTGACTTGTATGATGTTATGTCAACTATTGGTGAGTCATCTTCCTTTGTAAGCTTGCATCTAGTAATCATAGGTGTCTCTACTAGCTTCCAATCATCCATCTTGAATTTCTTTAATATTTCTTTCACACACTTGGATTGATTAATGAATATACATTTTTCTGTCTATTGCACATTCAATCCTAAAAAGTACTTGATAGGACCAATCATACTCATCTCAAAATCATTCTACATTTCTTTAGCAAATTCAACACTAAGTTTGTCATTACCTCCAAAGATAATGTCATCAACAAATATAGCTACAAGTAACAAACCTTTAGATGTCTCTCTAATGAATAGATTACAATCTGCTGCTCCTTTCTTGAATCCATTCTTTGTTAAGTATCCATCTAATCTCTCATACCATGCTCTAGGGGCTTGCTTAAGTCCATAGAGGGCCTTCTTCAATCTGCATACCATATCAGGTCTGTCTGATAAGGTGAATCCTTCAGGCTTCTCAATGTATACTTCTTCTTTCAGATCTCCGTTCAAGAATGTTGACTTGACATCCATCTAATATACTTAGAAGTTTTTGACTATAGCATAAGCTAGAAACAACTAAATAGCTTCTAATCTACTCATAGGTGCAAATGTATTTGAATAATCAATGCCTTCTCTTTGCGCATAACCTTTACATACTAATCTTGCTTTGTTCCTTACTACTATACCATCTTCATTCATCTTATTTTTGAATATCCACTTTGTACCAATCACATTCTTATCACTATGTCTTGGAACTAGTTCCCAAGTGTCATTCTTAATAATTTGATCAAGTTCTCCTTTCATAGCATCATGACAATTTGAATCATTACAAGCATCTTCAACATTTAAAGGTTCAATCTAAGATAATAGACATACCGCATCACTGCTAACTGAGTTCTTTGCTTGTGATATTGTCAAGACTTTTCTGCTATGATCTCTAATGATGTCTTTCTTGGAATGGTTTCTAGATGTAAACTTTGGAACTATAGCTATTGCTGACTCATCAGCCTTAGGAGTTTCTTCCTCGCTTGTCTAAGGGTCATTGAACAACACATCAATGCTGTCAAACATTTCTTCAATTATTGTCTCACTAGTTGAGGGTCTAGGTTCTTCCTCAATCATGGGTGAGTAATCATGATATCTTTCTTGAATCATAAACTTTTCATCAATCTTTACATGAGCACTTTCAATGATCTTTTTCAATCTTAAATTGAAACATCTATAAGCTTTACTTTTAGTAGAGTAACCAAGAAAAATACCTTCATCACTTCTTGCATCAAACTTGCCTATTGCTTCATCCCTCTTGATGTATCACTTGCTTCCAAAGATTCTAAAGTATTTTACTATGAGAACATTACCAAACCATAGCTCATAAGGTGTTTTGTCAGTGCTTGGCCTTAGCTGAATTCTATTGATTGTGTAGACTATTGTATTGACCACATCTCTCCAATAGGTGTGTGCAACTTTTCCTTCTATCATAATGGTGCATGCTATATCAAGAATGATCCTATTCCTTCTCTCTGCAATACCATTCTACTGAGGTGTTCTAGGTGCACTTAATTGTCTCTTTATGCCATGTTCTTCATAGAGCTCATAAAATTTGTCAGAGGTGAATTCTCCTCCTCTATCCGATCTCAAACATTTTATCTTTAATCCAGATTCATTCTCAACTTTAGCTTTGAATATTTTAAACTTCTCAAAAGCTTCAAGCTTATCTTTTAAGAATGCAACCCACATCATCATAGTATAATCATCAAAAAATAAAATAAAATACCTTTCACCATAGTATGATCTTGTTTGAGTTGGTCCACATAGGTCTGTATGAATCAGATCCAACTTTTTCTCTACTAAATTTTGCTTGCTCCTAAATGAATTTCTCACATGCTTCCCCATCACAAATTCCCTACATATAGTATCATCTAGCTTTTCTATGCTAGGTAGATCTCTTACTACCTTAACATTGCTTAGTTTCACTATGTTATCAAAATTGATATGACATAGTCTTTTGTTCCATAGCCAACTGTCATCAACTTTAGCAACAAAACAACTTGCTTCTAAATTGATTTGAAAAACATTACCTCTTGTCTTTGTGCCTAATGCAATCATAACACCATCTTTGTTGTTAATGATGCATTTTTCATCTTTGAACTCCAACTAATAGCCTTTACCAAGCAACTATCCAACACTGAGAAGGTTATGTTTCAAACCATCAACATAAAGAACATCATTAGTAATATTCTTTCCATCCAAAGTGATGGCTCCTCTACCAACTATAGGTTTAGGAGTGTTTTCTCAAAATCTAACCATACCTCCATTTTATTTTTCCAAATGAACAAACTTTCCTTTATCACCTGTCATGTGATGTGAACAACCACTGTCTATAATCCAATCTATCCTTATGTCTACTTGGGAAATCAATGCTAGCTCTTGATTTACTTTCTCATCTTTAGGAACTGACTTAATATTTGTTTTATCTACAATATCAATGAATCCAGTTTATTCTTCACCTGATTCATCATCTAAAACTCCATCTCCAGCAAAGTAACATTCATTAGAGTACTTAGGCTTGTAATCCTTTTTGACCTTTCTAACTCTAGTAGGACACTTAGATGCAAAGTGACCTATCTTATTACATGAAAAGTACTTGAAAGGAAATTGACCTTCATATTTTCCTTTTCCTTTCTTTTCTCTTTTAGCAAGCATAGAAATAAAATCATCTAAATTTATTTCTTCATCATCATCATCAAAATTACTAGAAGTGTTTGCAGATTTCTTACCATGAACTATTGCTTTGAAGGCTGTCTCACTTTTAGGTTTTGTCTTCAATCTTGAAATCTCAAAAGATGAGGTTTTTCTGATCAAGGTCTCTCTCTCTTAAAATTTGATGTAAGCTACATGGTCTCATCAAGGATGTTGATCTTGCTCTCATATTCTGTAGTGAGAGTAGTCATCAATTTGTCCATAATATCTTCTTCTGAGATCTCTCCACCATTGTTCTTGATTCCAACAACTGCATCATTGACCCTTTGATTATAAGCTCTGATGTTTTCTTTGGGTAGCATCTCTAATGCATTGACTCTTTTCTTCCATGTCTTTTTGTGCGCATCCTTTTCTTGCTTGTCTCCTTCAAATATGTCTGCAAGGTACTTCCATATCTTGTGGGCGATGTCTACCTTCTTTATCTTTGAAAACTCACTATTAGATAGTGCCCTGATAAGGGCTTCTTTATCTATAGCATTATAAGGAAACAATTCCTTTTGAGTGTTAGTAGGATCATCCTATTCAAGGTCTTCTAAAGTAGGAATCTTGGCTACTTTGATAGTTACATTGAAAAATTCATAAGCAATACACTATAAATGGGTCATCATCTTGTTCTTCCAATCAAGATAATTTTATCCATCAAACTTAGGAATCTCTTTCCTGAAGTATGCCATCTAATCAACCTCAGGCTGTTAAACTTCTCTCTGAGGCACTTGGCTCTGATACCAATTGTTAGGAATAGTCCCAAGAGATAACTAAGAGGGGGGGGGTGAATCAGTTATCTACAAGTTCCAATTCTTTATCCAATTAAGTATACTTAAACATAAATCATAAATACAATGAAAGAACACATGAACACAACACCAATATTTTGGTTATGGGGAAACCCAAATAGGTAAAAACCCTGATGGGACTTGATACCCTCTAATATTCTATACTAGTGTATAATGATCCTTGCTAGAAGATGGTTTACCCTATTAGGAGTAGCTTTACAATATATGAAGTACAGTAGACCTAGTTAAGGGTTAGACCTTGTTAGGAGTCTTTTACAATTGTCCCTATTAAGGGAGAGGATGCACTATCTGAGAGCTCATTGCTCAAATGGGTGAAGGCTACAACCTTCTAAATAAAAGATACACACTATATTTGGATCTTGGTGAACTACACTTTGACCTACTATCTAGATCAGTTCCAATGAATAGCACACATACTCTACTTGGTCACATAGACCTTCTTCTGATGGTTCCACCACTTGCACAATCTGCTCTGCTCTGCTTAATCAACCATGAACCACACTTGAACAATCACAAATGACTGCCTATAAATATCTTTCCTCCAAATGATATAATCAAGTTGGCCTATTAGAACCACCTTGAAATAATATTAGAAAAACCATAATAAAATCCAACAAACATTCTATCAGCTCTACTATGGGTGCAACAGATTCTGGGACCTATTCATATAATATAATTGTAGACACACTCTACTCACTGTCGACTCTACCACAACAACTCTAACTTTCTCCTCAAGTTGAATTAACTCATGCACTCTTAAAATAACATCAAAAACTCATCTCTAAGATTAATTCCAAGGGAACATACCCTCAAGATAGGCACAAATCAAGAACCAATAAAATCTCTGTCAGCTCTTTTGGACAAACACAGGAAACTACTATTGGTGAATAGCGACTACATAAATTTACTTGTGTTCATCATTAGACTATGCATCCATAAACTTAACATCACTAACATGTCTAAAACATAAATCCAAGGGTGCATGCCCATAGGATATTTGTACAAAAAACTATACATATAACACTATTTGTTACTCTGTCAGGAACACTGCTGCTACTACATAACTATTTGTACTTATAGTTAACCTCTGCACTAATGATATCATGCTGATATCATGTCCATGCATCATATACTGAAGTCTTACCACATAATACTTCCATGCATGCTACTTTCCATATATTGTCATCAATGACAAACATACAATTAGTACTGGCCTACTGGCAAATCTCCAACACTATGCACTTGACTTGAGCTCACTAAAGACTGGTCAAACATCCTTGAAGGAGTTTGCAACAAAGGACATAAAGATTATTTCTGATTGTATGAACCAAGACAAGCTAACTAGTGATCTATACAAAAAGATACAAGAGGCTAAAGCTATGATAGATAGCATAACGAAATCAGTGGAAGATCCATCAATTGATGTGAACATGTTAAATAATGTCTACCAAGGATAGATAGATAAGATTGAGAATGTAGAAAAGGAGATGTCCAAGATAAGGTCTAGATAGACTCAGTTAAGAAATGCTCTTGCACCCTCATTAGACATGCTTAATCAAAATATCAAGGAGATCGATGCCACCATGGTGACATATGATCAAGGTCCTAGCATAGATTTAGAGAAGATTAAGAAGCTACAATATGCATTATGCACCCATCTACAGATTGTAAATTCACTGATCACATTTTGGAAGAAGGAGATCCAAAACCTACAGATAGCATATCTGGATGTTCTATCAGAGTAAGTACTTGTGGATACATTTTTGAAGCACCTTTGTCATTAATGTCAAAGGGGGAGTATGAAAAAAAAATGGTTATAGATATATATAAGGAGATATAAGATAGAAAGATATGTATAGGGAGATATAAGACAAAAGTTTTTTGTATTAAGGAACAGTTAGCAGCTTGGCCATATTTCTTTGTTGCCATCAATGACAAAGGGGGAGATTGTTGGAAAGATGGCTATACTAGTGTATATGAATTAGTATAGTGTTTTCATTATGGCAACAAAGTCATATAGTAGTTTGGAGTCAATGCACTTAATGAGAAGATCAAAAATTGGTTGTGTTGAAGACTAGACAATGTATAGAGTACCTGAAGCTCAGTGCATTAGCACACGTGCATAAGATTGAATTATGGTATGCACCCTAGGAGATAAGTTGGTTAGACTATATTCATGCTTATTCTATGAGAACATGATCAAATATGCAAGTATGAAAAAGTTATAGATAGTTGAAGTTACACAGCTAGTGTGTGCCAGAGAAGAACAGAGTAAGCAACTGATTGTTAGTATTTTGATTTGCGGTTATATTATTTTGTTGTAAAGGCTATGCACCTATTGTAATTAGGTTGTCAACATATAAATTTTTTTTTTTGTAGACATTCTTGATCCAATTGAATTGGAAGCATTGTATGTAATCGGTTAAAGGGCCGACCTAGTTATTTGTTTTGTATGTACATATAAATATGAGATGCACCCATTGTAATTAGTATGGATGAAGTAATAGAGTAGAGATAAGAAGAGAAGAAGTGTGTGAAGATTCTATAAGATGTATTAGATCTTTGCAAGAGGTCAAAGTGTCAACACATCAAAGGAACTGATCTAACAAGCAGTGTCATAGTGACAGTTCATCCTGTAGATATAGTGTGTATTTGAGACCATAAGGTTGTAGCCTTCACCACTTGAGCAGTGAGCTCTAGGATAGTGCATCCACACCCCTAATAGGGTTTACTGTAAAAGATACCTAATAGGTTCCAACCCTTGACAAGGTCTACTATACTTAATACATTGTAAAGAAACTCCTAATAGGGTTAAGGATCTTCTAACAAGGATCATAAAACACTAGTACAAAATATTAGTGGGTGTAATTCCCACTGGGATTTTTACCTATTTGGGTTTCCCTATAATCATATTGGTGTTATGTGTTGATTTCATGTTTCATGTTTATGTGGATGTTCATTTCAGTACTTAAGTATTTAAGTTCAGTTTGAGATTAAGTAAAAAAAACAATGAATAGTGAATATTGATTCACCCCCCCTCTCAGTGTTCCTATTCCTAATAGGTTCTTCATAAGTCTAAGAAAGGAAAAGAAATATATGTGAATAGTGATAGTGACACTGATAATTTTGATGATGATTTAGATGATCTTTAGGTACTTAGGGCTAGAAGGTTACTAAGAGGAAAAGGAAAATTAAAAGGTAAACTTCCTATAATCTATTTTTCATGTAACAAAGTTGGCCATATTGCCGCAAGATACCCTGATAGGAATGAAAAAGATGAAAGAATGGAAAGAAAGTATAAAGAAAAAAGAAATGACAAAGATCATAGAAGGTACAATGACTACAAAGATAAAGGTAAGAAGTATTTTTATATTGTTGAAGAAGAAACTAACAGTGAAACTAGTGAATCTGATGATTGTGATATAGAAGTTTTTTATGTTGCTATGAAAGATGATTCTGATGAAGATGAGAAAATTGCAGTTATTTCATATGTGAGTAAATGTGATAAATGGATTATTGATAGTGGTTTATCACATCACATTACTAGTGATAAAAGTAATTTTGAAATCTTAAATCATTACAAAGGTACAAGTGTTAAGTTTGGTAATGATGCACCATGTCCCGTGAAAGGGAAAGGATCAATAAGATTGACTGATAAGATCACATGTGATAATGCTTAATGGCTTGAAGGTCTTAACTATAATTTGCTAAGTGTTGCATATTTGAATAGTATTGGTTACTGAGTTGAATTTCATCACAAGAAGGCTAAAATATTTGATGCCCTTGGTGAACTAATTGGAAGTGGAGAACAAACAAGAGGTAATTTATTCTATCTAGACCTATTTGAGGAAACATGTTTGTTTGCACAATTTGATGATGTTTTGTTATGGCATAAGAGGTTGTGTCAAGTGAACTTTGAAAATTTGGTAAATATTAATGAGATGAAGAAAGTTAGAGGTTTACCAAGATTGAAGAAACATGATAATATGATGTGTAAACAATGTCTAGTTTCAAGAGCAATACATATACTTCTAACAATATTTTGGAATTGGTTCATACTGACCTTTATGGACCTATTGATGTGAAAAGTTATTGTGGTGACAAATATTTCATTCTGTTTGTTGATGACTATTCTACAATAATGACTGTGATGTTTCTGAAAGAGAAATCTAATGCCTTTCAGTTGTTTAAATTGTATTTGCTAAAAGTTGAGAAAGAAATAGGTAAAAGCTTGAAATGTTTGAGATCTGAAAGAGGAGGAGAGTTCAAATCAAATGAGTTCAACATATTCTGAAATGATATAGGAATAAAGAGAAAAATGTATGCACCAAGGACACCGCCACAAAATGGTATAACAGAGAGAAGAAATAGATCAATTATGGATTGTGCTAGAAAACTAATGATACAATTAAAGTGAATCAAACCTTGTATAGGTCCATAATTGGAAAGTTACAATATGTTGTCCATAGAAGACTAAATATTTCCCTAGTAGTTGGGGTTACAAGATTTTCTATAAATCCTAAGGAGAGTCACATGATGGCAATGAAAAGGATATTGAGATATCTAAAAGGAACAAAGGACTGTGGATTGTATTACAAAAAGAATGACAAGTTTGAATTGAAAGTTTATATTGATGTAGATTAGGTAGGAAATGTGGATGACAAAAAGAGTACAAGTGATGGCACATTCTTTCTAGGAAATATATTAGTCTCTTGGACAAGCAAGAAATAGAATTGCATTTCCCAATCTACAGTAGAAGATGAATATGTAGCAGCAATAGTGAATTGTTCAAATTTAGTGTGAATTAAAAAATTTTTAAAAGGTATGAAGGAGGAAATCATCGATCTAGTTATTATTTTCTATGATAACACAAGTGAGATTAATATATCAAAGAATCCTATAATGCACACTAAGACTAAGCATATTGCTATCAAGTATCATTACTTGAGAGAGCTAGTTCAAGACAAAGAAGTGAGACTCAAATATGTGAATACAAAGAAACATTTAGCAGATATATTCACTAAAGCATTACCTAAAGATGCTCATGAATACCTTAGAGGTAAATTAGGGGTGATTCTCTTGAGGCTACCTAGTATAATATAGGAGCATTGCATCAAATGGAACAAATTATAATATCTAACAAATTGATGCAAAGGAGGCCACACTTTAGGAGCTTCCTAGAGTTGTGAAAAGTAAAGCAATAGATATTGATTAGTCATAAGCAAGATGATAGAGGGAGTAATAAAATTTAGATAACTGACATGAAGATATCCACACAGTGAAGATAAAATGTCTTTGGCATTGTTGTCAAAGAGGGAGAGATTTAGTAAACCTAAGAAAAAGATACAGAATAAGATTACCCAAAGCAAAGAGGGAGTGATTGAATAAGAAAAAGGAGAGTTTTGGTAAACTATTGTAAAAACTCTTTTGGATTGTATGGTAGAGCATGTGGTGTTTCCATCAATGCCAAAGAGGGAGATTATTAGAAACTACAATTGAAACAATTGTTATATTGTCATTGATGTCAAACCTTAACCGGTGAGATAGTTCTATCTAGTAGAGTACCATATCTTTTGATTGATGAAGAGGATTTGAAAAGAGGAGATAACAAGAGGACCTAAGGAAAGGTTAAGTTATGTGATACTACAATGGGTACTTGATTAGTTGGCACATTGACAAGGTAATGTGTTGTTTATCTTTAACACTAAGTGAAGAAACAATTAGATTTGAAGCATTGGCTTAACTAAGAAAAAGAGAAGAAATTTAGTTTAAGCTGAGTGATGCTAGTTTTGATTGAGTGTTAGTATAACCTAAGTAAATTTCAATGTCAACTGAGCATCAGTAATTGTCGAGTATTAGAGAATTAACTGAGAAAAGACAATGTTTCCCAAGTAGAAAAATTTTAGTGATGGTCGAGATATCTAGTGATGACCAAGTAGATGAACACAGTATTGACTAAGTATTAGTAATTTATAGTTTGTGAAGGAATTGAGAATCCTAGCCAACATAGTTGAATTCTTGGGATATGTAAAATGTGTTGACATTAATAATGAATGATATGGATCATTTAATGCATGATAAACCATTTTCATATGGATTCAAGGAGAAGTTTGGAGAAGTATCTAGAAGGATAAGGAGGAGAACAAAATGATGGAAGGAATCAATGAATCTAACCTAAACCTAAAATCTACAAAAGATTAGTCTACCTGATCAAGGAGGTATAAGGATGACCTAATTGTGAGGTTATGTGTGTGGTGGAAGAGGTTGATGTTATTCATTGATGAATCTAAGGATAAGGATAAGAAGAGCTAAGAAGAGATGAACAAAGTTGAGGTGATTGCTTGAAGGGATTTCCAAGCAGGTCATAGATGGAGATGGTAATGAAGGTCAGTCAGTAAATCAGCATATGAGTGTATTGGATCTATATTTGCAAAGTGAGTTGAATATTTCAAATCAAAACCTACTGTTACTTTCTAACCATTGTATCAATTAAAATCCTTTAATCAAGGTTGACCTAACAGTCATTTTGTAAACCCTTTAATCAAGGTGACATTCTGATGGAATGTTTTTAAGCCCTCTAACTAGGCCACTCTTAACAGGGTGATTAAATCCTTTAATAGGGTCACACCTAATAGTGTGTATTGTAAACCTCTAACAAGGTTGGCTTCTCACAGAGCTCACTTCAGAAGAGTTAAAATTTAGTAGCATGTTGTAATACCCCAAAAATGGGCTATATGACCATTGACCTCCTACATCGACAAATCTATTGAAATATTCGACACAAAAGTCCTAACCAAAGGCACATCGGCGCATCAAATCATCAAAACCCTAATCGATTTTATCTTAATTCTACATCGGGGAATATTCCTAAATATTCCTAATTTATCTTAATTATCTCCTAATTAAATATTATTTTGCAATAAGTGATATTGTTTTTATTTATCCTAAATTTAACTAATTGAATATGATAAATATTTAATTAATTAGATTTAATTCTGCCACTTAATTTAATTAGAACTTAATTATATTTATTCCTAATTAATATTATTTAATGTTGACAATAAATCAAAATCCTACTACAATTGATTAAATTCTTATTTAATTGATTAAATCCAGTTGTCAATATTTAATAATATAGTTTTTGGAATAAAGTTTGATTTAATAATTGATTAATCCATAAATCAATTGTTTTAATTCAAAAGAATAGTTAAGTTGATAGAAACACATGTGGAAAATAAATATTAATTCATAATTATCCATGCACATTCAAAAAAGTAGTTAAAAATTCTAAATCAATAAATCAATTCAATTAGTTATCTTTTTGAGCTCAACATCCAATTTTGAGTTAAGAAGTGATTTAAAGTTTTTATTTGAGTTAAAAGTTGTTTTTGCATGATTTTATGAGTTAAAATATTTCTAATTTCTTGTTAACTCAAAAATCAACCTGAGTTTATCAAGAGTGATTTATGGCATTCCATGTGCTCTCAAAAACCTTGGATTTCTATATAAACAAGGCTCGGTCCTTCACAAAAAAATGATGCTTTTAGATCACAAATTTTACATACTTGGAGAATCAAGCTCTTGCGAACAGGCGATTGTGAGAATTTTTGTAATTTTTCAATTCATTACTTTCAATCCATTCATAGCATTCATAGTATTCATAGCATTGTTAGATTAGATTTGCAATCCATTTCAATCTATTTTATATCAATTTCATATCAGTTTTTCATCATATTGCATAGAAAACCAAAAAAAAAGAGATTAATTTGCATTCATATTTCATTGCTTTCATCATTTTAAATCCTTCATTTAGGTGTTGCATTGTCACTGATCTCGGTCAAAATGTGAGAATACCATACTCACACCTACTAGAATGCAGCAAATCACCTGGTAAATTTTGTTTATTTCATATTGCAGATTTATGACATATTAACCAATAATGTTTTACTGAAGTGTTATGTCCACAACTAGGTACAAATTTCACACACACATTTTTGGCACCCACCGTGAGGAAACCTACCTTTACATGTTGGTTTTGGTTATTTTTTGGAGCTAACCCCCTTGTGCAGATTTGCTTGGAGACTAAAACCATAAATTTTCAAAGATTTGATCATATCTCCCAAATGGCTTGGAGTTTCAATCTTAAATTGTTTTTGTAAGTTGGCAACATATCAAAGAAGCTTCAATAAGAAATTTAGAATTTTCCAAGATATTTTGAATTTTTAATAATTTTTTCTTTATTTTTCATAAAAAAATAATTTTTGGTGCAAATCAAAATTGTTTTCAGAACTTTTTACATTTTCAAAAATCTATTTAAATTCTACGAGGGTCCATTCTTTGTATTTTAAATTTGGATGCAATATCATAACTCAAATAGTCAATTTACAAAAACTAGTCTGTTTTGGTAAAATGGGTCTCTAAAGCACAAATGAAGAGATTTTTCTAAAAATTTTACATATTTGGAAAGATCTATGTTTTTTAGTAGGGGTCTCTATTTTTTATTTCTATTTTTGTGGCCGAAATCATATATAAAAAAATAGATCTTGTTGACTAGGTCAAATGCAAAAATAAAATAAAATTTTGTGATGGGTATGCACTTATTTTTCACATGGCTCAATGCATGATATGAGTTATCATTTGGATTATTTTTTGGTTATTATTGCTCCTAAAAATTGATTTTCATATCTAACCCTAGGGTTTACATAAGTTGAATATGTGTTGCATATCTTGTTTTCTTGTTGGAGAGTTCATGGATTGCTTGCGCGGGATTGCTTAACAAAGATAAAATCTACTAAGTATGTTGCATGGGATCTTAGGTATTTCACTACATCCCTATAACACTTCAATTTTGAGAATTAAAATGAACCTCTCACGTGTTTAGCTTGAGTGTCTCTCACTTTCATAAATCACACTTCAATTTTGGGCTCTAAAAAGAACATAGATTTGTGTTCTTGCATATCTGTTACACATAGTAATTAGGCCCTATGAATTCTTTCTTGGACCCACTTAGAGAGCTCAGTAGACATTTTTGTTGACATCACAAACAAGGGTGGGGTGGTTTCAGTCTTAGCATGTCAGTTGATCTGTTTGCTATGTTTTGGTGAAGTGAAGAGGCTAGAGGATTATGCTCTACTCTGCTTTTGCGTAGTATCAAAAACTTGGATCCTTGAATCTAAACTAAGTCCCCATGTGGTCCTTTTTGTGCATCTCCTTATAGAGAGGGTTAACCATAGTGGACATTCCATTTATTGGGTCAACCACATGGATGAAACCTCAAGTGGTAATAGCCATTTTCGTCATGGTAGCAACAGTCGCTATATAAATGTCCTTATGGAAGAAATCTTCATAGGTGTAGTCTCTTGTTGGGTTGTTAGATCTCTCAGTAGCTCTTGATTGATTAAATTCTCAGACTGTGTCAAAACCTCAGTGTGCCTGGATTGGATTTTTCCCTCTTGAGATTACAAAAGTTGCAGAGTCAAACCATTACTAAGAACCCTAGTGCAACCAAATTTTTATTTTCTAGGACTATGTGTGTGATTGCAAAACATTTGAGAACATACACAAGTAGAATTCTTAGGGATTAGAATAATAATTCAATATTCTTGTTCATGTGCAAGGTTGTTTTATCCCTTGGTCATTGTTTGAAGATGATTGCTTACTCCCTTTATTGCTATCTTGCGTGCCTGATATCTACTTGGTTATTTAAAATGAACAAAACCAAGACAAACTGCTACACATATCTTCAAATCTGGATAGAGAAATTTGCAAACAACTTGATACTGAAAACACTAAAAACTAAAAAATTGCAAAATTTGAAGCAAAAATCCTTTTTGGTGTCAAAAGTCATCTTGAAGGTTCAAAACACATACAATTTTTCCCAACTGTCATGTCAGAACCCCTAGAAAGTCATACGGGAGACTATATATTGTCATACGAGTATTGTTAGAAAAATAAGCAAAAAGTCAATTCTGGTGTCAACTGTCATAAGAGCTTTGTCAATTGTCATGCCAGACCCAACCCGGACTTGTACAAGCCTAGAGAAACTTATATCAGAGTTTTATCAAAGTTGCTAGAAACCTTGAAAATTTGTCAGAAATCCAATTTTTACAGCCAACTTCCAGACTCTGTTAAAATATTCACTGTGTCAAGAATAGAGTAGAAAACTAGAAGAATCCAATCAATTTTTCTAAAGTTGTCTCTTGAGTTTGACCCAACCTTTTGATCTATCGATTTGAATCTTATTTTATCTTGTGTCAAAACCTTGTCAAAATCATCTTCCAAAATAAATCCTCAAAATGGCTAAGTGTTGTGAGCTCATGTCTGCTATCTTTTAGGCATCTACCCATACATCTAGGGCATAGTATCCTACATTTACGTCTAATCAATCCTTTATAAAATCCAATCTTGAAAAGGTTACGTCACTTGATTTTTCCTAAACCAGATCATTCATCAATTGTCTTCATCTTTCTCTTTGGCTTCACCCAAGATTAATGGTGTAAACTAGAGCTTCTTCACAAAGAAAACAAAGAGAACAACCCAGACTCTCTTCAACAACATCTTTTGTGATTGCTCAAACATTTCATCAGCCTTACAAAACCAATTTATTCACAAAAGATTCTTTTGGAAACATTTACTTGAAAGGTGGTTACATAACCCCTCTTGTATCGATCCACAAAGGTAATCAATCAAATCCATGTCAAAAAATCCCTGGAAGTCCTCATACCAACACAATGTCTCAAGGAGGAGGAAACCAAGGATCCCAAGGTCATCACTCTAATCACAAAGATCCTGAACCAACTCCATCTGAAATTGAACGATATAGAAATGATGAGAACTTTTGACGAATGATAAAACACTTGTTGCAAGAAGAGAAAGAAACCTATTTCTTACAATTAGCTCAACAAGAAGACAAACTTCCTCAAGACTTCAATGTCGATAATATCATCACATAAGAGGAAGAAACTCCCATCACAACTATGATGAGATAGATGCATTCCATGCAAGTTAAGCTCAACAAGATGGAAAAAGAGAAAGAACCTAAAGAATTCTCCATGGAGGCTCTATGCCCTTTTCCATTTGATAAAAACTTGTACATGCCACCATTCCCAAAAAGATTAGAGATACCAAAATATGATAAGTACAATGGAAACTCTTACCCTCAAGATCATGTCAGAGAATTTTGTACTCAATCCATGGAGTTTATGCATGAACCAACCTACTTAATGCATCTTTTTCCATGATCTCTAGGAGGAGCAACCATTCATTGGTTCTCTAAAATTCCTCCAACAATCAAAACTTTTGAGGAGTTGATCAAACTATTTTATCAACAATACTCCTACAATATTCAACATCCAATCACCATGATCGATATCTGCAATCTGAAACAAAACTCAGGAGAACCCTTCCTGACCTTCCTCAAGCAATGGAGGAAGAAGTTTTCACTTTATGCTCGACCTATTCTGGAAACTAAAAAACTCAAGATCTTTATCAACAATCTAATTTTGGAACTCAATTATCATTTGCAAATGCAAAATCATACTTCTTTTGAGAAAATGGTAGAAAATGCCATAAAGATTGAGAATGTGCTTACTTGAAAGGGATACATATTGCTTAACAAAGACAACAAGCATGAATCAACTTCTAGTTCCAACAACAAAGATAAATTCAAATTCTGGAACAAGAACAAGAATGTTGTCACCGATGGTGTTGCCAATCATATCAGTGCTCCATCAAAGGCACCAGCATTCAATCTCACCATTGGTACTCAAGCCATAAAAGCTTCTAAACAAAAGGCATCTGAATCTTCTAAAAAGTCTAATGACTATAAACCATGAGTTACAAAACCAAAGCATGAGTTCACTCCTTTGGGTGAGTCCTTAGAATTTGCCATGAAAACACTATTGGCAAACAAAATCATCATGTTACCTAAGATAAAACCATATGATCCTGAAGTTAAAACTAAATGGTGGAAAGAGACTAATTTCTATGACTTCCATCAAAACAAAGGTCATAAAACCAATAATTGCATGCATTTGAAACATCTCATTCAAGACAAAATTGATGAGGGAGAAATTGTAATTGACAACCATAAGACCAACAATGATCATACAACATTCACGGAACCATTTCTGAAGCATTCTAAAGGAGATTCATCTTCTCAACCTAACATGGGTGCTAAGGTCAATTATGCCTACTCTGGAAACAATTTTGTCATAAATATGGTTGAACCATGCCTATCTGCACATTGCAATGTCATCACAATGGTAAGAAAGGATGGAGATAATCAATCAACAAATGCAGTAACTTGATTAGAAGCTCAAGTACATCTACAAGGACAAAACTTGGGTTCATCAAATACCCCTAAGGTGCCTTTTAATCTTTCATCTGCTTCTAAAGAGATGATTCCCTTGAAATCATTAAATCCTAAAGAGACCAAGCCTACTTCATATAGTATTGTCCAACAACTCCAGCATACCAATGCGAAAATATCCATGTTTGAGTTGCTTCGAATATCTCCTACTCATAGAGCTATTGTGGATAAAGCTCTGCTCAGTTCCAATGTTCCTAACAATCTCAATCTAAATAGATTTTAGACTATGGTTGGTCACTTGACATCACCCCAGTATATCTCCTTTTTAGAGGAAGATGACAATTCTCTAATTCATCTACATAACCAACCCTTGCACATTGAAGTCTTAATCCAAAATCGTCATGTCAAACATGTGTTGATAGATGGAGGCGCTGGTCTAAACATTTGTTCTTACAAATTGGTCACACAACTAGGATTGTAAGAAGATGCTATTGATCCTAAAAAGAAGATAACCATAAAGGCATATGATGAGAAAGAAAGATCTTCCAAAGGAATAATTGTACTACCTATCAGAATAGGACCAGTTATCATAGACATCACCTGTCAGTTCTAGATCTTCCATTGGCTGACAACATTCTTCTAGGGAGACCCTGGATACATGAAATGTAAGCTATTCCATCAACATACCATCAATGTGTGAAATTTCCTTATGATTGAGTAGAGGTAACAATTCCAGCTGACATATCTACATCTTGCAATACCTTGAAAGAAAGTGCTGACAAACTTGTTCCACATAATAGAGAGTCTTCTACCAAGAAAACAGACATTGCATCTACATCCAAGCTGGAAGACATTTCCAAAGAGGTCAAAATCAAGGATATAGGCATGGGAGAATATACTATGGAGCTAGTCTTATCTCTGACATCTCTCCTGGTCTTGCCTAAATCTTATGGGCAACCTTTAAAATAGACAAAACAAGCATCTAAAGAACTTCAAGCTATCTACAATGGAAGTTTTGTCACAGAACAAGTATCCAAGAAAGAGTTTGAAGAGGATGAATTTATGCTTTTGTGGCTATACAAAGATGAATCTCAGTCAATCTAGAAATGTGACTCTAAGTCAAACAAAATTCCTTCAAAGTCATATGGACTAGGTCAAAAACACATGTCTAAAAAGGGATACATAGGAAAAGGACCTCTAGGAACAAGAGGTAAAGGAATCATACAACCTATTGAACACTATAGAAGAACAAACAAAGAAATTACATGAATTGGATATCACAAGAAGCCCTTCCACCTCAGTGGTAACTCAGCTCATTTCCTAGAACAGATAAGTCCAACCACATAAATTCAACTAAAGGAAGAATCACAACAATTAGACAGTGATGATTTAGACACCATTGATCTTATTCCTTATGAATGTTCACCTCAAAACATACTAGATCTCATTAAAGATGAAGAGAAAGCTAAGGAGAATATCAATGTAATAGATACACAAGAACCTACTACTAAACAAAAAGAAGTAAACCTCTCACAGTAGCTAAACATTTGGGAAGAAATAGTGATTCTTAAACAGACTCCCATGAATATGAATTCTACTCTGAATCTAAGGGTAATCCTGCTTGGGGGATTCATCCTAACTTTACACATGTTCTTAGATTTCCTAGAGGTCTAGATGAAGAATCAAAAGATGAATCAAATGACTATGAATGGGGATTTATTCCAAAAGAAGATGAGCTTATCACTGAAAAAAACATTGATGTCATTCCCCAATATTCACCTAAATCTGATGTGAGTCTAGAGAGAAATGACAAACTTAACGAGTCCGATCCACCTACTACTAAAGTGGAATCTAATAATAACATTGAAACTATTCATGAAATGAACATTTTGAGTAGTAATATCACCTTTGAATTTGAGAGTTGGGTTAGGACCAATGATGAAAACACCATATGTGTGAACACCATTTCCCAATCCTCCCCTACATTGACTATCCAACATCCAAAGCTTATTGATCGAACATCTACTGATCCAAACCAAGATATCCATACCTTTCAAACTGACTACGCCCTTGCTTGTTACCTCAATGCGGTGGAACCTATAACAACTTCCATCGGTGAACCTAGCATTAACATGATAGAGTTGGATATCAAATATCTCAGTCAGAAAAATAAAAGAAAAAATAAAAAGAGTTCTGAGGGTGAAAACCACTTTGTGGTAGTCTCAGAACCTAAAATAATAAAAATAAAAGATGTATTAGAAGGTGAAAACCTCCCTAAGGTGCTTAAGGATGAGATATTTGATGTCCTTCTAAGTTATTTACATGAAAGATCTCCAGTGTTGATAGAACCAACTCAATCTATCAACTTGGGTACAATAGAGGAACCACAACTTATTCATGTAGCTCAATCCCTATTAGAGGAAGATAAAAAAGCATTCATAACATTCCTAACATAGAAGAAAATCAACTTCTCATGGAAGTATTTTGATATGCCAGGGTTAGATCCAAATTTAACAATGCATCATCTCTCTATAGCTCCAGGAGTCAAACCTGTTAAACAAAAGTTGTGAAAGATGCATCCACATGTTGCACTCCTTGTTAAAGCTGAGCTAGAAAAGTTACTAAAAGCCAAATTTATCTGAGTTATTGATTAGGCTGAATGGATCTCCAACATTGTTCCAGTATCAAAACCTAAAAAATCTATAAGAGTATGCAAAGATTTTAGAGATGTAAACAAAGTATGCCCTAAGGATGATTTTCCATTACCAAGCATCGATATGATAGTGGACATGAGTGCAGGCTTTCAAATGTATTCTTTAATGGATGGTTTCTCTGGATACAACCAAATCAAAATTTCTCCAAAAGATCAAGAGAAAACAACTTTTACATGTGCATGGAATGTCATGCCATTTGGCCTTAAGAATATTGGTGCTACATATCAATGGGCTATGACATCTATCTTTCATGACATGATGCATTAAACTATGGAATATTATGTTGATGACACCTTAGTTAAATCAATGATAAGATCTGAACATCTGAATGACTTGAGCACAATACTAGATAGAATGGAGAAGTTTAGTCTCAGACTGAACCCTAAAAAGTGTGCTTTTGGTGTCACTTCTGGAAAGTTTCTAGGCTACATTGTTTCAAAGAAGGGCATTGAAGTAGATCCTGCTAAAGTCAAATCTATCATGGAGATGCAACCTCCTAAAAATATGAGTCAAATGAGAACTTTATAGGGGAGGGTGCAATCAATCAGATGTTTCATATCTTAGCTAGTAGATATATCACAACCTTTCACAAAGACATTACATAAAGGTGTTACTTTTACATGGAATGAGGAGGGTGAAAAGAACTTCAATCACATCAAGCAATATCTATCAAATCCTCCTATTTTGATGCCTCCTATTCATGGGAAGCCATTGATTCTATATGTCTCCACCATAGATACATCTCTAGGGGCATTACTGGCATAACATTATGAAAACAAGAAGGAGAGAGCTATCTACTACATCAGCAAAACATTGGTAGTATATGAGAAGAACTATTCAATGATTGAGAAAGGTTTTCTAGCTATGATCTTTGCATCACAAAAATTGAGACACTACATGTTAGCTCATACAAGACAATTGATAGCTAAGATAGATCCCGTTGGAAACAATTGTCTGAAGGAAATTGCTACTCAATTATGTATTGTCTTTGATTTCACACAATGTCATAGTCTGCTGCAATCAACTTCTACCGAGCTCAGTCGGTCTGCCAGTCAGGAATATTAGTGCTTACCGAGTCCACTCGGTTATCAAAGAAAAGTAGTGTTTACCGAGTTCACTCGGTTGCCGAAGAAAGTTTAGTGTTTACCGAGTTCAGTCGGTCATCAAAGAAAGTTTAGTGTTTACCGAGTTCAGTCGGTCATCAAAGAAAGTTTAGTGTTTACCGAGTTCAGTCGGTTATCAAAGGTAAAGGATTGTTGGTGTTTACCGAGTTCCCTCGGTCACCGTAAAATTATAGAAAGATATGGTCACCGAGCACTGTCGGCCCTTGAAGGATTTTTGCAAATAGAGTTTGCTTAATTCAGCCGACTGTTATACTAAATAATGTCGATTTGACTAATCCAAAATCATATAAATAAAAGGTCAAATGTGAAAAGTAAAAAAAACATAGCAGAAGATTTACAGAAGAAAAGAAGAAAAAGTATATGCAAATTTGTGAAGGATGTTCAGATATCCTTGAGGTGCAGCAGAGATTTATTCGATCAGAAAGGATCAGACTTATGCAGAACAGAGATTTGTAATCAGCAAGACAGTTGCATTATTATACAGGTCACTTTTTCATTGTTACCTTCTTATCATTGTAACAGTGAATTCTAAATCTCTTAACCGAGTTGGTTTAACAACCATAATGTAAATCCTCTAACAAGGTGACAATTCCATTGAATTTTTTTCAAGACCTCTTACCAGGCCACTCCTAGCAGGGTGTTTTAAATCCTCTAACAAGGTCACACCTAACAGTGTGTTTGTAACCTTTTACCGGGTTGGCTTCTAACCGGGCATCACTTCAGAAAAGTGAAAATCAGTATCTAGATACATTGGTGGTTTTTCCCATATTGGGTTTCCACGTTAAATCTTGTGTCTCTTGTGTTCTTAATTGCTTTCTCAATCATATACATGTGCTGATAAATATCTAAGGATAATTTTGCTAATACTTTCTGCATCTTCAAAGTTACTGCAATCTATTTACCGAGTGCTAAAACAGACAACATTGTTAAGATATCTTAAGGGATCTGTAAAGAATTAATTGTGAAGTGTTTTTATGGTTGACTGATTCACCCCCCCCCCCTCAGTCACTTCATCCATATTCCATCAATTGGTATCAGAGCATTTAGTGCTTGCAGGAAGGGTTTCAAAGACCTAAGCTAAAGATCAGGATGTCTTACAAGAGGGAAATTCCAAAGCTTAACAGAGATAACTTTTCAGCATGGCAAGGTCTCATGCGACTTCATCTGGCTTCCATTGGTGATTCAGGATGCAAATACATTGATGAAGAGTATACAATTCCTAATGGCGCATTAACTATTGAAGACATTGCAGATAAAAAGACTCACAACACCATGATGATAGACATTGCATCTGCTCTCAGCTATGAAGAATTTGATGATATTAAAGACTGCACTACTACATATGAAATGTGGGTGGCACTGAAGAAAATATATGGTGGTGATGCAAATGTGAAGAGAGCCAAAGCAGAAAGCCTAAGAGGACAGTTTGACAAGATGAATATGAAGGAAGATGAAAACATTGCAAAATATGTTGAAAGAATCAAAGCAAGTGTAAGTGCAATTAGAGCTTCTGGAGGAACAATCTCAGATGAGACTGTTATAAGTAAGGTACTCAGAACACTACTCCCTATCTATGCAATAAGAGTATCAGCTATTCAAGAAAGAAGATGTGAAGCAAACCACAGTATAACTTTGGATGCTCTAGTTGGGAGATTGACAGCTTTTGAATTAGACAACTATGACAACTATGTTCCTAGTTCCAAAAATATTGAATCAGCATTTGAGGCCAAGGTTTCACTAAAGAAGAATAAGAAAATTAAAGAAGTTCAGTCAGAAAGTGAAGAAGAATCAGAAGAAAGTTCTGATAGTGATCTTGAAATTGTAGAAGCATTACTTGCAAAGAAGTACTCTAGAGGGAAAGGTAAGTATAAAGGCAAAACTCCTTTAATCTATTTTTCATGTGAAGAAATTGGACATATTGCAGCTAGGTGCCCAAACAAGCAAGTCAAAGAAGAAAAAAGAAGTCACAAGTACTATGGCAAAAAGAATTTCAAATCATACAAGGATAAAGGTAAGAAATCATGTTTTATGGCTAAAGATTCTGATGATAGTGAAGAAGAAATTGTCTTTATTGCTATAAAAGATGAATCTGATGATGATGAAGATAAGATGGCACTTATTTCTCATATAAGCAAAGATGATATATGGATAATAGATAGCGGATGTTCACACCACATGACTGGTGACAAGACAAAATTTGAATATCTAGAAGACTGTGACAATGGTAATGTAAGATTTGGGAACAATGAACCTTGTTGTATAAAAGGAAAAGGAAGAATCTCATTAACCAAAGAACTCATATGTGATAATGCTTACTGGGTTGAAGGACTAAAACATAATCTTCTAAGTGTAGCACAGCTAATCAACACTGGTTTCAAGGTTGAATTCATGAATGGTCAAGCAAGACTGCTGGATGGAAAAGGAAAACTCATTGGATCAGGCAAACAAACAAAAGGTAACTTATTTTATCTTGATCTCAATGAATATTCATGCGTTATTGCTCAAATAGAAGAAAGTTGGCTATGGCACAAAAGGTTATGTCATGTGAATTTTGATAACATGATAAAAATAAGCAAATTCAAGAAGGTTAGAGGCATTCCTACTTTGAAGAAACCTGACACTGGTCTATGTAAGAATTGTCAGATTGGCAAAATGAGTAAAACTAGTTTCAAGAGTAAGAACTATCAGTCTAAAGAAATTTTGGAAATTGTGCATACTGATTTATGTGGACCTATTGGAATACAAAGCTATACTGGAGATAAATTCTTTATTCTTTTCGTTGATGATTATTCTAGAATGATGACTGTTATGTATTTAAGAGAAAAATCTGAGGCATTTGAAAAGTTCAAATGGTACCTAGCAAGAGTGGAAAAAGAAACAGGGAAAAGATTGAAATGCTTAAGATCAGATAGAGGTGGTGAATTCATCTCCCATGATTTTAACAACTTCTGCATTGAAAGAGGAATCAAAAGACAGGTATCAGCTCCTAGAACTCTTGAGCAGAATGGAATAGCAGAAAGAAGAAACAGATCTATTATGGATTGTGCAAGGACTCTAATGATAGAAAAGAACATCGCTATAAAGTACTGGAAGGAAGCTATCAGCACTGCAGTTCATACCTTGAACCGAGTACAATTGAAGAAAGACACATTCAAAACTCCTTATGAATTATGGTATGGCTATAAACCTAATGTAAGTTACATGAAAATATTTGGTAGCAAGTGTTATATCTTAAAAGAATCCAGAAGAAATAAATTTGATGTGAAAAGTGATGAAGGAATATTCCTAGGATATTCTAGCAAAAGCAAGGCATACAAATGTCTGAACTTATCTACTCACAAAGTCATAGAAAGTATACATGTAAAATTTGATGAGTTCGCAGAAAAGACTGAGGAAGAAAGCAAAAGGGAACCTGAGAACTACAAAAGATTCGTTTACATTGAACCTAAAACATTGATAGACACAACTATCAATAAGGAAGCTATATCTACCAAGCCGAGCACAGTTACCGAGTCACAAGAAGAAGTTCAAACCAAGTCACAGGAAGAAATTCAGACCGAGTCTTAGCCTGAAGTTACCGAGCTAATATCTACCGAGCCAGAGCAACCTGAAGAAGAGATCCTAGAAGACAACAGCATGAATCATTCAAAAGGCAAGGAACCTATACTAGCCAAATATGTCAAAAGACATCATACACCAGATCAAATCATTGGAAACAAATCAGATGGTACTATGACAAGAAGCAAGCTAAAAGGTACATGTCTACTTACTGATTTTGAACCTAGAAATATCAAAGATGCATTGGAGAATGAAAGTTGGATTGAAGCAATGAATGAAGAATTAGAACAAATACAATAGAACAAAACTTGGACTCTTGTACCTAGACCTAAAGATAAAAATGTGATTGGAACAAAATGGGTATTCAGAAATAAGCTGAATGAAGATGGTCAAGTATCTAGAAACAAAGCTAGACTGGTATGTAAAGGTTATTCTCAAGAAGAAGGTATAGATTATGGAGAAACTTTTTCTCCTGTTGCAAGATTAGAAGGTGTAAGAACTCTACTTGCTTATGCAGCACACAAAGGATTTAAGGTATATCAGATGGATATAAAATCTGCATTTCTCAATGGAATTCTTGATGAAGAAGTCTACATTGAACAACCTGAAGGTTTTGTTGATCCAGATAAAAGGGACATGGTCTGCAGGTTACACAAAGCATTGTATGGTTTAAAACAAGCTCCTAGAGCATGGTATGAAAGACTCCATAACTATTTGATCCAGATTAATTTCAAAAGAGCTAATGATAACAGTAATCTGTATATCAAAGAAGGACCGGATGACAAAATTGTATTGGCAGAAATATTTGTGGATGATACTATATTTACAGGGAATGAGGATCAGTGCAAAGAATTTTTAGAACAAATGAACAGAGAATTTGAAATGTCTATGTTTGGTTTAATAAAATTCTTTGTTGGTCTTCAAATTCAGCAAATTAAGAATGGTATATACATTACTCAATCCAAATACATTAAGGAGATACTTAAGAAGTTTGGAATGGAAGATTCAAAACTAGTTGGTACACCCATGTGTACTGGACTGAAACTTACCAAAAATGATGATTCAAAAGAAGTTGATCAGACCCTATACCGATCTATGATTGGAAAATTGTAGTATGTAGTACATACAAGACCTAATATTGCCTTAGCAGTCGGTATAGTAGCTAGATTCTCAGCAAAACCTAAGGAAAATCACATGATGGCAATCAAAAGAATCTTAAGATACTTAAGAGGAACTGAAGAGTATGGTTTGTGGTATAAATTTGGAGGCAATCTAGACTTGAAAGTGTTTACTGATGCTGATTGGGCAGGAAACATTGATGACAGAAAAAGCACAAGTGGTGGAGCATTTTTTCTTGGAAAAAGACTGGTATCCTGGACTAGTAAAAAGCAGAATTGTACATCTCAATCCACAGCCGAAGTAGAATATGTTGCTGCTGCAGTAAACTATTCAAATATTGTTTGGTTTAAACAACTATTAGAAGGTATGAAGGTTGAAATCAAAGAACCAGTTGTTATATTTTGTGATAATACCAGTGCAATAAACATTTCTAAGAATCCAGTGATGCATTCCAAAACCAAGCACATTGCTATTAAATATCACTTTGTCAGAGAATTGGTGTAGGACAAGGAAATCAGATTAGAATATATTCATACAAAAGAACAAATTGCAGATATTTTTACCAAACCATTACCTAAGGATTCATTTGTGTATCTAAGAGGCAAGTTAGGGTTCATTCCCCTATCCGAGGCTCACTAAATGCAGTTTTAGTGATGCATCAACCAGAACATGATTGAAAATCAACCTGTTGATGCAGTATATTCAAGGAATCATTGCATATGAATCAGTACTTGAGGTACATTAATTTTCACTGGTAATATGTGAATTATCTTTGGCATGTGTTGTCAAAGAGGGAGTGTTTGCTATGTCTTTGCTATTACTTTCTTTGCTATTACTTCAAGAAATTTTCAATAGTCAGAAGGAAGAATTTTCAGGATACAGGAAGTTTGCTGACAGAGGGAGACTTGAATCTAAACCGAGCTAACTCTTTCAAATTTCTTATGATATGACATATTGTGTTTCCATCAATGCCAAAGAGGGAGATTGTTGGAAACAATTGTCTGAAGGAAATTGCTACTCAATTATGTATTGTCTTTGATGTCACACAATGTCATAGTCTGCTGCAATCAGCTTCTACCGAGCTCAGTTGGTCTACCAGTCAGGAATATTAGTGCTTACCGAGTCCACTCGGTTATCGAAGAAAAGCAGTGTTTACCGAGTTCACTCGGTTGCCGAAGAAAGTTTAGTGTTTACCGAGTTCAGTCGGTCATCAAAGAAAGTTTAGTGTTTACCGAGTTCAGTCGGTCATCAAAGAAAGTTTAGTGTTTACCGAGTTCAGTCGGTCATCAAAGAAAGTTTAGTGTTTACCGAGTTCAGTCGGTTATCAAAGGTAAAGGATTGTTGGTGTTTACCAAGTTCCCTCGGTCACTGTAAAATTATAGAAAGATATGGTCACCGAGCACTGTCGGCCCTTGAAGGATTTTTGCAAATAGAGTTTGCTTAATTCAGCCGACTGTTATACTAAATAATGTCGATTTGACTAATCCAAAATCATATAAATAAAAGGTCAAATGTGAAAAGTAAAAAAAACATAGCAGAAGATTTACAGAAGAAAAGAAGAAAAAGTATATGCAAATTTGTGAAGGATGTTCAGATATCCTTGAGGTGCAGCAGAGATTTATTCGATCAGAAAGGATTAGACTTATGCAGAATAGAGATCTGTAATCAGCAAGATAGTTGCATTATTATACAGGTCACTTTTTCATTGTTACCTTCTTATCATTGTAACAGTGAATTCTAAATCTCTTAACCGAGTTGGTTTAACAGCCATAATGTAAATCCTCTAACAAGGTGACAATTCCATTGAATTGTTTTCAAGACCTCTTACCAGGCCACTCCTAGCAGGGTGTTTTAAATCCTCTAACAAGGTCACACCTAACAGTGTGTTTGTAACCTTTTACCGGGTTGGCTTCTAATCGGGCATCACTTCAGAAAAGTGAAAATCAGTATCTAGATACATTGGTGGTTTTTCCCATATTGGGTTTCCACATTAAATCTTGTGTCTCTTGTGTTCTTAATTGCTTTCTCAATCATATACATGTGCTGATAAATATCTAAGGATAATTTTGCTAATACTTTCTGCATCTTCAAAGTTACTGCAATCTATTTACCGAGTGCTAAAACAGACAACATTGTTAAGATATCTTAAGGGATCTATAAAGAATTAATTGTGAAGTGTTTTTATGGTTGACTGATTCACCCCCCCCCCTCTTAGTCACTTCATCCATATTCCATCAGATCCATTAAAATACTTGTTAAGCAAAGCTTCCCTCACAGGTAGATTAGCTAAATGGGTGATGCTATTGAGAGAATTTTACATAGAATATGTTGAAAGGAAAGCTATCAAAGGGCAAGTCATTGTAGATCAGTTGGTTGAAGCATCAATGTTTGATGATACACCATTACAGATGGAATTTCCTGATTCATCCATCATGCACATATCTTCTAGGACTTGGTGTCTCTTCTTTGATGGATCTTACACACAGAATGGATCTAGAGTAGGCATATTATTCATAACACCACAAGGTTACTCAATACCTAAAGCATTTAGAATAAAGTTTCCTTGCACAAAAAATATTGCTGAATATGAAGCTCTACTTAATGGCATGAAGATAGAAATTGAGTGGCAAGTGACATAGTTACACATTTATGGAGACTCACAACTAGTCATACACTAAGTTAGTTATGTGTACCAGACAAAAGATGAGAAACTTGTTCCATATAAACACATGGTAGATGACTTATAGAAATATTTCATATCCATCACTTTTGAGTAGATTCCTAGAATAGAGAACAAGGCTATTGATGCTATGGAAACACTATAATCTCTACTATAGTAGCCCGAACATGAGCTATGTTATGAGTTCCTAGTAGAAGCACTGTCATTCCCTGCATATGATTCCCCTGAAACCCACATGATCTACACTGTTGTTGGTCATGATTCTTCCAAATACAAACACATTTTCTCCTACCTTCAAGGCCAAATCATCCTTGACACCTTCAACCATGAGAAATGATACCTTATCTAAAACACATCATGGTATGTCATCACTGGTAATGATCTGTACAAACGGAGTCTATATGGTACACTTCTTAGGTGTTTATAACGTGAAGAGTCTCAATGTGCATTAGAGGAAGTCCATAATGGTATATGTGGATCACATTCCAATGGTTTAACACTAGCTCAAAAACTTATTAGGGTGGGGTAATATTGGCCTAAAATGGAAAAAGAGGCTATCAAGTATGCTAAGAACTATCAAAAGTGCCAAGTACATGGAAACTTGATTCATGCACCATGGAGAGATCTTATTCTTTTCACTACACAATGGTCTTTTCAACAATGGGAATTTGATCTCCTAGGAGCTATATACCAACATTCCTCTAATGGACATACCCATATCATTATAGCTACAGACTATTTTACAAAATGGGTAGAAGTAGTTCCTTTGACTCAAGCAACCGACAAAGAAATTTCAATGTTCATTCTAAACTACATATGTCGATATGGAATTCCACATTCAATAGTCACATATAATGGTGGCCAACTCAAGAATAAGGACTTAGATTACTTGTGCACTAAATTCAAGATTACACAACATTGGTTATCCATATACTATCCTCAAGGGAATGGACAAGTAGAAGCATCAAACAATAATCTGTTGAAGATCTTACATCACACAATTAATGAAATAGGAAGAGACTAGCATCTCATGATCAATCCAGCTCTCTAGGCCTATAGAACAAGTATCAGAATGCCCACTGAGGTTACACAATTCACTTTAGTTTATGGGTCTGAAGCGGTACTACCTATTGAGTTTAAAATCTCATCACTAAGAATTAGAATGCAAGGACTCATAACTGATGATGATTACAGAGTGTCTAGGTTACAAGAACTTGAACTACTAGATGAGCATAGATAAGTAGTGTATGATCATCTCAGACTATATTAGAAAATAATATCTAGAGGCTACAACAAGAAAGTCAGACAAAGAGAATTTCAAGTTGGCGATCTAGTCTTGAGAGAGAATCCTAAAAATCAATCACATAGAGAATGCAAGGGGAAGTTTGAACCCAACTGGCTGGGTCCCTTTGTTATCACTACTACTTTTGGCTTTGGAGCCTATCAACTCTCAACAATTGATGGAGAATAGCTTCGAGAACCAATCAATGTTCTCCATTTGAAGAAATTCTACACCTAAGGCATTTAGTCTTTGCAAAATGTCCTAAAGAAATTAGAAAAATCAGAAAAAGTCCTAAAAAATAATCATCTTAGTGAAAACCTAGCAATAGGTGCCTTGATGTATCACAAAAAAATCAAAAAATGAAAAATACAAAAAAATCAAAAAATGATAAGTACAAAAAAAAAAATTGAAAAGAGGAAAAATACAAAAAAGAAGAAAAAGAAAAAGTGCCTTGGTGAAAACCTAGAAACAGGCACCCTGGTAGCAAAAATAGAATATCTGTCAAGATGGTGAAAACCTAGAAAATAGGTGCCACTTGTTCAAAATGCTCCATCTATCAGTGCAATCTTGGTATTTCCCAACTTTCAGTCTGCTTTATTCTATATATATCCTTGTTTTCAATAAATTTGGTCAGCAAAAGCATCGGTATCCTATCAATGTTCAAACTTGGGGGCAATCAATGTCATATCCTACAGTCCTTAGTATCTCAGATGTGTCATATCCAATCAAAAGTCCTTTGAAGCTACATCTGAGTCAGTCAGTCAGTCTCCTCACTAGAAAGGATTTTGCATCTACAACAACACAAACAAACATCAACATGAATGAAAACAATCTTTGTTGAATGCTTTAATCTTCTTTGTATGCTTACTGATTCACATTAAAATTTTTGCATATTGTGTCCTTTCAAGCTCTTTGATGATGTCCTTTATAGTATTTAGAGAGTGATGACTGGGGGCATAATCTTTTCTTTTTTTCTTCTTTGAGTGAAAATCTAATAACTTTGGAAATTCTGGATTGAATTGGTGTCCACTATAAGTGCCTCCATCATGATTGGATGGCCACGTGTACCTCAACCATTGATACCTAGAAAATTCAAGGAAGTTTGATCTAACTTTGTCTTTTTGAGTGATTTCTTCTTCTCTACTGTAAAACATGTTGATACCCAAGGATGTGAACAATAAAGGGTCACTGTGGGTAAATTCACGTAAGAATGAGAATGATCTCTCCTCTACTTGGTGTGTTTGTACGCAAGGTGTATTCAGGTCATCACAATGTTTATGTTTTGATGCTTATACAAATTGCAATATCAAAATGGACATGATATTCAGGTCATCCTGGCTTTTATGCCTTGGTGCTTATATCTAATCTGACATTTCTGACTAAAAGTCCATATTCATATGCCCATGGTTGTCTAGCCAGTGGACATTGTATCGACTATCCGATTACCTAATAAATATTCAGTGATGAAAAATACCAACACATGATTAGTGACTAAGTCCTAGGTCTACATTTCATTTTTCACTTTGCATGGTTGTATTTATCTCACGATTTCAATTCAGCTCGATGTTTGATAATTCTCTAAAACTATGCTAAACATATCATAAGGACTAAGTATCGCATGGAGGTCTTCTTAACAGATCGCCAAGAAAGCACCCCTGGCTAATTTTGACGTTTTGAATCCATTTTCGGGATCAAAATCAAAATTTGAGATCATTTATATTATCAAAATCACAATTTAAAATTTTCGGACCCAGGACGGTCGACTGCTTGCATAATCAACCTTCTAAACATCAAATGAATCTAGGATTCAACTTAACTAATTATCTAACATCAAACTATTCAAATTTCAACTTGGTCAACCATGGTCAAACCTAGTCAAACTTGGTCTCCAGGACCTCTAAATGATGTAGAACGCATTTCTAGACATGTACAACCAATTCTACAATCGATTAACATGCTTCTAATCATTCAAACACTGGATTTTCTTGCCATATTTTGATTTTCATCCCAAAGGGGGCATGGTATCACACATCATTAACTAATTATGTCAATCAAATCTTTCCTCAGTAATCAAGACAACAACCACGTCTAGTTGTTGATTCATCAAAAGACCTCATCGCTAGGGGCACATTGCTTGGGGCATATCAGATTCATCAAGATCCATATCAATCTGGTATTCTCTTAGTCTTTTAAATTGTATCAGATCTTCATAACCATGGTTCATTAGTGTTATTTCCTTGATTCTTCATAACTGAAGGGTTCAGATTTGGCATCTTTTTTATTCCTTTGGACAATCAGGTATGGAGTCAGGACAATCACTTCCTCATAATCATAGGTTCAAAATCAGGTATTTTATCACTTCTTTGTAATCACAGGTTCATTGTTGCTATAGTTGACATCATCTTGATTCTTGGTCAATCAGGACCTCAATCAACATCTTCCAATCTTTCAATCAGTTTTTGTCTTGGAATCGGTTAATCTTTCAGAATCAGTTTCTCCATCACATAACTAAGTCTGAACATCATCAAAAATAGATTAATCTTTGAACCACTATGTTACGCACAGTAATTTAAAGAGGGGCAAAATGTAATACCCCAAAAATGGGCTATATGACCATTGACCTCCTACATCGACAAATCGATCGAAATCAACACAAAAGTCCTAACCAAAGGCACATCGATGCATCAAATCATTGAAACCCTAATCGATTCTATCTTAATTCTACATCGGGGAATATTCCTAATTTATATTAATTATCTCCTAATTAAATATTATTTGGCGATAAATGATATTCTTTTTATTTATCCTAAATTTACTTAATTGAATATGATCTATTTAATTAATTAGATTTAATTCTGCCACTTAATTAATTTAATTAGAACTTAATTATATTTATTCCTAATTAATATTATTTAATTTTGACAATAAATCAAAATCCTACTACAATTGATTAAATTCTTATTTAATTGATTAAATCCAATTGTCAATATTTAATAATATAGTTTTTGGAATAAAGTTTGATTTAATAATTGATTAACCCGTAGATCAATTATTTTAATTCAAAAAAATAGTTAAGTTGAAATAAACACATGTGGAAAATAAATATTATCTCATAATTATCCATGCACATTTAGAAAAGCAGTTAAAAACTCTAAATCAATAAATCAATTCAATTAGTTATCTTTTTGAACTCAACATCCAATTTTGAGTTAAAAAGTGATTTAAAGTTTTTATTTGAGTTAAAAGCTATTTTTGCATGATTTCATGAGTTAAAATATTTCTAATTTCTTGTTAACTCAAAAATCAACCTGAGTTTATCAAGAGTGATTTATGGCTTTCCATGTGCTCTCAAAAATCTTGGATTATATATAAACAAGGCTCAACCCTTCACAAAAGAATGATTCTTTCAAATCACAAATGTTACATACTTGGTAAATCAAGCTCTTGCGAACAAGTGATTGTGAGATTTTTGCAACTTTTCAATTCATTGCTTTCAATCCATTCATAGCACTCATAGCATTGTTAGATTAGATTTGCAATCCATTTCAATCCATTTTAGATCAATTTCATATCAATTTTTCATCATATTGCATAGAAAACCAAAAAGAAAAGATTAATTTACATTCATATTTCATTGCTTTCATTATTTTAAATCCTTTGTTTAGGTGTTGCATTGTCACTGATCTTGATCAAAATCTGAGAATACCATACTCGCACCTACTAAAAGGCAATAAATCACCTGGAAAATTCTGTTTATTTCATATTGCAAAATTCTGACATATTAACCAATAATGTTTTACTGAAGTGTTGTGTCCACAACTAGGTAAAAATTTCATGCACACATGTTACCAGTGGTTTTCCCATATTGGGTTTCCATGTTAAATCCTGGTGTTATACTTGTGTGAATGTTATTTGATGTGTTGTTGAAAGTTTTATATTATGCAAGTTGATTACTTTTGAATAGTGGACTACAATTTTTATGTTACTGATATATTATGTAGAGATCAAGTGAATTGATGAATAAATCTAAGTTTGTTGAAGATTTTAAAAGTTGAATTAGCACATCTAGACCTGAGGATAACTGATTCACCCCCCCCTTCTCAGTTATTCTAAAATCATTCTAACATGTGTATGGTTAGCGTGTATGTTTTACTTTTCTGTTTGATGTGCTTGATATGGTTGAGGGACAAAGTTGTAGTTACTTTCTTGCAAGATCCACATGATCGGATGATCCCCGACATTGTCTGTTATATATATACATGTTTGTACGTGCTCATCTTTTATGCAAGATTTTAGTTATTGGGCATCGACTTCCTTGAATTGTCAGGATGAGTGTGCCCCATCGCAATATCTCAATGGTAAGAGAGGGGAGATAGAATCTAGGTCTAAATCCCAACCTAAGCCAATTATTGTTCTCAAATAGTGGACACGTATCTTATATGCTAACCTTCAAATTTGTCAAGGTGGTGTCATTCGTGAACCCTTTCTTTTAGCTTGACTACTACTTTATGGGTTTGGTTAATTTTTCCTTCATGGTTGTTTGTTGGGTGTCTTGATGTGAATTTTATTTTATTAATGCATTAAATATATAATTAAGGTTAATTATGAGATTAAAATAACTATATCTTATGAATATGAAAATATTAAATATATATAGATATTTAATTAATGAAAATTAATTAAATATCATTGATTATTTAAAAGACTTAATTAAAAGTATAAATTAAGAACATAAAGGTTTAATTAAATATTAAATCTAAATCTAAAGTTAATGCTCAAATAATACAAATTGATATTAATTATCAAGTTGTTTATTAAGGGGTGCTAAAGATATTAATTATAATTAAAATATAATCATGCGATTATATACACACAAGTTAAGAGGGATCGATTTATCAGGTCTAAATTAGAAGGTTGAGTTAAGAGACTTAACTAAATGATTATTATAATTATTTTTACTAAATTAATGAATTGATATTTAATTATCAATTTACATATTAGTAATATGCTGAAAAACATTAGTTATTAATTAAATATTATTATGCAATTAAATTTGCACATTCAATAAATAAAATTGAAATATAAATTCAAGATTAAAAGTTGAGTGATTTGCATGAATTGGAATTGTTAATTAAATAAATATTTTTTTAAATAAAGGATTGATATTAACGAGGTTAGAGTTGAGTTATGATTTCTGTGATTTTGAGTTAGCTATTTTAATTGTCTTTAAAAAGTTGAGTTCTTATTCTTGATTGTGAGTTGCATGTTTTCAACCCTAGTTTTTGGGTTTTCTATATCAGAGGCCCTTTCGGTCATTTTTAGTGACACAGGGTTTTAGGAGGTTTTACAATTTTTTTTCTAGATTGGAATTCAAGGAATTTTTGTAAAGTTTGGGATCTTGGAAGTTTTTGGATCTGCATTTTGGCCTTTGCATGTGTTTTAGATTTAACTTATGAGATTAACATAGGGGTTGAAAACCTTTGCAATTTTTTCCCTTTTAAAAGATTGGTCTCTTCATGTCTTCCAAATAATTATTGTGTTTGGATTGATTAGAATGTATGTCTTCCCTTGTTTGTGAAAATTGAATTAAAATAATTATGGTTGGTTTACATGTAAGAGATTTTATGACTTTGTAGAAAACTAGTTGAAAACCCTAATCTCTCTTTGAAATAGAATTGTACACTAAAATAATTGAGAAAACTTTAGAATCCAATCAACTAGGGTTTGATCTAAATTCTGGATAAAAATCCTTGTCAATATATCTAAACTAGAATTAGAAAATAGATTGGGTAAATTTATATTTCAATTTCAATTTCAGAAAAGAAAACCTATGTATATTTAAAAAGTGTTATATGTGTGTGTGTGTGTGTGTGTGTGTATTGCATCTAACATGCACCAAATATACACTATATATATATATATATATATATATATATATATATATATATATATATATATATATATATATATATATATATATATATATATATATATATATATATATATATATATAGTGTACACACACACACACACACACACACACACACATATATATATGTATGTGTTTGTGTGTGTATACATATATATATATATACACACACATACACACACACACACATATATATTTGTGTGTGTGTGTGTATACATACATACATACACTTATGAAAGAAAACCTATAAATATGTATATGAGATTTGTTTGAAAAGAGATAGAGATTTTATTTATAAAATAAATAAATTATATGTATTTATTTGAGAAAAATATACATATATAAATATATATATATTTTTTTTAAAAGAAGAAATTAAAAAATAAAATATTTATGCACTTCATTGGGCAAGGGAGGGGCTCGGCCCACCCCCTATCGCAGGGTTGTCATGGGCTCCCTAACAATTTAGCCATTGGGTGTCATGGAGACCCACGACAACCCATAGTGGGACCCCCCGCTGGTGGGTGTCGTAGGCCACCCACGACAACCCCTAATAGCTTTGTCATGAGGAAGCCAAGGGGCTCAATCCCTTTATCTTAAAATTGTAAAAAGTATATATACATAAAATAATTAAGTTTAATTTTATTTTAAATTTAATTAAAATTTAAGTTTAATTAGAAGGTTGAGTTAAGAGACTTAACTAAAGGATTAGTTATGATTCTTCTTACTAAATTAATGAATTGATATTTAATTATCAATTTGCATATTAGTAATATGCTAAAAAACATTAGTTATTAATTAAATATTATTATGCAATTAAATTTGCACATTCAATAAATAAAATTGAAATATAAATTTAAGATTAACAGTTGAGTGATTTGCATGAATTGGAATTATTAATTAAATAAACATTTTTTTAAACAAAGGATTGATATTAATGAGGTTAGAGTTGAGTTATGATTTCTGTGATTTTGAGTTAGCTATTTTTATTGTCTTTAACAAGTTGAGTTGTTATTCCTGATTGTGAGTTGCATGTTTTCAACCCTAGTTTTTGGGTTTTCTATGTTATCGAGCTGCAAAAGTTTGTTGAATTTGTTTAAAGAGATACATTTTGTAATTGGGACTATTGGATAACTGATCTAACTGATTCACCCCCTGTCTCAGTTATTCTAACAATTGGTATCAGAGCATTGGTTGCTTGGAACAAAGTTTTAAGGACTTCAACAGAAAGATCACAAAATGTATAAGAGGGAGGTGTCGAAGCTGAACAAGGACAATTTTACCATATGGTAAAGTTGAGTGAAACTTCACATATCCAGAATCAGAGATTCTGCCTTACATCTACTTGAGAATGGCTACTTACAACCACTGACTGGACCTTTGACTCTTGATCAACTAAAGGATCGGCATGAACACAACATGACTATGATAGACATTATTGCTGCTCTATCAGAAGCTAAATTTGAGGATGTCAAAGATTGTATTACTTCAAAGGAAATGTGGGACAAACTAGCTCAAGTCTATGGTGGTGATGTTAATGTCAAGAGAGCCCAAGCTGAAAGACTAAGAGGAAGGTTTGACGATATGAAAATGAAAGAAGGAGAAAATATAGTATAGTATATAAACCAAATAAAGGAGGTGGTCAATGCTATCAAAGGATCTGGTGGTGTCATTGATGAAGATATAGTGGTAAGTAAAATTATAAGGACCTTGATGCCTGCTTATGCAATTAGAATATCATCTATACATGAAATGAGGTATGCACCTAGCAACACTCTTACTCTTGATAGTCTGATTGGTAAGCTAACAACTTTTGAGTTGAACAATTTTGATAATAGTATTGTACCGTCTGTTGAGTCTGCTTTCATGTCTTCTCTAAAGATCGGTAAGTCTAGTAGTAGAAATAATAGGGATGATAATGACAGTAAAACTGATGATGAACTTGATGAACTTGAAGCTCTTATAGCCTAGAGTTTACCTAAAGGTAAAGGTAGATACAAGGGTAAATTACCTTTAGCATGTTTTAATTGCAAAGAACTTGGTCATATTGCTGCTAGATGTCCAAATAGGAAAGAAGATGATAGAAACAAAGATCGATCTGGTGAAGGAAGCTATGGGAGGAGAAACAACAGAAGTTACCAACACTACAATAGAGATAACTGAGACAAAAATGATAAGGGAACGAAGGTATGTTACATTGCTGAAGAGGATGATACTGATATTGACACAGATGATGATGTTGAAGTAGTATTTGTTGCGATGAAGGATGATTCTAAGGAAGAAGAAAGGTATGTAGAGACATCACTCATTTCTAAAGTTAATAAAAATGATACATGTATCATTGATAGTGGTTGTACACATCACATGACTGGTGATGAAGAAAATTTTGATCATCTTGAGAAATATAATGGAGGTTTTGTAAAAATGGGTAATGATACACCATGTATGGTTAAAGGAAAAGGATCTTAATTGATAAATGATAAAATCAAATGTGATAATGCTTATTGGGTAGAAGGACTAAATTACAGTTTGCTAAGTGTGGCACATCTTAACAACTCAGATCACCGAGTATCTTTTGAGAGCAAGAAGGTAAAGATATTTGATGATGAAGGAAAACTTGTTGGAACATGAGCACAATCCAAAGGTAACTTGTTTTATCTAGACAAAGTTGAGTCTTCTTGTTTAATGATGAAAAATGAGGATGCATGGTTATGGCATAAAAGGTTATGTCATGTGAATTTTGATAACCTAATTAAGATCAGTAGAAAGAAAATAGTTAGAGGTCTACCTAGCCTAGCAAAGCCTGAACATGTTATGTGTCATGAATGTCAAAAAGGAAAAATGACAAAATATAGTTTTAAGAGTAAAGACTATTCAACAAAGAGAATCTTGGAATTAGTTCACACCAACCTATGTGGTCCCATGAAAACTCAGAGTTTCTATGGAGATAGATATTTCATTCTGTTTGTTGATGATTACACTAGATTGATGACTATAATATTTCTAAAAGAGAAATCTAAGGCATTTAAGATGTTTAAATGGTACAAAGAAAAAGTAGAGAAAGAAACTAGGAAAGAACTGAAATGCTTGAGATCTGATAGAGGTGGTGAGTTTATTTTTGATGATTTCACTAACTATTGTAATGAGCATGGCATAAAAAGATAGGTTTCTACTCTGAGAACACCTCAGCAGAATGGGGTTGCTAAAAGGAGAAATAGATCAATTGTTGATTGCGTGAGGATGCTGATGATAGAAAAGAATGTTACTCAAACATACTCGAGAGAGGTAGTTAGAATAGTTGTATATAATCTAAACTAAGTAAAATTGAAGAAAGACACAAACAAAACACCCTATGAATTATGGTTTGGTCACAAACCGATTGTAAGTTACTTCATAATTTTTGGTAGCAAATATTTTATTCTGAAAGATGATAGGAACAGGAAATTTGATTCAAAAGGGGATGAGGTAATATTTCTTGGATATTCTACTAAAAGAAAATCTTACAAGTGTCAAAATAAAGTTACTAATAAGATGATTGAAAGTGCTAATGTCAGAGTTGATGAATTTGATGATAAAAATGGTGAAGAAAGCACTAAGGAGCTAGAAGACTATGGTAGATTCACTTATATTGAACATCTAGAGTACCTACCAAAGCCATAGGCTGAGTCGACTGAGCATCAGGAAAAGAACACTAAGGAATAGCAAAGGGAAACCAAGGATCAGGAAGGAGCTACCGAGAAAGGAAATGAACCTGAACAAGATGAACAACAAAGAAGAGATCAAGTGCTGGCAAGATTTGTCAGAAGACATCATCCTAAGAACCAAATCATTGGAGACAAGCAAGCTAGCATGCTGACAAGAAGTTAAGACAAGGTACATGCTTAGTTTGTGAGTTTGAACCAAAAAATGTTAAGGTTGCACTGGAGAATGATGAATGGATAAATGCAATGAATGAAGAGATAGAACAAATAGAGAAAAAAAAGACATGGACTTTAGTACCTAGACCAAAAGATAATAATGTTATCGGTACTAATTGGATTTTCAAAAATAAGCTGAATGAGAATGGAGAGGTTACAAGGAACAAAGATAGACTTGTTTGCAAGGGGTATGCACAGGAGGAAGGTATTGATTATGGTGAAACTTTTTCACCTATTGCTAGATTGGAAGGAGTCTGTATGTTATTTGCATATGCTACACATAAGAAGTTTAAATTCTATCAAATGGATGTTAAGTCTACTTTTCTGAATGGAATACTAGAAGAGTAGGTCTACATAGAACAACCAAAAGGGTTTGTTGATCAAAATAAAAAAGACATGGTATGTATAATACACAAAGCTTTATATGGTTTAAAGCAAGCACCTAGAGCTTGGTATGAAAGGCTGCATACTTATCTTTTAAGTATTGGTTTTGTTAGAACTAGTGAAAACAACAATTTGTATATGAAAGGGGAATCTGATGACACTATTTTGATTGTTGAAATATTTGTGGATGATATAATTTTTGGAGGACAAGATCATATCTATAAATCATTTGCTGATGAGATGAGAAAAGAATTTGAAATGTCTATGTTTGGAGAGATTAAGTTCTTTCTAGGCTTGTAGGTTATTCAATAGAATGATGGAATTTTCATCACACAATCAAAGTACATAAAGGAAGTATTGAGAACATTTGGCATGGAAGATGCTAAACTAGTTGGAACACTGATGGTCATAGGCTGCAAACTGACTAAAGATGATGAATCTACAGAGGTAAACCATACATTGTACCAATCTATGATTAGTAAACTGATGTATGTAGTACACAGTAGGCCAGATATTGTGCATGCAGTGGGGATTGTTGTTAGATTTTCTACCAATCCAAAGGATTCACATATGGTTGTAGTAAAAAGAATCTTGAGATACCTAAAGAAAATAGAGGAATATAGATTATGGTATCCTAAGGAAGGCAAGTTTGAACTAAGAGTCTACACCAATGCAAATTGGGCTGGAAATATAGATGACAGAAAGAGTACAACCGAAGGAGCATTTTTCTTTGGTGAAAGACTTTTTACTTGGACAAGTAAGAAACAACCTTGTATTTCTCAGTCTACTGCTAAAGCGAAATATTTTGTTGCTGCTACAAACTATTCAAACATTGCTTATATCAAACAAGTGTTGGAAGGGATGAATGAGGTAATCACTGAGCCAGTGATTATATATTGTGACAACACTAGTGCAATAAATATTTCTAAGAATCCTATAATGCACTCAAAGACCAAGCATATTTATATTAAGTATCACTACTTAAGAGAACAAGTACATGAGAAGCAAGTCAAAATGGAATATGTTACATCAAAAGAGCAACTTGGTGATATTTTTACCAAGCCTCTACTAGAGAACAATTTTGAATACTTGAGGACTCGACTTGGGGTTCGTCCTCTGTCTACTGGTCACTGATGTGATCTGGAGGTTTCATCAACCTAATCTTATTAGAAGATCATTCATGTTGATGCAACATATCTCACACTTTGGATTCTATCTAAGGTTGTGAAATATTTGAGGAACTAGAATAGAGATTTGCATATCAGTATACTGAGATACATTGTCTACACCAAACAACAGAGAGTCACTTGGCTATTGTAGAGTTGTATGTTTTATGTTTTTCTTTGGCATTCTTGTCAAAGGGAGAGATAAACAATATGATGAACAGATCAAGATCACATCTATCTAAGGGAGAGATAATCTGAGAAAGTCAAGGATAGTTTTGAAGATTTGTTTCTGAGAACAAAAAGGAATCTAAGAATTGAAAAGATCAAATCTACAAAGAAAAGTCTGCACTTGAAATATGTCATGTAACATAGTGATTAAACATATTAAATATCAAGCTAGGGAGAGCTTACCGAGCTACAACATTTTCTTACATAGTTGTAGAATAAATGTTTGGTATGTGTATGGTATATTTCATATTTTTTGAGTTTCCATAAATTCCAAAGGGAGAGATTGATGAACTACAATGGATTGAATACCTAAATGACTTTAAGATCAGTGATTAGAGATCACCGAGCACTAAAATGATATGTAAGATAATTAAATTAGTTATTTTGTTGTCATTGATGTCAACTAGTTTTGACAATACTTATCATGATAGTTGCAAATATCTAAACATCTGTAAAGAGGAGAGAAAAGATGAAGAACTGAGATATCTACATGGAGGAAGATGGATATGAGAGATGAGGATAAGGAATACTTTGGGTAACTTATTGATGAGTCTCTAACTTCATATAGTTGACTTGATTATGTTGCATTAATTTGTTATGAAGTTAGAAGAAAAACTTAACAAAGTAGTGTGGTTGGTAAATGAAGCACTTCAGTATATACTGAGTTAGTGTAGTGTATACTGAGTGACAGTATTAACCGAGCTTGTGTTCGCTGATGTATTTATTCGTTAACTAAGTATGGATGAAAGTATTTAATGTTAAGTTTAGCCGACAGAAATTGATGAGCTGTAAAGTGTTATGATTTTGACAGTGAGGATAAAGTTTGTTACAAGATCCATGACTGATGAAATTTGGAGAAGATCTAAGGGATGGAATTGAAATGTGTTACTGACACAACCTCCAAGGAAAGTTTAAGAGGCAAAATCAATGAAGGAGATTAAGCAGCAAAATCTGATGGATGAAAATAAAATAGTTTATCTATCTATATAAGAGATATGAGTTTCTTTATTGAAACAAGCCAAAAGATATAAGACTACAGATATTTCATGTGAATATAGTTTCATGCATGCCTGACCAAATTGGTTGAAGGAGAACCGAACTACAAAACATTACCGAGTGTCAGAGAGCTATTACCGAGGGACAATAAGTTAATGAATGTTGAAGAAGTGAATTGATATATTGATCAAAGGATTTGAATGGGCTTAGAATAGATCTAAACTTCTTTAATTTGAGTTGTATTGTAATCAGATCAATTACTATTTCAGTTTAACCATTGATACAGAAAAATCTCTTAACTGAGTGGACTTAACCGTCTTATAATATACCCCATGTCATTCAATGAATGTACATAGTTATCTTGTCGACTCCATAGTGAATGTTGGTTGAACAATAACTATTAGTCTTAAATCCTCTAACAAGGTCACACCTAATAGTGTGTTTGTAACCTTTAACAGGGTTGGCTCTTCATCGAGCTCACTTCAGAAGAGTGCAAATATTTTGGGTTACCGGGCCCAGGAGGTTTTTCCATTAACAAGGTTTCCATGTTAAATCTTTGTGTTGTGTTTTTGTGATGATTTATTTGTTGTCATGCTTTACATATTGCATATTTTATTTGGTCGATAATCACTATGAGTAATTAACTGGTAATCAGTAAAGGCACAAACAATTTAGTATTTTATGTTACTGAGCTGCAGAAGTTTGTTGAATTTGTTTAAAGAGATACATTTTATAATTGGGACTATTGGATAACTGATCTAATTGATTCACCCCCCCTCTCAGTTATTCTAACAAGTTGGAGATTGATGTCATTGGTGACTTGATTTATCTTGCAATACGGTATTTGCTGATTATTTTTGATAAAGGTAAAAGTAGGTTTTGAATGGAACCCAAAACCATCTACAAAATAGAGAAAAAGATATTTAGTTCAAACCATACATAAATCAAATGCCCTCTTAAACAACAAAGAGAAGGACCCCAACCAACCCAAAACACCATAGGAAAAAAATAAAACAAGTAGCTAAAAAATAAAAACTAGCACATTAACCAACAACCATCCAACAAACAACCAGCAGGATCTATTTTTTATTTTTCATGGCCTTCTCCACATGTTTCTACAAATCCTCCATTTTATGAATGGATTCTTTGAGACCTTTCATCTCCTTAGGGGTTTCTAGCAGCTTCCTTTTAAGACCACTTCTTGTTCTAGTTCCCAGCCCTAAGCTCCCAGCATGGTATTTGGTGATTGTTATGTCTAGTATGGAATGGATAGTTTGGATCCTTGTATAGGATGTGATATTGTTTATTATGCTCCAACACTAGTCTTTTATGACATTCATGGTTTATTGATTAATGGAAATATTTTATGGTTTTTTTTTTCTTTCTTTTGGTTCTTCTATTGTGATAATTAGGGTAGGTTATCTAGGAGCATAGAGTTTAAGTGGCTTACTTTGGAGGCATTTGGGCCCTAAAGGGGCTTCCTGGGTATCCTTTGTAAGTTGAATTAATAAGTGATAACTTAATAAATTTATTATAATAGAAACATTAAAAAGATAATTCTACCTCAACCATGCCTTGAGTGCTAGTACATGCTAGGATGGGAGTGGGAGAAAATTCTCTCCTGTCTAGAGAGATGTTGAGGTCTGACATAGTTGGTTTTCCTTGTCTATATGAAAGGACTACATATACCACATACAGTCACTAGGGGCCAAGGTCCAAAGAGACTACCAAGTGACCTTAGAGTTGACCTTTGTGATGACACTTCCCTATATGTGTCCTAGGTTCCTACATAAGTAGTTCGTACACTTGTTTTGTGTCATGATCATTTATGATTGATAACCTTGTAACCAATTATTACCATTTTACCCTATGTACCATTGCAATAGTCTTTCTTTTTTGGTTATTTCCTTGAGTGAGACCTAGTGCTATCTCCTCAGCATGGTGGGAGTGGACTTCTTGGCTCCACATGGTTGGGTGGTAGTGATTCTATTACCATTGAGATCTGAGATTTGTGACTTGGTGCTTGGATGATCCTTAATGCTGCTTCTATCTTCATGTTGTTTTCTTGGAGACTTTCTCATGAGATGTATATCTTGTATTTTATTTTATGTATGGTTAGTGACATTGATTTTAGGAAATGCATATGTACTTGTATTGTATTATTGTTATCCTTGCAACATGTGCAGTGGAATTTATATTATTATGTATGCCATGATGTATTAGTTGTACTCTATAGATTGTATCTTTGATTGCATTGATGTAATGAATGTGTTTTACTATTTAGTTGAAATGAATATGTTAGTGTACTTAATTATTTGTGTTCTTTTCATTATGATTGAGTAAAGGATTGGGAATACTTCAATTTCTTAGCTTGTGGTGACTGATCAGGAAAGTACTGTACACTTTTCCTCCTGCCCTTGCCGGGGTTTGGTGCTAGACAAGGCCCCAAGTGGGGATTTAGGGGCGCAGCCCTTGAGGCAAATTTTTTTGGGGCCAACATATTTTTAGTTATTTTTGGTGGACATATTCTAATTCATTCTAACCCTAAAGCGGCAAAATATTGTATAATATGGCTTAGGGTTAGGGATTTCATTATGTATGATTTTAGTACTTGCAGTGGAATTGAGATGTAAGGAGACTACGAATTGTAATCAGGTTGTAATCACTAGATAATAATAATACTGGTCTCATTGTTGGTGGATGTAGCCCAGGGATTGGGTGAACCATGTTAAATCTTTGTGTCTTATGTTCTTTTCTATGTGGTTTATTGTTTTCTAATATTGGTTATATTTGCATGTAATTGTTATTTCTTCCTTCTTAATCCTAACAAGTGGTATCAGAGCAAGGTTGTTTTCAGTTATCCTCTACAAGAAGATCTCACAGTTTAGTGGGAGTCTCACGATTGAGTGAGAGAAATGGAAGACAAGGGTAGGCTGAAGGTTGACAAGTTTAATGGGTGGATTTTTTAGTTATGGAAAATGCAAATGGAGGACTATCTCTATCAAAAAGATCTATGGTGGCCGTTGGAAGGAAAAGCCAAGAAATCGGCAAGCATTTCTGATGAGGACTAGGCTATTCTTGATAGAAAGGCCCTTGGTAGTATTCAATTATGTCTGGCACAATTGGTGGCATTCAATATTATGCAAGAAATGATGACTGAAGATTTGATGAAAACCCTAGCGAAGTTGTATGAAAAGCCCTCTGCTTCAAATAAGGTTTTTCTCATGAAGCTTTTGTTTAATATGAAAATAGTGGAAGGTGGGTCAGTTGCTGATCATTTAAATGAGTTTAATATAGTTACCAGTCAATTAACTTCTATCAATGTTATTTTTGATGAAAAAGTTAGGGCTCTCTTGATTTTGTGTTCTTTTCCTGAAAGATGGAATGGCTTAGTAATGGTTGTTAGTAACTCTATTTCTAGTTCTAATACCCTAGAATTTGATGATGTTATTGGTGTTATTCTAAATGAGGAAAATCTCAGGTGGATCCACATCAGGTAGTGTTTTAAATGCTCAAAGCAGAGATAGAACCAATGAGAGAGGAAACAACTCTGGAAATCATGAGAAATCAAGAGGAAAATCAAAGGGAAAGAGGTCTAAATCCAAAGGGCCAAATGATTGTTGGTACTATGGAAAACCAAGTCATAAGAAGAAAGATTGTTGGTCTCAGAAGAATAAAGGAGACAAACAAGAAGGTAACAAGGAGGAAAATGTGGTAAGTAATAAACCCGAAGAGGATGCCTTTCTTCTTTCTTTAGAAAGTATTGATGATTCATGGGTTTTATATTATGGGGCTTCATTTCATGCTACACCCCATAGAGGTTACTTTCTTGATTATGTCCAAAGGGATTTTGGGCTAGTTTATTTGGGAGATAATGAACCCTGTCAGATAGTTGGAAAGGGAAAAATTAAGATTAAGTTGTAGAATGGGAATCATTACCTACTAAAATAGGTAAGACATGTTCCAAGGCTAAGTAGGAATTTAATTTCAGCAGGGCAACTAGTTGATGAGGATTTCACAGTTACTTTTAATGATAGAAATTGAAAGGTTTCAAATGGTTCCTTAGTAGTAGAAAAATGTGTGAAAGTAAGCACCTTATATCTTTGTACAGGTCATACTGTTCCTTCTACTTTAATTATTTTAGAAGATAATGAATGTTTAGGAACAGTGGCTACAGTTGAGTAGGAAGAACATCAAATCATTGTTGTAGATTCTGACACAGCACTCTGGCACAACAGAGTCAGGCACATGAGTGAAAAAGGTATGAAATTAATTCATTCAAAGAAAGTTTTACCTGGTCTAAAATGTGTCAATATGGATTTCTGTGAAAGTTATGTTTATGGAAAATAAAAGAGTGTTAGTTTTGTAAAGAGTGGGAAGGAAAAGAAAAATGAGAGATTAGAGCTTGTGCATACAGATGTATGGGGACTAGCTTAGGTATCTTCCTTTGGTGGCTCTTTGTATTATGTTAAATTTATAGATGATGCAACAAGAAAAGTATGGATTTATTTCCTTAGACAGAAATCTAATGTATTTCAAACTTTTAAGAAATGGAAATGCTTGGTTGAGAATGAGATTGGTAAAAGGTTAAAATATCTTAGATCTGATAATGGTGGTGAGTATTGTAGCATAGAATTTAAAGATTATTGTTCCTTTAATGGCATTCATAGGCAGAAAACTGTACCAAGGACTCCACAAGAAAATGGAGTGGTTAAACACATGAACAAGGCAATAATGGAACGTGCAAGGATTATGAGGTTGCATGCTAGGCTACTCTTAAACATGTGGGTAGAGGTTGTAAACACTATTTTTTATTTAATCAATAGAGGCCCCTCTACTCCTTTGGACTGTGGTATTCCAGAGGAAGCATTGAGTGGTAAGAAGGTGAGTTATTCTTTTCTCAAAACCTTCGGTTGTGAAGCTTTTACACATATAGATTTTAAAAATAGAACCAAGATGGAAGCTAAGTCAACAAAATGTGTATTTGTTGGATATGGAATTGATGAATTTGGTTATAGGCTTTGGGATTTTTAAAATCATAAAATTGTAAGAAGCAGGAATGTCATATTCCATGAGAAAGTGTTGTACAAAGATCTGTTGCAGCAGCATGAGAAGAAAGAAAATGATTATGTAGTACTGGATGATACTCCAAAAGATGAAGTAGTTCCTTATGCTCTACAACAATAGCAACAACAAATACCACACACCCCAGTGAATGTTAGATGGTCAACAAGGCTAAGTAGACCTCCAGAAAGATTATCTCCCTCTTTGTATTCTATTTTGTTAATAGATGCTGGTGAACCTGAATGTTATAATGAAGTTGTGTAGGTGGATACAAAGATTTAGTGGGAGTCTACAATGATAGATGAAATGGATTCCCTACTGAAAAATCAAACTTGGGATTTATGCAAGTTACTTGCAAGTAAACAGGCTTTACATAACAAATGGGTTTACAAGCTGAAATAAGAGGATGGAGGTAAGAAAAGATTTAAAGCTAGGTTAGTTGTAAAAGGATTTGCGTAGAAAAAAGGCATTGATTTTGATGAGATATTTTCTCTAGTTGTTAAAATGACTTCTATTCATATTATTTTAAGTATTGTGGCTGCTGAAGATTTGCATTCAGAGCATCTTGATGTTAAAACAACTTTTCTTCATGGTGATTTGGATGAAAAAATATATATGGTACAACCACAAGGATTTGAGGTCAAGGGTAAGGAGAATTTGGTGTGTAGATTGTAGAAAAGTTTATATGGCTTGAAGCAAGAACCTCGGCAATGGTATATTAAATTTGACACTTTTATGAATGAGCATGGATACACTTAGTGTCATTCTGACCATTGTGTTTATTTGAAGAGGTTGGATGATGATAGCTACATTATTTTATGCTTATATGTCGATGATATGCTTGTAGTTGGGTCTAACATGAACCACATTAAGCAATTGAAACAACAGTTACCACATTCTTTTTCTATGAAGGATTTGGGGGCAGCAAAAAAAATCCCTGGTATGAAAATTTGCAGAGATAGAGAAAATAGGAAGTTGACTTTATCTCATGCTGATTATATTGAGAAGGTGTTGCAAGGTTTCTCTATGGAGAATGTCTATGTTATCAGCACACCTTTGCCTAGTCATTTGAAATTGACTAAGGAGATGTGTCCTAAGACATCAGAAGATGAGGCTAAAATGTCTAAGGTACCTTATGCTTCAGTTGTAGGGAGCTTAATGTATGCTATGGTATGTACTAGGCTAGATATTGCACATGCAGTAGGAGTCATTAGCTGATATATGAGTCACCCTGGTATTGAGCATTGGAATGCCGTCAAATGGATTCTCTAATATTTGAGAGGTACATCCAATAAGTTTTTACACTTTGAGGAATCTAATACTACTATACAAGGCTATGTAGACTCAGATTTGGTAGGAGATATAGATAGCAGGCAGAGTACTACAGGCTATGTATTTACTATTGGTGGGACAACATTAAGTTGGATTTATCAACTACAAAAGGTGGTTGCTTTATCAACTATAGAGGTAGAGTATTTTGCTACTACAGAGGTAGCCAAGGAGATGATATTGCTTCAATTCTTCATGGAAGAATTGGGACATCCACAAATGGGTAATTTTTTGCATACAGATAGCCAAAGTTCCATTCATCTTGTGAAGGATTATGCTTTGCACTCAAAGAAAAAACACATACAATTGTGGTACCATTTCATTCAGTCAGTTTTGGATGATGTGAAGTTAAAGCTGGAAAATATAAATACAGATGATAATCTAGCAGAAATGTTTACAAAGTTAGTAACAAGGGAGAAGTTGAACTCATGTTAAGCTTCAATTGGTCTTCTAGACTGAATAGAATAAAGGAACAACTGAGTCCAGGGTGGTGCCATATAGTGGGAGACTCATATGGTAGTAGTATTGCTATAGGATCAGTCTCCAAGTGGGAGGTTTTTTTAGTGTGGATACTGATTAGTCACCAAGTGGGAGATTGTTAGCTTGTGGTGACTGATCAAGAAAGTACTGTACACTTTTCCTCCTCCCCTCACTAGGGTTCAGTGCTAAGCTAGGCCTCGAGTGGGGGTTTGGGGGTGGAAACCCCCAAGAGAAGGGGTTCGGGGGTGCAACCCCTAAGGCAAATTTTTTTGGGGCTGACATTTTTTTGTCTATTTTTGGCCGACATGTTGTAACTCATTCTAACCCTAAAGTGGAAAAATATTGTATAATATGGCCTAGGGTTAGGGATTTCATTATGTATGATTTTAGTACTTGTGGCAGAATTGAGTTGTAAGGGGATTATAGATTATAATCAAGTTGTAATCACTGGATAATAATAATATTGGACTCCCTGTTGGTGGACATAGTCTAGGGATTGGGTGAACCACGTTAAATCTTTGTGTCTTCTATTCTTTTCTATTTGGTTTATTGTTTTCTGATATTAGTTATATTTGCATGTAATTGTTATTTTGTCCTTCTTAATCCTAACACAATTCTCATTTTAAAATGAACCTTAGATATATCTGTTAGAATAACTAAGAGGGGGGGGGGAATCAGTTATCCAGTGTCCCAAAACAAAATGTATAATTCAAAACAACTTCTCCAATTTCTACTCCTTGGTAAATAATAACTACTTTCACTATCTGTGCTTTTACCGATTACCAATCAAATACTATAATAGTTACCAATCAAATCTAACATGTAACATGTAAAGATGATAACAAATAGATATCACAATTAACACATAACACAAGAGATTTAACGTGGAAACCCTGTAAAGGGAAAAACCACATGGGACCGACAACCCAAAATTGTTCACTCTTCTGAAGTGAGGTCGGTTAAGACCCAACCCTATTAAAGGTTTACAAACACACTATTAGATGTGACCTTGTTAGAGGATTTTAGACTAGAAGTTAACATCCAACCAACATTCACTACGGGGTTGATAGGATAGCAATGTTCATTCTATGAATGATACATCATAAGACTTTCAGAGTCCACTTGGTAAAGAGATTTTGACTGTATACAAGGGTTAAATATGTAACAGTAAATGACTTTCCTTAATACAACTTCAATTGCAGATTACAGATCAATATTCAGTCCATACAAATCTTTTGATCAATATTTCACTTCAGATTCAATACTATATCAACTTACTATCTATCGGTAATTGCTCTTTATAGTTCGGTAATTATTTTGAAGCTCGGTTCTTACTTAACCAGTATGATCAAAATGCATGAAAACCTTGTTTATGTGATATTCATGTAGCTTCTACTTCTTCTAGCATCTTCTATAAAGAAATTATGTTCTCTTACATAGATGAGTAAATCATTTTCTTCTCCAGCATTGGATTTTTTTGCTTAACCACATTCATATATTTTTCCACTTCAAACTTTCTTGACACTTGTGTCAATAACACATTTGATTCTCATCCTTTTGATCTTTCCTGAATTTCATCAGCCGTTGATCTATGTAACAAAAATTATCCGTTACCTCGATGTTATACTCTTGCTAGCTCATCAATCTTATCAGCTAAACTAATCATTTAATTCATTCTTAGTTAACAAAGAAATGCATTGGTGAACACTTCTCGGTTAATACTACGATTGGTATACACTACACTCCATCAGTGTATACTTGAAATGCTTCATTTACCAACACTGCTTTGTGTCTTTCAACTCTATACTTCATCATAGATGAATGCAACATAATAAAGTCAATATCATCAAGTAATAGACTTATCAACAAGTTACTCAATGTGTTCCTTATCCTCATCTGTCATGTACATCTTTCCTCATGTAGATTTCTTCATTCTTCATCTCTTTCACCTTTCTTCAGATGTCTCGGTATAGTAACTTACAAGATAAGTTTTGTCAAACTAGTTGACATCAATGACAACATAATACTGATTTAATCATATTACATATCTAATCAGCAACTCCTCAGTGATCTTTAATCATGAATTCTTCAATCAGATTCTAAATTAGTTGTATTCCAACAATCTCTCCCTTTGGCATTGATGGAAACTCAAGTAATATGAAATGTACCATACACATACCAAACATATATTCTACAACTTCGTAAACAAAATGTTGTAAGTCAAATAGACTTAATATGTTTAATCACTATGTTACTAAACTAGCATTAAATAATACAGCTTTACCATTCTGTAGTTGTGATCTTTTCAGTTCTCATGTTCCTACTTCTGTTCTCTATAACTGATCTTGCTTCTGTTCTCTATAACTAATCTTAAATACTCTGTCTCATTCAAATTGTCTCTCCCTTAGATAATTCTCATCGGTGCTTGTCCCTTTTCATATTATTTATCTCTCCCTTTGACAACAATGCCAAAGAAACAAATAAACAAACAAATCTATCTTCCTCTATATCTCTGAATAATGATATCCCAATCGGTTCAAGTTCTTCAAACTTAATCACAACCTTGAACATGATTCAAAGTGTGAACTATGCTACATCAACATGAATGATCTTCTAATATAAGTAGATTGATGTAACAACCAGATCACCTTAGTGACCAATAGATAGGGGACGGACCCCAAGTCTAGTCCTCAAGTATTCAAATGTGTCCTTCGGTAGAGGCTTTGTAAAAATATCTACAAGTTGTTTTATAGATGTGAAAAATTTTAACTTCACTTGCTTCTCTTGCACTTGTTCTCTTAAGTAATGATACCTAATAGATATATGCTTTGTCTTAGAGTGCATCACAGGATTCTTTGAAACATTAATAGCACTAGTGTTGTCACAATATATAATCATCGGGTCAGTGATTACCTCATTCATTCCTTCCAACACTTGTTTGATATATGCAATGTTTGAACAGTTGGTAGCAGCGGCAACATACTTTGCTTTAGCTATAGACTAAGAAATACAAGCCTTGTTTTTACTTTTCCATGTTACAAGTCTTTCACCAAAGAAAATGCTCCTCTGGTGGTGCTTTTTCTATCATCCATATTTCCAATCAGCATCAGTGTAAACTTTCAATTCAAACTGCCCTTCCTTAGGATACCATAATCCATAATTCTCTATTTTCTTCAAGTATCTTAAGATCCTTTTTGTAGCTATCATGTGTGATTCTCTCAAATTAGCGAAAAATCTTGCAGAAATACCCACAACATGTGCTATATCTGGTCTACTATGAACTATGTACATTAACTTACCAATAATAGATTGGTAAAGTGTTTGGTTTACTTCTATAGTTTCATCTTCCTTTGTCAATTTGCATCCAGTATCCATCAGTGTTCTCATAGGTTTAGCATCTTCCATGCCAAATGTCTTCAGTACTTCCTTTATGTATTTAGATTGTGTAATGAATATTCCATCACTCTGCTGAATCACTTGTAGTCTACGAAAGAACTTAATCTCTCTGAACATAGACATTTCAAATTCCTTTTACATTTCATCAAAAAATGCCTTGCAAACAAGATCTGAGCCTCCAAAAATAATGTCATCAACAAATATTTTAGCAATGATAATAGTATCATCAGTATCACCTTTCACATACAGATTGCTATTTTCACTTGTTCTAACAAATCCAATACTTAACAAGTAAGTATGCAGTCTTTCATACCATGCTCTCGGTGCTTGCTTCAATCCATATAAAGCTTTATGTAATCTACATACCATGTCTTTATTGTCGAGATCAACAAATCTTTCAAGTTGTTCAATGTAGACCTCTTCTTCAAGTATACCATTTAAAAATGCTAACTTCACATCCATTTGATAGACTTTGAATTTCTTGTGTGTAGCATATGCAAGTAGCATTCTAACACCTTCTAATCTAGTAACAGGTACAAATGTTTCACCATAGTCAATGTCATCTTCTTGTGCATATCCCTTGCATACCAATCTAGCTTTATTTCTTGCGACTTCAGCATTTTCATTCAATTTATTCCTGTATATCCACTTAGTATCGATAACATTCTTATTTTTGGGTTGGGAAACTAAGGACCAAGTTTTGTTCTTCTCTATTTTCTCTATTTCTTCTTTCATTGCATTAAACCATTCTTCATTCTCTAATGCAACTTTCATAGTTTTACATTCAAATTCACAAATTAGACATGTACCTTGTCTTGTTTTTCTTCTAGTTTGCATTCTAGCATGTCTGTCTCTAATGATTTGTGTCTCAGGATGATGTCTTCTGACAAAACTAGCCAAAATTTGATTTCTCCTTTCTTGCTTATCCTGCTCAAGGTCATTTCCTTTCTCAGTAGCTCCATCTTGTTCCTTGGTTTGTGTTGCATGTTGTCCTATATTATTTCCCTACTGACTGGTTGTTACAACTTGCAGTGTCAGTAGATACTCTGGATATTCAATGTAGGTGAATCTATCATAGTCTTTTGGTTTTTTTGTACTTTCCTCTATGAACTTGTCATCAAACTCATCAACACGTATATTAGTACTTTCAACTATCTTATTTGTAACCTTATTCAAACATTTATATGCTTTACTTGTAGTGGAATATCCTAGAAATATCCCTTCATCTCATTTAGAATCAAATTTCATTTCTTTCATCTTTCAAAATAAAGCATTTACTTCCAAAAATTTTGAAATAACTTACAGTAGGTTTTGTGTACTAAAATGTTTCCACACTTCTATGAATCCTTACATGCAAGAAAACTCAAGAATGAGCCCTCACAAATCGATCCATAGCTCTCTATGCATGGAGTTGCAAGATTTGTAAAATTGCTCTCAGCTAGAACTATAAACTCATGACCTTGCTAGTCAACCATACAATGAGAGATTCCAAATCAAAGATAAGGGAAAGAATGCCAATATCTCCAATGAAACCAAATGTATGCAATGCAATGCAAATCTATATGACAATGCAAGTTAATCTAATCCATAAAAAGAAATCTAAGCTAATATGCCATGATAATGCAACTAAGAAAGGAAATATGCAACTACAATAAAATGCAACAACAAGTCTTGAAAGCTTGGATGTAGAATGTCTTCAAAAAGCTCCAAATGACCTAGAAAACCTACAGCATAACATTAGCATGAAAACCTAAGATATGAAAATGAGGAAGAGAGCTCTTCTTTTATAGGAAATGAAAAGGAATGGACCATTGTGATTAAGAGGCAAAAGACTTAATCAATGGTAGAGAAAAAAAGAAGCTTGATCCTTGTGCACAAATATCCTCCAATAGAAAAATAGGAGTTGACTTTATGTCCATATGAGACAAAAAGTGTTTTTTCACTTTTTATAAAATAAGAATAAATGTTTTATTTGTGCAACTTAGGATAAGAGGAAAAGTGAAGATTTTTTATTTAAATAAAAGGGGAGGAAATTCCTTTTAATTAAATAAAGGTTTAGGATAAAGTGATTTTATTATTTAATTAAAAGAGATTTTTAATTAATTAAAAGAGATTTTTAATTAATTAAAAGAGAGCATATTCTCTTAATTAAATAAGATTTTTATTTTTATTTCTTTTAAATTAAATAAGGCTTAAACCTTAGGAAATATTGAATTGATTATGATTTGATCAAGAAAATTGATATAATTGATATTGTTGATTTTTGAAAATATTGATTCAGGGATTTGACAAATTGCTAAATGGGGCCCAAAGTCTAGGCGACCATTTCAGGGTGCATACATTTTCCCCTCTTTGACTAATGTGTGATCATTCTGGGAACACATGTAGTCAAAGAAGAATTGAAATGTGAAATCAATTTGAGATCACAAAATAACCTAGATGTGTGTTCATTTTAGAAACACATCAGGACAAAGATAAGCAAAAAGTTGAAAGACAAGACCAACACCGTCGCTGCTAGGTGCAAATCAAGCCTTAAACAAAACTATCACCATCGCTGCTAGGCAATAATCAAGTCTAAAAAATAGGAGATAAAAATTGAAAGACAAAATCACCACCATCACTGCTAGGTGATAATCAAGTCTAAAAATAAGAATCTCAAGCTGAGCTGAATGATAAAGCTGAATCAAAGATTAAAGCTGATAGGTACTGCCCCCTCATAATCAAAATCAAAATCAGGTAGAGGAGAACAACAAACTGATAAACTTGATCAAGACACAATAAATCATAATCGAAGGATGGAGTATAATAGGATAACCATCAAACAGTGAAGATATGCCCCAGGTTGACTAGGTTTGACTGAGAAAGATATAGGATAAAGATTAAGTCAAACCTTAGAGAGAGGAAGTGAAAGGGGTGAATGAAAGAATAGAAGTTTGAAAGACATGGAAAGGAAGAAATTCCATCAAAGATCAAAGAATTATGCCTCAAAAGGTCATTCAACTATGTAGAAGAATGACAAATCTTAGAAATGCGACTCAAATTTTGATTTTGAGTCCGAAAATGGATAGAAAATTATGTGATATGAAAGACCAGAAATGAAAGATATGATCAAGAAGAATCAAAAAATGAGCACAGTTGACCAACTAGTCCGTAGATGATAAAAAGAAGAGCTCTCTTCATATGCAAGATGCAAAAACTAAACTATGATGAGCCTAAGAATGCAAGTTACTATGAAAGTGGTTGACTTGCAAGGTCACAATGCCTATAGACATCTAATTATCATCATTGAGCATTATTGGTAGCGTTGCAAGATCATACAATGCACACTAGCATAACTATGTGGATATGAATATGATCTTTATCAGATAGAAATGTGGAAATCCCACCTAGGCATCAAAGACATAGAGGTCAAGATGACTAATGCAGTGAGATTACCTAAGTTTGATATGGTGAGATTATGCTTGTATCAAGACACATGAAAGTCAAGATAACTAGAAGCATGCACTCACAAAACATTCAAGGATAATACCTTGTCAATCCATAGTGTCAAGTAAGACCAACATAAATGCTCATGATAGGTAGGACCAACAAAATATACCCACAAGTAGATAAAGAAATAAAACATGTTCTCATTCCCTCAGTTTTCTAGCTATGCATCATCGAAAACTTCTCAGGGAGAGACCACTCATCAAATAAATCCTCATAGACAACACACAAAGAAAAATAAAGTCAACATATCTCAAGCGAGTTGATTGTTTAGGTGTGTGTGTTGGTCATAGAGTCAGACTCTGGTTATCACATCTACAAATGAGAAATATTGCATCATACTTAGACTATTGGGAAAGACATCTGATAAGTGTTAAGAAACACTCGACGCAAGGGTAGTGTTGAAAAATACTATTTGGGGTGGTGTTGAAAAACACCTGTTGTGAAATGCCCCAAGAGACAAACGCACCTAAAAGACCTATGCTAATAGGTATGCCCCTTAGACAAAGACAAAGACCAATTCCAGACCAAGTCAAATAAGGTCAAGGCATGATGGAAAGTGGCTAAGTGTCGAGGACGCATGCTAACAAATAGGGGTGCAAAGGCCTCAAGTAGCGCCTGTTTCCAAGTTTTCACCACTTGAATTTAGTGCAATTTTTTTTTTTCTTTTTTTGTATTTTTGCTACCAAGGCGCCAATTGCTAAGTTTTCACCAAGGCATTTTTTCTTTTTTTTTTAAATTTTTTATTTTTTTGATTTTTTTGTATTTTTTCAAGATTTTTTATACTTTTAAAGATTTTTTCAGCATCATATATCAATTTTTTTGGTATTTTTTCAGGATCATAAAATATGTAGAAAGGATGCCCCCAGACAGAATAGGCATCAAACTTCCAACCAAGATCACATCGTGTAGTCCCAATGTCTAGCAAGGTGGAAAACAAGATGGATAAGCAAGCTGGTGGAGGAAAGGAGAATGAAAGCGAGCGAAGGGAAGAAATCTTCAAGGTCAAACTCCTCAAGAATACCCAAGCTAGGAAAAAAATTATCATGTAAAGTGCATCTGGACAAGCAATGAAAGGCCAGCATAGGATAAGCCTCAAAAGCATGGTATAAGAGCAGGGAAAGATGCAGTCCAAATGAGTAGACATGTCAACAGACTTCATAGCATCGTGTTTTACTCTTTTTTTTATATTAGATCAAGACCAAAAGGGAAAAGGATAGCGAAAGGCTAGAATGAATGGAGGAAAATGAATATGAAGGCTAGACATGAATGAAATGAAAGTAAGATCATCATAAGATAGCTCACAAGATAGCCAAATATTTGTGTATAGGTCAACATTGTCAAGATCAAAGAGAGAAGATGGAATGGATGCAATATGTAGAAGAACTACACATGATGCCTGATTTCTAGGTTTTCATCATGGTACTTATCCAAGGTGCCACAAGGGAGTGGTTTTCACCATAGGACAAATTTATTTCTCTTTACTTTTGCTACCAAGATGCCTATTTCCAAGTTTTCACCATGGCACATTTTCAATTTTTTTATCATTTTTTTAATTTTTTAATTTTTTTATTTTTTGAATTTTTGAGTTTTTATAATTTTTTGGAAGAAATCAAGTTTTTTAGATAATGCTCCTTGAAAGGATAAACCATGATATGCCAAAGATTCAAAATGATATGCTCAAAGATGCTAATAGGGAAAGGAAGATGGAAGAGAAAAATGGAGGATAAGGCTTTATGTAAAGCGAGTGAGGTTGGAAGATAGGAGGAATAGGCAAATGAGGAAAAATGATAGAAGGTAGAAGGATAATGAATGGAAGGAATGTGAAAAGGTAGATGGAAAGAGAGGCAAGATCAACATCAACACACACCTTGAAAGGTGGCGAGAGGGTGGAGGAAACTTGAATGAAGGAATACGAGAAGGAATATGGTGAATATTTAGCAGAGGTGGTTTAGGCACATGGAATGGAAAAATATTTTTGGAAAAAGATGAAGTGGAAGCCTTTGGAATCTTGAATGTCAACTTCACTTTTTTCTCAACATAAGACTCTTTCAAGAGAGACTTTGGAATCCATATAGCTTTAAGCTTTTTATTTTCTTTTTGATGATTTAGAGAGAATATCTTGAATGATGGATTTTGGAACCCATACTTGTCTTGTAGTTTTCTTTTTAGATATCTCTTTTGACTTTATTCCCCCATGTCGATTAGAGGAGACATGGTGATCTTTTTTTTTGATGAATTCTTGTATTGGTTCTTTTTCTTGTATTGAACATTCAAGTTACTTCCAAAAGACTTGGGACTTGTGGAAGAAGAAGGAAAATACAACCGGTTTAGATGGGTGGGTGGATGAAAAGGATTCAAGGGTATGCATCTATGTTGATCTTGAGGAAAGATAGGAGATGGAGGGATGTAAGGACCCAAGATGGATGATGAATTAGGAGAGTTAGGAGGGGAAAGTAAAGGGACATAAGGACCCAAGATGGAAGGAAGACATGAAGCCCTTAGTATTGGTGGAGGAGGTCCAAGGATGGACGTGGAAGATGCAAAAGGATAATCATTAAGTTCATCAGCATCTATATGACAACCAAGGACATCAGCATCTTTAGATTGATCATTAGGATTTTCAATAGTATCATGAACATCTTGAATAGGAGCAACTTCATTGATGGGATCATTCAAAGCTTGCGAAGATTTAGGAAGAGTAGAAAGTGGAAGTGAGCATGGAGTGGTAGAACAAGAAGATAGAAGACTTAGATCTTGACAAGGATCTTTGGATAGCATAAGGGTATCAACTTTTTTTTTATTTTCAATAGACTTTACATCAGAAGTAACAACACCATTTTTAATAACCTTAATGGAAGTATCAACTTTGGAAAGCGCAAGTGTGGTAAGGTTATTTTGATTATCAATAAGCTCAATAGTGTAAGTAGTAGCTTGATCTTGCTTAGGAGATGGTGGAATGAATGCAGAAGAGCATAGAGGATCAAAAGAACCATGCAATGGAGAAGATACATCATGAAGAGAATTGGATGATATGGAGGGTTCTTGATCTTGATCTTTCTTTATGTTCTTTTCTTTATCATTTTTAGAGTCCTCTTGACATGGAGTCACTTCTAAGGACAAGGAAACATGTTGGAATTGTATGGAAGACTTTGGAGGAGATGCTGAAAGACTAGCTGAAATAGGTATTATAGCATTTAAAGGTTTAGGCTCTTTAGGTTTAGCATTATTAAAAGTATTTGCAGCCAAGTGAAGGTTAGCTTGAGTTTCTTTAAGAGGTAGCCCTTGAAGATAACTATAGGGAACCACATGAAAAGTCTTAGGATCTTTGTTGGATGAAGCATTTGTGATAGATTTGGAAGAATTGGAAGATTTAGGAAATGTATGGGCATTGGAGGAAGTAGAGGATGGAAGGGAACCATCACAAGACAAAGGTTCAACATTAATATGATCTTGCTTGAGAGTGCAATCTTTATTTTCAGCATGAGAACTTTTAGAGGAGAGATTCTTTTGATGTTTGAAATCAACACGGTAGATTTTATCTTCCTCAGTAGGAATATTGTATTGTTCACAAAAATCATCAAATAATTCTTCAAATTTAGAGTCATATGGATCACCATCATAGTCTACCCAATACGACTCCCCCTTAGAAATCACAAGTGTACCACGAGGATGATGCTTAGGAATAGAAGTTTCATGGGCATCACTACATTGTCCATCATCATAGTCATCATCGTCATCATAGGTGGGTGCGTCACTCTTCATGGAAGAGGTATCATAAGGACTATCACGTTGCTCTTTATGGTATGTCTTTTGAAGAGAAGTAAGACTCTTTGAAGAAGTAGAAGAAGAATGAGATTGTGAAGAAGAGGAAGGTGAAGACCTAGTGGAAGAAGAATACTTGGATGATGAGGAATTTGAATGATGTTTAGAAGAGTCATGATAAAATTTGGAAGATGAAGAATGTGAATAGTGTTTAGAAGAATCATGATAAGACTTAGAAGATGAAGAATGAGAATGATGTCTAGAAGAGTCATGATAAGACTTGGAAGGTGAAGAAGAATGAGAAGATTTAGATGATGAAGAATATTTGGAAGAAGAAGATCATGATATGATCATGTTTATGATTCTAGAAAAGGCATCTGATTTAATCATCTTTTCTTTTATTTTTTCTATAAATTCATCACTCATGAGAATTTTGGAGGAACAAAACTTTTCTAATATGTCAATGAGCTCAAGATCATCTATTCTTAATAAAGGTTCCAAAACTAGATAGTTAAGATTCATGGTTATAAAAGAGGAGGAATCAAGCATGGAAGAAATGAATAGATGAATAGAAGAAGGTAGACTAGATAGTAAGAGGAAAAGAATCAAGAAGAAGAAGAAGAATTTCCCATGGGAATAGAAAACTTTAGAAGAACATGGGAAATGGAGAAGAAAGAAGAAGACTAAGAGTCATCTTGTGCAATTGATACCATAACATTTATTGAGATGTTGAGAAACATGACAACACTTAGGATCTGACCTAGACTGAGCAAGGAAGACCAAGCTTCTAAGGAGAACTCACTACAGCAGGACAGAACTCAGTTTTAATATTCCAAATAGATCTTTCAAAAGATTTCGCAATGATGATCAAGTACATAGAATAGCAACCAGGGAGTTCAAGCAAATAGTCTTCAAGCAATGAGCAAGGGACAAAGCAACCTTGTGCATGAATAGAGATAGTGACTTAGTATGCTACTCCTTAAATATTCTACTTGTGTATGTTCTTGAAAATATTTTAGTAGGCACATAGAACACAACAACACCTTAACAAGTTGTCTACAAGGATATACATGGTTTTCTAAAAGGATTCCTTGATATACGCAAGGTACGTGAGGCCCAAATCCGTAGATGAGAAGAATCCAAAATCACACAGCTGGGGGGAGATGGTAACCCAAATCTCCTCCTTCACTTCTCAAATGTATAAAGTTCTTTGAGGCTTAGCCAAGAGTGATATCAAACTCAATTCCCAAGAGAGGTGTCTTTGGATTCACCTCCCGATATTTATACTCCATGGGAACATAGGAGTTAAGGTCATCCCTTGAGGTGGTGTGTCCCCAAGCAGGCCTTCTAAAATAAAAACTAAGTAATTCACTATCAAAAGTATTTAGAGCACTAAAGGTGGAACACTTAACTCTTCAAGTAAATGTAAAGTGAGTCCAAAAGTGGGACACTTAACCCTTCAAGTGAATGCAAAGTGAGTCCAAAAGTGGAACATTTAACCCTTTAAGATAATGTGAAGCGAGTCCAAAAGTGGAACATTTAACTCTTTAAGAGAATGTGAAGTGAGTCCAAAAGTGGAACATTTAACCCTTCAAGAGAATGTGAAGTGAGTCCAAAAGTGGAACATTTAACCCTTCAAGAGAATGTGAAGTGAGTCCAAAAAGTGGAATACTTAACCCTTCACACAAACTCAAAGTGAGTCCAAAAGTGGAATATTTAACTCTTTGCACCAACTCAAAGTGAGTCCAAAAGTGAAACATTTAACTCTTCACACCAACTCAAAGTGAGTCCAAAAGTGGAACATTTAACTCTTCACACCATCTCAAAGTGAGTCCAAAAGTGAAACATTTAACTCCTCACATCAACTCAAAGTGAGCCCAAAAGTGGAACATTTAACTCCTCACATCAACTCAAAGTGAGTCCACACTTTAGAAAACAAGTGAGTTCCAAAAAATACAAAGGGTTTCCTAGTGGAGCAATTAACGCTTCTTTCCTGTAGACCCTTCCCCTTTAATGTGGTGTTGATCTTACAACCACTGGGTGGAAATGAGAGGCCGATGGATTAACGAGTCTAATAACCCAAGATAGCAATCTAGATCAATCACAAGTAATCTAAAGTTGCTTATCAATACTACTCATAAATGATAAAGGGTTGAATCAATGGAATATTTAACTTTCCAAGCAAACATAGAGTGAGTCCACAAAGTGGTGCATTTAAATCCCTATGTAAACAAGGAATAAATCCATGCCCTCAATCACTCAATGAGATATTTGATATTGAAACCAAGAATTACTTAAGATTTAAACACAAGCATTCACTTACACAAACTTGTATGAAAGCAAATCTATGTTCATTCATTTCCCATTAAGAGCATCAATTGAAATGTGTTCTATGAAAGCATGTCAACACTCAAGCCAAACACATGAGAGGTTTAATTTTAATCCCAAAATCCAAATGTTGTAGAGATGGAACAAAGTACCTCAAGTTCAATGCTTTGTTTTAAACATTTTCCATGAAAGCAAGAGCACTTTCAAATGAACAAGACAAGAAAACAAGTAAACAAGATATGCAATGTATATCCAACTTATGCAAACCCTAAGGTTAGATCTGAAAATCAATTATTAGAAGCAATGATAACCAGCAAATAATCCAAATGATAACTCATATCATGCAATGAACAATGAAAAATAAGTGCATACTCATCACAAAATTTATTTATTTTTTACATTTGACCTAGTCAACAAGATCTGATTTTTACCACATGAATTTGGACCCCAAACCAAAAATGTAAAAAAGAGACCCTTGTCAAAAAATAGAGAGCTTTCCAAAAATGTAAAAATTTTAGAAAAATCTTTTCATTTGTGCCCTAGACACCCATTTTATCAAAACATACCAATTTTTATAAATTGACCAAATGAGCTATGATATGATTTCTAAATTTAAAACATAGTGAATGGACCCCCTATAGAATTCCACGACCATTCTAGAAATATAAATTTTTTTTAAAATATGCTGATTTGTGCCAAAAATTGATTTTTTATGAAAAATTAAGAAAAAATCATAAAAAATACAAATCACCTCTGAAAATTTTGAAATTTTTTTTAGAGCTTCTTTGATATGTCACCAACCTAAAAATAAATTTTAAGACCAAAATACAAAACTTTTTGTGAGATATGATCAAATCTTTCAAATCTAGGGTTTTTCATCTCCAAACAAATCTGCACAAAGGTTAGCTCCAAAAATAATCAAAACCAGCATGCAAGAGGTGGGTTGCCCCATGGTGGGTGCCAAAAATATGTGCTAAAATATTGTCACACTTCTATGAATCTTTACATGCAAGAAAACTCAAGAATGAGCCCTCACAAATCGATCCATAGCTCTCTATGCATAGAGTTGAAAGATTTGTAAAATTACTCTCAGCTAGAGCTATAAACTCATGACCTTGCTAGTCAACCATACAATGAGAGATTCCAAATCAAAGACAAGGGAAAGAATGCCAATATCTCCAATGAAACCAAATGTATGCAATGCAATGCAAATCTATATGACAATGCAAGTTAATCTATTCCATAAAAAGAAATCTAAGCTAATATGCCATGATAATGCAACTAAGAAAGGAAATATGCAACTACAATAAAATGCAGCAACAAGTCTTTAAAGCTTGGATGTAGAATGTCTTCAAAAAGCTCCAAATGACCTAGAAAATCTGCAGCATAACATTAGCATGAAAACCTAAGATATGAAAATGAGGAAGAGAGCTCTTCTTTTATAGGAAATGAAAAGGAATGGACCATTGTGATTAAGAGGCAAAAGACTTAATCAATGGTGGAGAAAAAAAGAAGCTTGATCCTTGTGCACAAATATCCTCCAATAGGAAAATAGGAGTTGACTTTATGTCCATATGAGACAAAATATGTTTTTTCACTTTTTATAAAATAAGAATAAATATTTTATTTGTGCAACTTAGGATAAGAGGAAAAGTGGAGATTTTTTATTTAAATAAAAGGGGAGGAAATTCCTTTTAATTAAATAAAGGCTTAGGATAAAGTGATTTTATTATTTAATTAAAAGAGATTTTTAATTAATTAAAAGAGAGCATATTCTCTTAATTAAATAAGATTTTTATTTTTATTTCTTTTAAATTAAATAAGGCTCAAACCTTAGGAAATATTGAATTGATTATGATTTGATCAAGAAAATTGATATAATTGATATTGTTGATTTTTGAAAATATTGATTCAAGGATTTGACAAATTGCTAAATGGGGCCCAAAGTCTAGGCGACCATTTTAGGGTGCATACAGGTTTGTGTCCAAACCATAGTTCATAAGGTGTTCGGTTGGAGTCCTTATTCAATTGTACTTAGTTAAGAACATACATAGCTGTACTAACAACTTCCCTCCAATATGTTTGAGCAACATTCTTTTGTATCATTAATGTTCTAGCATAGTCAATTATAGACCTGTTCCTCCTTTCAACAATGCCATTTTGCTAAGGTGTCCTCGGTGTAGATACCTGTCTTTTGATTCCATGCTCATTACAAAAATTAGTAAATTCATCAGAGCTAAATTCACCTCCTCTATTAGATCTTAAGCATTTTATTTCCTTTCTGGTTTCTTTCTCTACCTTAGCTTTATACCACTTAAACATTTTGAAATCTTCAGATTTCTCTTTCAGGAACATAACAGTCATCAGTCTAGTATAGTCATCAATAAAAAGAATAAAATATCTATCACCAGAACAACTCTGAGTTCTCATATTACCACATAGATCAGTATGAACCAACTCAAGTATCTTCTTTGTTAAATAGTCTTTATTTTTAAAACTAGACTTAGTCATCTTACCTTTCTGACATTCATGGCACATGGCATGATTAGGTTTTGTCAAGTTAGGCAATCCTCTAACTCTTTTCTTTCTACTAATCTTGATCATGTTGTCAAAGTTCACATGGCATAACATTCTATGCCACAACCAAGCATCTTCATCTTTTATTAACAAACAAGAAGACTGATCCATATCAAGATAGAATAGATTACCTCTGAATTGTGTACCAGTTCTAACAAGTCTTCCTCCATCATCATAGATCTTCACCTTTTTGCTCTCAAAAGCTAGTTGGTGGCTTAAATTATTCAGCTGAGCCACACTTAACAGATTATAGATCAGTCCATCTACCCATTATGCATTTTCACATTGTAATCTATCATTGATCATCAGTGAGCCTTTACCTCTTACCATACAAGGTGCATCATTTCTCATTCTCATAGATCCTCCATTATATTCAACAAGATGATCAAACTTCTCTACACCACTAGTCATATGATGTGTACAACCACTGTTTATGATCCATGTATCATTTCTGCTTACTTTAAAGATCAATGTTGTCTCTTCATGTTTCTCTTCCTCCTCTGAGTCATCTTTCATAACAACAAATACAACTTTTATATCATCATCAGAATCAGATTCAGTTTCAATATCTTCGGCTATGTAACATACCTTTTTTCCTTTTTTGTCTCAGTTGTCTCTATTGTTGTGTTGGTAGCCTTTGTTGACTCTTCTCCCATAGCTTCCTTCAGATCAGTCTTTGGATCTATCATCATCTTTATTTTGAGGACATCTAGTAGCAACATGACCAACTTCTTTACAATTAAAACATGCCAAAGGTAGCTTACCTCTATACCTTCCTTTTCCTTTGGGCAATCTTCTAGCCATAAGAGCTTCAAGCTCATCAAGTTCATCATCAATATTGTCATCACTATCACAATTCTTACTATTCCTGCTAGACTTTCCAATCTTCAAAGAAGACATGAAAGTGGATTTAACAGAAGGAAAAACACTATTATCAAAGTTGTTTAATTCAAAAGTTGTAAGTTTACCAATCAAAGTGTCAAGAGTAAGGTTGGATGTAGCTCTTGTTTCATGAATTGCAGAAATCCTAATTGCATAAACTAGTAGCAAAGTTCTGAGAATCTTGCTTATCACTATTTCATCATCAATTACTCCATTAGATGCTCTAATAGCATGTACCACCTCTTTGAGTCTATTTGAATATTGGACAATGTTCTCATCTTCTTTCATTCTCATATCATCAAATCTACCTCTTAGACTTTCAGATCAGGCTCTTTTGACATTCAGATCTCCACTGTATATTTGTGTTAATTTATCCCACATTGCTTTGGCAGTCATGCATGTCTTAATATCTTCAAATTCAGCATCGGTACAGGCAACAGCAAGTTCCATCATAGTAACATTGTGTTCATGCTTTTCCTTCAGTTGATCAAGAGTTAAGGGACCAGTGGGTGGTTGTATGTAGCTATTTTCCATCAGATCTAGTGAAGAGTTCTCAATTCCAGATATGCATAGCTTCATCTGGCTTTGCCATACTATGAAATTCTCTTTGTTCAATTTTGGTACTTCCCTCTTATACATCTTGAGACCTTTATGCTTAAGTCCTTAAAACTTTGTTCTAAGCAACCAATGCTCTGATACCAATTGTTAGAATAACTAAGAGGGGGGAAATCAATTATCCAGTGTCCCAAAACAAAATGTATAATTCAAAACTTCTCCAATTTTTTCTCCTCGATAAACAATAACTACTTTCACTATCTGTGCTTTTACTGATTACCAGTCAGATACTATAATGGTTACCAATCAAATCTAACATGTAACATGTAAAGAATGATAACAAATAGATATCACAATCAACACATAACATGAGATTTAACGTGGAAACCCTATAAAGGGAAAAACCACCTGGGACCAAAAACCCAAAATTGTTCACTCTTCTGAAGTGAGGTTGGTTAAGACCCAACCCTGTTAAAGGTTTACAAACACACTGTCAGGAGTGACCTTGTTAGAGGATTTTAGACTAGAAGTTATTATCCAACTAAAATTCACTATGGGGTTGATAGGATAACAATGTTCATTCTATGAATGATACATCATAAGACTTTCAGAGTCCACTCGGTAAAGAGATTTTGACTATATACAATGGTTAAATATGTAACAATAAATGACCTGCCTTAATACAACTTCAATTGTAGATTACAAATCAATATTCAGTCCATACAAATCCTTCTAATCAATATTTCACTTCAGATTTAATATTGTATCAACTTACTATCCGTCGATAATTGCTCTCTGTAGCTTGGTAATTGTTTTGTAGCTCGGTTCTTACTTAACCAGTATGATTAGAATGCATGAAAACCTTGTTCATGTGATATTCCTACAGCTTCTACTTCTTCTGACATCTTCCATAAAGAAATTTTGTTCTCTTATATAAACAAGTAAATCATTTTCTTCTCCACCATCAAATTTTTCCGCTTAACCACATTCATAGATTTTGCCGCTTCAAACTTTCTCGGCACTTGTATCAATAACATGTTTGATTCTCATCCTTTAGATCTTCCCTAAATTTTGTCAGCCATCGATCTGTGTAATGAACATTATCCGTTACCTCAATGTTATAATCTTGCCAGCTCATCAATCTTATCGGCTAAACTAATCATTTAATTCATTCTGTTCTACTCAGTTAACAAAGAAATGTGTCGGTGAACACTGCTTGGTTAATATTGTGATCAATATATATTACACTCCATTGGTGTATACTAGAAATGCTTCATTTACCGACAACACTACTTTGTGTCTTTCAACTCTATACTTCATCATAGATGAATGCAACATAATAAAGTCAATATCATCAAGTCATAGACTTATCAACAAGTTACTCAATGTGTTCCTTATCCTCATCTATCATGTACATCTTTCCTCATGTAGATTTCTCTATTCTTCATCTCTTTCACCTTTCTTCAGATGTCTTGGTATAGTAACTTACAAGATAAGTGTTGTTAAACTAGTTGACATCAATGACAACATAATACTGATTTAATCATATTACATATCTAATTAGCAACTCCTCAGTGATCTTTAATCATAGATTCTTCAATCAGATTCCAAATTAGTTGTAGTCCAACAATATCATGTGATTATGTATTGGATTGTACTTGGCTGATTAGTTAACTTATACATAATTCTACGTCACAGAAGCCTTGAGACTTGTAATCTTTTATTGAGTTACATTTATGAATATGGATTGTCCTATGGTACATTGCTTCCACATTATTACTTATTATTGATTGTAAACTCATAAGAAAAAATAATTAATCAATAAACTTAGTACCATGTTTTAGGTTAATTTTTCCTAGGTTCCCTAGCGAGGCATTACACTTGGTATTAGAGCCCGAGTTTCTACACTAGGAACTCTGAAAATTTGTATGCCCATTAGTTATCTAGTTGTTTTAATTGAAAAAAAATTTAGACACGTAACTCTTTTGTATTTGAGAACCATTATATTTCAACTAAAAATTTATGTATTTTATTTCTCTTAAGATTCTTTGAGATATCTCTTTGTCTATTAATTTCTATAGGTGAAATTCCTACTAAGACTTGATCCATTTTTAGGACCCGTGTTAAAAAAAAACACTACGACCTCTTTCCACAATATTGTTTCTCATGAAGTTGGTAATCATTTATGTGAGTATTTTTTTGTGAGTGAGTAGTTAGATTACTTCTTGTAGCCTTGTGTGGTTTGTGCATGTGAATGGTTGGGGATCCTGGTTGGGTTGCCTTTTTTGACTTAGCATGATAATTGATGAGTGATGTTGTTTAGGATTTATATAATCCTTCTTGGTGTTGAGTGTCTTAGTTTGAGGATCTCCTTATTGATGTCCCATATCTCTTTAAACATTATATGTTCTTTGAGTGACCCTATTTTTATGTCCTGTAATGTCCCCACCAAGAACCCATAAGGAATCAGGTCATAATTGTAAAAGTGTGACTATTTTTAAAAAAAGCATTACTAACATTTCATTGTTTACATCAAAAAAGAACATTCCTTAAAGGTTCCCTTGTTGAATTCATTGACCAATTTAAAAGATATTACATTTCATTACTTATCTAATTGGAATCATTTCCTTTTTGTTTTACTTTGCATTTTAGAATTTAAGGAAAAGATAAGAACATAATTTTTCATTCATAACTATATGATTATATCTTTTACTTTCCATTCCATTTTCAATCCTTCTTATCTACACATTGAATAACTAGTCTTTACAATTATAATTAAACCTTCACATTTGAGATCTTAATTTTCATTCCAAACATAAGAGAGATAAAAGAAAGAATACAAGATTACATTTCTTTAATACAACTTTTGATTCTTACATAAAACATCCCTTGAAAACCCCTAAAGCTATTTCTCCTTGATTACATTGCTTTTTCCTTCCAATTTCCAATGATGAATACAATTACATTTAAAATTACATCAAATGGCCTAAAGGCTTACATGGAGATCTTTTACATCTTGCATTAAAATACAAATAGTACATGGTACAAAATGAGAAGTCTTTATCACTACATAAATCTGAACACATCCAAGGCACAAAATATGAATAGTACCTTGAAAGATATTTACCACCCAACCATGTGAAAATGGTGAAGTTCCACCCCCCATGCTAGCAAATAGAACCAAGGTACTCACAAGGCCTAAAGCAAGCTAAGGAATTACAAACCATTCACTCAAAACCAAAAGAAAAGGATTAAACCGCATATCATACTAATCACAAAGGTTATGTTTCTAGCATACCATCTAGGTGAGTGTCATCACACAGCCTGCATATTAAGATCCTCCCTAGAAACCATGTAACCCTAGTCCCCTTTTAATGTGAAGGATCCACCCTGGAAGTTACCCATGGTCTCGATACCCCAAAAGGTCTATGTGGATTTAAATTATGTCTTTCATTATGTTTTGAAACCCCCCTTTGCCAAGTTAATTATTAAGGTTATCTCTTGTTTACAAACTCACCCTAAGGATCATTTGGAAACCAATTTGGGTTCCAACACATATGGTGAGACACTCACCTAGGGTACCTAGTCCCCTACCCACACACAAGCCAAAGAGACAACAATGTACTTCAAATGGTTTATTTTGCAGGTCTAGGGAACCCTCATGTGCTCTCAGGCCCTCAGCATGAGTCCTAGCCTTATCATATGCACAATGATTACCAAGAAATAATTCCAAGTACCAAAAAATCTTATATAAAAAATTATAACACAATCTAAGAAAGGTTTTTACATTCAAAGATATGAAAAGTTGGAGACTAGAGTCGGGAAACAAATATAGGTGTTGCATGCCAAACCCTAAGCCCAAAAAAGGCCAAAATGAAACCCTAGGACCCTATAAGTCCCATATGAGTACTCATAGGGTCATACAAGTATTCCCATATACCCATATGAGTATACACCTAGACTCATATGAGTAAATAGATTCAGGGTTGTTTTCTCGTACGAGAACTATCACAAACTTGCTTAGAATTACCCGAAAATAAAAATTTAAAGTGTGGAGAGTGCTTGGGAAAGGTTCCCTGAGGCATACCTGATTTAGTTACCTTAGTACCACATCCAAATCACTTCCTCAACACACCATTTTACTTGAAACAAAATCAAATGATCACACACTAACGATTGAAAACAAAATCTGCCTATACCACATGAGGTAAAAGTTGACTCCAATTCCTCCCTAATCCAACCTAACCTTCCCTAAAATTTCCTAAACCACATGTATAAAAAAAAATACACCAAAATACAGTAATAAAAAAAATCATAGTCTTCCAAGAAGAGATTTGATAAAGGCATTTAACAAAAACATGCATCACAACTTCCTAGATGCATTATTCCTTAATAACCAAATACAATCTATGTTATTCACATAACCAAAGTAATTTAAAAACACATATGAATATGTTATATATCTCCTAAACACATTATCATTACAAGAATACATGAAAGAAGGTGAATCTTCCTGGTTCTAGATCCTACCCAGACTTCGACGGAGAATCCCTTCCAAAGTTTGCGCACACCACAACAACCTTCCAAGATTTTTAGTGATGGTAGCCTTCTAGGATAGATTTCCTTTAGAAAAAAACCTTTCCTCCTCCTTTGAGAATCTCCTAAATGCCCTCATAGATCCATAATGGTGATAAAAAATATAGAAAAACCCACAAAACCAATATTTCCAAAAAACTCCTAAGTTTCTCTAATCTTTCTAATCTCCCAAAACTCCTCCTATGCTAATAATTTAACCCCAAACTATATGGTTGGAGGAGTTGATTTATAGGAAGCAACTTCCACAACTACTATAGTTGGTTGAAGTTTAAATTAAACAATCCCTGTAACAACTATTAAAGCTTTTATTATTTAATTAACTTATTCACTTAAATAAGACCATAACAAGTGAAGGAACACAAGAGTTCTCAAATAACTCACATAGCCCAATTGGAAATAGACTAACTTGAATTTTAGGAGGCCTTGGGTTCAAATATTCTAGGTATTTGTTTTTACCAAAAAGAGCTTTATTTTACTTAATTATTATTTTTATTTAATAATCATTACTTAAACATTAAAGATACAATTATACTTGCAAGTAAAAACACATAGTTTTATAATATTTATAGATGCATAGGTATATATGTGTGCACCCATATATGCACATAGATATATAACATACATCTAGTTATAATATAGATAGAAATACAAATAAATATATTCATACAAGAGGTAAATCCAACTTACAACATAAATCTCAATACAAAAATCATAACACTGAACACCAATCCCCAACTAAGGTAACCTCCTAAACATGAATCTAAGTTCATGGTTATTCCTTGAGAGTAGCTTGGTAAAATCTCTACACAAAAATAGTTCAATAATTTTGAAGGCACACTCATGCTTGTGTACAGCCAAGTGGAGTCGATGCCTAGTACCTACATCCTGCAACACCAACCGAGTAAACCAACATGTATACATATATCTATATATGTAAAAATAGTGGCAAACAAGGAGGGAGAGTGCAACATCATGTGGATCTCTTGTAGGAGTAACTATGACTGCCTCTCCTCATCCTACACTCACATCAAGTAGTGAAATCAACAAAGCATAGTGAGGTTAGTAGGGTTACCTCCATCATAAACATAATAATATAAATGGTGCAAGGAAAGGAGCAAGAGGGGCCAAAAGATGGCACACCCTAATGATCCAAGCCTGCAACAAACATGTGGAAGAAATAAACAACAAGAGTGAGAGAGAGAATGCCAGATCCTTCATATATTATCATCAATTTGAATCATACATGTCAGGCTGTAAGGCCTTCCTGGTTAGGGCCTGATATTATAATGAATTACATAAGTCCTCAAACATAAGAGGATCTGTTAGAAATATCCAATCTAATGCCTTATATCTTCTATCAAAACTAACTCCTAAGCTACCACCAAACATCTACATTCATACAAGAAGATATCAAACTAAGTCAACCTTCATATCCATAATTAATAGAAGTAACAGTCAAATCTAGGACCACATGCTTCCCAATGATGGATACAATCATTAATTCCATGATCCAATATAAATGCACAAGTCGGCCACAATAGGAAACAAAACTAGGCCCGTCGGTAAGCATGATAACCGAGCAGTAGATAGATAACACCGAGTGCCAATGAAATAACCGACCATCCAGGAGAGAACTGACCACACTTGGTAACCAAAGGAAAATGACCAACTACTAACCAACTCATTCAAAGAAGAAACCGAGCAACACAGACAAAACTCCAAATTCTTTTTGGTGACACAGGATTGCCAAGGACCCGAGATGCTCCTGCATCAATAAATCAAGTTTGAATCTTTTCACAAATAGTATATCCATAAACATACCTCATTTCATGCCAAATCATTTATTATCTCCATAAAATAATTCTATTAACCAAATATATTCTCAAAATTTCCCATCATGAAATAAAAATAATCCAAACATATAATCCAAAGTAATAAACATATAATCTCGTCAGTCCAAAATATGAAAGTACTAGGGTGGGCATTACATGTCCCTAGAGACATGATATTATTGTTTGTTGATAACTAGAATTGTATGTTATTGATTGGATTTTATTTGAGTGTTGCATACTATATTGTGTGAGTGTTGCAATAAAACTTGAAAGTATAGGATTGATTTCAAAATTAGGAAATAATTAATAATAATTTTATTTAAGTTGAAATGCATTGAGTATTAATCAAAAAATATTGTATCATTTATTATGAGATGTGCATTTATAGGATTAGATGGCTTTTTGTTTTTAGTAGACCAATTGGATCAAGGACCTAGGTCCCCACTTGAATTAGGTATTGCATGCATATGAGAACCATTGTAACATATAACCTAACTATAGTATTTTTGAAGAATTGAATAGATACATTTGCATACATGATTACATAAAAGATGTTTGTAACAAGACATAGGTGATTTTACTATCGATTATGTTTGGGTACCTTCTCTAATGCATCTAGGATGAGGTACCTTTGGATGATATGAAGTGGTTACTCCCTTGATTGTGGCTACCACTAATCACCTTGTTATGTGAATGTTTTATGATTGATAATTTATTTTGGCTGATTGATGAATTTTTTGTGATGTGGTTGGGCTAACATTGAAATTTTGAAATTTCTTATGCTTGGATTAGTCACCTGACTCTCTTTTTATTATCTATTTTGTGATGCTAGTCACAATTAATTTATTGTTTTCATTAAGTAAAACAATATTTTGAAAGGACCTGAAACCTTTTACAAAGTTATTATAGATAATCCATTAAAAGCTTCACAAAGACTGTGCCACAACACCCTAGAACAGAAAAAAAAAAAAAAAACATATAGCTACTGCTCATGAACAAAAAGATGCACCAAAAGAAATGGAAAAGGACAACACAACAAAAATACAAGACAATAGAAAGAGATAGCTAAATACTTTTCATAAGGTCCCCAGCCTGGGCCACCATTATCTGCATATGATCAGTAGATTTCTTGAGCTCTTTCATCTCCTTGTCATCTTTGGTCTCAGTCTTCCTGGTGCTCACCTGAGTTCTCTTTCTAGGTCTCGTAGGCTCCTTCAAGTCCTTCACCTCCTTCTCACCTTTAGCCTACTCCATCTTGTCGACCAGGATTCTAACATGATCAACATAGGCTTTGAGGATGGCATGACTTTGCTCCCCTATTTTTCTCATCATTTCCTCTAATTTTTCCACTCTATTTTCTAGAGTGCCAAGCCTACCCTCAAAGTCCCCTTCAATAACCCCAATGTCTTTTTCTTTCAATATTTTTTCCAAATTAAAAACCTTGTCAACCATGGTAGCATAAGCATCTTCTTTTCCAACAACATCCCTCATTTCCTCAAGGCACACAACAACTGGTTTATCTCCTATGCTCACCTTCTTGAGAATATTGACATCACACATAATCTTACATATTCTCTCTTTGACCATGCTGACATCATCCATTAGCTTCCCCAGGCTATAGGTGAAATCCAGAAGGAAATTTTTATCTTTCAAAACAATGCTAACCCTGCTATTCTCCTTGTACATCTCCTTATCTGTAGTCCCCTTGGTCCCTAGAACATCTTTATCAATTCTCCCCACAATTTCTTCCACAACCTGATTAGCCTAATTTATTGTTGAAATTAAGCGCTCTTATGATTTAATGTTGGACTTGGTATTCCCCCTCTTTAGTTTTACCTTTTCAAGTTTTGTGGTGGCTATTCTGAATGTTTGGTATTGTTGGGCCTATTTTGTGAGAAGTGTTGTTTCTATTATGTCCATCATGGACCCCTAATAGTATGTATAATTGAGGATATCACAGAGACTACACAATGTTTGTATGTGAAAATAACAAATCATTGTGTATTATATAGTCTTGCATGAGTGTTGCATTAACTGGGTTTGCATGAAATTATCAACTTATTATTTGATGTTGATATAAATTTGTGATTTATGAAATTGATTACTAGGTATTTTTTATAATGATGAATGAATAAAAGATTATCCCTATTTAAGAAACTGATAATGATGAATGATTGATCAATGTGATTTTTGGTTTACGCTTAAACCAGGATTATATTGCTCAAGTGATGGTATATGTGTGTCTTTTTGTGATGAATGATTATGAAATATTAGTATTAGTTCTTGTGTGAAGTATGACTGGGTGAGGGTTATCCTCATCTTATTCTCTGTGTGACATTTGTAGTTATTAGATTTTGACTTCTAGTCTATCCTAGTCATAATTGTTGGCTTCTAGGAGTAAGCCTAATTTAAAGGGGAGAGGATGTAGTGCCCACCACTTTAATTCTATTTATGTTTACAATGCTAACCCCTTTAGACCACTTTTATGAGTATTATATTTTCAATTATATTTAATGATTTAGTTCTATGATACTTTAAATCATTTGATTTATATCATTGTATCATCTTAAAATGGAAGCACTTCCATGTTAAGAGCATTTAGCCCTTTGAGTAAGTGGTTTGGGGTCATGTTAGGCACCTTGATTGGGTCTTTGCATGTATTTGGATTTCTCCCCACTTTCCACTTCTTCTCCACACTTGATTTCTGCATTCTAGGTGAAATTAGGGTTAAGGTCTTAAGGAATTTCCTAATTTTCCCTCTTCCATGGATCTATTTTCTAGGTAGGGTTTAGAAATGAGACCTCCTAGTCCTTCATCATATCATTCTGAGGATTTTCTGTCTATTCCAGACATTGGGTCCTAATTTGACATCAATTTCTAAGTTTTTGGCACTCCTGGAACTCCTATTGCAGAACCTAACAAAAGTTAGGGTTTGAGGTCAAAGTCGACCTCAACCCTGACCAAGTCAGGGTCGACCTCGACCATGACCTCTTCCTACCAGAATTTCAAAGTTTCATTTCCCACTAATTTGGTTTTCAGGAAAGTTATTTCCCACTTCTGAGTCAGCTGTTTCGGGCTCCGAAATGGTAAATCCTTTAATGGTATTTAATCAAGGTATATTTTCTAAAGGTGAGGACCTAATTGGGATTTAATTCTTCAAGGTGGCCCATCTAGAGAAGTGTGCCCTAGATCACTATAAAAAGAGGCCTTCCTCTCTCATTTTCACATCACATCTCTTCCCAAGCAATCAAGCTCTCAAGTTTACATCAAGTGTTCAAGTGCAAGCAAGTCTTCAAACATTCAAGTGTTCAAGCATTCATCCATCAAGGAGTTCCATTGTTAGCTATTAAAGGATTCAATCTCCTTGGAGCCCCCTTGAAGATCCATCCTTCTCCATTCATTCAAACCTTCCCTTCCCATATGTAAAGATCAAATCAAGATTGGTGTTGAAGATCAAAATACCATTGATTGGAGACATCCTACATTCATTGAAGCATTCTTACTTGTGGATTTGAGGATTCGAATCCTCGACAAGGACTTCAACATAAGGGAGGTGATTTGTTTCAATTACTTTATTTATGCACAATATATTTCAATTCAATTTCAAGGTTAATTCCTAAACTGGGGTTTGACCAAAGCAAACCCCCCATACAACCAAAAACCCCCATTTTCTTGCAGGTATATGTGTGAAATCTTAGATCTAAGAGAAAATTTGAATACCCTTTTCAGAAATCTTCCAGGATCTGTGAACAAAATCAGAATCAGACTTTAAATAAATAATGTGGTCTTTGACCTTTTAAAAGGTCAAAGTCAACCTGTGTGAATTTGGAGAAAAGATTTCTGGGTTTTGTCCACCTCAGCATTTCTAGTCCAGAATAGGTGACAAAATCTTCAGAAAGTTCATACATAAGCCAAAATTCAACATTTTCCAGATCTTCCCTAATTCAAAGTTAGTATTTGCACTTCAATTATTTCAGATTTCAAGCTTAATCCAACTATAAGGAAATATAGGGTTTCTCTCTCTTTCATATTCTTCATAGATTGATTCGATTGTGTATTAACCTCTTGGTTGATCAAATTGGATCTCTCCATTGGGAATTTGGATTTTGGAGTGAATCTTACATTTTCCTCATACATATACACAAATAGTGGTGATTCCAAATCTCTACTATTCATTTTGGTGAACTCAACTAGCTTACTCTCTTTCTTTTTGGTGTTAGATTTCCTTTTATCTTATTAGTATTAGATTTGTCCTTTGTGATTGATCTTGTATGCTAATTAGAGTTTGTATTCATGCATTATGTGTTCTTAGTTTAGTTCATTTGCATTATATTGGTTTATGAGCTTTACTACCACTAGTCCTACTTATAACATTCCAGTTAGAAGAAGTTGTAGACTCATGGGTGCCTTTGAGCCTGAATCTTCTCCTTTCCTTAGGATCCCTGATGATAACTTGATTCTTCATGATTCTAATCCTACTATGGAGTAGAACTCTTCTCACTCATCTCATGATGAGGATGATGCTTTAAGGGTTCCTCCTAAACAAGTCCAAAAACTTTCCATTGAACTTGATAAAATGGGTAATTGGCTTCTTCAAGAAAACCATGGTCAAGATTCTATTCAAGCTATAGAGGCTCTTAAGAAAGTTCTCCATGATAGTGATCAAGGTGTTAACCTCTTGCATGGTATTACTCATCTTGTGCATTCCAATGTTAAACCTTTAACTCAAGAGGCTCAAGATTTAGGTTTCACTTCTTCTATCACTAATGTTGAACCTCCTTCTAATCCTTTACCTAGTATTCCTATCTATACTCCTCCTTTGGTGACTATGATGATTCCCTCTATCCCTATGAGTGTTCCTCCCATGTCTCTTCCTACATCACAACCTTCATATCATATTGTTCCTTTCACTTATTCCACTCCACTTCCAACTATAGTTCCTAGTGTTCCTCCAGTTGTGTCTTCTATTCCTGCAGCTTCTCACACTTTCCCTAGTGTGTCTAATGTTGCTACTCCTCCTATTTCCTCTATTGATTCCACCATCATTAGTTTGGCTCAAACTATATCATCCTTACAACAGCAAATTTCTTCCTTAACTCAAAACAAGTTTAGTATTCCTACATGTGACATGGGAAGTCCTTTGTCTAGGGATATTATCTGAACTCTTGTTCCTCAGCAAGTCGATATGCCTCATCTTGAGAATTATAATGGAAAGAGAGATCCTATTCATCATCTTAAAACATTCTAAATCCTTTATAGTGATTATGCTCATGACCATAGGATTTTAGCCAAACTATTTGCTTGAACCTTTCATGACAAGGCCTTACAATGGTATTGTTCCTTGCCTCCTTATTCAATTGATTCCTTTCCACAACTTGCTAATGCCTTTATTCAACAATTTCAAAACAATATTGGCCCACAAGTGTCTTTGACTGATTTAATGCATTGTAAACAAGGTGCTAAAGAAAAGTTAACTGAATTTATTGGTATATTTAAGCATTTACATGGTCAGATTTCCTATCCTGTTCCTGATATTGATATTCAACGTATGTTTATTTCAAATTTGCAAAAGGATATTAGAGATAAGATTCTACTTACTGAATTTACCTCTTTTCAACAACTTTGTGTAGTGCTTCATCATTATCAATTACAAGTGAGTCAGTTTGAGAGCAACACTCCAATGGCTCTTGTTCGAGTTGATAAGAATGATGCTTCTCCTAATCCAAACAAGTTTCAAAAATTCAATAATTATGTCAAGATAAACAAACAAGCGAATGTAGTTACTGATCAGGTTGTTGTTGGATCTCATAATGCCACTTCTGCATCCACTTCTTTTTGATTAAATCATATGTTTACTCCTCTTTCTAAAACTTTACATGCTATTATGAATAGGTTGTTAGATGCTAATATGATTACTTTACCTCCTATTCAACCTCTTTTACCTACTATGATTGCATCTAAATCTTTTGATCACAATGCTTTTTGTCAATATCATCATCAGAATGGTCATGATACTGAGAGATGTTATTCTTTAAAACATAAGGTTCAAGATCTCATTGATGCTAAAGCCTTATCTATTGATAATCTAGATAGTAGTGGGAATCAATCTATCTCTCCTCCTAATCAGAACCTTCAAATCTATATGAATCCTTTACCTACACATGATACTAATACTATTGCTCAACCATCTGCTATGGAAATTGTATATGATTCCAAGATGGATGATCTTAATAATGTCATTAATGAAGTGGAGCATGTCGCTAAGCCTATATCTCCACCTCAACCTTCACTTCAAGTTCAATCTCAACCTCAAGTTAAACTAAACCTAAAGTGAAACCTCAACCTAAACCATGACAAAAAATTAAGGATAAGCGACCTTGGGAACTTTTGATTACCTTCGATGACTCTAAGATTGTTAAGGCTCCTGATGGTCCCCTTTACATTGTAGCTAGGGTTGCTCAGATACCTACTTGTGGTTGTCTTGTTGATCCTACCTCCTTAGTCAATGTTATCACTAAAGAAAATCTTTTTATGAAAAGCTTACAACGCGACTTCTATGATACATCAGATGTGTGGATTCAAACTTGTAATGGTTTTCTTTATCCCTCATTTGGTTCTATTACTTTACCAGTAGAACTTTTTGGAAAACTTGTGAACACTACCTTTGTTCTGGTTCCTACTTCTGATCAATTTCAAGTTAAGCTAGGTTTTCCTTGGTTGACTACCATGCATGCTGTTGCTTCCCCTATACATAAGTGTCTTAAGTTCATTCATGATGGCGAAGTGAAGATGATCAATCATAGTCTATATCAACCTTCTAGGCCTAGAGATTATGCTGCTCTGGATTTCTTTTGGCCTTCCTTACCTAATTCATGTCCTCCTCACCCTGATAATCTTTTTCAATCATATCAAGCTTATAAACATCATAAGATTCTTCAATTAAGCATCCCTCCTATGGATCTTAATCATGGTCTTTTACCTACACCTTTGATACCTCCTTCAACTATGGCTTCTTGTTCTGTTAATCAAGTTCCTCCTACTAAATCTATCAAAGATCCTGTGATTGCTCCTCTTATGGTTGATAATCCTATTGATCTTCCCAAAGAACCTATGAAGGATCTCACAATTGTTCCTCCTAGTTCTCAACCTATTTCAAATAAATCAAAACATAACTGATCTACTAATGAATGTCATAAAAAATGTCATGCTCATGCTAAAGCTAAAAGATCTCTACTTTCTGTGGATACACCTATGCATAATATTGTTACTAATAATGATGTTCACATGCATGATTATGATGATTCTATTCATATTTTAGATCCTATTTTGATTAATTTTGATGATGAAGATACTCTTGATGATACTGATAATGTTATTGATGAATATGAGACTATTGACATTGACATTGATTTGCCGAATATGCTTTCATCTCAATTAACTCTTACACCTAGTATCGAACATAGTGATTCTCAAGAGGATCCTTGTTTGGAGATGGCTATCATCCCTACTATATTGGATATAGTCCCTCTTGTGAGTTACCCACCTACCCTAAATGATATACAATGAGATGGGGAAAGTAGGTGGCATGCTTGATCAACTTATCCTTTGAGGTAGCTTTGTTGTATGTTTTCTTGTTGTATTGTGCTTCTCCTGTAATGTATTTGCTAAATGTTGTTAGATTCTTTTATACAATCCTTGTTACTCAGTTGGTACAAGGTGATGAAGGAATCAAAACTATTGTTCAAATTCTTCTATATGTATTTCTATTCTTCTATGCATTGTTCAATGTTATGTTGTAACTATGTTATTGTTCGTAAATGTCTCCTTGTGTAATCTGCTTGGATTTGAGATATGGTAGCACTAATTCTTTTTGGTCTCCATGTCATGGTCCAAAAATATTCTCCTTCATATATCTTATGTAACCTTTCCTTCTTTGTGATAGTAGTTCTACTTCCTTTAGGGAATGATGTCAATTCATTTGCAATAATATCATATATATATTATCTTATGATCATATTGACCCCATGGTAGGTAGATCCCTTCCATGTTCTTTGTATGTTTCTGTGATATTTTCCTTGATTTTTCTTTGTCTGGGGGCATCTCAATGTGGAAACATAATTAGTGGAGTTGTTTATGTTTCTGTTAAAGCCATTGCTCCTATTAAAGTGTCAACAATGACTTTAATGTGGGGCCATATGCTCTGCTCACTTATTACACACACGCACTTATAAAAAAATAAATTCAAAACATGCTAAATCTTCTAAAGGTAACACACATAAGTTGCTAAATCCCGAGGAAGACATGCACTTTAAATTTACTTTTCAATCTTTCTTTTTGGATTAAGAAGTAATCCTTAAAGTATGGATTTATATTAGGATCTCTTGATCCCTCCAGTTTCAAATATACATATATTGTGATCCCTTAAGGTCAGAAGTGTCCTTAAGACCGGATCTCTTTTGTTTTTTTTATTTATTCTTATGGAATAGGATATTCCTAAGGATAAATCCTTGATGGTTTGACTAGTGAGTAGCCACATTCACTAGGTGGTTCAATTCCATCTTTCCAGTTGCACCTTTTTCCTGTGTGGTTCACAATGGGACATAAGTTCTCATTGAGCAAGGTAATCACACTTTTTCTTTCTCTCTTTAGAGATGTCTCTCTTATATGTGATTTAAGAGTCAATGAAGACTTGAGTCTCTGGGGGCTTGAGATTTCTCTTTCTCCCTTAGATTATGATAAGATTATCTTATTATTTTTATCTCCTTTACCAAGAGTTTGCATCAAGTCCATACTCTTGCTAAAGTGGGGGCTTAATGTATCATCTTAAAATGGAAGAACTTCCATGTTAAGAGTGTTTATCCCTCTAAGTAAGTGGTTTGGGGTCATGTTAGGCAACTTGATTGGGTCTTTTCATGTATTTGGCTTTCTCCCCACTTTCCACTTCTTCTCCGCACTTGATTTCTACATTCTAGGTGAAATTAGGGTTAAGGTCTTAAGGACTCCTGATTTTCCCTCTTCCATGGATTTATTTTCTATGTAGGGTTTAGAAATGAGACCTCCTAGTCCTTCATCATATCATTCTAAGGTTTTTTTGTCTATTCCAGACACTGGGTCCTGATCTGACATCAATTTCTAAGTTTCTGGCACCCCTGGAACTCCTATTGCAGAACCTAACAAAAGTTAGGGTTTGAGGTCAAAGTCAACCTTGACCCTAACTAGGTCAGGGTTGACCTCAACCCTAACCAGGTTAGGGTCAACCTCAACCTTGACTTCTTCCTACCAGAATTTCAAAGTTTCATTTCCCACTAATTTGGTTTTTGGGAAAGTTGTTTCCCACTTTTGGGTCGGCTGTTTCAGGCTCTGAAACGGTAAATCCTTTAATGGCATTTAATCAAGGTATATTTTCTAAAGATGAGGACCTAATTGGGATTTAATTATTCAAGGTGGCCCATCTAGAGAATTTTTCCCTAGATCACTATAAAAGGAGGCCTTCCTCTCTCATTTTCACATCACATCTCTTCCCAAGCAATCAAGCTCTCAAGTTTACATCAAGTGTTCAAGTGCAAGCAAGTCTTCAAGCATTCAAGTGTTCAAGTATTAATCCATCAAGGAGTTCCATTGTTAACTATTGAAGGATTCAATCTCCTTGGAGCCCCCTTGAAGATCCATCCTTCTCCATTCATTCAAACCTTCCCATATGCAAAGATAAAATCAAGATTGGTGTTGAAGATCAAAATACCATTGATTGGAGACATCCTACATTCATTGAAGCATTCTTACTTGTGGATTTGAGGATTTGAATCCTCTACAAGGACTTCAACATAAGGGAGGTGATTTGTTTCAATTACTTTATTTATGCATAATATATTTCAATTCGATTTCAAGGTTAATTCCTAAACTGGGGTTTGACCAAGGCAAACCCCCCATACAACCAAAAACCCCCATTTTTTTGTAGGTACATGTGTGAAATCTCAGATCTAAGAGTGAATTTAGATACCCTTTTCAGCAATCTTTCAAGATCTGTGAACAGAATTAGAATCAGACTTCAAATAAATAATGTGGTCTTTGACCTTTTAAAAGGTCAAAGTCGACTTGTGTGAATTTGGAGAAAAGATTTATGGGTTTTGTTTGCCTCGGCATTTCCAGTCCAGATAAAGTGATGAAATCTTCAAAAAGTTCATACATAAGCCAGAATTCAACATTTTCTAGATCTACCCTAATTCAAGGTTAGTATTTGCACTTCAATTATTTCAGATTTCAAGCTTAATCCAACTATAAGGAAATATAGGGTTTCTCTCTCTTTCATATTCTTCATAGATTGATTTGATTGTGTATTAACCTCTTGGTTGATCAAATTAGATCTCTCCATTAGGAATTTGGATTTTGGAGTGAATCTTACATTTTCCCCACACACATACACAAATAGTGGTGATTCCAAATCTCTACTATTCAATCATGTTAGTTAGATAATGATGATTAATTACATATTATGATGTTATTGATGTTATGATTTTTACTAACGCCATACTTGCATGTATGGTTGGCATGTATGTTTTACTTTTTTGTTTGATGTGTCTGATGTGGTTGAGGGATGGAGTTGTAGTTACTTACTTGCGAGATCCACACAATCGATTGATCCCCACCATTGTCTGTACATATACATACACACACACACACACACACACACACACACACACACACATATATAGATACATACATACATACGTACGTACATACATATGTTTATATATATATATATATATATATATATATATATATATATATATATATATATATATATATATATATATATATATGCATATGTATATATATATATATATTTATATATGTGTGTGTGTGTGTGTGTGTGCACGCGCTCATCTTTTATGCAAAATTTTTAGTATCAAGCATCGACTTCCTTGAATTGTCAGGATGAACATGCCCTAGCACAATATCTCAATGGTAAGAGAGGGGAGATAGCATCCAGGTCTAAATTCCAACCTAAGCCAATTATTGTCCTCAAATTGTGGACAAGTATCTTAAAATCTACCCTCTAAATTTGTCAAGGTGATGTCATTCGTAGACACTTTCTTTTAGCTTGATTATTACTTTATGGGTTTCATAAGTTTTTCCTTCATGGTTGTTTGTTAGTTGTCTTGATGTGAATTTTATGTTATTAATGCATTAAATATTTAATTAAGGTTAATTATGAGATTAAAATAATTATATCTTATTAATATGAAAAAATTAAATATATATAGATATTTATTTAATGAATTAATATCATTGATTATTTAAAAGACTTAATTAAAAGTCTAAATTATGAAAATAAAGGTTTAATTAAATACTAAATCTAAATCTAAATTTAATGTTCAAATAATACAAATTAATATTAATTATCAACTTGTTTATTAAGTGGTGCTAAAGATATTAATTATAATTAAAATATAATCATACGATTATATGCACACCAATTAAGAGGAATTAATTTATCAGTTCTAAATTAGAAGGTTGAGTTAAGAAAGGATTAGTTATAATTATTTTTAATAAATTAATGATCAATCCAATTATCAATTTTCATATTAGTAATATGCTAAAAAACATTAGATATTACTTAAATATTATTATGCAATTAAATTTGCACATTCAGTAAATAAAATTGAAATATTAATTTAAGATTAAAAGTTGAGTGATTTGCATGAATTGGAATTATTAATTAAATAAATAATTCTTTTAAATAAAGCACTAATATTAACAAGGTTAGAGTTGAGTTCTAATTTGTGTGATTTCGAGTTAACTATTTTTATTATTTTTAACAAGTTGAGTTCTTATTCTTGATTGTGAGTTGCATGTTTTCAACCCTAGTTGCTAGGTTTTCTATATCAAAGGCATTTTTGGTCATTTTTAGAGACACGGGTTTTTATGAGGCTTTACAGTTTTGGCTCTAGATTGGAATTCAAGAAATTTTGTAAAGCTTGGGATCTTTGAAGTTTTTGGATTTGCATTTTGGCCTTTGCATGTGTTTCAAATTCAGCTTGTGGGATTAAGGTAGGGGTTGATTCAGATTCTCTTCATGTCTTCCAAATAGTATTGTGTTCAGATTGATTAGAATGCATGCCTTCCCTTGTTTTTGGAAATTGAATGAAAATCATTGTGGTTGTTATACGTGTAAGAGATTTTATGACTTTGTTGAAAACTAGTTGAAAACCCTTTTAGCCCATTTTCATGTCACAGCTAATTTCCTTAGAAAATGGTCTACCCCTGCAAAAAATTTCATGGCTGTAGCATGTTTCTTCTAGTCCCTGCAGTCATTTTTGTGTCCCTGGCTTTGAAACCCTTGCAAAAATTCAAAAAACTAGTCGTTGTAATGAAATACCCTAAGTCTACCCAGGCCCTGTTCTAATTTTAAGTTACTTTTTGGGTCACTTAAAATTACTAAAATGCACATGCTTTATATTTTGGGTCGGTCCCTGTTTAAATCTTTCCTAAGTTTTTACCCTCGGTGGCCTTTAATATTTCCTAAGTCTACGAGCCCGGTGGTGTTTTAATTTTTCCTAAGTCTCGGCAAAATATTTTTCCTAAGTCAGTGCCTTAATATTTCCTAATGTTTCAGCTTGTTTTATTTCTTGGGCCCAGTCTCTTTGACACCATCTCAATCTGATGGTTGTCACTAAAGCACAAGGGATTTGTCAGAGCTATGCAAAGTCACGACGATCGTTGATCTTACTTTATGACACGATGCTTCAAATTGTGGGTCCATAATGACACATAGGTACAAGTGACGGTCTGTGATTGGTCCATGTATTAATATGGTGGTAGTTGTCAGTGGGACCTAGTTTCTGAGTTTTTCAGAGGGTCCTGACACTTGTAGTGAATCAACGATGAGCATAAGTTCTCATGGAAGTTGTCAGAGCCATGAGATCTTATGCCAACCATTGATTCTACATTTCTCAAATAGCTGACGAGGGTGGGTCCTCTGGTAGGTGGTGTTGACTTGGGTGTGTTCTCATTGGTCTAGGTGGGATGAGGTGGACTGTGTCAGTGGGTCCACCGGTCTCAGGGGAGTTAATATGCTATAGGATCTAACGGTTGTCGTGATACCGTTGATTGGAGATGCACATGCTTTATGCCAGCACTTTTGTGATGACCGTCCAATGCGAAGACAAGAAAAATTTTGTGACATGTTCCTGGTGTCTAACAAAGATGATGTGGGGGCTTTTTAGTGGTTTGCGTGTTGCTGACTGTGTTGTGTCAGTGGGGCCACCGGTTTGTAAAGAGGTTAAAGTGCCACATGATCTCTTGGCTATCGTTACACCGCAAGGGTAAGTTGCACGATGGATAAGTCAACGGTGTAGCGACAACCATTGATCTTCACTAAAGATGAAAAGCCTACTCGGTGGGTCCTTTGCACTAGTTGTCACCAACGTGCCATTTTCTTATTCACCGGGTTGTTGTTTAGGTGGCGGCTGACTATTTTGGGTCCTGCGGTCATTTTTAAAGATAAATGGAGATCTCGCCCACCATCCAATCTGCCAGGAAAAGGAAAAGATCTATGGTTGCATTTTAAGATTTTTGACATGACCATTGCAGTTTGAATTTGAATTTTCTGGAGGTTTTCCGCGATAGGAAGGACTGTAATTTATTGTTTTAAGCGGCCAAATTTGGTGGAACCAGTGGCGCCTATTGCTGCAGTGTGGTCCAGGGTGTTATATGATCATTTGCAGGGTATTTGTACAGTGATTTTGTGCTTGAGGCATGTTGCAGGTAGCAGAATTGGTTGACAAATTAGGCATTTTTATTGTTCTCAGTACTTTCTTAGGGATTTTCTCATGATTGAGGATCACTCCAAGATTAGTCTTCTCCTGATTGCCTTGGTTTCTTCCCCTGTAATAAATTTGTGATTTTTTCTAGTTGGTCTGGTGGGTAAAGCCCTAATCCTAGCTATCTGAAGCTTGTTGCATCCTAAATTCTTTTGGGATTCCAAATGGCTAGTGGTATAAATAGTTGGATTTTTGGATTTTGTAGTGGTTGGATGGTCAAGTATTCTACCTTGTAAATATTTCTTTTTCTCTTCATATAGAGTTCCCTCTTTCCTCTCTAGTTTTGGGGAATAGAATACATATTGTAACAAATGTCTTATGTATGAGATTCAATACATTTATGTTGTTATCAAATTGTCTCCAATTGGGTTCTAGACTTATTGATTGAAGCATCAAGGATATTTCAACCTTTATATTTGTATTTCCTATGTGTCTACAATAGAGTTGTTTTCATAGAAGCAACTAGGTCTAGGACCGGTTATTAGGTGTGTATGAGTTGAGGTATGAAGGGTGTCTCATGCTTGTCTTCCAGTGGATGCTGGTTAATGTATTGCTTTTTTATAGGTCTCTTCTAAGGGGAGGGTTAAAATCCTTTGAATGGGTGATAACACATTTGGGTACACAAGTGGTTTGATAATATATGGTCTGATTAATGGTGTATGGTTGATGTAAGGCATCACCATATTTGAATGTACTATCTTCTTGTTTCATAGCTTTCTATTACAGTGAGGTATTTGACTCTGCTACCCATTGGATAAGGCACTGGTCTATGAGAGACTAAGGGTATTTCAGGGGTCCTTTCAACCCAACATCAATCTTTCAAATGAAATACCTTTTCCCTTCATGTTGGTAGTAGTAGGAAGTTGTTTCTAGTCTTCAGACTCATTCTATGAAAATAAGGTTATTGCATTAGATTTATTTTCATTGGGGTATTGGATACCCATAGGGGTCTGAAAACTATTCCACAATAATCTATTTGTGGGTCTTTTATTCACCAAAGGGATGTCATGAGTGTGTAGATAAGGAAATACCCACCTAAGTGATGTGGAGCTCAAAGAAGAAGGAGGATTCCTTTCAATCCTCATCAATTGGACCTTTTTTTTGTCAAACTTGAGTGCACAATCTGAGAATTAAGCCCACATATTTATTCAATTTTAGTCCTGCAGGGAAAAGTAACCAACAAACTAGCGACTCTGTTGGGGATTGAAATAAGTTTACCATTAAGACTATCCTAGAGTCTTGCTATTTTTAATTTTGGGGAAGAGTCTCATAAATGTCATAATCTAAAAGTTGTTTTTAGATCTGCAAATGTATTACCTAGATTTGTTGTAAAGATTCAAAATTATTATATGTGACTTTGCTGTGAGGAGTGCCCAGAATCTGTTGGTGCTTCAAAGGAGATCAGTTAAAATTTGTGTCCTCTAAAAAAGGGGGTGGCATCTCTGTACTAGAATGAACTTGAGGTGTGTAACCTTGTTTCAGATTTCAATCAAATGTGAAGAGAGCAACAATAATTAGCAAAGGCTTCCAAGTATTTCCCATTCAATATTTTGTGTACTTGCATGGTCCTTATCAAATGGTTTTTTCATTAAAGAAAGGACATATAAGTGTGGATTATGTAGGAGGGGTTCAGTGACAAAAGAAGGTTAGTTTCAAGTATATATTTCCTATCATTAGTCTTGAAGATTTTCAAGTGGATGTGCAAAAGCTGCAGCTAGTGATGGATGTTCGCAGGGTTTCTTTTGTCAAAGGATATGTGCCATTTTGTTATGATGGCATACCCAATTTCCCTAATAAGATCCCTGATGGAATCAGGGGATATTTACCAAAGTATGATAGGGACTAGTATTAGTCAGCAAGGAAACATGTTCAATGCTTTGTTGATGTGATGTGTGATTTTGATGTTTTCCATGAAGACCTATGGATGAAATTGTTTGTTCAAACTTTAGAAGGTGATGCTAGAGACTGGTTCTCTTTTCTACCAGCATGTTCTATCTCATCTTGGAGTGAGATGCATTCAACCTTCATGGAGAAATTTGGAGAAAGGGTAAGCATATCTGATTCTTATGATAAGTTTCTAAAGATTCATATTGAGAGTGATGAACTTGTTCCTCATTTCAATATCAGATTTGTAAAAGTATTGAATGAAATCCATGAGAATTATAGACCCAATGATCAAGTGTGTATGAATGTCTACTTTGATGCATTTGGTAAGAAATGAACTACTTGCTGAGGGATAAAGAACCTAAGTCATTATATTAGGAATTTATAACTGTGATGGACATTGAAAACAATTTGAAATATGGATTGACTAGAGGTCATTTTTCCATGAATGTATGCCGGTATAATGAATATGAAAGAAAAGAAGAATGTAGTGTTGATACCACAATTCCAAATCAGTGTATCAACACTTCCGCTATAGTTTGTAATCAAGTTGAAATGTCAAATCAAAATATGTGTATAAATGTTGTTGAGTCTTTTGCTACTGATGAGACATGTGTTCAGGATGCTACAGTAGTAAGATATATTCTAGACCTTGGTAGAATTGAGTAGTGTGATGGTGTTTTGAGTTGTGAATTAGCTACTGTAGTCAATTCTTGTAATTTTGATTATAAGCATGATTTTGCTAATGTTCCTAGGCATGAGGTTGATGCTTCTATATCTTAGTGTTATACAAATGAAGAGGCTAAAAGTCATGTCTCTACTAATGAGCTTGAAGTTGTTGCACAAGATGAGGAATGTGATTCACAGATATATCAGTCACAGCCTGAGGAACATAGTGTTGAAAGTGGTTACTCAAGTGAGAGTGATGAAGGCAGTGATGTTGAGGTGTCTTCATATGAGTCAGATGCAACATGGGAGGAAGAAAGTAATGATGGAAGTGAACACTCCTTTATCAGTGAAGGTACATTTTCCCTTTCTGAATCTAAAAATGAAAATGCATCTCAATTTTTGCATAATACAAATCAGCTTGAGTATGAAGATGTTGAGAGAGTTTTGTCCTCAAAGTTTGAAGATAAGGAAATGGTAATTCAATGTGATATTAGTGAGGATGAACATGAAGATTTGAGTAAAGGGTTATCTAATGGTCCTGCATTGGATAATGAGGTTGTAGCATATAATAGAGGGTTTAGGAGTGAACCATGGTTTTGCTATGATGGTTTTCCTAAACAAGATAATGAAGAAGATATAATTAGGGACACTAAATACTTGGTAGGTGATGTTGACTATGAATCTTCATATAGTTCTATTTTTTCTTTGTGTGCTGAGAATCTCCATGGAGATGAAATGGGTAGTGAGTTTAAAGTGTTTTCTAATACTTTATATGATGAGGACTATGATGATGATCAACCCTTTTTTGTCATAATGTGCAACAAGGAGTATTGCATGGAATTATCAATCCATTGTTTGAAGAACACATGGAGGTCTCAAATATAGCAGAATTTGATGATGATAACATGTGTAAGTATAAACCTAATTATTCTTTTGAACTCCAACTAGCTACACCTAAGGATATGCAGAGTTAAGGTATGAATGAAAAATTTTATCAAATAAAGTATGTGACTTTTGCATTTCAAATTGATGGCATAGATGAATCAGTAAATAAAGATCAGTTTCAGTTTGATGACTATGTTCATGAGCATGCTGAGTCTTACTTTCATAATGAGCAAGATGATGAAAATGCTTCAGATTTTTACATGCACTATGGGAATGAAGACAAAAAATTTGTTTTGCCTAATGGATTGATTGAAAATGTTGATATGCTTGGTGAAACAAATGGGAATAAAAGTTTAGGCTTACCTCAAGAAGAAAGAAATGAAAATTAGGTATATGATAGAGGTAAGAAGTTTTGAAATTTTTTGGTGATTCAGGGCTGTTGTTTGTACATAATAGGAGTAGTTTTCCTATTTTCAATAAAGTTGTTCAAGAAGATTTGTTTTCATTGGGGTGGTCTACTTCTCCCAGAGATCTGAATTCTTGCCATGCCTGCAAGAGACATGCATCCCCAGAAAGAGCCACTGTTAGCCCATTTTCATGTCACAGCTAATTTCCTTAGAAAATGGTCTACCCCTGCAAAAAATTTCATGGTTGTAGCATGTTTCTTCTGGTCCCTATAGTCATTTTTGTGTCCCTAGCTTTAAAACCCTTGCAAAAATTCAAAAAACTAGCCGTTGTAATGAAATACCCTAAGTCTACCCAGGCCCTATTCTAATTTTAAGTTACTTTTTGGGTCACTTAAAATTCCTAAAACACACATGCTTTATATTTTGGGTCGGTCCCCATTTAAATCTTTCCTAATTTTTTACCCCCGGTGGCCTTTAATATTTCCTAAGTCTACGAGCCCGATGGTATTTTAATTTTTCCTAAGTCTCAGGGAAATATTTTTCCTAAGTCAGTGCCTTAATATTTCCTAATTTTTTGGCTTGTTTAATTTCCCAGGCCCAGTCTCTCTGACACCATCTCAATCTGATGTTTTTCACTAAATCGCAAGTGATTTGTCAGAGCTATGCAAAGTCGCGATGGCTGTTGATCTTACTTTATGACACATCGCTTCAAACTATGGGTCCATAATGACACGTAGGTACAAGTGGTGGTCTATGGTTGGTCCATGTATTAATATAGTGGTAGTTGTTAGTGGGACCTAGTTTTTGAGTTTGTCAGAGGGTCCTGACACTTGCAGTGAATCAACGATGAGCGTAAGTTCTCATGGAAGTTGTCAGAGCCATGAGATCTTAAGCTAGCCGTTGATTCTACTTTTCTCAGATAGCTGACGAGGGTGGGTCCTCTGGCAAGTGGTGTTGACTTGGGCATGTTCTCATTGGTCCAAGTGGGATGAGGTGGACTATATCAGTGGGTTCGCTAGTCTCAGGGGAGTTAATACACTGTAGGATCTAATGGTTGTCATGATACCATTGATCAAAGATGCACATGCTTTATGCCAGTGCTTTTGTGACATGTTCTCGGTGTCTGATAGAGATGATGTGGGGGCTTTTCAGTGGTCCACATGTTGCTAACTGTGTTTTGTTAGTGGGGCCACCAGTTTGTAAAGAGGTTAAAGTGTTGCATGATCTCTTAGCTGTCATTACACTATAAGGGTAAGTTGCACAATGGATAAGTCAGCGGTGTAGGGACAGCCATCGATCTTCACTAAAGACAAAAAGCATGCTCGGTGGGTCCTCTACACAAGTTGTCACTGACATGCTATTTTCTTATTCATCAAGTTGTTTTCTAGGTGGTGGCTGACTATTTTGGGTCCCATGGTCATTTTTAAAGATAAATGGAGATCTCGCCCACCGTCTGATCTGCTAGGAAAAGGAAAAGATCTACGCTTGCATTTTAAAAATTTTGACGTGACCGTTGCAGTTTGAATTTGAATTTTTTGGAGGTTTCATGTGATAAGAAGGATTGAAATTTATTATTTTAAGTGGCCAGATTTGGTGGAACCGATGGCGCCTGTTGCTACAGTGTGGTCCAGGGTGTTAGATGATCATTTGCAGGGTGTCTGTACCATGATTTTGTGCTTGAGGCATGTTGCAAGTGGCCGAATTGGTTGACAAATTGGGCATTTTTATGGTTCTCAGTACTTTCTCAGGGATTTTTTCATGATTGAGGATCACTCTGGGATCTGTCTTCTCCTGATTGCCTTGGTTTCTTCCCCTGTAATAAATTTGTGACTGTTTTAGTTGGTCTGGTGGGTGAAGCCCTAACCCTAGCTATCTAAAGCTTGTTGCATCCTGAATTGTTTTGGGATTCCAAGATGGCTAGTGGTATAAATAGTTGGATTTTTGGATTTTGTAGTGGTTGGATGGTCAAGTATTCTACCTTGTAAATATTTCTTTTTCTCTGCATATAGAGTTCCCCCTTTCCTCTCTGGTTTTGGAGAATAGAATGCATATTGTAACAAATGTCTTATGTATGAGATTCAATACATTTATGTTATTATTAGATTGTCTCCAATTGGGTTCTAGACTTATTGATTGAAGCATCAAGGATGTTTCAACCTTTCTATTTGCATTTCCTATGTGTCTACAATAGAGTTGTTTTCACAGAAGCAGCTAGGTCTAGGACCAGTTTTCAGGTGTGTATGAGTTGAGGTATGAAAGGTGTCTCATGCTTGTCTTCTAGTGGATGCTAGTTAATGTATTGCTTGTTTATAGGTCTCTTCTAAGGGGAGGGTTAAAACCCTTTGAATGGGTGATAACACATTTGGGTACACAAGTGGTTTGATAATATATGGTCTGATCAATGGTGTATGGTTGATGTAAGGCATCACCATATTTGAATGTATTGTCTTCTTGTTTCATAGCTTTCTGTTGTAGTGAGGTATTTGACTCTGCTACCCATTGGATAAGGCACTGGTCTATGAGAGACTAAGGGTATTTCAGGGGTCCTTTCAACCCAACATCAATCTTTCAAATGAAATACCTTTTCCCTTCATATTGGTAGTAGTAGGAAGTTGTTTCTAGTCTTCAGAATCATTTTATGCAAATAGGGCTATTGCATTAGATTTTTTTTCATTGGGGTATTGGATACCCATAGGGGTCTAAAAACTATTCCACAATAATCTATCTGCAGGACTTTTATTCACCAAAGAGATGTCATGAGTGTGCAGATAAGGCAATACCCACTTGAGTGATGTGGATCTCAAAGAAGGAGGATTCCTTTCAATCCTCATCAATTGGACCCTTTTTTTGTCAAACTTGAGTGCACAATCTAAGAATTAAGCCCACATATTTATTCAAGTTTGGTCCTGCAGGGAAAAGTAACCAACAAACCCTAAGCTCTCTTTGAAATAGAATTGTATACTGAAATAATTGAGAAAACTTTAGAATCCAATCAACAAGGGTTTTATCTAAATTATGGATAAAAATCCTTGTGAATATATCAAAATTGGAATTAGAAATGGATTGGGTAAATTTGTATTTCAATTTCAATTTTTTTTAAAAACCTGTGTGTTTAATAAGTGTTATATATTGTGCATGTTAGATATAATATATATATATATATATATATATATATATATATATATATATATATATATATATATATATATATATATATATATATATATATATGTATATGTATATGTATATGTATATGTATATGTATATGTATATGTATATGTATATGTATATGTATATATATATGTATATATATATATATGTATATGTATATATATATATATATGTATATATATATATATATGTATGTATATATATATATATATGTATGTATATATATATATATGTATGTATGTATATATATATATATATATGTATGTATATATATATATATATATATATAGATAAACTTATTACGGAAAACCTATAAATATGTACGTATGAGATTAGTTCAGAAAGAGATATAGATTTGTTTTATAAAATAAATAAATTATATGTATTTATTTGTGAAAACTATACATATATATAAATATATTTTATTTGTATTAAAAATAAAATAAAAATAAAATATTTATGCACTTCATTAGGCAAGGGGAGGCTCGGCCCATCCCCTGTCGCAGGGTTACCATGGGCTCCCTAGTGGTTTAGCCATTGGGTGCTGCAGGGACCCCCGACAACCTACAATGGGACCCCGCATTGGTGGGTGTCGTGGGCCACCCATGGTAGCCCCCAGTGGATTAGTAAAACTAGAATAAGCACCAATAGTGCTAGCAGAACCAACACCCATAAAACCACTAGTAGAGATTTGGGCACCATCCAAAGAAAAGGTTGGTCCAGAGCCAGCACAAGGATGCATAGGACCAGAATCCATTGTAACAATAGACCCAACATGAGAAATAAAAAGTAGAGAAGGGCCCGAACCATCCACCAACACATTAGACACCTGAGTGCCTAAGTCAGGAGTAAACTCCTTCCCAAGTTGAGAGTATCTTTTGGGGACTATGTAATGCTGGGTGGAGGCACCCTTTCACCAAGATGGAGAAGATTTATTTTTCTTGAAATCCAAGCCTAACGCAAGGCAGGGCAGGATGAAGTGCCAAAGGCACACCTTAATCACAACCCCCTTGCAAGATCACACATGCAAAAGTAAACACACAGCAATGAGAGAGATAATACATAAGATCATGTATTATTCATCAATAACCTCATACATGCCAAGCTGTAAAGCCTTCCTGATTATGGCCAAATACATTCAAATTGATTACAACAGTCCTCCAACATGCGAGGATTAAGTCTTCAGAAACTATCTTCTATCTTCTAGCCTTGACTTCTAACTACTGCTCTGCTACAAATACCCTAATGATAAAAATATGAATAACAACTACATTTATACAAGAGGATACCAAAACAAGTCAGCCTTCAAATCCATCATTGGAGAAAGAAACAACCAGATCTAGGTCTACACGCTTCCCAATTATTGATACCAACTTTAACTTTGCGACCAAAATTCAATGCACAAGTCAGACTCAATAGGAAATCAAAATAAACCACTCAGTGAGAAAGGTTATCAAGCACTAGGAAATAACTTGGCAAATTAATTGAACAACTCGGTTAAAGAAGGAGCTGAGAAACTATCAAGCCAACTCAGTCAATGAAGGAACCAAGCAACTTGAACAACTTAAACTTATTTTTGGTGACACAAGATTGCTAAGGATGCGAGATGCTCCTACATCAGAGACTTAGGGTTGTTTGAAATGATTCTCTAAATCATATAGCAAGTACAACCTGTGCTAAATCCAACTCAGATTGTGAAATCCATGAACTATCTTCAATCGGTCTGTTCTTCTATTTTACTAGATACTCCATGTATTCTTTTCCTCTTGTGCTTTTGCCAACTCTTTGTTCCAAAATCTTCTCAACTTCTTCTATCTTCTTCTTAGGATAATCATTTGGTATTGTCATGTCTTCATCAGGTTCATAATACTCATACAAATATGTAATGTTGAATATAGGTGATATATCCATGTCATTAAGTAATTCAATCTCATAAGAATTTCCACTATCAAATCTCCTCAATATCTTGCAAGGACCAAATTTCTTCATTTTCAACTTCCCATATGTTCCAATAGGAAATCTACCTTTCTTCAAATGAACCATTACTTCATCCCCAACTATAAAAGTCTTATGTCTCCTTGATCTATCTTCTCTATCCTTGTATTTCTGATTACTATTCTCCAATTTATGTTTCACTTCCTCATGCAATGTCTTCATGAACTCAGCAAAATCTTCTCCTTTAGCACTTCTCTTTTCTTCACTAGTAATGTCCTTCAAATCTGATATACCTCTCAGTTGTATGCCATTAACAATCTCAAAAGGTGTTTTTCCAGTACTGCTTCATTGAATTTTTGTATGCAAATTCTTCTTGTGCCAACATAGAATCCCAATTACTTGTTTTATCTCCAACTAAACATCTCAAAAGATTACCCAAACTTTTATTCACAATCTCTTTCTGTCCATCATTTTTTGGGTGAAATGTAGAACTATACCTCAACTCGGTACCCAAATTTTTCCAAAGAATCTTCCAAAAGTATCCAACAAAATTATTGTCTTAGTTAGAGATTATACTCCTCGGTAAACCATGCAATCTAACAATTTCCTTAAAGAAAAGATATGTTATATTTACTACAGCTGATGTCTTTCTACAGGGTATAAAATGTGCCATCTTATAAAAGCTATCCACAACAACAAATATAAAATCATTACCTCTTACTGTCTTCAGTAAGCCAAGAACAAAATCCATACTGATATCAATCCAAGGTTTCTCAAGAATAGAAATCAGTATATACAGTCTAATATTCTGACTTACTCCCTTTGCAACTTGGCAGATTCCATAACTTTTCACAAATTTTTGAACATCCTTATACAACTCTAGCCAAAATTATTTCTCCTTAAGAAAATTCAATGTCTTGTCAATGCCAAAATGTACAGCTAAACCACTACTATGTTTCTCCTTTATCAAATTAGTTCTCATTGATCCTCTCGATATACACAACTGAATACCTTTAAACAACATACCTTCTTGAATGAAATAGTCTTTCCATTTAGTACTCAGTTGATCTTGAATAGGTGCTCTGCACTTCCTCCATGGCTCAGAAAAATTAGGGCCAGTTTCATACAAATCTTTCATGCAATCAAAACCAAGAACTTCAATTCTCATATCAGTCATCAAAGATATTCTTCTACTCAATGCATCAACAACTCGATTAGTGACTCCACTCTTATGTTTTATCACAAATGTGTAACTTTGCAAATATTCAACCCATTTCACATGTCTCTGATTCAACTTATTCTGACTACCCAAATATTGTAAAGCCTTATGATTAGTATACAACAAAAATTCACTTGGTATTAAATAGTGTCTCTATTTATTTAGAGCTTGAACAATAGCATAGAAATCTTGATCATACACAAAATATTTTCTTTTTGCATCATTCAACTTCTCACTAAAGAAAGTAACAATTTTACCTTCTTGACTCAACACAAATCCTATTGCACTACCACTTGCATCAAATTCAAATTGAAATAGCTTATTGAAATCAGGTAAAGCTAACATAGGTAATTCAAAAATATTCCACTTCAAAGTCTCAAAACTTTTATCAGCTCCATGTGTCCACTTGAATTCTCTTTTATATCCTCTCACAGTCTCAGTCATAGTATTACAAATTGAACTAAAATTTCTGATGAACTTATGGTAAAAACTTTCTAAACCATGAAATTATCTTACCTCACTATCATTTTCAAGTGTAGGCCAATTCAAAATAGCTTCAACCTTTTTTGGATCTATCCTCAAACCATCAGCTAAAATCAAAAATCCCAAATACACAATCTCCTCTTTCATGAAGGAACACTTTTTCAGATTAATCAACAACTTTTCTTCTTTCAATTTCTGCAATACTTGTTTAATATGCAACAAATGCTCTTCTCTGGTCTTACTAAATATCTAAATGTCATCTAGATATACAATCACAAATTTACCCAAAAATTGCTTCAAAACCTCATTCATCAATCTCATGAAAGTACTCGATGCATTAGTTAAACCAAAGGCATAACAAACCACTCATACAAACCTTCTCTTGTTTTAAAAGAAGTCTTCCACTCATCACCTTCTCTAATTTTGATATGATGATATCCAATTTTCAAATCAATTTTGGTAAAATACTTTTCTCCAGTCAAACTATCCATTATGTCATCCATTATCGGTATAGGAAACCTATATTTTACGGTTATCTTGTTTATTGCCCTAGTATCAGTACACATTCACCATTATCCATTCTTCTTAGGAGCCAATACAGCTAGTACTACACATGGACTTAAAATTTCTCAGATCAAACCTTTCTGCAATAATTCTTGGATTTGTCAGTTTCATTCCTACTTCTCAGTAGGTGTTAACTGATGTGGTGCCTTATTCAGTAAACTAGCTCTAGGAATTAGATCCATAGAATGATAAATTCTTATCTTCGGTGGAAAACCATTAGGTACATTATCAAAAATGATCTCTCTATACTTGGTGAGTATCTTATCAACCTCTTCAGGGATGCTATCCATTGTTTCCTCACTTGGTTTGTTAGGAATCACAACAAAACACACCATTTTTCTTCAAATCCTTAAAAAAATTTCTTCCATCTATCAAAAAAACTTTCACAAATATACAAACACTACTAATAGGTTCTTCAATCAAAGGCAACACACTTTTCTTTCCCCCGTCAGCCCAAATAGTATATTTATGCAATCTTCCATCATATATAGCATGTCTATCATATTGCCAAGGTCTACTCTACAAAATGTGACAACAATCCATAGGCATGATATCACATAACACCTTATCATAGTACTTTCCAATTTTCAAATTTACATAACATTGTTCACTTATCAATAGTGTATACTCATCCTTGATCCATGAAATTTGATAGGGTCTCAAATGTTTCAATCTTTCCAACTACAACTTTGCAACCATATCCTCAGATGCCAAATTCTCCAAGCTTCCACTATCAATGATTACCTTCCACACTTCATCAACAACTATACATCTAGTCTTGAACAAACTTTTCCTTACCAGATCTTCCTTATTACTTTCACTCCAAATTGCTCTCCTGACCATCAAGTTATTTTTTTTCTCAGGCTCATTCAATGAGTCTTCTTGCACCAAAGCATTTCTACTACTACTGATCTTCTTACTTGCATGTGTACACTCAAATGACTTGTTTCCTTCTTCTCTACAATTGTAAAAAGTTCCTTAGAATCTACCTCTATTATAATCACCTCAGTAGTTACTACCTCTTCCTCTCGAAGAACTTTCACCTTTCCACTTAGTCTTTACTTTATCCAGATTTGTTTCGTCTTGATCAGATCTATTGTTTTCACCATAGGATCTACCTCTTCCTCTAGGGAATGTACCACCTCTTCCTCTTTGTCTTTTCTGATGTCTTTTGTAAAATTTCTCCTCATCTTTTAAGGAAAACTGATAGGCTTCTTGAATGATTTATAACTTAACCAAACTAATTTCCTCTTAGATGGAAACTATTAACCCATTTAGGTACCTAGTAGTTCTTTCCACTTCATCCTCATCATGTTTGATTCCGATATCTAATCTATATAATTCCTTAGTATAATCTTTTACCGAGCTATATTTCTATCTCAAAATTTGCATTTGCCTAACTAGGTTAATCTGATAATCACATGGTAAGAACTTACCCTTTAGCTTATTCACCATCTTATTCCATACCTTGATTTTGTCTTTGCCTTTCCTTTTTCTATCCAATTGCATATGTTCCCACCACAGGGATGCATGACTTTTCAACTTTGTTCTTGCAATCTTCACCTTCTTTTCCTCAGGAAATTTTTCATACTCAAAATACTTCTCCATCTCAATGATCAAATCTATCAATTCATCTGAATCCATCTTTCCACTATACTCAGGAGGATTGAAATATGGTGTAGATTCTAGATTTATCAATGCCTTCAACAATCTTTCCTCACCTTGATCCATCACAGGTGTAGGTTCTACTTCACTTTGCTCCTCTTCAATTTCTTTATCACTAACACCTTTAAGATGTCTTCTTCAGATGCTGGGTTATCTCAACAACTTCTAACCTAGCAGAAATTTGTCTTAACATATATGCCAATCCTAGATCTTCATCTCACCTCCCACTAAACATCTTGAAAACCCTCTATAATTGCAGGTCTGCTACCCCATAATAATTATCAACTAGGGTTTTCAAGTAGGAACCCTCAACCTAAACTCACAAGTTTAGATCTAGATCTCAACCTCCCTTTGATACCACCCAATGCAAGGTAGGGTAGGATGAAGATTCAAAGGCACGCCTTAATCACAATTGGTGAGGTGACTAGGATAGACAAGCTTGTCTATGCTCCTAATCCTTAGCTAGGATCACAGTGTTGCTCAAAAACCAATAAAGGTCTATAGGCTCCTTTGTCTTTCAAAGGTCTTCCCCTTACTTTCCTAGCCCTCCCAGCAAGTTACACAAGTTCAAACATCCTTCTTCTTGATTTGCATTCTAAAAACTATGCCCTCACATAGGCTATAATGGTCTTTATGGCCTCTCACTTCTTCTTGAGCTCGAATAGGTTAAGTAAGGTATTCCAAGGTTTTTTTGTAGCTATTAACACCTTCTCAAATCATTGTCAAGGTTTTGGAATCACCCAATTTAGGGGTTCCTTTGGAAACTAGGGCTACAAGGAAGTGCCAATTAGGCCTCCTTCCAGATTTGTATTGCCTATTACTTCTTCCCTATGCAAAACTAATATTCCTATCCTTAAGGATTTCTTCTATGTTTGCATCATACTCAAATATTTTTGAGGTCTTAGCTTCCCAAACTGTCCGTACAGTAATTTTCCCAATTTGAGAGGGTTTCAAGGGTTTCAAGGCTATTCCCTGCCCCCAGCTTCATCAAAGTGACTCCATAGTCTTTCAGACCTCCTCCTTCACAAGATTGAGTCTTCATACATCAATATTGACTTCCTCTAAAGGATTTCTCTTGGAACTTCTTTCACTATCCTAGGGAGCTCAGTTTCTACTGCACATTCCTAGCTGGGTTGCTCATAGCTCACCTAGGGCTTCCACAAATAGCTACTTGCCTTGCTTTTCAAGGGCCTTGAATTTGAGTACAAGTAAAATAGGGTCTATACCTTCAATATCCATGATTTGATGGTATTCCCATGGTGGACAAGAAAGTTATAGGCCCATTTGCTCAAGGTTCTCCAACACCGGCAGAGCACTAAAACAATGAAAAAAAAACACAAATTCAATACACTAAAAACCTTAAGAACCTATACAAATATATAAAAATGAAGTAAAAGAAACTCAATATCTTCACACAATCATAAGACAATAACAATCACACTCTGATTCAATTTCTCAAGCCATTGAAATGACTGTCACACCAGTTTTGTTTCTTCACAGTCAGGTCTCCCATACATTAGTCGTACACTCACTGACAACCAACCTTGGGATTAGGGTTAGTTAGGCCTTATATAGTCTTTTTCTTAGGTGTTTCCATCAATCTTATGAATTTTAACCATTTAGAAGGTTAGTTCTTACAACATGCAAAAAGTTGCTTAGCAACTTTCAAAAGTTGCTAGCAAGTTTTTTTTGTGCAACTTTGAAGTTGCTTGAGTAGCTTTAGCTTTCTCACTCCAAATACCTCTAATAAAGCACACTTTTTCTCAACTCATCACCCAAACATCAACCTAAGACCTACAACCTCAAATCCAAGCACTCCAAGTTGAGAACATTCCTTGGATCAATGCTGCACAAACAAACTAGAAAGACTAGAAAGCTCTAGGACTTAAACAATGCCTAGATTCAACCAAAAAAAATGAGCCAAAGACCAAGATGACTCTTATTGCTACTTACATGCACTAAAAACACCAAAATATAGTAGGTGAGGGCCCTCATAGAGGTTCTCCTACACCATACTCTCCCTCAGCACAAACTAAGGTACCTTGGGGTCTAGAAGGGCTAGATCAATCCCAAACTTCTTGAACAATCCTTCTTCTACCCAGGTGGCTTCAAATTTAGGTTGACCCTTCCATTTGATTAGGTGCTCCATATAGATTTGATGCCTAGTTTCCTTCTTCACCCTAGATTCTAAGATGCTCTCTGCTTTAGTCGGTTCCTTCTTGGGCATGGCATTTGGATCAATGTCTTGTAATACCTTAGGTGTACCTATTTCTTGTTGATTAATATCAACCTTGAATCTAATCAGGTCTACAACATTGAATACCAGGGAGATGGCTGAATCTAAAGGTAACTCCACCTTGTAGGCATTTGCTCCATACTTTGCTAAAACCTTGCATGGACATACTCTTCTCATTTGCAGTTTAGTAGGCATGCCTTTTTGCAGTCTTGCATTATTAAGATGGACCATAACATAGTCCCCAATCTAAAATTGTACTTCTTTTCTCTTTTCATCCACTTTAGCCTTGAGCCTTTGAGTAGACTCCATAATGGTTTTCTTTACTTGCTCTTGAACCTCCTTGATTGTTTGAGTGAAATCTTTAGCTTGTCCACTCTTCAACTCCATGGCACCTAAATCTCTCAACTCACACACTCCTCTAGGGTGTCTTCCATACACTATCTCAAAAGGACTTCTTCCTATGGTCCTACTCACACTATCATTATATGCATATTCAGCTTGAGAAATAACAAGATCCCAAGTCTGCCCATACTCCTTTGTCAAACACCTTAGTAAGTTACCAAGCACCCTATTGATTACCTTAGTTTGGCCATCAGTTTGAGGATGGTATGTTGAACTAAAAGAGAGATTAGTTTCCAGCATAAAGTTTGCCAAGAATGGCCCATTAACTTGTTGTCCTTGTCTAAACCTCCTTTAGCTCTTTGGCATACTCCACATTGCTCTACATACCTCCTGACATCCCTTGCTAGCTTAGGCCAAAATTAGTATCTTTGTACTAACTCCAAAGTCTTGTTTATGCCAAAATGACCACTTAGGCTACCGTTATGCTTCTCTTGGATTAGATTTTCCCTCATGGATCCTCTAGGTACGCAAAGCTGATTACCTTTAAACAAGAGTCCATTCTGAAGGGTGTAATCTACAAACTCACCATGAAAATGGTTTTCAAACTCTAGGAACACTTTATAATCTTGTGAGAAGTCTTCATCCTCCTCATATAAGTCTTTAAAACCTGCTATTCCAATGCTTTGCAGCTGTACCTCTTGGATAGTTAACAAGTTCCTACTCAAGGCATCTACTACCTTGTTGAGCTGCCCTTTCTTATGCTTGATTGTGAAGGTAAAGGATTGGAGATACTCCATCCACTTCAAGTACCTTTTACTGAGCTTCTCCTAAGTGTTTATGTAGCTTAAAGCCTAATTATCAGTAAAGACAACAAATTCTTTTGGCAAAAGGTAATGCCTCCACTTTTTAAGAGATTGTACTAATGCATACAACTCCAAGTCATAAGCTAAATACTTCTTCTTTTCCTCATTGAGTTTCTTAGTGAAGAATACCATAGGTCTCCCTTCCTGACTCAATAAACCCCCTACTATTTTACCACTTGCATCACATTCAATGGTAAACAATTTATCAAAAGTAGGTAAGAGTAGGATAGGTTTAGTGGCTACGTCTTGCTTCAATGTTTGGAATGCTTTCTCAGCTGCCTTAGTCCATTTGAACTTAGTTTTCAGCCCTCCTTTGATAGTGTCGAATACTGGTGCACAAATCCCACTAAATTTCCTAATGAACTTCCTATAAAATTGGGCTAAACCATGAAAAATTCTAACTTCTGTACCTATTTTCAGGGTAGACCAATTCAAGATTGCCTCTACCTTTCTTGGGTCCATTTTTAGAGTACCCTTGGACACTACAAAGCCCAAATAAATCAGCTCTTGCTGCATGAACTCACACTTTTCTAGGTTGATGGCTAATTTCTCTTCATGTAGCTTCTTCATAACCAACCTTAAGTGTTCCAGGTGTTCTACTTTTGTCTTGTTGTAGATGAGTATATCATCAAGATACACCACCACAAATCTACCTGTGAAGTCCTTCAAGACCTCATTCATCAACCTCATGAAGGTGCTGGGGGCATTCGTAAGCCCAAATGGCATCACAAGCCACTCATATAAACCATCAGTGGTTTTAAAAGAAGTCTTCCACTCATCACCCTCCTTAATTCTGATTTGGTGATAACCACTCTTCAAATCCAACTTTGTAAAATACATAGCACCTCCTAAGAAATCCATCAAATCCTCTATTCTTGGAATGGGGAACCTATACCTGATAGTAATCATGTTGATAGCCCTTGAATTTGTGCAAAGTCTCCATTTTCCTCCTTTCTTGGATGCCAAAACTACTGGGACTATACATGGGCTTATACTCTTCTTGATCAGCCCTTGATCCAACAACTCTTGCACTTGCCTTGCTACTTCCTTATTCTGATCTAGGGTTAGCTTGTAGGCTGCTTTGTTAGGTAGAGAAGCACCGAGAACAAAATCAATTTGATGACTTATTTCTCTTCTTGGAGGTAAAGTGGTAGGGGTTCCATTACTCACTATGTATTTGAATTCTTTCAGCATTTTCTGCACTTCCAATGGTAAATCTGCCTTCAACTCCTTGTCTTCCTCCTTTGGCTTTAACTAAATAGCACATCCTATGGTTTCCTCATCCTGTAGTGCATGTAAGAACTCTTTACCATTGCTAAGCAACACACTAGGTGTCTTAGAAGTTCCTTCATCATTCTCTCTTAAAGACTGAATTTTGAAAGTCCTCCCATCCTTTTTGAAAGCAATGGAGTTTTCCTCTCCATCATAGACCATCTTTCTATCAAATTTTCGGGGTCTTCCCAATAGAAGATGGCATACATCCATGGGTAAGGTATCACAAAGAATTCTATCTTTATAGCCTCCAATAGAAAACTCTACCCATGTCTGCTCATTAACTAGCACACTTTGTTCTTGGTTCAACCAAGTTACCTTGTAGGGGTTTGCATGTGGAATCTTTGTGAGTTTCAGCTTCTTTGTTGCTTCCTCTGCTATGATGTTATCTGTAGATCCTAAGTCCATAATAACTTTGCACACTTTGCCTTGTATCTTGCACCTGACTCTAAAAAGAGCCCTTCTTTTCTTTGGTTCACCTTGATTAGGCTACCTTATAAGTACTCTTCTAAACATGAGATTCTCCCCCATTTCTGATTCCAACTTGCTGACCTCATTAGTGCATGAGCTGCTACTGTCCTCTTGGGCATAGGCTACCCTATTCTCATTATGTGAGGCTGATGGTTTATCAGGACACCTGTAGGTAGGGTGTCCAAGCTGCCCACACTGATAGCACTTCATGGTGGCAAAATAGGAGCTGCTCCTTCTTGTTCCTCTTCCTCTGCTTCCTTGGGAACCTCTTCCTCTACTATAAGATCCTCTTGCACTACTTTATGAACTTTTTTCTAAGAGTCTGCTCTCACCTTTGTTTCTTGACTCACCACCTCTACTTGAACCTCCTCTTTGACTCCCTCTAGAGTCTCTACCTCTTCCTTTGTTCTTGGAATTAGGTTCTTGCTTTCTCCTTTATTTTTCCTCAAGTTTTTGTGCCATATGTTGATGACCAAGTAAGGTAGTAGGAGTGAACAAACTCATCTCTTCTACTATGCTCCATTTCAAGCCACTGAGTTACCTTGCTACTTTAATGCTTTCATCTTCTTGGACTCTAGATCTCAAGCTCAATTTGTGGAACTCTTCAGTATAGGTAGCTACATCCATCTGCTTCTATCTAAGTGTCAACCTTTTCTTATGCTACTATATTTCATAATCAACTGGTAGGTATGCTTCCCTGACCTTGTTGACCATGGCTTTCCAATTAGAGATTGGATTCTTTCCCTCTTTCTCTCTTTCACCCTACAAGTAGTTCCACCAGGTTAATGCTTGTCCTCTCAACCTAGATTTGGCCACTTTGACCTTTTGTGCCTCTGAGATCTCTTCACATTTGAAGTGGTTCTCCATGCCTTCAATCCACTAGATCACAAGCTCAGTATCCATCCTGCCAGTCAGTAATGGGACACCTTCAAGTGCCTTACCTGTGATAGCCTTTATAGCTTTGAGAAACTGCTCATCTTGTGTTGGAGGATCAAGTGTGGGTACATCATCATCAAGAGTCTTCTCTTTCCCCTTAGCATCCTACTCCTCCATTTTCACATTCACCTTATTTTCTTTAATTGGACATCATCTAAGAGTTGTTCCATTCGATACAACCTTTCTTGTAGGAGTCTGTTAGCTTCCTCCTAATCTTCTACTTTCTTGGCAAGCTTTGCATTGGTCACCATTTTCTATTTTTTAGATGATCCACTTGATTCTTCTGGTGGTTGAAACATCCACCTTCACTTCCCAAGTCTTAAGAGGCTTTGATACCAATCTAGTGAGGTGACTAGGATAGACAAGCTTGTCTATGCTCCTAATCCTTAGCTAGGATCACAATGTTCCTCAAACACCAATAAAGGTCTATAGGCTCCTTTTTCTTTCAAAGGTCTTCCCCTTACCTGCCTAGCCCTCACACCAAGTTACACAAGTTCAAACATCCTTCTTCTTGCTTTGCATTCTAACAACTATGCCCTCACATAGGCTATAATGGTCTTTATGGCCTCTCACTTCTTCTTGAGCTCCAACAGGTTAAGTAAGGTATTCCAAGGTCTTTTTGTGGCAATTAACACCTTCTCAAAGTATTTTCAAGGTTTTGGAATCACCCAATTTAGGGGTTCCTTTGGAAACTAGGGCTACAAGGAAGTGCCAATTAGGCCTCCTTCTAGATTTGTAGTGCCTATTACTTCTTCCCTATGAAAAACTAATATTCCTATCCTTAAGGAGTTCTTCTATGTTTGCATCATACTCAAATATTTTTGAGGTCTTAGCTTCCCAAATTGTCCGTATAGTACTTTTCCCAATTTGAGAGGGTTTCAAGGGTTTCAAGGATATTCCCTACTCCTAGCTTCATCAAAGAAACTCCATAGTCTTTCAGACCTCCTCCTTCATAAGATTGAGTCTTCATACATCAATATTGACTTCCTCCAAATTATTTCTCTTGGAACTTCTTGCACTATCTTGGGGAGCTCAGTTTCTGCTGCACATTCCTAGTCGGGTTGCTCATAGCTCACCTAGGGCTTCCACAAATAGCTGCTTGCATTTCTTTTCAAGGGCCCTACATTTGAGTACAAGTAAAATAGGGTCTTTACCTTCAATATCCATGATTCCATGGTATTCCCATGGTGGACAAGAAATTTATAATCTCATTTGCTCAAGGTTCTCCAACACTGGTAGAGCACTAAAACAATGAAAAAAAAACACAAATACAATACACTAAAAACCTTAAGAACCTATACAAATATATAAAAATGAAGTAAAAGAAACTCAATATCTTCACACAATCATAAGACAGTAACAATCACACTCTGATTCAATTTCTCAAGCCATTGAAATGACTGTCACACTAGTTTTTTTTTCTTCACAGTCAGGTCTCTCGTACATTAGCTGTACACTCACTGACAACCAACCTTGGGATTAGGGTTAGTCAGGCCTTATATTGTCTTTTTCTAAGGTTTTTTCATTGGTCTTAGGGCTTTTAGCCACTTAGAAGGTTAGTTCTTACAACATGCGAAAAGTTTCTTACCAACTTTCAAAAGTTGCTAGCAAGTTTTTTTTTGTGCAACTTTGAAGTTGCTTGAGTAGCTTTAGCTTCCTCACTCCAAAGACCTCTACTAAAGCACACTTGTGCTCAACTCATCACCCAAACATCAACCTAAGACCTACAACCTCAAATCCAAGCACTCCAAGTTGAAAACATTCCTTGGATCAGTGCTGCTCAAACAAACTAGAAAGACTAGAAAGCTCTAGGACTTAAACAATGCCTAGATTCAACCAAAAAAAATGAGCCAAAGACCAAGATGACTCTTATTTCTACTTACATGCACTGAACACACCAAAATATAGTAGGTGAGGGCCCTCATAGAGGTGCTCCTACACCATACCCCTTGCAAGATCACACACAATAACGAGAGAGAGAGAGAGAGAGAGAGAGAATGTAGAATATTATCTATTATTCATCAATAACCTCATACATGTTGGGCTATAAGGCCTTCTGACACATACCAAGGCAAGGAGGATCCAAATAAGGACAATCTAGCCTTGCAACTTTAGAATTACATAGTGGAAAACTCAACAAATAAAAGATGTTTCAAATTAATTTTCATTAACATGCCAGATTGTAAGGCCTTCTAGGCTAGGGCCAATTACAATCAGAAGTAATTCTGTAAGATCAACAAGATCCAATACAATCCTAGCTATTCCAGCTCTAAAAACTACCAATAGTAGATGGAAACCCTAAGGTAGATCTAAAATTGAGCTCACAAGCCTCCAAGCAATCTCCTTATCTCCAAGCCTCAACCACTAGCTCTACAACTACAAACTATCAGATAACAATTTGATCTGCAACATCATGCAAGATCTTTTCCACAACTTCACCAACTCCAGCTTCAACACATCCAATTGATGTCTGATCTAATGATTGCGATCCTAATCCCTTCAACAACTACCCAAACACCCCTTAAATACTAATCATCAACCACAAGTCAGCTGGATGAAACTATCAACTCCCCCCAACAATTATTAAATGCAATACAAGTCAGCTCTCCAATAGCCTTACAATAATTAAATTCAATATGTTCACTTGTAATAAAAGCTACCAACAATAAATGCATCAAATCGGCCCAAAAAATCATAAAAAACTCCAGTTGGTAAACTAGAACAACTGAGAAAAATTGAAATAACCAAGCATGCCAAGCATCACCAAGCACCAGTGTTGATTGAGCACTAAAGGAATTGTTGAGTAACACTTTCATCGAGCACCAGATATTACCGAGTTCCTTCAGTGACTGAGCTTCCTTCAATGACCAAGACCGTTGGTCAAGGCTACAACTAAGTAACACCAACCAAACAACACACCTCCATGTAGATCCACTGAGTACCCTAGAATGCCCCTACATCATACACCCCAGGTTTGAAAATATGTTCATATGTGAGAAGAACATCTTTTGTGATTCAACACATAAACCCCAAACTGGTTCTTCACATACAAGTCCTCCACCTTTTTCAGTTTTGATACTCTTCCACTTCAGCTTTCTCTATCTCTTCATGTCTTTCCTTTTCAATACATAGGTATGTCCTTTACACTGATTAACCATACCTTTAGGATCCACCAACTCAACTCGGCTACCAATACTCAGGCTTCTCCTACCGAGCATTGTATCTAGCAAAGGCATCAGGGAAAACTTCTTGTCATCCTTCTTAATAGTAAACACATTTTTGACACAGTCATACATAGCTCTACAATCATATTTCCAAGGGCTACTGAGCAATATATCACAACTATTCATCTTCACAATGTCACACAATACAAGATCCTTATATTGGCCAATCTAAACATCAATAAAGCATTGTTCCCTTACTTCTAGAGCATGGACATCTTTCAACCAACCAATCCTATAAGGACAAGGATGCTTCATTCTATTCAACCCAAGTTTCTAAACCATGTCCTTAGTGACAAGGTTATCAGTACTACCACTATCAATAATAACATCACAAATTTTACTCCAGACTTGCATCGGGTCCTAAACAAGTTATTCCTCTATCAAGGTTCCTCCTTTGTATGGAGCAATGTTTGCTGAAGCAACAAGTTCTCAAATTCAGGTTCATTCTAATTCACCATAGTAGCTCATCGGTCACCAATATTTTTCTATGTACACTCAAAGGAATGGTGTCCTTCCTCTCCACAATTATAGCAAGTACCCTTAAAGATAACTCTACATGTATTCTTCTTTGGTTCCACGGGTTTCTGTTCATCTTCTGTATCAGCCAATTTATCCTTCACTGAGTGATAAATCTTCTCCCTCCCTCAGGAGTTACTATGTTGTTTCCCCTTCAACTTATCTTCTACCTTTAGAGCATACTAATAAGCATCTTCAATAAAATCATTCTTCAACATACCAAGCTCATCCTAAATATTGGATCTCAAGCCATTCACATATTGAGCCACCTTTTCCTTACCAAGCTCTTGGTGTCTAGACTAAATAGTAAGTTTATAGAACTCCTCGATATAATCTTCAATAGACAGATCCTTCTATTTTAGTTTTTGCAACTTCTAAAACAAGTCAAGCTCATAGCCAATAGGTAGGAACTTAGCTTTTAACTTAGTCACCATCAACCTCCACTGATTGATCTTCATCTCACCTTCATCTTCTCTATCTCTTTGTAGTTATTTCCACCAAAGAGTAGCATGTCCTTTCAACTTAGTTTGTGCCAATCTCACCCGAAGAGGATCTTCAATTTATTCCAGCTCAAAGAAATCTTCAAGTTCACCAATCTAATCAATCAAATTCTTGGGTTTCAAGGTACCAAAGAAAGTATAAACTTCCATTCGATAACTATTACTTAACCGAGCTCCAAATCTAGGCAACTGAGCAGTTATATCTTCACCAGATCTATCCCACCAATCATCACCACTAGATCTAGTAGCTTCAAAGTCTTCAGTAGCTTCCTCATAACCATCTTCAGTACCAACATTTTGAGGTACACCAAAAACAACTCTCATGATCTCGGCAACCATGTCATTCTTCATCAACTCTATCTCATATATGACATCTGATCTAACTTTCTTAGAAATCTTTGATTCCGTAGCATCACAAAGATCTGTAATAGCTCTAGGGTCCAATCTTCTCAAAGGCATCCTTAAAGATAATAAAAAACCTTCCTAGTTATGGCCAAATACATTCAAATTGATTACAACAGTCCTCCAACATGCAAGGATTTAATCTTCTATCTTCTAGCCTTGACTTCCAACTACTGCTCTACTACAGATACCCTGATGATAAAACTATGAACAACAACTACATTTATACAAGAGGCTACCAAAATAATTCTTCCTTTAGATCCATCATTGGAGAAAGAAATGACCAGATCTAGGTCCACATGCTTCCCAATGATTGATACCAACATTAACTCATAAACCAAAATTCAATGCACAAGTCAACCTCAATAGGAAATCAAAATAAACCACTTGGTGAGAAAGCTTACTAAGCACTAGGAAATAACTCGACAAATTAACCAAAAAGTTCAGTCAAAGAAGAAACCAAGAAACTACCGATCCAACTCAGTCAATGAAGGAACTGAGCAACCTGAACAACACAAACTTGTTTTTGGTGACATAGGATTGCTAAGGACCCAAGATGCTCCTACATCAAAGTCACATTGGGAAGAAATGTGACTATTCTTAAAGCATTTTTGACACCTAAAAGGAATACCTTCATAGTCAAGTTGTTGATCCAAGATCCCAATGATGATTCAATTTTGATTTCAGCTAGGAGACCCTTTGAGAAATCAAGCTCTACCAAGATGTGGGAAAAAGTGGAATAATAAATATTAGAAGAAGCATGATCCAACATAAAAAATTCTCCCAAGGCCTCACCCACTTCCTCAAGGATAGAATCATACCATAGATGAAGGGGGAGATTAGGGAGCCTAACCTAAATAAGGATCTTTCTAAAGATTTCATAGGAGGGGTTGAAAATGGGATGCTAGGGATTAACCATTAGCATAAATTTGTCCTCCTCCCAAGCTAAAGAAGTTATCACACATGATCTTATCTCTATCCTCAGCAATATCAAACTTAGCTATGAAAAAGATTTTTTCCATAGGAAAGATATTAATAGTATCAGATAATATTGGTTCCCATCTTCTAGAGACCCAGTCATGCAGTTGTGGTAGGCTAGGCTAGAATCTCCAAAAATGGTAGATCAGACCATGAGAGTTAAAAATATCAGTGTTGTTCATCAAATCCCTTTCATCTTCCAATGAAAGTTTAACAAAGAGAGAGAGAAACATAGTGGAATCAGAGAAATGAAGGACACACTACTAGTATAAACCCTACCATTCCTACTTGCAATAGTCTTGGAAGAAACATTAGCGAAAGACCCTACCATAAGAAAACACTGTGGACCAGAAGGCTTGAGACCATCCACAACAGCAGGAGCCCTAAGACCATTTGAAGAAATAGGAGAAGGGGGAGTAGAATTTGACTCATCCTCCTTACCAAAAATCATTGCAAGAGAAATTTGGGATAGGGTAGGTGTAATCTGGGATGGTGTAGCCTTGCTAGCAGATGGGCATTCATTTCCAGCAACATGAGGAAGAGATGGGCATTCATCGCCAACAACAAGAGGAAGAGATGATAGGTCAAAAACCCTAACTGTAGAAGACATCACAACCATGAAAGTTTTATTAAATTGATATTATGTTAATTAAATTAGTATTTACATTTAACCTAATGATGAATATTATGTTATTAATCAAGTCAATTATAAATTAAGATTATTGAAATTAAAATTAAATAATCTATTTTGATAGGGAAATAAATACACTTTATCTATTTCTGCATTTATGTCATGATCTTTGTTGGTAGAGGTTTTTTTTTTGGTTTTGATTTTAATTAATTGATCATGCAAGTAGAGTATGCCCTAGGTGAAATTTTTTCTTTTGAACTTCAAACTATTTTATGGATTTATTTCTTTTACGCTTGAGTTCATATGGTTGAAAATTTATAACCATTTTGGTGCCTCAATTATGAGAGTGTTATTTTAGGTATTTTTGTGATGTCACGTCATGTTAGTATTGAGTCTCAATCATTACTCTATTTAACCACATAAGGTGATGACCAATGTCATTTGGAGTCTTGATTAAATTGGTCACCTTGGTTCTTCTGATATGGTTATTCTATGAATTGGTTCATGGTCTTTTGATTATGTTTAACTCCATAGTTGGAGATTGATGTCATTGGTGCTTGATTTATCTTACAATATGGTATTTGGTGATTGTTATGTCTAGTATGGGATGGACAGTTTGGATCCTTGTATAGGGTGTGATATTGTTTATTATGTTCTAGATCTTGTCTTTGATGACATTCTTGGTTTATTGATTTATGAAAATATTTTATGGTTTTGGTTTTAATTTCTTTAGGTTCTTTTGTTGGGAGCATTAGGGTATATTATCTAGGAGCATAGAGGGGAAGTATCTTACTTTGAAGGCATCATAGTCCTAAAGTGGCTACCTGGGTACCCTTTATAAGTTGACTTAATAAGTGATAACTTAATAAATTTATTAGGATAGAAACATTAAAAAGATAATTGTGCCTCGCCCATGCCTTGAGTGCAAGTACATACTAGAATGGGAGTGCAAGAATATGCTTTCCCATCTAGAGAGATGTTGAGGTTTGGCATGGATGGCTTTCCTTGTCTATATGAAAGGACTACTGATGCCATGTAGAGTCACTAGGGACCGGGGTCCAAAGAGACTACCATGTGACCTTAGAGTTGAATTATGTGATGACACTTCTCTATATGTGTCCTAGGTTCCTACATGAGCATTTGGTACATTTTTTTGTGTCATTATCATTTATGCTTGATAACATTATAACCACTTATTACCATTTTACCCTATGTACCATTGCATTATTCTTTATTGTTTGGTTGTTTCCTTAAGTGAGACCTAGTGTTATCTCCTCAGCATGGTGGGAGTGGAATTCTTGGTTCCACATGGTGTGGTGATAGTGATTCTATTACCATTGAGATCCGACATTCATGACTTGGTTCTTGGATGATCCTTTATGCTTCTTATATCTTCTTGTTCTTTTCTTGGAGACTTTCTCATGATATGTATATCTTGTATTTAATTTTATGTATGGTTAGTGACATTGATTTCAAGAAATTTATATGTACTTATATTTCATTATTGTTATCCCTGTGACATGTGTAGTAGAATTTGTATTATTATGTATTCCATGATGTATCGGTTGTACTCTATAGATTATATCTTTGATTGCATTGATGTAATGAATGTATCTTACTATTCAGTTGAAATGAATATGTTAGTGTACTTAAATATTTGTGTTATTTTCACTATGACTAAGTAAAGGATTAGGAATACTTCAATTTGGTTTATAAAATGAACCAATGATATATCATGTGATTATGTGTTGGATTTTACTTAGTAGATTAGTTAAATTATACATAATTCTACGTCATGGAACCATTGCGACTTGTAATCTTTTAATGAGTTACATTGATGAATATGTATTTTCTTATGTTATATTGCTTCCATATTGTTATTTTTATTGATTGTAAACTCTTAAGAAAAAAATTATTTAGTAAACTTACTAACATGTTTTAGGTTAATTCTCTTGAGTTCCCTAGTGGGGCATTATAAGGATGGGATGAAGGTCTGAGGCCTTGAATGGATCCTGAAGCATTAAGTTTTTGGAAGAATCTCCCTAAGAATTTTTTAATAATGGAAAAGTGAATAGGAGATATCGGGTCTCCTTGCCTCATCCCCTTGGATGGCTTGAAGAAATGATAAGAAACCCAATTCACAATAACAACATCCAAGGAAGTAGAGATAGGATGGGAGATCAGTTGAGAAAATTTCTTCCCAAGTCCAAAGGATAAAAGGACTTCATTTAGGAAATCCTAGTCAACTCTACCATAGGATTTAGAGAGGTTCACTTTCATAAGAAAACCCTGGTTGGAAGAACACTGGAGAGAATGAATATTTTCATGAACAGTAATAATAAAGTCCAAAATTTTCCTATAGGAACAAAGCCATTTTGCTAGGGGGAGATAATAGTTGGAAGAAATTTTAGAATTATGGTTTTTATCACCTTCAAGATAATTTTATGGAAGGAATTACAAAAACTGATGGGCCTAAAAGTATCCACCTAATCCTCTCTAGGTTTCTTAGGAATCAACACAAGAAAGGTGGCATGAGTTTCCTTAAGAATCTTTTTAGCACCAAAAAACTCTTTGACTACATCAAAGACATATTTTCCCACAATAGACCAAAACCTTTGGAAAAAAAAACATAGGGAAACCATTTGGACTTGGAGCCTTATCACCTTCAAAGGAGAACATTGGATTCCTTTACCTCCCTAGAAGAGGGTATAGCACTAAGAGCTTTATTCTGGTCCTCATTGGTGATTGCAGGAATAAAGGATAACAACTCCTTTTGATTCTCTATTTTAGGGGACTCCTTAGCAGTAAGGAGAGATGAAAAAATCCATCCATCTCATTCCTAATATCTTCCTCCTTTCTTAGGTTGCTATTACTAGTATTAAGCTAGGAAATGTGGTTGACAACTCTATGCTTCAGAGTAGTCAAATGGAATAATTTGGAGTTCTTATCACCTTCCCTAAGCCAAAGCGACTATGATCTTTTCTTCCAAAAGGTTTCCTCCTTGGAGATATTATCATGGTATTTCACAAGAATCTCATTCTCCTTATCCAGGATAGATTGAGAATATCCCTCTTCTTGGATCTTATCTTGAATCTCGTTTAGCTCAATTTTTATACTAGACTTAGTGGAAAATATATCCCCAAACACTTCCTTATTCCATCTTTTCACATGATCTTTAATATACCTGATAATTTTGGCCACTCTAAACATTGTAGTACCATCAATCTTAATATTCCACCAATCTTTGAAACACTCCTCAATTTGAGGATAAGACAATCACATCTTCTTAAATATAAAAGGATAGTTTTTATTTCTCGAGATGGGCTCAACCATAAAAACAATTCAGAAATGATCAAATCTAATTTTAGAACAGGAGGTAAGTGAGCATAAATACCTTATTAACCAGTCATTGGATATAAGATCCCTATCCATCTAGACTTGAATCAACTCCTCTCCCACCCTTCTATTTGACCAGGTGGATTTAACTCCTTCGAGGTCTACATTCATCAAAGCATGTTGGTTGATAAAATCCATAAGGTGTAGCCTACCATCCAACTAACTCTTCAATCCTGCTAACTTCTCACTATCCCAGAGAGGGGTGTTGAAGTCACCCATAACCTACCAACTAAAATATGGAAACATCTTTCTGCTGATAGCATTTTTGTTCTAGAATTTAGCTCTACCAGTTCTAGTATTTAGAGCATAAATGTTAGAAATAATCCAAGTAAAGTCATTTCTAGTATGATGAAGTTTCACATAAAAAAAGTTATCCTCAAGACAATGTTACTATAACTGATGGTGGTGGTGATGAAGACCGACCAAGATTAGAGGAATACAAGATAGTAGAAAGGTTAGATCATTTATTATCTTGTCATTGATGTCAAGCAATTGATTATCTAGTTTATATTGTGTTGTCATATCATTCAGAGTATGATATAAGTTGAATGAGTTAAGGAGAAGAAGAAGTGAGATGTTGTGAACTTGAATAGCTTAAATGGGAAACTGATACATATCAAACAATGCTAAGGTTATTTTGATATAATTATTTTCTACCTAACATATGATTATATCAAGTCGATAAAGAATGACAATGAATATTTATCAATTCAGTAAGTAAAATAGTTTTGGCTACTGATAGGATATGTCATTTGGTAAAGAGAGAAAGTCATTTGATAAGAGAAAAGTAAGTTTTGGTAAAGGAAAAGTAACTCAAGACACTGAGAAGAAAGTTTTAGGCACCACACGAAGTTAACCAAAATTTAGAGTTATTGATCTGAATTATGAAATTAGATTACAATACCCGGTGTGATACCTGCAGTATTGTTAAGTTCAATGTAAAAACCACAAAGATTAACAAAAATATTTCAATCCACAAATTGGTCCATTCTATTCAAAATTTGAGTTTATACAAATCTGATGAATCCCAAGGGTCACTAGAATGCCTTGGAAATGAAATGAAGAGTCCACATAATATTTATTACAAATTTAAACTATTAAAACTAACAAAAATTATCAAAAAACTATATCTAAAAATAGGACCACTTGGAGAAGGCGCAACTTTCTAGTCCTAGCTCCAAATTGTGAACCATTTACAACATTGGATAGCCCTGAAATGCCTTGAAGACCTTCAAAAATGCACTTTATTGAAACATAGAAAATTCTAAAAAATTACAGTATTTTCCCAATTGTGCTTTGATCAATTGTTCACCATGAAAGGAACATAAATTAAATACAAGGATCAGAATGACATTTAATGATTAGCTATGATGAGCTAGAAGATTATGATGATAAGGAAGATTTAGTTAGAGAGATCTATGATCAGGAAAATTCAGGATGATGATCTATGGTATAGATCTATGCGGTTAAAATAGAAGGAACAAGTTTCAAGAAAGTTCAAGTTCCAAGGTGAAGGTAAAACATGTGACTGAGATCTATATACAATGAATAAGTTTGTGAAATGAATTGAATGTTGAGATTAATCAAAATAAAATTTTATAAAGGTGATTAAGTGGAAAATAAAGTCTATATAAAGAATGAATTTGTATGAACAAATTGATTGCAAACTGAAGGGTTGATAAGTCACTGAATGATGTAGTGAAGAAGGAAAAGATAGATTCTGAGTCAAAAAGAAGAATTTGATGAAGTGTTGAAGCCAATGGAAAGTGAAGGATTGAAGTGAAGAAGAAGAGTGCACAAAAGATCTGATTATGAAAAGGATAGTTGCAAATTTATAGGTCAATTTATATATTGTTTCTTATTAGCATTTGTAATAGAGAAATCTCTTAACCGAGTTGACTTAACAATCTTATTGTAAAATCCTTGCAAAAGGTAACATTCTAAAGAGTGTTTGAAGCCCTTTAACTAGGCCACTCCTAATAGGGTGAAGATCCCTACAGATCTTAGGTAAATCCCTTGACTAGGTCACACCTAGCAGTGTGTATTATAATAGTTAACCAGATTGGATCTTAACTGAGCATACTCCAGAAGAGTATTTTCTTTAGTGGGTGACAATTCCCACATTCATTTTTTCCAAAGTTGGGTTTTCATGTTAAATACTAGCGTTACATGTGATGAATGATTTATGTGTTTGATATTTTTGATTGATAAATTTTATTTACTATTGTCGATAAATAGTGAATTGTGTCTGACCAAATTGACACTGAGTTAATCCAACAATTGGTATCAGAGATATGTACTCTAGAGAGATAAGTTTGAAAGACTTGAGTAAAATATTTGAAGATGTATATGAGAGAAGTACCTAAGATGAACAAGAAAAGTTTCTCTACATGAAAAAGAAGGACGAGATTGTACCTATCTAGAATTGGAGAATTTTCACTGAATCTTTTGGATAATGACTACACTCCACTACCTCCCAAACCTATGATAGTTGATCAGATAAGAGAAAAGAAAGAAAACAACTTGGTAATGATTGAAATTTCCTCTTCCCTGACTGATGCTGAATTCAATGATGTTAAGGACTGTGTTACTTCGAAAGAGATGTGGGATAGGATTACAATTATTTATGGAGGTGATCAACATGTACAAAAAGCTAAGGTTGATAGTCTCAAAGGAAAGTTTGACGAAATGAGAATGAAGGGTGAAGATAAAATTACTCAATATAGTTTCAGAATCAAGGAAGTTGTTAGTGGAATCAAAAGTGCTAGTGGAACATTGACTAGTGAAGAAGTGGTAAGTAAAATTTTGAAAACTCTTTCATCCAAGTATTCTATTTGGGTATCTTCTATTTAGGAACTGAGATCCATACCAAACAATGTTGTTACTCTTGAAGCCTTAATCGATAAGATGACTGCATTTGAGCTTAAAAATTATACAGTCTACCGACTATTGAAATAACCTTCAAATCATCTTTAAGTATTAGAGCTTCAAGAAGAGAAACAAAGAATAACAGTAGTTCATATGGAGATGAATATGATAGTATCCTAACCAAAGAGAAAGGACAAGAAGAGTTGGAAGCACTACTGGCTAAGAGACTACCAAGAGGTAAAATAAAATATAAAGGTAAATTGCCCTTGAAATGTTTTAATTGCAACAAGATTGGTCACATTGCATCTAGATGTCCTAACAATGACAAGAATGATAAAAGTGATAAGAAGGAGAACCGATACTGAAGATTTAGAGACTACAAGGACAAAGGAAATAAGTCTTGCTACCTAGATGAGGAAGTTGTAACCAATGCTGAATCTGATGACACTGAAGATAGTTATGAAGTTGTCTATGTTTCTATGAAGAAAGATTCAGATAAAGAAAAGTGTGAAGATGAAAACCCCCTTATTTCTGATGTAAGTAAAACTAGCCCATGGATAATTGATAGTGGATGTTCACATCATATGACTAGTGATATTCATAAGTTTGAGAGTTTAGAAGAGTATGATGGGGGATTTGTCAAATTTGGAAATGATGCTCTATGTCCTGTTAAAGGTAAAGGATCAATTATATTAAATGAGTAGATCAAATGTGATTATGCTTATTGGGTTAAAGGACTAAACTATAATTTGTTGAGTGTTACACAATTGAACAATACTAGCCATCGAATGGAGTTTCAAAACATAAAAGTAAAGATTTATGGTACTAATGGAGATCTGATTGGAACCAGTGAACAATCTAAAGGAAATTTATTTTATCTTGATACTACTGCAAAGAGTTTCTTGTTTGTTAAAGTTGAAGATGTTTGGCTATGGCATAAAAGACTCTATCATGTAAATTTTGATAACATGATTAAGGTGAGTAAAAAGAATAGAGTCAAGGGTCTATCAAAATTAAGAAAACCTAATAAAGTGACATGAAAAGAATGTTAGATTGGTAAGATGACAAAATCAAGTTTTTCAAGAAAGTCTTACTCATCTAATGGTATTTTTGAATTATTTTATACTAACCTTTATAGTCCTATGAAGATACAAAGCTATTATGGAGATCGGTATTCCATTTTTTTTGTTGATGACTATTCAAGAATGATGTTGGTTATGTTTCTAAAAGAGAATTTTGATGCATTCCAAATGTTCAAGTGGTATAAAGAAAGAGTTAAAAAGGAAATAAAAAAATAGTTGAAATTTTTAAGATCAGATAGAGGAGGTGAATTTATCTCTAATGAATTTACTATCCTCTGCAATGAAAATGGAATCAAAAGATAAGTATCTTCACCGAGGACTACACAAAAAATGGCATAGCTGAAAGAAGAAACAGATCTATAGTCAGCTGTGCTAGAACATTGTTGATTGACAAAAAGGTTGCACAAACATTCTTGAGAGAAGCTATAAGTACTATTGTCTACACACTCAATCGAGTACAATTGAAGAAAGGCACAAACAAGACACCTTATGAACTCTGGTATGGGGATACATCGAATGTTAGCATAGTTGTAAGGTTTTCTGACAATCCAAAGGAGACACACATGTTTGCAGTAAATAGAATATTTAGATATTTGAAAGGGATTGAAGAGTTCGATTTGATATACACAAAAGGAGGAGATTCTAATCTCAAGGGATATACTAATGTTGATTGGGTTGAAAACATTGATGACAAAAAAATCAAAAGTGGTGGAGGTTTCATTTTAGGCAAAAGGTTAGTGACATGGTTAAGCAAGAAAAAAAGTTGTATTTCTCAATCTATTGTTGAAGCTGAGTATGTTGATGCATCTATGAATTGTTCTAAGATTGCATGGATCAAACAATTACTTGAAGGTATGAAAGAATAGATTACTGATCTAGTTACTATTTACTATGATAATACTAGTGCTATAAACATATCAAAGAATCTTGTGATGCATTCAAAGACAAAACACATTTCTATCAAGTATCATTACTTGAGAGTGAAAGTTCAAGACAAGCATGTGATATTGGAATATGTGAATTCAAAGGAATAGATAGCTGAGATATTTACCAAACCACTAACGAATGATGCTTTTGAGTATCTCTGAGGTAAGTTATGGGTTCTTCCCCTATCCAATATTCACTAAGGCAATATGCATGCTACATCAATTCAAGTATTCATTAGAATATATATCTTGTGAGTCGATGCTAGTGTTCACTCTTTAGGTGAAGCCTGAAGTTGTGAAAATATTTATGACTATAATGAGAAATCAATACATTTGAGGTATGATTTAATGCCTAAGAAAAGTTTTCAGGAATATATGTGTCTTTGGTATTTTTGTCAAAGAGGGAGATGAAGATCCAGTGAAGGGAGAATAAAACAATTGATTATTAAGAGAGAAGACTAATATTGATGACTACAAAGAGGGAGATTATTATTGATGTTGCACAAAGGAATAATATGCTAAGAGAATATTACTACTAATAGAGGGAGAATATGAAAAGAAGTTACAACTCAGAGGGAGTACATGAATGATAGTGAAGTGTTGCCATCATCAATTAAACAATGAAGATTGTTATTGTATTTCAATCAATGCCAAAGAGGGAGATTGTAACTATAACTGATGGTGATGAAGATGAAGACCGACCAAGATCATAGGAATACAAGATAGTAGAAAGGTTAGATCATTTATTATCTTGTCATTGATGTCAAGCAATTGATTATCTAGTTTATATTATGTTGCCATATCATTCAGAGTATGGTATAAGTTGAATGAGTTAAGGAGAAGACGAAATGATATGTTGTGAAGTTGAAGAACTTAAATGGGAAACTAATATAGATCATACAATGCTAAGGTTATGTTGATATAATTGTTTTCTACCTAACATATGATTATTTTAAGTTGGTAAATAATGGCAATGAAGATTAATCAATTTGGTAAGTAAAATAGTTTTGGCTATCGAGCATGATATGTCATTCAGGAAAGAGAGAAATTAATTCAGTAAGAGAAAAGTAAGTTTCAGTAAAGGAAAAGGAACTCAAGACACCAAGAAAAAGGTTTTAGGCACTTAGCAAAGTTAACTGAAATTCAGAGTTATTCACTGAGCAAGGAACAAAAATTAAATACAAGGATCAAAATGCCACTTAATTATTAGCTATGATGAGATGGAAGATTATGATGATAAGGAAGAGTTAGTTAGAGAGATCTACGATCAAGAAAACTCAGGATGATGATCTATGGTATAGATCTATGCGGTTAAAATAGAAGGAGCAAGTTTCAAGAACATTCAACTTCCAAGGTGAAGGTAAAACATGTTACCGAGATCTATATACAATGAATAAGTTTGTGAAATAAATTGAACAAATGAGATTAATCAAAAGAAAACTTGATAAAGGAAATTAAGCAATAAAACAAAGTATATATAAAGGATGAATTTGTATGAACAAATGGCTGGAAAACTAAAGGGTTGATAAGTCACCAACTGATGCAGTAAATAAGTAAAAGATAGATTTTGAGTTAGAAAGTAAAACTTGATGAAGTGTTGAAGCTAGTGGAAAATGAAGGATTGAAGTGAAGAAGAAGAGCACACAAAGGATTTGATTATGCAAAGGATAGTTCTGAATCTACAGGTCAATTTATTTACCATTTCTTATTAGAATTGTAACAGAGAAATCTCTTAACCTAGTGGACTTAATAGTCTTATTATAAACTCCTTGCAAAAGGTAACATTCTAAAGAGTGTTTGAAGCCCTTTAACTGGGCCACTCCTAACAAGGTGACTTGATCCTAATAGATCTGAGGTAAATCCCTTGACCAGGTCACACCTAATAGTGTGTATTATAATCTTTAACCAGATTATCTCTTAATTGAACATACTTCAGAAGAGTATTTTCTTTAGTGGGTGAAAATTTCCACATTGGTTTTTCCCAAAGCTAGTTTCCATGTTAAATACTGGTGTTACATGTGATGAAAGATTTATGTGTTGATTGATCATAAAGTTTATTTATTGTTGTCGGTAAATAGTGAATTGTGTCTGACCAAGTTGACACCAAGTTAATCAGAGAAAGATTTTGAGGTACAGAGAATCAATGATTACTGATTCATGCCCCTCTTTGTAATCCAAAACAAGAAAAATCTTCCCCTTGAATAAAGTCTCGAATTGAAAAAATCACAGTCTCACCCAAATCACCTTCAAAGCTACTACCAACAATACCACAATTCTTAAACATCCTAATTTTCTCAACCTTTTCCTTAGACATCTTGGTTTGTTGAATAAGCAAAACATTCAGTTTGTGGTCCCTAACCATATTTTTCAAAATATCTTATTTTGGGGATCTATTCAAACCCCTTATGTTCCATGATACAATCTTCATTTCTTAGCATGGGTGTAATCCTGGATGGTCAACTTTTTTCCATCTACTATGTTTTGTTTTCTTTCCTTCTCCCTTATATGTTTGGTAGATCTTGTTCTAGTGTTTTTCTTTGGGGTTCCCACATCAGCTTTCATTCTTTCTCTAGTTGCAGTTCCACTTTAGGTTCAAGAGGAAGAAAGGCTATCTCCATCTTTTTCGCCTCTTCTCGCACCATTCTTTTGAATGGATCCCTCAGTTTATTCATCACTTCCCTATGCATACTTTGGATCTTCATTCACCTTATTGTTAGAGTTGAAGTCCTCTAGAAAAGAAGATTTCACAAATTTTTGGTCATCAAAATCTGAGGGTTCTAAAATAGAGTCCTCCTCAAAATATTACATATTAGTGCATCTTCAAGATATGTCCCATTTTGATCTTCTTGGTCTAATTCGTTGGAATCTTCAACCCTTGAAGGTACATCATATACATCAATTAGTGACCCAATACTTTAATTTATTTCCTCTTCTTCCAAATTCAATCCCTAAGATTTATCATTTTTAACACCTTTTTCTAGCTCTTGCTTGATAGGGTTTTCTAGATAGCCTTCATTTATCCTATCCTCACTTTCCTTCTGAACTTTCTCATTTTCCTCATCATATTTGTCTATAGTAACCTCTTGCTGTCGGTCACTTCCCATAACGATATGTAGAGAGTCCTCTATGGAAGAGGATTCTTCCTTCCCATTTTTCACCTTTGGTTCATCTTCATTTTGGTTCTCTATATTATCATTTGTTCCTGCCTTCTCTAGATCTTTAACATTTACATCTTTTTGTTCTGGATTCTTTTCTTTCCACACTTTTCTAGGTTCTTTCTTATTGAATGCCTTCTTAACTTTCTCGGGATAGTTATTTGCCCAATGTCTGATTTTTCTGAAAATAAAATAAGCAAAAGGAAGAGACCAGTCTTGATCTAGAAGCGGTCATAGGATCAATAGTTAGGAGTTCTCCAAAATACAAGGCATGAACTTTTAGAAAATCCTCATTCCAATACTCTAGAGGGACACTAGGTGACCTAACCCAAACTGGAGCAGATACAAAAACAATATCATTGAAATCTAGCTTGGAGCACCATTTTTTAAGAGAAAGAGTCATTTTTCCAAACAACCAAGGGACACCACACAAAACATATTCCATATCCTCCTAGTTGGAGAATTCAAAAGATAAGAAACCCTTGGGCATGGAAACAATATCCACCTGCCCTTTTAGCTTCCATTTCCTTTGTACAAAGGATCTAACAATCTCAATATTTGGCCTAGGCCCAACAAACTTACCCACCAAGGTCAAACCCATCACATATAAGGAATGATCTATCAGAGAATCTGAAACAAAAATAGATAACTCACCTTTCCATGGGTTAGACTAGTTGTTGACTTTAGGGAAAACTGACTTCCCAGTAGATTTGAACCCAAACAATGAAGACCATTATTTTGTAGGGCCCTCAAAATCCAAAGCCTTGAAACCTGACACAAGGTCACAGGATGAAGTACCCCCTTTACCACCTGGTTCAATGGAGGGCACCATCTTGTGGGTCCCCATTAGGATCTTTTCCATCTGAATCATCCCTTGACTTTGTACCATCAATGCGAGCGGAATTCAGAGCTAATTTTTGCAAAGACATGATCACCCTAGAAGTTGGAAATCTATCATTGCTAGTTTTCCCACCTGAATGCTCCATTCAATTGAAAACTAAAATTTACAATGAAGCATAGTTAGAAGTTACTTGTCATTGCATTTCCCAATTAGAATCTCTTTTTCCTCTTATGATAAGGTTTCCACTTTTAAGTGAAAGCGATAATTACTAGTTGATAGGGCTCCTCTAATATAAGTGAAAATAATTTTTTTTAAAGTGCCCTTTGCAAAATACTTTTCCTTGAAGGAAATTTGGTTTCCTTCCTTAACACCAAAAAATCTAAGATTCGAGCACTACCCACCTCCTTTTATCTACCTATTTTACCTCTAAAGCACTTTTCACTTTTGGAATAAAATCCCTACATTGCATTTTCCATTTCAGTATGCCTTAGTAATTATATTTTTATAGCTTGGTGAAACTGAAAGAAGTAAATCTGGCCTTGAAAATTCACATTCGCCACTAAATAACCTTCCTCGTAAATATTCACTTGTGGGTGCATCATATAGCACTAATTACATTTTTTACAAGCATACCTAAAAAAACATCTTTATTTATAAACCATTTTACCAAATCCTTTGAAATACACTCTATTTGTGAAAATATTTGACTTCAATATTATTATTTTTTTAAATCTTTCCATATTTATAAGATTGAAGCTCTATTTCTTTTATTTTTTTTACCTTAAAACTATAGATCCCACTTTTATATTCTCTCTACTTCATATTCCAATAATCAATCTTTGTCAAAATCTTCATATCTTTGTGTGTGTTTCCTACAGTTTCAACACCCCAACCTTACTCCTTTCTTACTTCTGTCAAATGCTCATATTCCTTGTATTCAAGGATACAAATTACGCTGATAAATGTCCATACATTATGCAAACACTCCCAACTTCTCATACCATACAAAGCTAACAAAAATGTTGTTGCGGTTGCTTGAAAGTTTCAAGAACCATTTAAATGAATCCATATTGTTCCTATCTTCATGGTGTGGCAGATTATAAAGCATAAATATTTTCTTGGCACAAACTATCAAACACCCTTACGGCTTTGAATATGCCTCCATATTGGCGTGAGTAATAGAAATGCTTAAAATGATGGAGGGGGCACTATGCTTATTAGCGGTATCTGCAAGCAAATTTTAAAACTCTTTTTAACAAATCTCCAAACGCCCATTCAACATATCCAATTTGTGTGTCTCCAAAACACAAATCTTTGAAGATTCTCCAAACAATTTAAAATCCCTTTTTAAATCATGGTTGGCATATAATCCTAACTCCATAGCCCCCAGATGTATACAAAAAGACCCATAAGTAGAGGACCTGCAACGAAGGTTTTTTGAATCTGGATTTTTATTAAATCTATTGGCCCTTGCACGGGAAAAGGCAAGGGGCCCACCACATTTTTCCTTTTACAAGTATATCCCCCTCATTTACTTTTAAATCATTTCAAGAATGATTCAAATAATACTGTGATTTTAATCTGACTTGGAATTTTTCGCTCTTATATCATTTGCAAGGATGATACTTAAATCATTTAATTTTAAATGATTTAAAATATGATTTGCCCCTAACCAGTCAAAAAAGATCATTGAATATTATTATTTGAATTAATGATATCATTCAAATATTAATATTACCTCTAAAAATAACATTTGAGGATAAATGACTTAAACATTCTTTGGGACCATGTCAACTCCCAAGTGGACCAGGCACTAAAAAAAAATCCAACTAAAGCCTATTTTCATCTTAGACTGACTGAAAAAAATCCCCTATGCATCTGGAGAAAAAATCGATAAGTGAATGGCGATTAAAACAAATAGTTGATACCTCTACATTTTGAACAGAAAAATGCCAAGTAGCCTCTGTAACTAGCTTTAAAAACTCGTCAAATGACCACGTAGGGCCATGAAAACAAACAGATCTGTATGCTCCTGATGTGAGAATATTCCCACAAGACAACTTTTCTTAACACCTTCAGGATTAAGAAATCTTAATATTTAGAGTCAGACATTTCAATTATTTTGCAACTGGACCTGCCAAGACCTATTCTAAAACACTACAATCATGATGCTTTCAAAAATATCAAACCTTGCTCCTAGGAGCTATAGCTGAGAGAAGTTGTTCGTTGAGATACATAAATCATTCACACCAAAAGGATTTTCCCAACTCTTTACAGTTTTCTAAACATTAATGATCAAAGATGACCACCTTCAATAATTTCTGAATATGCAAGCTAAAAACATAAACTACATTTCATATGGAGTTAGTAAAAATACCAAACTCCTAAGAACCTGAAACTTTTCACATGGGTACATTAAGATACCGATTGTTTGAAATAAAAATGGGTCTTCCTTGAAAGTCAACATGTTATGAAATATGGCTTTGTGAACATGACCATCTAGAAGGTGCATTACTGAACATGCAGGAAATCTAAATAAATTACCCTTGGAATTGGCCTGAAAAACTAGTCAAACCAATTAACCAGGGTCTATAAATTGACACGGGGGGAAGTTTTTCATGATTAAAACATAGGGAAATCACTTTTTGGTTATGGAACTCAACTGGGAAAAATATGTATGTCTCTAAACTAGGCTATTTGAATTTTCTGTGAAAGTGCGGTATGAAGATTTGAATAAAACTCCTCCAACTAGGTGCATCAAAGACTCATCAAATCTACTTTTAAATTTCTACAAATGGATAATCATGCTACCTGATATGTGTAAAACACATTCCCAAGACAACTTGGTATGACAATTATCATATTTTAAGTTATGGGTTCTCAAACTTAGCCTTTGGAAATAGCTTACGAATGTGCACATTTCATGCTTTTGGAAAATTTTCAATATAGTACTCTCAAATTTTTAAGAGTACCAATAGTGGCTCTTGTCAAAGACAATTAGTTATAGACTAACATGAGGATTTAGATCTCTGGAGGAGCAGGCTACACGCTTTATTCTTCCATTGGCTTCTCTCGTAGGGTATGTGTAGGATCATGGTATGCCAAAAAGCGGCGATGTGAAAAAATGAACTTTTCACTCGTCCAAAAGTGCACTAGGAATTTTGTTGACTTTTTAGTAGGCCTAGGTGTCAATACACCTAGCCAAGCCAAAAGCCAAATCACAGGCCTAATCGGATATCCAATTTTCACCAGTAATTTCTATTTGTAGCCCGCGGTCGCGTTCAACATTTTCATTGTGAAAATGTTGAACACAACTCAAAGGGTTTTGCATATCCGATATAATCTCATATTTGATTTTCTCAAGATCAATAGGTAAGTTAAATTTTTATTATTTTTTAATTGAAATTTGTAGTTTTTTAAAAATCTAGGGTTTAAATGAGATTCTTTATTATTTTTTAAATTGATTATAATTATCTATTTAGGTTTTAATTGTAATCAAACATGGACTCAAACCAATCAGAAAACCCTCCCAATGATCCTGCAAATAATCCAAAACCACCTCCAAACAATCCCCCACTTTTAGAAGACCAACCAGTCTCAAACCCTCGACATTTAGAGGATCTCATAGGAGACAATCTAAATCAACTTAGAGGATATCAGACCACATATGTCAAAATCCCCACATTGCACCCTATGTTTTCCACATTGAACTCCATTATTCAAAACATGGAGAAACTTACAAAGCAACATAATGTTGCACTTCTTTGGCACGATTCCATGCACTCCCAATTTGACTATGGGCTTGACTATGATCAAGTTATGAACCTAAACATAACAAAACATGACATATGTAATCTTTTTGCGGATCCCAAAATTGGTTTAAAAGTGGACCCTAAAAAATCCAAGTTGTCTATTAAATGGTGCACAAATGATGTAATACGTGACAACTTTCGAGACCACTTTTGGATGATTTTTGATAGACCACCCCACAACAATTTGGATCTCCCATTATATTTCATAAAAGAATTATGTGTAATTTGTGCTCAGTCACAAGGTAAATTATTGGAGCATAAGACTGAACCAGGGTGTAGGCTTAGGTGCTCCTCAGGACAGGCCATGGGCACAGCGGGTAAAATCTCGCACATATGTAATCCCTCCCAAGATTTCACCACCTCTTACAGTGCAACATCTTGATATTATTACTGAGGCCTATTCACAGACTATTCGAGCCATTCACACCTTGAGTGATCTACTAGTTACGCAGAGCGCGACATTGTTGCCTCCTTGTGCTAATGCTTCTAGCCCTTCCACATCCTCCACGAGCTCACATGTTTGTGTTCCCCACACTTGCATTATGTGCAAGAATTTTTGCTTAGGTCCCCTGAATGATAGTGATGCATATAACTATGTCTTTGAGGTGGATGATACTACACAACACACTATAGGCACTGAAACACTTCATGAAGATGTGCATCAAGGGCATACAAAGAATGAAATCCTATTGTTACAATAAGGGTAAACAGTTCACTTCATACATTGTATTTAATTTTAAATGTTCATATTTTTAGTAAAATTTTCTTATAATGATTTTCCACTTATATTTTGTATGTGTTCCGTTTATGTTCAGTTAATGATAGAGGAGGAGATGTCACAGGTGGAGGGTTCCACGCTTTCGGTCATTTCATTTGGCCTTGATACTTCCACGGTACATATGTTTTAATGTACTCATTGGTTTCCTTTTATTATAATACTATATACATGTGTTTTCTAATTTTTACAATCATCTTATTACTGATGCAGGTGTCACCAGTTGCCACTAGGGGACAATGTGAGGGGGTTCAGGCATCTCGCATTGACAAGGGGAAGGTAATTAAGTAATTTAGATTATTTATGCATACATGTATACTTGTCAGTTCTGCATACTCATTTTTAATTTACATGGTTTATTTGACAAAGGCTGGTGTTTGATGATGTCGTGAGACCCTTTCACCATGATAGAGTCACATGTATCTCAGTTCATGATGATAGCTGAATGGTACGTATATTTCTAAAGTTATTTGTGTGTATTTTACTATCAAGTATATATAGTATGATCAAGTCATGATTGTATGAAGTATCTGTTTGACTTTTGTAAGTCACCCCTAGTTTGAGGGAGGTAGAATGCCAAGGGTTTGTATCGCTGATGACTCAGCCAACATTTCCTAAAGAAAGTTCAACACAAATAAGTTTTAATGTTAATTCAATTATTTTGTAAACATATATTTTTTACCAAGGATTTAACATTAAATAGTATAACTCGTAGATCAATCTCATGTTTGCAAACATATATAGGTCAAAGTCGACATTGGTGGCATTGTCCCTGTTGGTAGTTTTCTTTGTTTTTCCTATCCCCCCCTGAATTTTGAATTTTTTTGTGTCTTCCTGGTTTTTGTGTTGAATCCCTCTGCATAATTTTCATTTCTTTAGGGTTCAAGTTTGGTCAAAATTGCAAAAAACCCTAAGTGCTAGGGTAAAATCCCTTGTATGCCTTCAAAAACCCAAAAACCTAGTTTGCCCCGGCCTTGTTCTATTTCTGCGTTACCTTTTCGGGCCACTTAAGTCATTTAAACCCACGTGCTCATTTCTTTTTATTACCATGTTGGGGCCCCCTTTTAATTTTTCCTAAGTCTAACGCCCGGCGGTATTAATTTTTCCTAAGCCTAAGTTTCCCGTGATTTGATTTTTTCATAATGTTAAACCCTTCGAAATGTGTGGTTGTCATTAAACCATAGCACTGCAGGTTGTCAGACTTTCTGACATGCGAAATGGAAATAGGGTGACACTTGTCTAGGTGGACCCATTCTTCTTTCTCAGCTATTGGCTAAGCATCAGAATCCATCGACGGCTGTCGTTATACCATTGATGGGAGATGTAAGGATTTTAAGCCAGTGGTATAGCGACAACCGTCCGATTCTCTTTAAGGACTAACATTTGCAATGGGCCCTAAGTGCCAAGTCACACTGACATGTATGCTCCTGATTGGTTAAAGTGAAATGAGGTGGCAGTTGATAGGACTTATTAATGTTTAAATGATTTCAAGGAAGGGCCTGCTCATTGGTGAATGTGGCATGTTATGATTTGATGTGCAGACATGAGGTGTCAGTGGGGCCTATTTATTTTCCAAGGGTTATTGTCTGATAAGATCTTATGGTTGTCGTTACACCGCTGGGTTAAGATGCATGATGGTTAAGTGTACAGTGTAATGATGACCATTGATCTCATCTATAGAGAGAATACTTTGCGGTGGGTCCTTTTCTGCCACACGTTGCCAAGTTGCTTGTTTTCTATTGGTTGTGGACTGCTGACATGGCTGAAAACTTTTCAAAGGGTTTGTAACTATTATGGAGATTAATGAGACCCATCTGATGTGCCAGGAGGAAATGGATCGATGACTATGTTTTAAAGATAGATCAAGTGGCCGTTGCCATTAATTTTCAAATGATTCAAGGGTTTTTTCTACAGGGTTAGGAGACAGTGCGTCGAAAGAGCCATAATGTAGGATGATTTTTGGTCATTTTTAGCTTGGTTGCAGGTGAGAATTTATGAAGATGATCCTGGTCATTGTTCTAGCATGATATTGCATCCTTGGGAGCCTCTACCGAGGAAAGATTGATAGGTGGGTCACGCATTTCTCTACTGTAGCTAGAATTAACAAGGCTTTTGTGATGATTTTTTGTCCTTGGAGCTAGTACGTGATCAGATCAGTTGCAAAGTTTGATGATTTTTTGATCTCACCAGCCATGTGCTTGGAGCCTATCTTGTCTGCATTCACTGTTTGTTTGAGTTAGGTGATTTTGAATTGTAGCTTTGAATGATCATCAGTTGCTTGTTGCAATCCTGGAGATATAAAAGATTTTTGATGATCATTCAAAGGCATTGGGAGTTAGGTTTTCAGAACCTCTTTCTTGGTGAGCCCTATTCTCAGTTAGGGTTGTAATAATTTTGCTTCAGTGCTTGTTAATGAGAGATAAAATTTGCAGGTCTAAGCCATAGTTTGCAAGCATGATTTGTTGTGACTGATTGTATGCACAGAAAGGATTCATCATACTTAATACAAATATATGATTCATCTCTCTCCTCTGTGTCAAGTTGGGTAGACTTCGAGCTTTCTAGTTCGTTACATATTGTTTTATGTATGTATCTTCATTCTTGATTTTTGATCTAGGATTGGATTAAATAATGCTCTAGATGGGATGTGAGTTTACCCTTGTCTACATAAGGATTCTTTGTAAGCAGTAAGGATTGTGGTAAATGTATTTATGGCTATGAATCTCAGATATTCTATGATCTATGTATCTTTTGTGTCTAAGAAATCTTGCCCAATGGATGAGGCACTGGCCTAGATGAATAAATTGTTTGTTAACATACATTGATTGAAGTTATTGCAATCCAAATCTTAAAATCAAGAACCATTTTAAATTTTAAATCTTTGGTTGTGTAGTTTTGTTACCCCATAGTAATGGAGAGTCAATGAATGTAAGGTTGGCATTTAGTACTTTCTTGCTATCATCTATTATATAAACCCAGACTTTGGTGTGTAAGGTATAGTTTTCACTGGGTTAGGTGCACTCGCCTTGGTTTTGCAGAGCCAGAAGTGAAGAGGGCAGTCTTGTCCCTACAGTTGGTCCAATTATCCTAAGATCCTTTTACATTTTGGAACTAACCACTCCTAAAACCTATCTGAGGGTATATTGGCAACCTAAGAGCATAAGCCATTTTGAAACACCAACAGTCCCTTCGCTACCAAGGACATATATTAGGTCTCATGTCCGCGTGAGGAGACAGAGAGGTGAGGTACATGAGAGTTCAATTTTAGTTTTTTTATTTATTACTATTAACTATGATTTTGAATTTTTATTTTTTATTTATAGAAACCATATAAATTAAGTAATCTAACTTGGGGTTTCATTTTTGTGTTTGAATGCAAGATCCATCAGAGCCAAAGAGTACTTCAAAGAGGCTACATTTTGATGATCCACCAGTAGAATAGGATGTCCTAGAAATAGTTGTAGTTGAACTTCTTATTTTGAGATGCCATATGACACATTTTGAGATGGTATATGCCACATTTTATCTAGATATGTTGATTTTTTAAATATGTATAGAATTATTATTCATTTTGATATATATGAAACTTGATATTTGATCTAATTTGTTAATTGTGTGTTCATTTGTTCATTGTTATTATGTAAATATTCTTGTGTGTATGTACTTATGTGTAGGATTTATGCCTTAAGTATATTCATGTATATTCAAGTACATTCTTCATAACCTAAATTCATGTGTATGGGCTATGTGCATGACTTAAGTGAATTCATGTGTATGCTTTATAATCTATGTGCTACATGTATGCTTCATGACTTAAGAAAATTTATGTGTATGCTTTATGTGCTATGTGTGTTCACACGTGTAATTCATCATTTAAGAAAATTCAAAATTTATGTTCTACATTGTATTCATGTGTATCTGATGCTCTCAACCAAGCAAATCCCTCAAAGTTCACTTCACAAATCCAGTGATCACCTTCTCAAATCAACTCTTCTACAATGTGTCATGTTAGAACTCTATTATACATGTCAAAGACACATCAGTCCATGAGAATCAATAAGCACATTCATGGAATGATGCTTCTACATCAAGATTTTGTCAAACTATTATTGAGAAAACAATGACCTATCATTCTAGGTACCAAACCCTCCTTTATAGGGTCTGTAGGATAGGGCTTGTTCAAAAAGACTCTTGTAAATCTCTCTAGATCCCTCCAATGGATCTAAAACATCCCTATGGACCCCAATAGAACATATCCATCACAAAATATACTCATCCTTTGGAGTATATACTCGCAACAATGACTGGTGTTTCTTCATGCACCTTCAATTAACATTTACCACCATTTGTGGTCTCTCCACCACCATATCCTACATATCCTACAACCAAACACTATTATACAAGACACTAGTTAATTCCTTACCTTCAAATGCCAATGAAATGGTACTATACAGACATGGAAGTGATAACAAGACAATAGAAAATCAATTTACTCCATTTCAAATCATAGACACATTCCACAATGCATTCAAATGACCATCCTTGGTCTCTTTACATATGCCAATGACCCTTTATGGCCATCTCCCCATCTCCCTTGGAGAAAAAACATCTATTCATTATGGACACAAACTGATGCTTCCATCATGTCTAGTTGGGTAGGTTTACCCTAAGAATGGTCCCACTTTGCCTCTTGACACACAAGAATGCTCACCAACATATGCAATGGTGCTTAGTGCACCTTGGGGACACTTTGGTTCAGCATGTTCACAAACATTCTAGTGACTTTGTGTTCAAAATGAAGTTGTCACTAGCATTTACCCACCCAACAAGAGCTAATAGCATAGACCATTCAGTGCCAGGACGAACGGTTTGGAAGAAACCCAGTGGTGCAAATTTCAACTGACCCTCATTGCAAGTCTTTGTTGGAGATTTGCCAGCAAGCCAGATTGCTGACTGTATGTTTGTCATTGATGACAACATATGGTGAGAAGCATGTGTGGAAGCCTGACGAAGAGAGCCTTCAGCATATATTGCATGGATATGTTATCAACATGATGTCATAGACATAGAGGTTGATTATGAGTAAAGACAGTAACATAGTTGTGTATATTAGTGAGTGTTCCTGACAGGTACCAGGAATAGTTCTATATGTGATTAGCCATATAGTTGTAGTAGAGTCTTGTGCCTTCATATTTATGTTGTAGACATATGTATGATGTTATGTTCATGAACACAGATTTAGATATGCAATACAGGTTGAATTATGAAGTCTCTAGATTGACAGTTACAGTTTCTTGATTTTATTTGGAAGAGCCGATAGTGTTTATAAGATTACGGTAGTTGGACCTATTATCATAGTATGTGTGCTTGGATTTATGTTAAGAGGAGAGTTAACAATGTTTTTTTAAGAGTGCATGATGTAATTTAGCATGAGAAGAAAGTTGGAGATAATCTGATGAAGCCGCCTGTGTGTAGCGTGGGGTCTACTCACATAAAATTGTGAAGTCCTAATTTATGTTGCATGCTTAGTAGAGCCAACTGAGGTGTTATTAAAGAGTTTTATTGTTTCTCTAATATGATTTCAAGATGGTTCTAACAGGATGACTTGATTATATTATTTGGAGGAAAGATATTTATAGGTAGTCATTTGTGATTGCTAAGGTGTGGTTCAGAGTTGAAAGAAAAGAGCAAAGCAGAAAGTGCGAAGTGTTGAGCCATTAGTAGAAGGTCTATGTGACCAAGTAAAGAGTATATTGTATTCATTGGAATTGATCCAGATAGTAGGTCTATGTGCAGTTCACCAAGATCCAAATATAGTGTGTATCTGCTAATCAGAAGGTTGTAGCCTTCACCCCTTTGAGCAGTGTGCTCTTAGACAGTGCATCCTCACCCCTAATAGGGTTAATTGTAAAAGACTCTTAATAGGGTCTGACCCTTGACCAGGTCATTGTACTTATTGCATTGTAAATATCAACTCCTAACAGGGTTGTAAGATATTCTAATAGGTATCATAATACACTAGTGTAGTTCTTAGTGGGTGTCAATTCCCACCGGGGTTTTTACTTATTTGGGTTTCCCCCTAACCAAAATTGTGGTGTTGTGTTAAGTGTTCATTCATTTTTTTTATGCTTAATGTTATTATATACTCAATTTGATAAAGAGTTGAATCTTGTAGATAACTAATTCACCCCCCCCCCCCCCCTCTCAGTTATCTCTTGGCACTATTCCTAACAATTGGTATCAGATCCAAGTGCCTTGGAGAGAAAGTTTAACAGGTTGAGGTTGATCAGATGACATTCTTTAGAAAAGAAAGTCCTAAGTTTGATGGAGAGAACTATCTAGACTAGAAGAAAAAAATGATAACACATTTGTAGTGCATTTCCTTTGAGATTTTTGAAGTAGCTACCAAAGAATTTGAGATTCCTTCACTAGCTAATCTTGCAAAAGAAGATGCAACCTTGAAGAAAAATGAGATGTTCACTTCAAATGTTATTACCAAAGAAGCCCTTATCAGGGCCCTATTTGACAATGAATTTTTAGAGATCAAGAAAATGGACAAATCCTATAAGATATGGAAATACCTAGAAGACATGTTTGAAGGAGATATTCAAGCTAAGAATGCACGTAGAAAGACATGGAAGAAAAGATATAATACATTAGAGATGCTACCTAATGACAATGTCAGAGCCTACAATCAAAGGATTAATGAAGCAGTTGTAGGAATCAGAAACAATGGTGGAGAAATATCAGAAGAAGATATAATGGACAAACTAATGACTACTTGACTACCAAATATGACAACAAGATATGCATCCTAGATGAAACTATGCAGTCCACAAAAGACTTTAAAAGAGAGACCTTAATAAGAAAACTTTCAACCTTTGAGATATCAAGATTGAAGACATTACCTAAAAGTGAAACTACATTCAAAGCTTTAGTACATGGTAAGAAATCCTTGAACACCCCTGGTAACTTTGATGATGATAATGAAGAGAAAACACTAGATGATTTCATTGCTATGATTGCTAAAAGAGAAAAGAAAGGAAAAGGAAAATATGAAGGTCAATTACCATTCAAATGTTTTTCATGTAATAAGATTGGTCACTTTGCATTCCAAGTGTCCTACAAGAGTTAAGAAGTTCAAAAATAACTACAAGCCTAAGTATACAAAGGAATGTTACTATGCTGAAGATGGAGTATTAGATGAAGAATCAACTCAGGAGGAAATTGGATTCATTTCTCTTGAAGATGAAAATAATACACAAGATTTAGCACTAATTTCACAAGCAGACATCAGGACATATTGGATCATTGACAGTGGCTTCTCACATCACATGATAGGAGACAAAGATAGATTTGTCCATCTAGATAGGTACAAAGGAGGCATGGTTATATTTGGAGATAACACTCCTAAACCTATCATTGGTAGAGAAGCCATTACCTTGGATGGAAAGAACAACACTGATGATGTTCTATATGTTGATGGTTTGCAGCATAACCTACTGAGTGTTGGATAGTTGCTTGACAAAGGTTATCAATTGGAATTAAAAGACAAGTGCATCATTAACAATAAGGAAGGAGAAATTATTGCATCAAGTTCAAAAACTAAAGGTAATATTTTTTAGCTTAATCTAGAAGCAAGTTTTTTTGTTGCTAAAGTAGATGACAATTGGCTATGGCACAAGAGACTATGTCATATTAATTTTGACAACATAGTAAAGATAAGTAATGTTAAGGAAGTAAGAGATCTTCCTAGCATTGCAAAACTAATTGATGCAATATGTAGGGAATGTGTGATGGGAAAGCATGTAAGAAATTAATTCAGAAGCAAGCATAACTTGGCAAAGAATAAGTTAGATCTGATACATATAGACCTATGTGGACCAACTCAAACAAGATCATACTATGGTGAAAGGTATTTCATTTTATTTTTTGATGACTGTTCTAGAATGATGTGGGTTGCATTCTTAAAAGACAAATCAGAAGCATTTGACAAATTCAAAATATTCAAAGCTAAGGTTGAAAATGAGTTTGGATTGAAGATTAAATATCTGAGATTAGATAGAGGAGGAGAAATCACCTCTAACATATTTTATGAGTACTGCGAAGAACATGGGATAAAGAGACAACTAAGTGCCCCTATAACCCTTTAGTAGAATGGAATTGTAGAGAGAAGGAATAGGATCATTCTTGACACAATGCACACCATCATGATTAAAGGAAAGGTCACACACACTTATTGGAGAGATGTAGTCAATACAATAGTCTACACTATCAATAGAATTCAATTGATGTCAGGCATAGACAAGACACCCTATGATCTATGGTTTGGAAATGTACCTACAGTGAAATACTTTAGAATATTTGGAAGCAAGTGCTACATCAAGAGAGATGAAGCAATTGGCAATTTTGATGCAAGAAGTGATGAAGGTATTTTTCTTGGTTACTCTACTAAAAGAAAAGCTTATAGATGTTTTAATCTAAGATTGAAAAAGATCATTGAAAGTGCTCATGTTAAGATTGATGAGAATTTTATGATTCAAGAGAGATACCATGATTATGCACCTATGATTGAAGAAGAACCTAAACCTACTAGTAGTGAAGCAATTGTTGAAGAAATGTTTGACAACATTGATGTGTTATTCAATGACCCTGAAACAAGTGAAGAAGAATCTCAAGAATCTAATGAGAAAGTCACTCCTAATGTTCCTAAATTCACATTCAGATATCATTTAAAGAAAGACATCATTGGAGATCAAAGCAGTAAAGTCATGACAAGATCAAAAGAAAAAAGGTCCACAACAATTGAAGAGGTATGTTTACTATCACAAATTGAACCCTTAAGTGTTGAAGATGCATGTAATGATTCAAACTGGCATGAAAAAATGAAAGAAGAACTAGATCAGATAATTAAGAATGATACATGGGAATTGGTCCCTAGGCCTAACAATAAGAATGTGATTGGAACTAAGTGGATATTCAAAAATAAGATGAATGAAGATGGAACGGTAGTAAGAAACAAAGCTAAATTAGTATGTATAGGGTATGCACAAAGAGAAGGAATTGATTATTCAGATACATTTTCACATGTAAGCAGATTGGAAGCCATTAAGTGTTTTCTAGCTTATGCTAAATAGAAAAACTTTAAGGTATATCAAATGGATGTTAAGTCAACATTCCTAAATGGAGATTTGAAGGAATAAGTTTACATAGAGCATCCTGAAGGATCCACCTTATTAGATAGACTTGATATGGTATGCAAATTGAAGAAAGCCCTCTATGGACTTAAGCAAGCCCCTAGAGAATGGTATGAAAGACTTGATGGTTAATTGACTAAGATTGGATTCAAGAAAGGAGTAGTAGATTGTAACTTATTCATAAGAGAGACATCTGAAGGACTATTGTTAGTTGCTATATTTTTTGATGACATTATATTTGGTGGTAATGATAAGCTTAGTGCAGAATTTGCTAAAGAGATGTAGAGCGAATTTGAAATGAGCATGATTAGTCTGTTGGAAATATAAATGGGAAGGTAATACTAAGAGGGGTGGTGAATCAGATATCACCTACTTTAACCTTTTATATTGATAAAACTGTATGCATGACATAAACAAAACTTGATCATTCTAAGTAACTCAACATGTTAAGCAGCATACATGAAATCACTCATAACACAATAATTTTGGTAACCCAGAAACTCTTGAAAGGTAAAAATAGGGTGGGGATGACACCCACAAATCTTCACTACTGTAGTAATAATTTTTTCTTGTTAAGGCTTAAAAAATGTGATCAATTCATGATCTACCCTATGAAAGGTTTGTTCTGTTAAAAGCTAAAAGACTTATATAGTCTACCTTGCTAAAGGATTTAAAACTTACAAAAAAGTAAGCACTCGGTAAAGAGATTACATAAAGTCTGTTAAGACTACTTGGTTAAGAGATTTACCCTGATACACTGATTAAAATATCTCAATACCTGATCTTTTGATTTGCACTTATATGAAGATTATAGATCTCCTCTTTACTGTATGTTAGTGATCTCTTCTATCTGATCTTTCTTGATTCTATCCTTTCACTGCTTAGCTCGATAACTAAACTCTATTTGAATACTTAACTATTCTAAATATGCCTTTCTATTCATTCTCTCATACTCATAGTATTCATTCGATCTCAATATCTCTTTTTCTCTATCTGATTCTCCTCTTCTCTTTTAGGGTTTAGATCTTGACCTTATATAATAACCAAAACATCTTAACGATTCAAGATCTACAGTTCATATTTATTCCTATTGCCACTTACATGATACAATTTTCTAATTGGCTCTAGGTATTACATGGGGATCAATGATTACAAGATGGATGCATAATTACCTCAACAAACAAAATACAAAACACCACTATCACCAAAAATGGTTTACCTCAATCATTGTGCCATTCCAACCTTATATGTCATTGCTGGCTAACTTGGCAAATGTTATTCCTGGTACTTGATATTCACTGTACTCAACATTTGTTAAAGTCTCTGTCACTTGGTAATCATTGCATATGTAACTTGACAAAAACTATACTCGGCATAATACAAACATGTAGTGACCATGACTTTACTTGATAGTACTACTACTCAGTAAGTATTCAATACATAACTCAACCTTTACAAAATGACTCAGTCATAGTGATGACCGACCATCATTGCCTAGATATATGACTAAGTGTGAAGCACTAATGGTCAACAAAACAATAGAGATCTACAAGGTCCTATCAAGTACTTTTTGGGATTGAATGTGCATCAGACAGACAAAGGTATATTCATAAATTATACTAAGTATGTGAAAGAGATCTTGAAGACATTCAAGATGGATGATTGCAAGCCAGTAAGTACCCATATGATAATAGGATGCAAGCTTTCAAAAGAAGATGATTCACCAGCAATATACATAACTTTGTATAAGTTTATGATTGGAAAACTTATATATCTTACTCAAACTAGACTAGACATTTCCAATGCAGTTGGTATTGTTGGAATATTTGCAACATAACCTAAGCAAAGTCATCTCATGGTAGTAAAAAGAATATTCAGATACTTGAATGGAACCTTAAACTATGGTTTATGGTATCCTAATTTAGAGAATGTAAAGTTTCATGTATATACAAATGCATATTGGGCATGATGCTTGGATGATACAAAGAGTACCTTTGGAGGAGTTGTATTCCTTGGAGATAGACTTGTTACTTGGACAAGTAAAAAGAAGAATTGCATCTCTCAATCAACAGCTGATGTAGAATATGTTGCAACAACATTGAATTGTTCTACAATTGTGTGGATCAAGCAGATGATAAAAGATTTTGGCATTCAGATTGACTACCCTATTGTTATTCATTGTGATAACACTAGCACTATCAATATGTCAAAGAACCTTGTGATGCATGCAAAGACAAAACATATTGAGATAAAATATCACTTCCTAAGAGAGAAAGTTGCAAAGAAAGAAGTAATGGTGGATTATGTGAGTACAAAAGATCAACTAGAAGACATATTCACAAAGCCTTTACCTAAGGATACTTTTGTGTATCTCAAAGAGAAGCTAGGAGTAATTCCCTTCCCTGAATCTAATTAGAGATAGCAGGAGTGCATCAGTCCTCAGTGACTGATGAAAGGTTGACTACTCTACCTCAAGAGTAGTATTGGTGCTTAATGTTATTGGTGCCATTTACCATTGATGTCAAAGGGGGAGTAATATATAGTCATGAAAAACATAAAAAGAAGGAATATGTAGTAATAAAAAACAAGTAGCAAGGGGGAGTAACATGGGAAGCAGTACAGTAGAGGAAATGGAGAATATTGAAGAATATTGAAGTAGTTGGAGGATACTTCCTTGGGGGAGTTTTTATTGAGGAAATGGAGAATGTTATAAAAGAATTGATCATTTGGATTGGTGGTTTTTTTCATTTCATATGTTTCCATCAATGCTAAAGGGGGAGATTGTTGGAGATTTGCCAGCAAGCCAAATTGCTAACTGTATGTTTTTAATTGATGACAATATATGGTGAGAAGCATGTGTGGAAGCTTGATGAAGAGAGCCTTCAGCATATATTGCATGGATATGTTATCAACATAATAGCATAGAAGCAAAGGTTGATTCTGAGTAAAGATAGTAATATAGTTGTGTATATCAGTGAGTGTTCCTGATAGGTCCCAGGAACAATTCTATATGTGATTAGTCATATAGTTTTAGTAGAGCCTTACGCCTTCATATTTATGTTGTAGACATATGTATGATGTTATGTTCATGAATGTAGAGTCAGATATGCAATATAGGTTGAGTTATGAAGTCTCCAAATTGACAGTTACAATTTCTTGAGTTTATCTGGAAGAGTCGAGAGTGTTTATAAGATTACGATAGTTGCACCTATCATAGTGGTATGTGCACTTGGATTTATGTTAAGAGGAGAGTTAACAATGTTTTTTTAAGAGTGCATGATGTAATTTAGCATGAGAATAAAGTTGGAGATAATCTGATGAAGTTGACTGTGTGTAGCATGGGGTCTACTCACATAAAATTGTGAAGTCCTAATTTATGTTGCATGCTTAGTAGAGCTAAATGAGATGTTATTGAAGAGTTGTATTGTTTCTCTAATATGATTTCAAGATTTTCTAATATTCTAACTTGATTATATCATTTGGAGGAAAGATATTTATAGGCATTCATTTGTGATTGCTAAGGTGTGGTTCAGAGTTGAAAGAAAAGAGCAGAGTAGAAAGCACGAAGTGTTGAGCCATCAACAGAAGGTCTATGAAACCAAGTAAAGAGTATATGCTATTCATTGGAACTAATCCAGACACCAAGTCTATGCACAGTTCACCAAGATCTAGATATAGGTTGTATCGGTTAATCAGAAGGTTGTAGCCTTCACCCCTTTGAGTAGTGTGCTCTTTGATAGTGCATCCTCACCCCTAATAGGGTTGATTATAAAATACTCCTAACAGGGTCCGACCCTTAATCGGGTCACTGTACTTGTTGCCCAAAATTTCCTATCTATTCAATTTTGGTCATAAGCTGGATTCTATCCAAGGGTCTGCATTTTAATTCCTGTTGAACACTCTAAGAATCTTTGTGGCTTGTGTCTTTTCCCCCAGTCTCTACACATTTTTTTAACTCCCTAGTCTGCAAGCCTTTAATTTGAAAATCTAGCCATCGGAGGCAAGAAACCCTCAAACCCTGGGAAATTCTGGATGGAGGATAGAGTTATTGATATAACTGCCGACCTAATTCATGAAGTTACTGGATTATCAAAAGTTGGAGAGATTCTACTGAATGAAAAGAACATGAGAAAGATTGTTTTAGATAACACTCGATCTAGCTATAATGGTAGAGGAATTGTGATAAGTAAGATTAAGCAAGATGATGTTAGGTACCTTTGCAAGATCCTAACAACTAAATTCTTTGGTAGTTCAAGGGAAGATGACATGGCTACAGGAATGATTCATGTAGCTTATCTTATGTGTATTGAGAAGAAACTAGTAGACCTATGTGAAATTTTGAAAATTTAGTTATTTGAGAACTTAGAAAAGATTAAGAAGGCTAAGTACACACAATTTAGGTTTTCATCTTTGATAACCTATATGTTTTTCCATATTTTGAGAAGATTTCCTTACACAATTGATTGGAGTGACAATGTGAACACAATGGAAAGAATAAAATCAGTCTACATGAAGCACCTTTTTGATAAATTTAATGACAGTGTGAAGCTTGTATTGAAGACTTTTCAAAATATTGTTAAGAACAAATCAAGGATTCCTCAATCCTTAGTTGAAAAGCATAAAGATGACATTTGTTTTATGGTTGACACTGATTTCACCTACATTGAAGTAGTTGAGCCTAGAATGGAATTCATAGACCCTCTTGGCTATGAAATATCTGAAGCAGAAATAGTAGGATATGTGAATAGATTGTTAAAGTGTGAGTTGGATGGTCATGCAAATAGGTTTGGAACCTATGAAGAGAATTTCAACTCTGCAATAAGTTTGGGAGAAAAGAAGCAATCTAGTAAGAGAGTTGAATCTACTATGAAGAAAATATTGAAAGAATCTGGTATGTCAAGTCATGAGTTTGACATAGCTAAAAAGACTGCAGAAGCCCTGAGGCAAAGTGAAAATCTTGTAATTTCACCTGAGACATCAAGTGCAGATCCTATTGATCCTATTACAGTAAAGGTAAAAGTTGAAGTACCTAAAAAATATGAAGGAGATCAATCTTTTTCTCCTATTCCTAGCAAAAGAGTAAAAGTGAGTGCAACAGAACCCGGCAAGAGACAGAAAGTGGTTGTACCACCTATACCTAGAAATGTAGCAGTAATTAAAGATAATGATGTAGTTTCAGTCAAGAAGAAAACTTGGAAACCAAGAATTGAAAGAGTTAATGAAGATATATTGAAGCATGGAGACTTCACTAAGTTGAATAGATTCTATGATCTATATGGATCACTTGACAGATTGAACTTTGAAAATGCAATGGTTACACACATGATTGTGTCAGATAAGAAACTTAACACTATTCATGGTAAGATCCTAGAAGATTTGTATAACAGACTTGTGAATAGAAAATAGAGAGCACAAGAAGAGGACATAAAGATGAGAGAACATGTAATCAGACAGTTCTATGAAGTTAAGGATGAAGATCATTTGAAGAGATTCTTGAAGTCTCTTGGAACTTTATTGAGAACTAAGAGAAGAACAATCCTTATAATGGGAGGCAAAAAGGAGGAAGTACAGAAAGAGACAAAGCAAGCAGTAATGCAAGTTCTTGCAGATATAGTTGCAGAAAAGCATGTTGAATTAGACCCTCAGTAGAAGAAATCAAAGGAACCGCATGCAGAGGAAATTGGTATTGAAGAAGTTTCATCTTCTTCACATATCAATATTGGCAAAGAATCAATGGATATTGAAGGCACCAAAGTGACTCTAGAATCAGATGATGTAGTATTTCATGATCTAGGAAACATGGTTGACAATTTGGCTTTGGGAGAGTAAGAGAAGGTCACAGAATCAGAGAAGAATACAGAGGTAGAGGAAGCACCAACTATATCAGAATTAGTTCTAGCAGAGCAGTCAGTTAAAGGAAAATAAATTTTGATAGAGGCCACTACCTCTAGTGCACCTTCTATACCAGTTGAAGACATTAGTGCACCTGACAGTAAGAAGAGGCATATTCGCTCAATGTTTGAAGACCTTGGAAAAGAAGTTGAAGATGATGATCAGCTTGAGTTCATCACATCTCTGAATAAAATTATTGGAAAGAATAAGAAGGTGAAAGACCTTGAAGGCAAAGTTAGAGTTTTGACAGAGAAACTTGAGAGTGTGACCAGCACTAAGGTATCTGAATCAGATCCACTTGAGAAAGCTCAATCAGTAATGAATTCTTTTGACTCTGAATTGTCTAACTTGAAGGATATTGCTAGAATAAAAGTTCAGGAAGACTTTGAAGTAGAAAGGCAACAAACTTTAAGTGTAAATATTCAAAATGATATTGGTAGTTTAGATGTATGCATAAAGAATTTGAGGAGACATTTTGAGACAGGAAAGAATTTGTACATACAATGTACTAAATTAGAAATCCTAATAGTTGAAGAGGATAAGAAGATCAGAGAGAAGTTAGATGCTATTACAGCTGAGACAAACACCTTGACAAACCCTAATGTCAAGATAAGTTCTGTAGAGAAGAGCATAAGGAAATTGAAAGATGAAATCAGAATGTTAGCAAAGGAGAAGAATAGAAAGATGATCAGGGTTAACATCTTGAGAGAGCATGTCTCAATCAAGATATCAATTGTTGAAGATCAAATTGAGTAGTGTCTTTCAGCAAAGACATCATTTCAAAAGTTTAGCTTCAATTCCCTGCAAGCTTGTTAGACAGCAGCATACAGATTGAGTACTCTACTCAATGTTTCTAAATCCATAAGGAAGATATGGGAGAAATATTTTGAATCTTGGAAGTTAGATTTTGGTGATTGTGTTGCAAGCCTACCAGCTTTGCAATAACTGATAATAAGGTATAAAGTTTTTAAAAATTTTGTACACCCTATCTTTGTCATTGTTGTCAAAGGGGGAGAGATAGCAAAAAATTGAATATATGTTGAGGAAGGATACTCAAAGGGGGAGCTATTCTATGGAGTATGATATTTTATACATATTGTATAACTTTTGGCCACAAATTTTGTATAATTTTTTTTTTTTGAAGTTTTGTTTGCACACTTAGCCAATTTTCCCATATGTTGCCACCAATGACAAATGGGGAGATTGTTGGAAATTTGGCTAATGTGGATACATAGATGTTGTCATTATGGAAACATATGATCTCTATTGAGAGCACAGAATCTGGAATGCAAGTATGCAAAGTTGAAGGAAGAAATTGTCTAAGTTTGAATACAGTGATCCTGACAGAGCACCCGATGAAGATTTAGTTGGCGATGTCCACTGGAGAAATATTTTTGTTTGTGTAGTTAACTAAAGCTTCTATAGAGTATGAGGATACCCCATCTCAATGTGCATAAAGTTTGGAGAAGTACAGACAAAGTTATTCAAAGTTTATCGAAGACAGTTTTTGTAGACAGAGCAGTTTTGGAGACAGTTTTAGCAAAAGAGTTAAGGGATTATTTTTGCTTGTCAAAATAATGACTTAACATTATGAAGAGATGACATCCTAGATGTTTAATCTTGGATAAATATTTTGGAAGCTGACCATGTAAATTTATTAGCTTTAATAACTCATAAATTAGGCATACTTGAAATGTAATGAAACAATATAGTGTGATATGTAAAAAAGAAAGAAAAGATAACTTGCGATAGTTGTATATTGTGATAGCAGCAAAGGCTATTGATGCGAAGTTGTAAGCAGTACCATATTACAGTCAGAAACATTTTGTATTACCTATTTGGGTAGTGAGCTCAGCTGGTGATCAGGTTTTGTAATCTAACTCCTAACAAGGTTAAGGCTTCTAACAAGGCCTAAAGTCCTTTAACCAGGACAGATCAACTATGTATTGTAAATTGACTCCTAAAAGGGTCCAATATCCCTGACAGGATACTTTTGATTAGTGATCTTTGTGGGTACCATCCCCACTGGGGTTTTCCCTTGGCCACAGTTTCCTCGAGAACATATGATGTGTTATGAGTTCTTTTTATTTACTGCTATGTTTGTTAATCAACTTGATAATCTTTGTATGCACTAAAGTAATCACTTATATCCATAAGTGGGAAAAAGAAAAATTTTGTGAAATACTGATTCCCCCCCCTCTTAGTATTTCCTATTTCTAACAAGATTTATTCAGTCGTGTGATCTCCAAATTTGCCCCAGTTGAGGTAAGGTTAATGTTATGGCTAAATCAGGGAGTTACCCTCCTCATTTAGTGACCTCACGACTGTATGGTATCAAAGTCTCAAGTTCTTGATGGTTAAGTCCCTAACCTTGAGCGATTTAGCAACATAGTTAGTCTCATTGTCACTGAATCAAATAGTTAAGACAAGAATTCTTTTGTGACTATATAGACCATAGGATGGAGAAAAAAGGAGGATCAATGGTGGTCGCAAGATCTCAGAAACAAGGTTGAAAAGTTAGAAGGCTGCAGTGATTAAGAGACTTCCTTTGGTCACTGAATCTCCAAATGTGCTTAGTCAGGTAATGAAATAGACTTTAGTCACTGGGTCGCTAGATGAAAGAAAGATTGAAGGAGCTCCTGTGGTCACCAGATCAGGGAATGAAGAAATGGTTAAGTTTTATTTAGTGACTAATCGACTGTGTGTTCATAGGATCTCTTATTTCTGGTAGTCAAGACCTAAGCATTTGGTGACCTGGTGGGCAGTCTAGTTTCCTTCAGTCACATAATCTATAGATGGTTACCGATCTTAGCTCTGAGGTAGTTAAAGATCAAGCAAGATCTATGGCTGGTGCATGATCTTAAGGAATATTCTGAGCTCATGAGATCATGTGATAGCCGTCAATTAGGAATCAAGCCTGAAGGAAAGCTGAGTGGGTCCTGTGCCAGATAGATTTGAGGTGTCTGTAGTCGACCAATGGTATGATGACAAGTGGTAGGGTGGGCCCAATTCTTCAAAGATGTAGTCACTAGATCTCTAGTTTTCCTAGTGGCTATAATAACATTCAGAGATCCAGTGACTGTGTGTTTTCATAATCTCCTATTCTTGATGGTTATGTTCCAAACATTCAAAGACTTTGAGACACAGTTATCTCCTAGTCTCATGATGCAATGGCTAAGTCATAAAAGATCAAGTGACTTGGTGACTATCATCAGATTATAGTAAGATCAAGGTTTGTTGTGTGATCGCTAGATAATCCAGGGTTAAATGAAAGGTCATGAGATTTAGCGACTAAAGGAAAAAGAGGGCCTGAGGATAAATACAGAGTTAAGGTTTAGAATATAAGCGGTGCCCGGGTAAAACAGAGGATCTGACAGCTACATTTTAAAATGAGATCAGGCTTAAATATCAACCGTTGATGAGGATAAAGCTTGGTGCCACCTGTGACCATTTTATATTTTAAAATTCAAATATCTAAGGTACCAAATTTGAATAGTTATGGTGAACCTGAGTTGCAGAGAGGTGGATAGATCAAGGTGGCTTGTCTGCAGGCAGATACAGTATAGGGATGGACATGTAAAATGATATCTGATCGATTGGGATATTTTCATGGACATTTATGATCAGAGTTGATAGAATTAGGGTTGGCTATTATTTTATAAAAAATCTATAAACCCTAGTTAGGTTTTGACTCCTACCTACATGTAATTAAGAAGAGGTATATATTTGTTTTTTGGAGCTTTTGAAGCTCAGAGTTTACATTTTGTAAAAGAGAATTTTTTCTTTCTAAGGAGTTATTTGTGGCATTCTTTTTGCCCTCTGACTTTCTATATTTTGTAACCTTTCATTAATGTTTAGATATTGCAAAGGTATTTTGTGACATTCTTTCTGTCCCTATGCCTTCTTGTCTGAATTTTCTCTTAATGAATTGAGTATATGTATGTTTTTTAGTAATATCTCAGGGTTCCTAATTCCTCTTTCTTTCTACAATTCATGTGTATTCCTGTGGGTGATTTGATTTGAATGATCTTGTGGGTATACTTCAACCCCTTGATAATCTATCTCATTCCTATACCTAGTTGCAGAGGTGAATATTTGTTTGTAGGTCATAGATTGTGTCTAAATTCTTAGGAATGCTATTGTTTGTGAAATTCTCTCTTTCCCTGAATAGCCTCTTTCTATTGTAGACCCTTCTATGAAATATTGATGCAAGCCTATTTAGTGAGTTGTGATCTCCTAGACCTAAGTTTGTGCACTGATTTCATCCTCTATATTGCAATTCATACCATCATTTTGATGTATCACCTAGTAGGATAGTTTTCTTTCAGTTATTTCCCTTTCATGCATTCCTTCTATCCCTTTTCCCCTCAAGTTTTACTTTCCTGTCAAAGAAGAAAATTAAGGTGATTATCCAAGAGGAACCAGCCTAGAACCTAGAGGTCTCATCTCAGTTAGCATAGGTCCCACAACCTAGAGATGATTCCCATGTTATACTAAGTTATCAAGACCAAGAGAGCTTGAAACAAGGGTGAAAACTTAGTGTGTAACAATTCTGGCATGCCCAGTGGGACCATAGTAAAAGAAGTTCATTGTTTGAAGATTATGCTATCTCTGATATACTAATTGCATAATACAGACTTTTAGAAGCTTTATATTCAAGTATATCTAGTGACTCCACTGATTTCATAGATCTAGGCTAACCTTGTTTAAATTATATGAGAAATATTGAGACTAGAAGCTCAAAGCCTACTAAATTTTTAGAGTTGCCCTTAAAAAGAGGCTTCAAAGGTAGATCAACCCAAAGAACATCTCCTGCAAGGAGAGTATAGTCTACACCACCTAATACTTCAAAAAGGAGACCTTTCCCCTTTCATCTCAGAAGAAGAGGAAGATCTCTAACTAGAGATCTAGAAGAGGATTTAAATCCAACACCAAATACAACTCACACAGTTGTTATTCATCAAATTTTAGCTCTTACAATGGCTAGACAATTTTCTTTTGCACCTTTCAACCAAGGGAGTCCATTAGTCTTTGCTCAACATCATGATGTGCCCTTGGTGGCACTAAAGAGTCTATCTGATTTCATAGGTGAAGGACAAACTATAGCTTTTGAGCATATAAGAGATGTGACCACTATATCTATAGCATACACAATATAACTCAAGAATATGTGGCCACCAAGTTATTAGTAGCCTCTCTAAAAGGTAAAGCTCTTGAATAGTTTAGAACATTAATTGTTGGTTCTATTAATTCATGGGATTCATTAGCAGATGCATTAAGTAAAGATTTTGAGGATAAATCAAACAACTTGTCTTTGGTTGAGCAGTTGACAACCATTAAATGAGACCATCAAGAACAGATGATAGATTATAACAATAGATTTCTCAAGACATGGAATAGAATTCTAGTCTCGGTAAGGCCATCAACTGACCATTCTTTTTTATACTTCTTGCAAATTTTGAATGGTCAAATCTCTATCATGATCCAATCTATGGGTGGTACCTCTCTACCCCAAGCTTTTGACATAGCTGTCAGGGTTGAAAATTGTTTAATCCAAGTAGGTATGATAGCTAGAAGGCCACTAATGCCCATCTTTCCTATCCTTTAGCCCATTGCACCTTTACAAGTACCCCCATTTACCCCTATTCCCACCATATTAGCACCTCAGGCTAGTACTAGCAGTTACGAGCTAAAAACAAGTTTCTCTCAAGAGCTGCAAGAAATCAAGAATAGTCAGCAAAGTAGTCAGCAAGAAATGACAAATTTTTTGCAAACTTTAACTAAAGAGGTCACAAACCTAAAGAGGCAAGGGCAAGGAATCAGACCACCCTTTCAGCCATAAGGCCAAGGTCCTAATCAATAATATCAAAATCAAGGACAGCCTTATCAACAAAATAAGCCACCATACCAAAGAGGTTATCAAGGACAAAGGAAAAATTTTAATCAAAGACCATTCCAACCATACAACCCTGCACCTCTCAATTCAGTAAATCCAATTAGGGACATGGTCCCTAGTCAAAATAATATGGTTATGGACAATGAATGGTGTTTCCCTTGTAATCAGCCTCATAATTAGGCTACATGTTCAAATGGATGGATGAACCAAGCACTAATGGTTCAGAATGCCTCACAAGCTCAATCAGAAGCTTTCTCCAGTGGATCAGTCCCTCAACAAGAACCACAAGAGAATGAGACTGCTCTCTTCAATTGGGAGCAGAAAGACTTCAATGGAGTCATTGGTGAACCTTCCATTGCTACTAATACAAGGTCAAAGAGAAGAGCTAGAGATATGGAGCACATAGATTTTGGCACTAGGGCTACTACATCAGTAGAACCAATGCAGCCAGCTACTCCCATCATATTTAAGAAGGCTCCTATCATTACAAGCAAAGAAGGCCAAACTCTAAAAGAGGTGGAGCCCATCATAGTAAAACCACAACAAAGAGTACACACTATGACACCTTTCAACATTTTAGACAACATGAAGAAGGTAAAAATTACCATGTCTATGTGGGACTCTTTGGCTATTCCAAGACAACTTGAGATTTTGAAGAAAGCTATGACTGAAATGACAACTCCTCAACCTACAAAAGAAGCTACAAAGCCAGTGTTGGTTAACACTGATCAAGAAAAGGAGGCTCCAAGTTGCAAATCCAAATCCAATGCCATGCAAGGTAGGAACTCAAAACCACCTCCCTTTTATGTATCTTTAATTATTGGAAAATCCTTAGTACATAATTGTATGGTAGATAGTGGAGCTACTAGTACTGTAATGCCTAAAAAGGTGGCTGACCAATTAGGACTTCAATATGAACCCCTCCAAAAGAAGGTTACACAACTTGATGGATCCTTAGTTAATACTATAGATGTTTCTAAGGATACCAGTGTAATCCTTCAAGCTAGTCCTAATTTCTCTATCCTACTTGATATATACATCATAGATCTCCCTGCTTTATTTGCCATATGTTTTTCAAGGGAGTTTACAGCCAAATTTGGAGGCTACCTTTCTTCTAATTGATCCCACATGATTTTTCACACAAGATATGGTACCAAGGTCATCATTAAATCTAAATCATTAGCAACACACCATATAGAACCATATGTGTCCAATACCATCAATACAAACTACCCTGTATTTGATGGCAGTGACTTCCCAACTATCAGAGAAGCAAGCACTAAGACAGAAAGTATCCCTGATATTTTTCTAGATGAACTAGAATCAGAAAAGGATTTTGAGGCACAAGAAAATTTCATTTGGGATGCTGGTTTGGGAAACTATTTGATACAAGAAAGTGGATCCATAGAGTCAAACCTCCTCAAAGAGAACACTGATTAAGAGGATCAGAGCAATCAGGTTTGGGAATTTTTTTTTGATGGAGCTAGAAGTAGACATGGTTCTGGTGGTGGTACTATGCTAGTGTCCCCAAAAGGAGAAAGATACTATACAACTTTCAGATTTAGTTTCTCTTTCACTAGAAACACTGTAGAGTATGAAACCCTAGTTAATGGATTGGAGTGGGCTAGAAAAAGAGGGCTTAAAGCCTTAAAAGTTTATGGTGACAGTGAGTTAGTAGTCAACCAAGTGAGAGGGATAAGTGCAACCAAAAATGACACCTTGAAAGCATACAAACATAGAGTTTGGGATGCAATTGAAGACTTTTGTGCTTTCAACATTGTTGCTATCCCTAGGAAGCTAAATAAAAATGGAGATAGACTAGCTGCTATTGGATCTCAGTATGACATTCCTAATAGTATTTCAAAGGAGGAGACCCAATAGCATATGAAAGTAATTGTCAAACCTTCTATCCCTGATAATGATACTAATTGGCAAGTGTTTGACAATGATGAACAAATTCTACAATTCTTGTTTGAGGAAGATGTCTTCTCAGAGCATAACCAAGATAGACTATTACAAAACTATGGTGACCAAGTAATACAAATTAAGTCTAATAAGATGCCTAGAGGTCTTGTCACCTTAGAAGTTGTCTTCAAAAAAGATGATCAAGTTAAGAAGAATAAAGCTGGCCTTGTAGTTCAACAAGAATAGTGTTGAATTAGAGTTGGAGCTAGGTAAAAGTTTACAATTTGGAAAGGTAAACACTGATTTGGAAAAGCAGGATTACACCTAATTATTCAAGGAATTCAGTGATGTTTTTGCATCACAATATGAAGACCTCAAGGGTTTTAATCCAACCCTTGCTCAACACACTATTGAAATAGAGCCTAATGTTGAGCCAATAAGACAAAAGAAAAGGCCTGTTAATCCCAAGCTTGAGCCACTTATGCATAGAGAGGTGCTCAAATTAATAGAAAGTGGTATCATCTACCCCATCAAGCATACTAGTGGGTTTCCAACCTTGTTCCTGTAAGGAAGAAGAATGGGGAGTGGAGGTTATGTGTTGACTTCAAGGATCTTAATAGGGCCTCTCTAAAAGAACGCCATCCATTACCCTCTATGGAACAAATCTTACAATGTGTCTTTGGATCTGAGAGATTTTCATTATTGGATGGCTATTCAGGATATAATTAGATCCTAGTCAATGAAGGAGATCAATACAAGACTGCATTTACAACCAAGTGGGGAACCATGGCTTATCAAAAGATTCCCTTTGGCTTGTCAAATGCAAGTGCTACTTTTCAAAAGGCAATGGATATGGCCTTTAAAAGCCTCATGTACAAGTTTGTACTGGTCTATTTAGATGACATAAATGTCTATTCTAAACATGCAGAAGATCATATCAAACACTTGAGGAAAATTTTTGAAAGATGTAGAGAGTTTGGGATATCTCTTAATCCTAGGAAATGTGTGTTTGCAATTCATGAAGGAAAATTTCTAGGATATATAGTATCCAATAAAGGAATTACAGTAGACCCTAAGAGGATTGCAACCATCCTAGAGCTACCATTGCCACATCATAAGAAAAGTCTCCAATATTTCATAGGAAAGATTAATTTTGTTAGGTGTTTCTTTCCTAATATTACAGATTTATTGAAGCCTTTGACAACCATGTTAAAGAAGAGTTCAACTTTCAGCTGGACTAAAGAAGGAAAAGCAAATTTCCAAGCTATTAAAGAAGCCTTGACAGAAGCTCCTGCTCTATTAAACCCAAATTTTAGTAAGGATTTTATCCTTTATACTTATGGAGGTCATGATGCTATATCTGCTATGTTGACTAAAGAAAACTTAGATGGGTTGGAGCAGCCTATTGCTTTCTTCAACAAAGGCTTAGAAGAGTATGAATAGAGGTACTCTTTTGTAGAGAAACATGTACTTGCTGTGGTAAAGAGCCTTAAAAATTTTAGATATTTATTGACCCATAACAAGGTATACTTGAAAGTTACTCATCCAAGTGTCAAAGAATTTTTGCTTTCCAAGGACCTAAATGAGAAAAGAGTTGGTTGGATTACCAAAGTGATGGAGTATGACATTGATATCTAAACCACCAAGCTGGTTAGAGGAAGAGGTCTTTGTGAGCATTTGGTAGGAGATGAAATTTCAAAGAAAATAGAGCAAACAGATGCATCTCTGGTTGTGCATTCTACAGAAGAACATGCCAAGGCAGTAGGTTGGTTGCCTAACATGATTCATTACTTAAAGATAGGACAATGTCCTATAGACCTAGATTCAGCAAAAAGAAGATATTATAGATTACAATCTATTCCCTTTGTGCTGATAGATGAGGTTCTTTTTAGAAAGGATCACAATGGTGTCCTTTTGAGATGTATTGATTTAGAAAAGATAGCTGATGTCCTATTTGAATTTCATGATGGACCTTTTGGAGGTCAATTTTTTCCTAGGACTACTGCTTTCAAAATCATGAGGCCTGGATATTATTGGCCATCTATCTTCAAGGATAGTCATGATTATGTGAGAAAATGCATCAAATGTGCTATGTTTGTAGGAAAAGAAAGGCTTGCAGCTCTACCCCTTCAACCAATCAGAACAGAGCAACCATTCATGAGATGGGGATAGACTTTATTGGTATGATTAATCCTCTATCTAGTGTAGGAAACAAGTGGATAATCACTACAAAAGATTATTTCACTAGATGGATAGAGGCAATTGCCTTAAAAGAATCAAATGAGAATGTTGTCTTGAGTTTTTATGATGATATAATTCATAGATTCAACACTCCAGACTCCATAATATTAGATAATGCATTGGCATTCATAGGCCTTAAGGTCTCAAAATGGGAAATCAAAAATGGCATCTATCTAAATACAAGTTCAAATTATTACCCTCAGGGCAATGGTTTGGTAGAATCAACTAATGAGAACTTAATTAGGATAATCAAGAAGACTATGCAAGATAACCAAAGAGATTGCATACTAAATTGAAGTATGCCTTATGGTTAGATAGGATCACCCCAAAGAAGATCATTAGGAATTCTCCTTATGTGTTAGTATATGGCAGAGAGGCTAAATTGTCCATTTCAACTAAATTTCCAACTTTGGACTTGGCCACTCAATATGTCCTATTTGAAGAAGGAGATCCCTTACAAATGAGGTATGTTGAGCTCATAGAGTTGGAAGAACTCAGAGCTAAATCCATGAAGGCTATAGAGTTCCATCACATTCAGACAAAGAGGAGTTTTGATAAAAGAGCCAGGGCCAGAGACTTCAAGATTGGGGACATAGTCCTCAAGTGGGATGAATTCAAATCAAAACCTGGCAGACATACAAAGTTTGATTCCTTTTGGGGTGGACCATTTGTTATTATAGAATGCAAGGGGCCTAATGCTTTTTAGCTATCAACTCTTGGAGGAGATGCCTTGCCTATATCAGTTAATGGTTTCCACTTGAAGCCTTTCTTTGAGGTCAATCCTTCCTTGTAAATCTCTTTGAATATGTTTCTTACTTTCTGTCCTGCTTTCTAGGTTAATTTTTTCCTATTTTCCAAGAAGTGCTCGTGCACAATTTTTGTCCCTCTCGTTCCAGGTTTGTCTCTCCATCAGTGTTTTGTGTTCAAAGTAAAGACTCCTATGCCAAATGGATTTATTTAAGGCCCCTAGTTTTCATGTCTACCAGGTTGACATCCAGCAGAAATCGCCAAAATGTTGTCCAAAATTTCCTATCTATTCAATTTTGGTCATAGGCTGGATTCTATCCAAGGGTCTGCATTTTAATTCCTATTGAACACTAAGAATTTTTGTGGCTTATGCCTTTTCCCCTGGTCTCTTTAAATTCTTTTAACTCCCTGGCCTGCAAGCCTTTAATTTGAAAATCTAGCCATTGGAGGCAAGAAACCCTCAAACCCTAGGGCCTGTTCTAATTTATCATTACTTTTTCGGCCACTTAAGTCTCCATTTTCCCATGTGCACTTTATATCTAGTAGGATAGTCACAAGATCTCTAAAGCCCAAGAGAATATTCCTTTTAGTTCCTCAATCCCGCAACTACCTTATATCTCTTAATCTCCCAATCAGATGGAATTTTCTACTTTCATTCAATGACTTAGCAATTTCCCTTTTAGTCACCAAGTCTCAGTAAGTTTTCTCAAGATCTAGCAACTTCTGTAACAAATTCTATAAGAAAGGCTATAGTCACATGGTCTCTAAATGGAATTCCTTTGGTCAGGTAATCTCTAAATGATTTATTAAATTGATGTTTTACTTTGTGATTACGTTTTTCTCTTTAGTCCCTGAGTCTCCAAATAGAGATGCGGTCTTCTTTCGTAGTTGTCTCCAAGTCTCCAGGTCTACATGCAATTAGTCATTTCATTCAGCAATTTGGAATTCCTTTGGTCACATTATCTCACAATGATGGCAGTTATCTCTTACCCGATCAGCGATTCAATGAAACGGTTGTCTCTAGATCTCTAGATGCGGCGGCTAAGTGATGAAGGATTCTAGGACTCAGTGACAACTGTAGGATGCATATTTGATCGACGGATAGCATGTAATCTCAGAGCTAAATTGCAATTTGGGAAATCTTTCAGCGACTTTGAGAATAAGGTTTTCACCAAGTCTCTAGATGTAACTAAGGTTAGATAAAGTATATCACGACTGCAAGATTTATTCAGTCGCGTGATCTCCAAATTTTCCTGGGTTGAGGTAAGGTTAATGTTATGGCTAAATCAAGAAATTACCCTCCTCATTTAGCAACCTCATGATTGTATGGTCTCAAAGTCTTAGGTTCTTGATGGTTAAGTCCCTAACCTTGAGCGATTTAGTGACACGGTTAGTCTCATGGTCGCTGAATCAAATAGTTAAGTCAAGAATTCTTTCATAACTCAATATAGACCATAGGATGGAGAAAAAAGAGGATCAATGGTGGTTGTGAGATCTCAGAAAGAAGGTTGAAAATTTAGAAGGCTGTAGTGATTAAGAGACTTCCTTTGGTCACTGAATCTCCAGATGCACTTAGTCGGGTAATGAAATAGACTTTAGTGACTGGGTCACTAAATGAAAGAAAGATTGAAGGAGCTCCTGTAGTCGTCATATTGATGAATGAAGAAATAGTTAAGTTTTATTCAATGACTAAGTGATTGTGTGTTCACGGGATCTCTTATTTTTGGTGGTCAAGACCTAAGCATCCGATGACTTGGGGAGCAGTCTAGTTTTCTTTAGTTGTGTAATCTCTAGATGGTTAGCAGTCTCAGCTCTAAGGTAGTTCAAGATCAAGCAAGATCTATGACTGGTGCATGATCTTAAGGAATATTTTGAGCTCATGAGATCATGTGATAGCTGTCAATTAGGAATCAAGCCTAAAGGAAAGCTGAGTGGGTCCTATGCTAGATAGATTTGAGGTGTTTGTAGTCGACCAATGGTATGATGACAAGTGGCAGGGTGGGCCTAGTTCTTCAAAGATGTAGTCGCTAGATCTCTAGTTTTCCTAGTAGCTATAATAACATTCAAAGATCCAGTGACTGTGTGTTCTCATAATCTCTTGTTCCTAACAGTTATGTTCCAAACATTCAGAGACTTAGCGACACGGTTATCTCCTAGTCTCATGATGCAATGGCTAAGTCATAAAAGATCAAGCAACTTGATGACTACCATCAAATTATAGTAAGATCAAGGTTTTTCACATGATCTCTAGATAAGCTAGGGTTAAATGAAAGGTTGTGAGATTCAAAAACTAAAGAAAAAAGAGGGCCTGAGGATAAATATAGAGTTAAGGTTAAGAATATAAGCAGTGCCCAGGTAAAATAGAGGATCTGATGGCTACGTTTTAAAATGAGATTAGGTTTAAATATCAGTTGTTGATGAAGATAAAGCTTGGCACCACCTATGACCATTTTATATTTTAAAATTCAAATATCTAAGGTACCATATTTAAATAGTTATGGTGAGCCCAAGTTGTAGAGAGGTTGATAGATCAAGGCAGCTTGTCTGCAAGTAGATACAGTATAGGGATGGACACACAAAATGATATCTGATCGGTTGGGATATTTTCATGGACATTTATGATTAGAGTTGATAGAATTAGGGTTGGCTATTATTTTATAAAAAAAATTTAAACCCTAGTTAGGTTTTGAATCCTACCTACATGCAATTAAGGAGAGGTATATATTTGTTTTTTGGAGTTTTGAATCTCAGAGTTTACATTTTGTAAAAGAGAGTTTTTTCTTTCTAAGAAGTTATTTGTGGCATTCTTTCTGCCCTCTGACTTTCTACAGTTTATAACCTTTCATTGATGTTTAGATATTGCAAAGGTATTTTGTGACATTCTTTCTATCCTTATGCCTTCTTATCTGAATTTTCTCTTAATGAATTGAGTATATGTATGTTTTTCAATAATATCTTAGGGTTCCTGATCCCTCTTTCTTTCTACAATTCATGTGTATTCCTGTGGGTGATTTGATTTAAATGATCTTGTGGGTATACTTCAACCCCCTGACAATCTGTCTCATTCCTATACCTAATTGTAGAGGTGAATGTTACTTTGCAGGTAATAGATTGTGTCTAAATTCTTAGGAATGCTATTGTTTGTGAAATTCTCTCTTTCCTTGAATAGCCTCTTTCTATTGTAGACCCTTCTATGAAATATTGATGCAAGCCTATTTAGTGAGTTTTAATCTCCTAGACCTAATTTTGTGCACTAATTTCATCCTCTATACTGTAATTCATACCATCATTTCTATGTATCACCTAGTAGGATAGTTTTCTTTCAGTTATTTCCCTTTCATGCATTCCTTCTATCCCTTTTCCCCTCAAGTTTTACTTTCTTGTCAAAGAAGAAAATTAAGGTGATTATCCAAGAGGAACCAACCTAGAACCTAAAGGTCTCATCTTAGTTAGCATAGCTCCCACAACCTAGAGATGATTCCCATGTTATACTAAGTTATCAAGACCAAGAGAGCTTGAAACAAGGGTGAAAAATTAGTGTATAATAGTACTTATTGCATTGTAAAGATCAAATCCTTGTAGGGTTGTAAGATCTTCTAATAGGGATCATAATAAACTAGTGTATTTCTTAGTGGGTGTCAATTCCCACTGGGGTTTTTACCTATTTGGGTTTCCCCATAATAAAAATTGTGGTGTTATGTTAAGTGTTCATTCATTGTGCTTATGCTTAATGTTACTGTATACTTAATTGGATAAAGAATTGTCTAAGTATGTAAAATAGATCTTGAAGACATTCAAGATGGATGATTGCAAGCTAGTAAGTACCCCTATGATAACAAGATGCAAGCTTTCAAAAGATGATTATTCACCAGTAGTAGACATAACCTTGTATAAGTCTATGATTGGCAAACTTATATATCTTACTCAAACTAGACTAGACATTTCCAATGTAGTTGGTATTGTTGGAAGATTTGCAGCAGAACCTAAGAAAAGTCATCTCATGGTAGTAAAAAGGATATTCAGATACTTGAATGGAACCTTAGATTATGGTTTATGGTATCCTAATTCAGAGAATGTAAAGCTTCATGTATATACATATGCAGATTGGGCAAGATACGGGGATGATTGAAAGAGTACCTCTTGAGCAGTTGTATTCCTTGGAGATAGACTTGCTACTTGGACAAGTAAAAAGAAAAATTGTATCTCTCAGTCAACAACAAAAGTAGAATATGTAGCAGCAGCATTAAATTGTTCTACAATTGTGTGGATCAAGAAGATGATAAAATATTTTGGTGTTCAGAATGACTACCCTATTTTTATTCATTGTGATAACACTAGCTCTATCAATATGTCAAAGAACCCTATAATGCATGCAAAGACAAAACATATTGAGATAGAATATCACTTCCTAAGAGAGAAAGTAGAAGAGAAAGAAGTAGTGGTGGACTATGTGAGTACAAAAGATCAACTACCAGACATATTCACAAAGCCTTTACCTAAGGATACTTTTGAGTATCTTAGGGAGAAGCTAGGAGTAATTCCCTTCCCTAAATCTAATTAGAGATAGCAGGAGTGCATTAGTCCTTAGTGAGTGATGAAAGGTTGACTAATCTACCTCAGGATTAGTATCGGTGCTTAATATTTTTGGTTCCCTTTTCCATTGATGTCAAAGGGGGACTAATATATAGTCATGAAAAACATAAAAAGAAGGAATATATAGTAATAAAAAACAAGTAGAAAGGGGGAGTAAAAATACAGTCATGTGAATCAGTACAGTTGAGGAAATGGAGAATACTGAAGAATATTGTAGCTGTAATCACCCAAAAATGGTCGTCTAGACTATTAGCCCCTTTTGCTAAATCATCAAATGCTTATTCTTGATCAAATCCTAATTTTGTCATTGATTTGATTATTTTCTATGGGCTAACCATCTTATTCTAAAGTCTTTATTTATTTAAAAGGAATTCCCTCCCCTTTTAATAAATAAAAAGCCCCCACTTTTCCTCTTATCCTAAGTTGCACAAATAAAGCATTATTCTTATTTTATAAAAAGGGAAAAAGTTCTTTTTGTCTCATGTGGGGCACAAAAGTCAACTCTTATTTTCCCATTGGAGGATACTTGTGCACATGGATTACTCCTCTTTCAAGCTCCACCATTGATTAAATCTTTTGCCTCTTAATCTCCATGGTCCATTCTTTTTCATTTCTTATAAAAGGAGAGCTCTCTTCTCATTTTAGCATCCATCTTTTGAATACTAACCTTATGCTGCAGGATTTCTTGGAGACTTTGGAGCTTTTTGAAGACATTCTTGTATCCACCTTTCATTTCCTACATTATAGTTTCATATTTATGCTTTCCTAGATTAGCTTCATTTCTATGCTCTAGATTAGCTCACATAGATTAATTAGCTTGGATTGTAATACTTGCATCTTTCTTTTCATAGCTTAGTTTACATTCTCAGTTCTAGTATAGTTGCATTTCATTCTCATATTGATTCTTGAGGATATTGGTATTCTTGCCTCTGTCTCCATTGTATCTCCCATTCCATAGTTTACTAGCAAGGTCATAGGCTTAAATAGCTCTAGCTGAGAGCTCTCTTAATATCCTTGCACTCCATACCTAGGGAGCTCTAGGTCATTTTTCAAGGTTTCCCATTCATGGATTCCCTTGGAAGCAAAGACTTAGAGAAGTGCACATTCTAGTGTGTACATTTTTGGTGCCCACCGTGGGGCAAAGTAGCTTCGTTTTGTCCTTCTTTTTATGCATTTCCGCACTTTATTTTCATCATTTTTAGCTTTCTATTTTTGTCTCTCTATTTTTTCATAGATTATCATATGATAGTCTACTAGTATCATACAATACTTTATTTTATAGTCATGCAATATTTTTCTAGTAAAAATATCACATGGCTTTATAGGTTCTGTCACCCAGTCATATATTCTTCTATCTCCTGAGCATAGTGAGAAGTGTCGCTGAGAAAGAAAATATCATACCAATAGCCTGGAAAGTATCGTACAATTCTTCTTGTGATTGTACTATCACCCAGGTCTGGCAGTGACTAGTTTTGATCATTTCTTTGCAAATTTTGGCTTGATTGTTTCAGTTTTCTGACTTGTTGTAGTTAGACAGTGGTTTATTTGCAGATTTTACTTGCTTTTATTGTGCTAACTCTTTGTGGGGCTAACAATTTGTGCTTGTAGGTACCTTCATTGCTTGAAATTTTTTTCTAAAAAGATCACATGTCAAAGCTCCAAAGGCAAAAGGGCTACTAATTATGTTTTGCAGGGCTGCCCAATGCCTAAAAACAACCAATTTCTTGTTTATTACTTTCCTTTTAAGTGCGGCTCATACTAGTTGTTAATTTTCATAGGCACTTAAGATCTTGTTGTAGGAGTCTTTTGGTGGTAGGAAATTATGCTCTTTACCCTTGTGGTGAGCCAAAAATCCTGACCCACTTTTAGATTTTGAAAATAAGAGGGTAATTGAACTCTTTGTTTGGTGTGTTTGGGAAAGATTCTTGAGCTAGGAGATTATGCTCTTCTCCCTTGAGGTGAACCAGAAATCCTGACACTCAAAATTCAATCCACTCTTTGTTTAGCTTTTAAGATCTTTTAGCAAGCCTTCTCTTGAGCAATCAAGATGAATGACCCAAGTGGGGACAAGCCCTTTGCCGGCTATTCTGACCCACTATAAACTCAAGGCTATCAAGGACACAAAACCTTGGTAGATGTAGTACTTGTCTTCACTTGATGTGAGTACTTGTTGGATTGTGACCATGAGGAAAATGTTGAGCAAGAATGCTTAAGGTACTCTTGTGGCTATGAGGTTCATTACTTGCTGCAAGGTAAGGAGTTCCTTCGGGGAGCGAGGGGAGTATTACGAATGGAAGCCCTTACTAAGAACCATAGGTAGAGGCCACCCTATTTTTCTTCTTATCTTCTTGGTGCAAGGATTGATCCAATTGGAATAACCTAGATCACCCCAAGATTACTCACCATCTTTGTTCCTTTGGTTGTGTCATTGACACCTCCACGAAAAAGCCAACAACTATTGTGGGAAACCACTTTCTAAGTATTGAGCCTTTGTCCTTCTAGGCTAGTAAGTGCTTGAAGTGTTCTTGCTATGATCTACCTGTGCAAACATTCTCGAACATACAAACATCGCGGTAGTGCTCATAGAATTTTTCATTTTGATATCCCAACTATTTGTCTTGGCAAGGTTTCTTTTGCTCTTGCACAAGTGTTTGATGACATGTTCCATCCCCTACTATTTGCAAACCAACCTGAATATTGTTGTCACTATGTTTGAAATCAACAAATTACCCATCAGATTGCAAAATTGACAAAATTACCTTAAAAAACTGAGACTTTTTACACTCACTGGTCAAGAGTCGTACAACACTGAAAACCAATCACACACTATTTCAAGTTTTATCGTACGATACTTCATTCCTAGTTTTTTATCACCCTGCTTGCCTAGATTATATCACATGGGCTGCTTGGAAAGTATCGCTCGGTCTCTATCAAAAGTATCACCTAGTCAACTTTTATCACCTTGATTGCTTGGAAACTATCACCCAAAATCCTTTTGCTGTCTCACTGCTATCGAATTTTAAATTTAGTTTGTTGAGTGTCTTTTCATGTTCTCACTTGACCCTGGTTTGTTATCTGCATGTTGAAGTCTATTCTAGACTGAGAAAATGAGTTAACACTATTGGATTTGAGTTTCCCAAATGCTACTTTCATCACTTGTCACATTTTAGTTACCTCTCTAGCTACTTGCTAATCAAGCTTCTTGCTCATATCTTAGCTTGAGTCAATTGATTGCTGTAAGTTCTTGAGCACTTTTGACTAGCCATCTTTATTGTTCTATCTTGACAAGTGATCCTCTTTGGCTTTTCTTATCTCAATATCTAAAAAACTTTGTCTCATTTTATTAGTCAACCAACTTTCCTTTTTCATGCCAGTTTCAACTCGATCTCAATTTGAGCAAGGGAGTCACCCTCCATTCAACTATACGTAGTTACCCTCACCCACAAGATGCTCATGAGTGCTAGTTAACAATGACAGTTCCAGTCCTAACCAATCTGAGGATTCTAAAGTCACCCCATGGTACAAAGGGGGCTTCCTCTTTTCCACATTCAAGACCTTCAAAAGCACAGATAGTGTCTCACTCACTCAGATTGAACAAGAAAATTTTCACTATTTGCAAGAAAATTTTGAGCATAAGGACAACCAAGCATGTTTAGACAAAATGGATGCTACTAGGCGCATGGCTATGAAGGGGATGTCTCAAGAAAAACTTGAGATTAGTGGTTACGAATATAGACCCCCTCCTTTTGGTACTTTGGGTAACTATGGAAACAACACGCCACCAAGATCTCCTCTAAGATGGACTTTTGCTACTCCTTCTTTGCCTTCTAGACCTCCTCCCTCTCAACATGAGGAAGAAGCCAATGATGAGGTTTCTAGTGAAGAGCTTATGAGATTTGAACAAGATGAAGCCTCCCAACATATGATGCTTAAACTTTTAGAGAGAAATGGAGATCAATACTTTCAATACATGACTTCTAGGGGATACAAGCTCCCTCCCGACTATGATGTATGCTAGATCATTCAAGAAAGAGTACCAACTAAATTGGAAATCCTTAGAGATGAATTGCAATGAACAAATCAACATCTTGCCCAACTTGCAATAGAAAAAGAACCTCCAAAGGTTTCTTTTGTAGAATCTATTTGTGCTCTTCCTTTTGATAGGAGTCTATACATGGTCCCATTTCCTATGGATATTGAGGTTCCCAAATATGACAAGTATGATGGAAATGGTGACCCCCATGACCATGTGTGTCAGTTTTACACTCTTAGCATAGACTTCCTTCATGAAGACACATTTCTTCTATGATTGTTCCCTAGAAGTTTAAGAGGACAAGCTCTAGAATGGTTTGCAAAGTTGACACCACCTCTTAAAACTTTGATGAGTTGGTTAGGCACTTCACCCAACATTATTCATACAACATCCAATAGCCTATCACCATGATAGATCTCAATTCTCTAAAGCAAAATCAAGGTAAGCCATTTGCCACTTACAATGTTGGAGGTCATTATATTCTTGATATCCTCAACAACTAGAAGAAAGAGAAAAGATTGACATTTTCGTCATCACTCTTGTGCCAAAACTGTATTATGATCTAAGGAAACAATAGTTCTCCTCTTTCAATGACATGGTTGAAAGTGCATATCAGATTAAAGATGTGGCCATAAGAAAGGGGGATATTGTTATTAATAAAGATACTAGGGGCAATGGAAAGGACAAAGGCAAACCTTGGAATAAAAACAAGTATGTTGTTAATGATGGTGTTTTGGATGTCCCAAAAACCAAAGAACCTGCTTTCAACCTCTCTAATGCTATATACGCAGCAAAACAACAAGAGGCTACCAACGCTCACAGTGCTCCTAAGCCTCAGTATGCAAACAAGCCAAAGAAGACATTTCAACGATGAGTCTACACTAAGTTGACTGAACCATATGATGTGATTCTTAAGACTCTAGTTGCCAACAAGTATCTTACACTTCCTGACAATTCTTGTCCCTATGATCCACCAGTTAAGCCTGATTGGTGGAGAGAAGATCATTTCTGCCATTATCACAGGAATAAGGGAATAAGACAGACAATTGTTTTAAGCTTAAGGACGCCATTCAAGATCTTATTGATGGAGGCACAGTGCTCACAGATGGCCTAGTTAAAAATTTTGATCACAAAGCTTTCAAGACTCCTCTACTTGAGTATGAGAAAGCAGAATCCTCTCAAGAAAATAAGAAGAATCATGATACAAAGATCAACTATACATATACTCCTAATTCACCTGTGATCAACATGATAGAGCCTACTGAGAATGTTCTTATGGTGAGATCTCAAGATGATAATGATGCCAATCACAGTATGCCAAAGTTGGTCTTGCAAACACTAAATGGTTCATCTTCCTGAAGTGAGACACTAAATGTTGCTACTAGGGGGCAAGCCAAAATTGTCCTTAAAATTGCACATGATCCCAAGCAAGCTTCTTCTTCCAAAAAAGTAGTTCCTTTAGTTTTGTCTAGCTATGATCTTGTGCACCAATTACAATGGACACCTACTCAGATATCCATTTTTGAGTTGCTTGAGCTATCCCCTTTGCACAAAGAGATCCTTGAGAAAGCTCTTCGTACGGCAAATTTTCCCAATGATATTGATCCAGATCAATTCCAGGCTATGGTCAACCACATCGCATCTCCCCACTACCTATAATTTTCTATAGAAGATGACACATCTCTTAGTCACCCTCATAATTTGGCCTTACACATTGAAGTTCTAGTCTACCATACCCAAGTCCACCGAGTCCTGATAGAAAATGGTGTTGGGTTAAATATTGTTTGTTTCCATGTGGTGCAATAGTTGGGATTGTCTGAATTGGCCATGGATCCTAGGTGAAAGATTACCATAAAAGCATATGATGAAGTGGAAAGATCTTCCAAAGGTCTTGTTGTGCTGCCTATCCAAGTGGGCCCTGTCATGAAAGATATTGTTTTCCAAGTGTTGGACATCCTACTCACATATAACATTCTTCTGGGTTGACCTTGGATCCATGAAATGCAAGCTGTCCCTTCCACTTATCATCAATGTGTCAAGTTTCCACATAATGGAGTTGAGATTGTCATTCTTGGGGACAATACTATCGCTATCAATACTCTAACTGCTGCTGAGATGTTTGTTCCTCACAACAAGCCTTCTCATGATCGTAATGCATCCCTCATTGCTGCTAAGCAAAAATTAAAGATCATGAGTATTGGTATGGGGGAATATACATTGGACTCCATTGCTACTATGCGTACTTCTCCTAAGTCCTATGGTAGACCTTCAGACAAGAAAAATCCTTCCACTTCTGCCATGATAGTTTTTGGTACATTTGTCTAATCATCCGTACCCTTAGAGGCCGAAAAAGAAGAACAAGCTATTAGGGAGTGGATTTATAGAGAAGAAGAAGATAGCATGACAATTGCTACTCCCATTTCTCCTAAACACTATGGTAAAGGCTATAAATTTTTGCAACAAATGGGCTATCAAGGTCACAGACCTTTAAATAACAATGGGCATGCTCTAGTTGAACCTTTGAGTCATACTGATGGCCTGCCTTCTAAGGAAACCACAGGTCTAGGATATGGTGTTGACAATGACATCCCTAAATATTCTAGAAATAATCCCGTGCTTGGTGATTCAGATACAGATGTCAAGGAATCACCACTGTGCGCTATGGCCCAAATGGAAGACTATCTTCCTTCTACTTCACTTCTTTGGGGAGGAGAATGCATGCCTACTGATGATACAACTGAAGCCTCCACATCCAAAAATTTTGTGCCTAATGAGTCATTGAGCTTTGATAGATAGTGTAGAAATATTTCATGATTGATAGAAAGAGGAGATCTCATGAGTAATGACATGAACACCTCTACTTCTAGGTGTCCTAAGCCTTCTTGGTGCAAACATCCCAGTAGAAGTTCCACTACTAATTCAAATGAGTATGAATGGGACACTCTCTCAAATGGATCTTCTACAGTAGATATGGATGTTGATGTGATTCATACCTATAGTGACCAACCCAATGTAGTCAATGAGTCTCACGTAGGGTCTGATGAGTGCAATCCACATATTGCTTCAGTGGACCATGCTAGTCCTTCTATGTCAAATCTAGATCTTGACACTTTTGGAGCCTACCCTATAGGCTCAACTTCTCTTATCACCAGAGATGGTATCCCCCACATCAATCACCTTGAATTGGTCATTTCACTTTCCCTCATGCACTTAGATCTCATAGATTGGTCTGCCCAAGATCAAAGACCTATATTGCCTTCCTTCCAATATGACTATGAGATCGCTTGCTACCTCAATTGCATTGAACCTATTACTTCTTCCACCAACGAACTAGCAACAAACATGACCGAATCAGATATCAAGTACCTCAGTCATAAAATTAAAAGAAAAAATAAATGGTTGAATGGTGAAAACCACATTGTGGCAGTGTCTAAAACTCAAAATAGTAAAAATAAAGACATATCTAAGGGTGAAAACCTCTCTAAGGCACCCGAGGATGAGGTACTTGGTAGTCTATCAAGCTATTTTCAAGAAAGGTCTTCAGTCCTAATAGAACCTACACAACCCATCAACTTGGGGACAGAGGAATCTCCTAAAATCATACATGTGGCTCAGTCTCTCTTAGCAGAAGAAAAAGAACAATTTGCTACATTCTTTCAAGAGAAAAATATTGATTTTTCCTAGACATACTCAGACATGCCAAGTTTAGATACTGAGCTTATTATGCATCATCTCTCTATTTCTCCAGAGGTAAAACCTGTTAAACAAAAACTGAGAAAGATGCATCCCCATGTGGCATTATTGGTTAAGGCTAAACTTGAGAAGCTCCTAAAAGCCAATTTCATCAGAGCTATTGACTACACTGAGTGGATTTCTAACATTGTCCCTTTTTCCAAACATGACAAGTCCATTCGTGTATGCACTGATTTCTGAGATCTGAATAAAGCATGCCCTAAGGATGATTTTCCACTTCCAAACATTGACATGATAGTGGACATGATAGTGGGCTATGAAATGTATTCCCTTATGGATGGCTTCTCTGAATATAACCAGATCAAGATCGCCCCTAAAGACCAAGAGAAGACAACCTTCACATATGCATGGGGTACCTTTTGTTGGAATGTCATTTCATTCGAGCTTAAAAATGCTGGTGCAACCTATTAAAGAGCCATGACTACCATCTTTCATGATATGATGCACAAAAACATGGAGGACTATGTTGATGACATGCTTGCCAAATCACAACAAAGAAACACTCATTTGTCTGATTTGAGTTTGATATTAGACCGCATGGAATGATTTCAACTCAGATTAAATCCTAAGAAATGTGCTTTTGGTGTCACTTCTGGGAAACTACTAGGATACATAATATCAACAAAAGGAATAGAAGTAGACCCAGAAAAGGTACAAGCTATTATGGAGATGCCACCTCCTCACAACATCAAACAATTAAGGGGTCTCCAAGGCTATCTCCAATCTATCAGATGGTTCATTTCTTAGCTAGCTAACAGAGCTCAACCATTCAATCAAAATTTACATAAAGGAGCTACTTGTATATGGAATGAGGAGTGTCAAAAGAACCTGGACCAGCTTAAGGATTACCTAGCACGACCTCCTATTCTTATGCCACCTATCCAAGGGAAACCCTTGATATTATACATTTCTACTACAACAAATTCCTTAGAGGCCCTCCTTGCACAACATGATGATAAGGGAAAAGAATGAGCTATTTATTATATCAGTCACACTCTAGTTGCTTATGAACTCAATTACACCAGTATTGAAAAGGCTTGCTTAGTTGTGGTGTTTGCATCTCAAAAAATCAAACATTACATGCTTGTGCATACTACATAGCTGGTTGCTAAAATTGATCCTTTAAAATATCTCCTAAGTAAAGTTGCACTTACTAGACGTCTTGCCAAGTGGATGTTGATTCTTTCAAAATTTGACATCCAGTATATTGAGAGAAAAGTTATTAAAGGGAAAGAAATTGCAAATCAATTGGCTGAGTTTCCCATGATTGATAATACTCCTCTTCAAATAGATTTCCTAGATGCCTCAATCATGAATATCATAGGGCATACATGGAAAATGTTTTTTGATGGTTCTCACACACAGAATGGTGCTGGTGCTAGAATCCTATTTGTTACCCCTCACAGATACACCATTCCTAAATCATACAAACTTCTCTTTCCATGAACCAATAACATAATTGAATATGAAGCCTTGCTGAATGGTGTTAAGCTTTCCCTTAAATGGAGGATTTCTAAGTTGCATATTTTTGGAGATTCTCAACTTGTCATAAACCAAGTAAATGATGATTACCAAACCAAAGATGACAAGTTGGTTCCCTACAAGAGGATGATAAACTCACTTAGGAATTATTTTGCATCTGTCACATTCCAACAAATTCCTAGAGCTGAGAACAAGGCTGTTGATGCCATGGCTACTTTGGCATCCATCCTGCAACTGGAAGAGCACGAACCATGCTTTGAGTTCTTGGTGGAAGAATTGCACTACCCTGCTTACAATTCCCCTGATGACTGTGTCATTTACACTATGGTCAGTCATGACTCATCCCACTATGCCACCATCTTTTCCTATCTCTAAGATCAAGTTATCCCTAAAAATATAATGTGCAATTAGAAGCACCAGCTCATCCATAATGCCTCGCACTTTACCTTTGTCTCTGGTGACTTGTATAGGAAAGGTCTAGATAGAACTCTCCTTAGGTGTCTAGAAATAGAGGATTCAGAAAAGGCACTAGCCAAAGTTCATGATGACATATGTGGGTCACACTCTAACGGTCTTGCGCTAGCTTAGAAATTGCTTAGGGATAGCTATTATTGGCCTACTATGCAAGATGATGCTATTCCATATGCCAAGTCATGCAAGAAATTTCAACTACATGGGAATCTCATTCATGCTCCCAAACGTGAGCTCATTCCCTCTATTACTTACTAGCCATTTCAGCAATGGGCCTTTGACTTGGTAGGCAAAATTTATCCTAGTTCTTCAAGTGGGCATAAGTTCATCATTACAACTACTAAATATTTCACTAAATGGGTTGAAGCTATCCCACTATCTATAGCTATAGGCAAACATGTTTCCCTATTTATTTTGAATCACATCATTTTCTGCTATGGTATTCCTTCCTCCATAGTCATGGATAATGGCAGCCAATTTAAGAAAAAAGACCTGAAGCACTTGTGCAAAAAGTTCAAAATCAAATAATATTGGTCTTCTGTCTACTACCCTCAAGGGAATGGCCAAGCTGAGGCCTCAAACAAAACACTACTAAAAATTCTCCACAGAACCATGCACAAATCAGGAAAGGATTGGCATCTATAGATCAATCCTGCACTATGGGCTTATAGAACTTCTATCTGTACTCCTATAAGTGTAACACCTTTTTCCTTGGTCTATGGTTCTGAGGCTATCTTACCATTAGAGGTTGAAATACCTTCACTAAGAGTCTCTCTACATGGTTTGATTACCGATGAAGACCATAGGTCCATGAGAGTGCATGAGCTTACCACTTTGGAAGAATGTCACAAGGCCACTTTTGATCACATGCATACTTATCAAAAGAGAATGTCTACTGCTTACAATAAGAAAGTTCATCCTAGAGAGTTTCAAGTGGGTGAACTAGTTCTCAGAGAAAATCTTAAAAACTAGCAAAATCAAGAGCAGAAAGGAAAGTTTGAGCCAAATTGGTTAGGGCCTTACATCATCATAGTGGCATTTGGGTCTGGAGCCTATCAGCTATCTACACCTAAGGGAGAAGAGCTTATTGAGCCTATCAATGTTCTACATCTAAAAAAGTTCTATTCCTAAGGTTCTTGAGCTCTTTGTACATATCTTTATTGATCCTGAAAAAATTCTAAAAAAATTCATATATGATGCTGAAAAAATCCTAAAAAGCATAAAAAGTACTAAAAAAATGAGCATCCTAGTGAAAACCTAGCAATAGGTGCTTTGATGTCTCACCAAAAAAATAAAAAAATTCAAAAAAATAAAAAAAGTGCCTTGGTGAAAACTAGGAAATAGGCGCCTCGGTAGCAAAAATACAAAAAAATTGAAAAAAGTCCTAAAAAAATCTATCAAGTGGTGAAAACTTCAAAATAGGAACTACTTGAGACCCTTGCACCTATGTCTATCAGTCTTGTGTGGCACTCCTTCTCTCCACTTCTCACTTTGCCTCTCCTAGCCTGGAATTGACTCTTGTCTTAGTCTAGGGGGCATACGTTGTTCTAGCTTATCTTGGGTCTCTTTGTGCGTCTAGGTTTCTTGGGCCACTTGGTTCCAACGGTGTTTTTCAACACCTCCCCAACTATGTTTTTCAACACTTTCCTAGTGTTGAGTGTTTTTTAACACTTATCAGATATCTTACCCGTAGTCTAGAATGATAAGATTTTTCTCACTAGCAGATGCGATACTCAAAGTTTGACTCTACGACCTACACACATGCACTTAAACACTTAATTTGCTAAGACTTGTTTGACTTTATTTCTTTGTGTGCTATCTATGCTAATTTCTTTAATGAGTGTTCTCTCCTTAATGGTTTTCAATGATGCATGGCTAGAAGACTAGGGACATAAGGACATGTTTTATTTGTTTTCTGCTTGTGGGTATATTTTGTTGATCTTAACTGTCATGAGAATTTATGCTTGTTCCACTTGACACTAGGATCTACAAGGTATTATCCTTGACTATTTTTCACAAGTGCATGCTTTATGTCATCTTCACTTTCTTGTGTCTCAATGCGAGCATAATCTTGCTATACTAAACTTAGGGAACCTCACTACACTAGTCATCTTGACCTATATTTCTTTGGTTCCTAGGTGAGATTTCCACATTTCTATCTAATATAGATCATATTCATATACTCATAGTTATACTAGTGTGTATTGTATGATCTTGCAATGCTACCAATAAAGCTCGATGATGATTATTAGAGTCTAAAAGATTTTGTGACCTTGCAAGTAAACCACTTTTCATTGTAGCTTGCATTCTTAAGTTCATGTTAGTTTAGTTTTGCATCTTGCATATGGAGAGAGCTCTCCTTTCAATCTTCATGGACTTATTAGTCAGACTATGCTCACCTTTCACTTCTTCCCAATCATGTCTTTCACTTCTTGTCTTTCATATCACATCATTTTCTATTCATTTTGGGATCAAAACCAAAATCTGAGTTCACCTTTGATCATCCAAATCACATTTCTCCTTCTTCTGCATAGTTGGCTGACCTTTTGAGGCCTGATCCTTCGATCTTCACTGGGGCATCCTTTCCTTCTTCATCTCCATCTCTCTCACCCTTCTAGTCTTTCATTCATGTCATTCATTTCATCTCTCTGGGGTCTTAACTGGGGCATATCTTCACTACTTGATGGTTATTCTCTTATCTTTCATCTTTGATTATGATTTCTAGTGATTTGATCATGTTTATCTTGCTTTTGCCTTCCCTCTACCTAATTTCAATTTTGATCCTGAGGGGGCAAACACATCATATCCTATTGGCTATTCTTTAGAGAATATGTTTGACCATTCCATTTGCTCTGATCGATCTATCTTTGTGCTTGACATGTTAGTTCTCATCTCAAGTCTTGATACTATCCATGTCTTTCCTAAGTGTTCAATACTATCGCTACCAAGCTAACCATGCAGGATTTGCTATCTCTTTGCACTTCATTCTTTGGAGTCAGATCTCTATCTATTTGCCTTCTTATCTGATCTGTTCTTTAACGTAATGTGTTCCCAGATTGATCACACATTAATCAAAGAGGGGCAAATGTAATCACCCAAAAATGGTCATCTATACTATTAGCCCCTTTTGCTAAATCATCAAATGCTTATTCTTGATCAAATCCTAATTCTATCATTTATTCGATTATTTTCTATGGGATAACCATCTTATTCTAAAGTCTTTATTTATTTAAAAGGAATTCCCTCCCCTTTTAATAAATAAAAAGCCCCCACTTTTCCTCTTATCCTAAGTTGCACAAATAAAGCATTATTCTTATTTTATAAAAAGGGAAAATGCACTTTTTGTCTCATGTGGGGTACAAAAGTCAACTCTTATTTTCCCATTGGAGGATACTTGTGCACATGGATTGCTCCTCTTTCAAGCTCCACCATTGATTAAATCTTTTGCCTCTTAATCTCCATGGTCCATTCTTTCTCATTTCTTATAAAAGGAGAGCTCTCTTCTCATTTTAGCATCCATCTTTTGAATACTAACCTTATGCTACAGGATTGCTTGGAGACTTTGGAGCTTTTTGAAGACATTCTTGCATCCACCTTTCATTTCTTGCATTATAGTTTCATATTTATGCTTTCCTAGATTAGCTTCATTTCTATGCTCTAGATTAGCTCACATAGATTAATTAGCTTGGATTGTAATACTTGCATCTTTCTTTTCATAGCTTAGTTTGCATTCTCATTTCTAGTATAGTTGCATTTCATTCTCATATTGATTCTTGAGGATATTGGCATTCTTGCCCTTATCTCCATTGAATCTCCCATTGCATGGTTTACTAGCAAGGTCATAGGCTTAAATAGCTCTAGCTGAGAGCTCTCTTAATATCCTTGCACTCCATGCCTAGAGAGCTCTAGGTCATTTTTCAAGGTTTCCCATTCATGGATTCCCTTGGAAGCAAAGACTTAGAGAAGTGCACATTATAGTGTGTACAACAACGATTGGAGGATACTTCCTTGGGGGATTTTTTTTTGAGGAAATGGAGAATGTTATAAAAGAATTGATCATTTGGATTGGTGGTGTTTTTCATTCCATGTGTTTCCAGCAATGCCAAAGGGGGAGACTATTGGAGATTTTCTAGTAAGCCAGATTGCTAACTGTACATTTGTCATTGATGACAACATATGGTAAACATCATGCGTGGAAGCCTGATGGAGAGATCCTTCAGCATATGTTGCATGGATATGTTATCAGCATGATATCATAGATGCAGAGGTTGATTCTGAGTGAAGACAGTAATATAGTTGTGTATATCAGTGAGTGTTCCTGACAGGTCCTAGGAATAGTTTTGTATGTGATTGGATGTATGGTTGTAGTAGAGCCTTGTGCCTTTATACTTATGTTGTATACATATGTATGATGTTGCGTTCATGAACATAGAGTTAGATATGTAGTACAGGTTGAGTTATGAAGTCTCCAATTGAAAGTCACAGTTTCTTGTGTGTCTGGAAGAGCCAATCGTGTTTATATGATTGTGGTGGTTGCACCTATCATCTCGGTATGTGTGCTTGTATTTAGGCTAAGAGGAGAGTTAAAAATGTTTGGTTAAGAGTGCATGATGTAATTCAGCTTGAGAAGAAAGATTGAGTTAATTTGGAGAAGCCGACTATGTGTAGCATTACGTCTACACAAATGGAGTTGTGTAGTCTTAATTTATGTTGTGTGCTTAGTAGAGCCAACTGAGATATTATTGGAGAGTTGTATTATTTCTCTAAAATGATGTCAAGATGGTTCTAATAGGCTGACTTGATTATATCATTTAGAGAAAGATATTTATAGGCAGTCATTTGTGATTGCTAAGTATGGAAGAGAGTTGAAAGACAAGGGCAAAGAAGAGAGTGCAAAGTATTGTGCCATCAGTAGAAGGTATATGTGACTTAGAAGAAAGTGTATGCTACTCATTGGAAATGATCAAGATAGGAGGTCTATGTGGAGTTCACCAAGATCCAGATATAGTGTGTATCTGTTAAACAAAAGGTTTCATCCTTCACCCCTTTGAGTAGTGTGCTCTCGGACAGTGCATCCTCACCCCTAATAGGGTTAATTGTAAAAGACTCCTAATAGGGTTTAACCCTTGACCATGTCACTATACTTATTACATTGTAAAGATCAAATCCTAACAGGGTTGTAAGATCCTCTAATAGGGATCATAATACACTAGTGCAGTTCTTAGTGGGTGTCAATTCCCACCAAGGTTTTTACCTATTTGGGTTTTCTCGTAACCAAAATTATGGAGTTGTGTTAAGTTATCTTTCATTGTGTTTATGATTAATGTTTTTATATACTTAATTGGATAAAGAATTGAATCTTGTAGATAACTGATTCACCCCCCTCCCTCTCACTTATCTCTTGGGATTATTCCTAACAATCTTTGTGTCTTTCAGATGGATACTAACCATGTATAATATATTCCTAACATCATTATGCAAGGTTGAAAGGCATTTTGTAATGTGATCACCATAAGAGAGCAAATTTGCATGGTTGAAGGATCACTAGTTGAGGCTAAGGTATAGAAGCCACTAAAGTAGCCATTGGAGGACTATTTTTTATGCATGAAGTTGATAGAAGACATAAAGGAAATGGTGAATCAACCTTAATTTGTTTTAAAAAGTTTTGGGATGTGAGACATTGACAATGCCCTAGTTTTGGAGGGTTTTGAGGGATAATTTGGGGATTTTGTGTATATAAGGCTTGTGGAACCAAATTGATTCCATATTACTCTAATTTAGACCATATTAAAACTCTGTGAAAAGTGGCAACATTGGGTGTTGAGTCTAGAACAAGGTTCCTTTGTAAAAGTGACCAACTAGGCCTAGGAAGGAAAAATGGAACGAAAACTTTTGAGGGTGATGTTCGGAAAAAAAAAACCTATATTATTTTTAGGTATGTGGTAGAGAATCCAAATGGTTATCCAAAAACCTAATTTTTTTCCAAGTTGTTTGGGAATTCTGGGAGTTATTTGACCTGTTACCCGTTTTGAGGGCTACTAGGATTCCTAGGCCTACTTAGGCTAAAAAGTGGATTTAAGGGTTGGAGTCAATGTAGGATTTTGAAACCTATTGTATTACCTCAAGATATGTATTTACAAATATTCTAATCCATTGGGAGAATTGGTTCAAGTATTGGTTAATGTTTGGTCATTGGAAGCCATTTGGGTGCCATTGGAGTCATTGTGGGTAATTAGGAACCTTGTATTTCCCTTATAAGTCCATTTTCTCACCACTCTCCTCTGCATAACAAATATTAAATATATATGAGTATATTTCAAATATATATGTATTTTTGAGGGCATCCTTGATTCTTTTCTACATTCCAAGGTCAAAATCTACAATTTGAGAAATAATCTTCATGAATATGAGTGATTTCTACATCTTTTTATGAAGGTATATTCAAGGTAGATCAAACATTTACCTTTACATTTACATTCCTTTATGAAATTTCAATTAATTTCAAAGTTTATTACTAAATAATAGTTTGACCAAAGAAAACACCTTTCCACAACTTTTTTCCCATTTTTTGTGTGTAGGAATAGGTGGCACAATTGTTCAAACTTTTATGGATAGATTAAAACTTGTCAGAGCTACCTTGAAAGTTTCAACCCAAAATAGAGGTACAAGTCACTTGGAGTGATTTATACCTAGATACAAGTCATTTGGAGTATTTTTTACCTGACATTTTGAGCTTAGATTTGTACAATTGGTTAGTTCTATTTTATAGTTTTTGTTTCAACTCATTTATGGTTTTTTGTTGTTCTATGTCCGTTTGTATTTCCCAATTTCTCTATATTTTATTATTTTTCCCTCTATCTTGCATAATTATTTCATATTATACCTATCCATTCCCCTTATACATTTAAAATGAAGGATTGGTGTTCCTATTTAGTGCTTGAGTCCTTCTTGAGTCTATTGAGTTATTTTCCTTCTAAGTTATGCATTAAGGAATTAGATTTATCCCTTCCACAATTTTCCCCCATGTACACCATAAAAATTAACTTTTTAAACTCAATGGTTAATTCTTCCACTATTCCTTGCTACTTTAGTTTAGTTAATTCTTTTAATTACCATCGTGGATGCCTTCTATGAAATATTTTGATAAGATTTTGTATAAAAACATCATAAGTGGTTACATGTTGGTGACCTTATGTAATAAGGTCATGGTGCCACCACTCGTGGGTTATTCACATCAAATGGATCACAAAAAATTTAATGGCATTTTTCTCCACTATGGGACTTAGTGAAATATAATTGTCTATTTTTTGGACCCATGAATGTGTCATGATTTTTCTTGATTTTTCAAAGCTAGGAAGGATTATCTTACTCACCCTTTCCTTTAGGTCCTTACCATGTTGTCCCTTTCTCTTCTTATTAGGAGTAGCTTTCATTTTGGCATCATAGTAATCCTTAAAAGAGATATTTAAGTTTAGGGTCAAGTATAGAGTATTCTTCTACAACTTCATCAATGTTATTCATGGTAGATTGTTTGATTATTCTTCTTCTTCATTCATGTGTTCCTTCCTAGGTACAAAAGGAGGTCCTATTGGCCTAAGGCTAGATACTCTTGGGGATATATTATTGTTATTATTCTCAAATTGATTAGAGTTATTATACCTTCCATGAGAATTATCCCTACTTATATTTTGAATAGCTCAAAGGAGGAGTTGTTTGGATCTTTAATTCCTCTCATCCTATTCCATGAGATATTTAATGTTTGGGTAGTTTCTTCCATAAAGGCCCTCATATCATTTCCCATTTTTTTGTCCATGGTGTTTTTTGGTGTCAGATGGTTGGAAAACTCAAGATTTCTTATTTCTATTCCTAAATCCATTTAAGCCCTTTGGCTAGTTTGTGTCAACTACCTTTCATAGGACAATAATAAAGATGCTTTGATATTTAGGGTTATAGCTTACCGAATAAATCTTTCCTCAATAATACAATCCTAGATTTGTATCTTGCAATCACAACATGAAAGAAATATATACAATATACGTGTGTATATATAACTAATCATCAAGGTCAGTAAAATTTCATCATATACTTAGGTTACAAATATATCAGGAAAAAGAGACATGATGGGTTGGCCCAAAGTCATTTATACACAATTCCTATGAGTGGATGTTAACCATATACCTCTTTCTTGGCAGCTTGTATCTTCTTCCCCTAATCATGTATCATCTCCCTATAGATAGTTGACATTTGTGGAGTCAAGAAGAGGTTATAAGAGGTTACTTGACTCTATAGGTGACCTTTTCTCCTTGTCCATAATGGTCCTACTCTTACATCTTAGGCCCTTCTAGCAAGGTTGGTTTAAAACAATCAAACACTTCACATAATTGTCATCATAGGAAATTTAGTCATAAGAAATGATATATATGATAATCAAGATAGTTTTAAGAATTATTAATTATTATATATATAAACAACATAGCCATATGATATTGTAAAATTATCACTCAATAAGGGCCGAAGAAGCCAGATAGTTAATCTATAGTAGCCATTAAATCCAATCTAGAATGCAACAACAACATTGTTGTAAATTATGAAAAGTCAAAACATCTGCATTCAAAAAAGGATAGTCCTCAACCTAATGGGTGAAAAAAGGTGTATTTTGGTGAGATGAAAAAAAGGAAAAATGATATTTATTTCTTAAGTGTTCACAAACAAAGGAAGGCACGAAAATCATGTTTCTTGACTCAATATTTTATTTTATTATTTCTTCAATGAGAAATACCTTAGTTGAAAAAAATAAATTTGTCATACCAACTATAGATATGGTTAGGAAATGGTCATCATAGAAATGGATACTAAAAGTGTGTTGTGATTAGCATCATGCCTGAAGATCTCTTCTTGCTCAAGCTTATTGTGGTAGATGATTTTTTTGTGATCCTTTCGAGATCATGGGGCTATGGGAAGCATTATTTCTCAATCTAAAAATAGAAACCAGGTTTTGATCTTGTAATGACTTAAGAAAGATAATGCCATTATGGGTTCACATGCCCAAACTCCCACTTGATTTTTATGATGAGCATACTTTTAAGTGGATTAGAATAAATTTTTTACTATTATATCTCTATAGATGATGTGTCCAAGGAAAAATATATGTTATTCTTTTCTAATTTATTTTTGAATGTTGTTAATAAGGATCTCCCCAATTTTATCACTTTGTAATCAATGTTGGTTGAATGGACCCATGTGTTTCTCTATGAAAATGAAATAGTGTTTTTTCCAAAATCTCAAAATGAAACATAAAACAATTGTGTATAGAGGCCCCTATTAGAATCCTTTTAAACATGAGGAGATCTACACTTTTGAGGATGCACCTACGACTTCTAATTCTTGCAAGGAAGGTTCAAAGGTAAAGATCAATGAGTACCCATTCACTAAAGAGATTCTAAAGATGATGGGGACTCCTAATAAGAAAATGTAGGGGGAAAAAAGAGTTAAAACCCTTTAAAAGGAAGTCTTTCTAGAGGAAGGGTAAGTCTTATATTCTACTACTCCAAAAACCCATAAGGTACCAAGGGAGGTCCTCATGCAGCAACTCTAGACAATTTTAAAACTAGGGGAAAAAGTGGATCACCTAAACCCCCACTTACAAATTCCATAGCCCTCTTCATGTCTCCTAAGAAAAAAATTTCCTCACTCATTGATTCTACAAGTGGTTATCCTCAAATAGATTATGAAGTTTGGATGACTCAAAAGAGGAAGAATAGAAATAAGAATATTGATGTGGGCCCAAAACCTAAGAGTGGACATCCATCACAAGACTCGCCAAGAATAAGTAAATTGTAAGGAAAATCACCAACATAAGATAGAGAACCCTAGACTCTACAACCAAAGCTAAAAAATGAGGTTCCTCTTATGGAATACGAGGGGATTAAATAATTCCCAAAAACAAATATTCCCTAAGGTATTTTATTTTTTAAAATAAGATTGGCATTTTGTTGTTGCAAGAAGCTAAGATGATGGATTTATTATTTAGCACTATTGTGGGGAGTAACTTGTTGGAATCTTGAATCTTAATAAGTAATTCTAATGGATATTTTGAGGGAGTTGTTACCATGTGGGATCTAATATAGGTAGGAGGTGTCCTAATTTCTTCCTTGGCTAGTTTATTAATAGATAAATTCTATTTCTAGAAATATTAATGGTGCCTTGTTAATGTCTACACCCCTAACTCTCGGTTAGGTTGAAAGGTGGTATGGGAGGAAATCTCTTTTTTTGTGAAAAGTGATCATGATTCCCACTGATTAATCACTCAATATTTTAATTCCACACATTTTTCCATTGAAAAATTAAGAGTTTTCATTGACTATTATGATAGTATGGTAGACTTGTCTAACTTCATTCATAGGAATGGTCTACTTGATATAGAGTTCACGGGGTAGTTTTTCACTTATTCCAATAATACAAATGGGAACCACTTCATCTAAGTTAGATTGGATAGATCTTTAGTCTCTTTTATTTGGAACATTAGGTATAATGCCACCTTGAGGACCCTTTATAGAATGATGTCAAATCACAAACCTTTTCACCTTGAATGGATTGTAAGGATAGTTAGAGGAAAAATATCATTCTATTATGAGATTGTGTGGAAACCACATCCTAATTTTTGTGATTGTAACCAAAACTAGTGGAACACTACAATTCATGGGAACCTATGTACATAGTTGTTTAGAAGGTGGATATAATAAGAAAAATTGTGAAGGGTCGAAATAAGTTTACCTTTCATGAAATATTTTATAAGAAGGAAATCAAATATATATTGACAAAAATTAAAGAAAATATGGATAAGGTAAACCACTTTAAATCCACACATAGGGAGGAGGAAGATCTAAGATAAAAATGGAAGGAGAATTTGAAGAAAGAGGAAATCTATTAGAAAAAAAAATATAGGGTGCGGTGGTTGAAGGAGGGTGATAGGAATTTGACCTTCTTTCATAGGTCAACCAACAAAAACATGATGAGTAATACAACCTAAGTCTTAATGGTGATTCAAAATGTGTGATCAATGATGATGTTTAGATGGGTCTGATAGCTTTGAATTATTTTTACAATATTTTTAGGGAAGATACAATAACTATGAATAAGTTATTGGAGGACCATTTCTTCATTGTCTACCTAATGCCATTAATGTTGTTGATCATGCCTAAATTATTTTCCTAGTAACTAGAGAAGAGGTTAAGAATATTGTTTTCTCTATGGGGGCCTACCAAACCCTAAGACTTGAGGGTTTTCCACTTTCCTTTTTTGAGGAGTTTTGGGAGATTGTGAGATTTGAAACTACATGGTGACTAAAGAATTCATCCAAATTGGTAATTTTCTAAAGAAGTTAAACATATCATTAGTCACCATGATTCCTAAGATATAGGAACCACAAATATTGTTGAACATCAAACCCATAAGCATGTTTAATACAGTTTACAAGATCTTCTCAAAGGTGTTGGTTAATAGGATCAAACCTTTCTTAGATGGAACAATCAAAAGGGGTTTGTTAATGGAGGTAGATCCTTGATTTTATTGTTACAACTCATAAGGTAATCCATTCAATATATAAGTGTCATCAACTAGAGATGGTCCTAAAAATTGATATCTCTAAGGCATATGATAGAGTAAATTAATACATCCTTTTTTATGTCCTAGGGAAGTTGGGGTTCGATGATAAAATGATCAACCTAATTAGAGAGCGTGTAACAACTATTATATATTATATTCTTATTAACAGGGTCCCTAGGGTATCTTTTGGGGTAGATAGAGGAACTAGATATGGGGACCCCCTATCCCCATACTTATTCAATTTCCTTGATAAGGTTTTGTGAAGAAATATTTTTAATATTAGTTGACGAGGGAAAAATTCAAGGGGTTAAGGTGTGATGCCTACCCCATCATGTCATAGCTTAGCACCATATTTCCCTATTTATTTTTTCAGTTGATACTATTTTGAGACACTTGGACTCTTTGAACACATGTTATTTTTGAGGATCTGTAAGATCCTATACTATGTTATTATACATTATGATTGAGATCTGTACCTATTCAGGTGATACCCTATGATAGTTAATGTAGTTTATCTACATGGTTAAGTTTAATGATGCATGGTGATGGATATACATGTTAGAGAATATCAGGATGTATAATGATTGAAAATTAAGTTTATGCATATGGACTAGATGCAAATATTGTTTAAATACCAATGAGTCATTGATGCAAATGTAAGTGAGTGTGTGTTTTACATTATGCATCTTAGTATGTTATATGTGGATTTATTGGACCTACTAATGTGTGCAATGAGTATACAAGAAAATAAACCATGGTACTAAAATAGGGTTTTAAGAATGGACCTATGTAAATACCATAATGCTAATTTCTTGTATGTGAAGAGACATGGACCTCATTGTAATGTATTTTATTCATGAAAATGTTATGCATGGTTTTATTAAAATTAGTTTTGTAAATGTTTAAATAGGTCATGACTAGTGTAATTATGTTGTGTCACTTGACACATGTGTCCTTGTAAGTTGGCATGGCTATTAAATGTAACTAGGGTAGATCAAGCTTTATCCTAGGGGTTACCTAGTGTAGTACCCATGCTTACCCTAAGGTTTAGGGAGATTAGATTGGGTGAAGGGAGTTGAATTTCGTGAGTTAACTTTAGGTAGAGTTTAGGAGGGCCAAATAGGCTTCCAAAAGGTAGTTAGGGTTAGTTTTGACCACCCAACTTGGTACCTTAGGGGTTAGGGATCATTTTTAGCCCATTAAGATCCCTTGAACTCATTTATGACACTCCAAAAATATCTCCCTTTGAAAGTGGCGAAAGTTAGAGTTTGAGGAATTTGGGAAAAGTATCTTATCCTTACCATGTGAGTCTTAAACTCCATTTATGTGGGTCTTGACTTGGAAGGAGAGGGGAAGACTCTAGAGGCTTCCTCATTAATGAGGAGATTAGATATTCTTAGGATAGAGAAAATTTTAGGGAGGTTTGGGAGAAAAATGAAGGTTGTCCACCCAATCTCTACTCTTAGAGACACCTAGTTTTGGAATGGAATTTGGAGAAGGAAAAGGGAATAAAGGGATAAGATCCTTTCAACTTCATCATTTTCACCTTGAGCTTGGACTTAAGGTTGGATTCTTATAGCATAAACTTAGTGTAGTTTATTTTTATGCATGTAA